>ML991775.1:0-685000 GCA_010094025.1 Viridothelium virens
TTCCGCCTCTCCCTCCCCCCCCTCACAATCCTCCCCTGCTCATCCACAACCGCCACCATCGCCGCCTCATCCACCATCCCCTCCACACTCTCGACCTTCAACGTCAACACCTCCGTGTTCCAGCACGCCAACACCACATACACGAACACCAGCGCGACGACCCCCCACGCCGGCAGCGCCAGCGCCCACCACCGGTTCGGATAATACCGGATCCCCAGCTGGTGCAGCAGCGCCGACGGCAGGTACGCCCACAGCAGGTACCCGATGAACGCCGCGCTGCTGCACAGGTACAGCACGAAGCCGTAGTATTCGTATGTCGGGACTGGGGGGTGCGCGCGGGGAACGCCGTGCGTGGGCGCGAGGGACACGAAGGTTGCGGCGGTGGAGGAGGAGGCGACCCCGGCGCCGGCGGTTGTGGTTGTGGTTGAGGAGGCGGGTGTTGCGGTGCCGGAGGTGCCGGGGGGGTGCGGGTTGCGAGGGAGGTGGGTGGAGGAGGTGGAGGGGCCTTCGTGGTCGGAGGAGTCGGGCGTTGTGGGGCGGGAGGTGAAGGCTGGGCGGAGGAGAGAGGTTAGAGAGGGGGAGGGCGGGAGGGGGGTTGGAGGTCGGTTGTAGAAGGGAGGAGCGAAGGGTGCCGAGGGTTTGTCGAGGAGATGAGAGTGTGACCGGGAGTGGTGGGTATACAGAGGTCGTTGGGGAGGTAAATTGGGGATGGGTAGGTCTTCGTCGTCGTCATCCGAAGAGGAAGCGGAATCGTTCGAAAGGGTTTCGGGAGTAATGCCTTCGATGAATGCGTCTTCGAGAAGCGAAGGGTCATTTTGCTCGGTAGTCGAATCATGGGCTTTTGGAGTAGCAAGGGAAGAGGCATGATTGTGCCTTGCGGCCGAAGCTATTGATGAGGTGGGTGATAAGGTGGAATCCTCTGCTAGGCTATTGAGCGTCGAGAGGTTAGGTGTGGACTTTGATTGCAGGTTAGAAAGCAATTGTCCTCTACTCTGTGGAGGCATTGTAGGTGAAGATGTCGACGTAGTACCGTTGTGGATTCGCTGAGATGACCGAGCCTTCGCCGCACCCTTTCGAGGCGGCGAACGCGTCTGAGCTAGGTAGGATCTACTACTGTATGCCACCCACATGAAGATGTGCTACAAAACTACTTGAGCTTGAGAATTTTTGGGTCATCATCAAAATCCTCTCCTCTTTGTTCTCGAGCTTCAACGACTCAGCCCTAGGAGTCGGGTCATATAAGAGTGGTATGCCCTTCTCTCGTCTCTGCGGAGAACTATTCGAGTGATCAATTTGTCAAATTTCAATTTAATCAGAGTAGCAAGATCGACCTGGGGAAAAACCGCGATGAAACAATGCTCCAGTCACGGACGAAAAAACCCCAAGTCGATTTTTTGCACTTTGATGTCAAAAATCTAGTTTCTATCCATCGCCCCTTAGGTCAATGCCAGCGTTTGACGCAGCATAATCCCCATGCAAGCTCAGAAATAAGAGCTCAACGGGTATGTCACTTAAAATGCTGCGACGCATTCCCCAGCATCAACCATAAGCCATACATCTTCAGCAAACGAGTGACTTCCAGGGTCGATGGACCTCTCCGAGACGACCAAGTCCTGCGCCGTGAAGTCAGCAGGCGGCTCCCCTGGTAAAAGTATGTTTGACGTTGTGCAGATAGACCCACCTCTTCTTCGCCCCACCTCAGTTCTGTAGCATTTGAACAAGGCCTATGTCGTAGGCGACCCTGTGCTTGCGGCGGCACAGGGTCCATGGCCATGCGACTGCCAAGTTTCAGACCAGCGCGCTCATTCCGTCCCACTGTGGCAGTACCAGTATCACATCGGTACTGCTGGATGCGAGGTGCCGTCAGAAGCCGCCGCGCCTCTGGATCAGCATCCTCGCCGTTGGCGAGGGTTTCGCACCGTCAATCGTCATAGAACTCGTCTTCGTCGTCGTCATAGTCGGCCAGCTGTTCGAAGTTGACCTTGTAGCGTAGGATGGCCCCGATACCACCGAAGCCCTTCACAAACTGATTACCTTCGCTGGAGCGGTCGGAAACGAATTCGAGGGTAGCGCCGAAGTCAGTATGCTTCTCGGCGAGCCACTCGAGCAAGCTCAGAGACTCGGTGACTTCCATCTCTTGACCCGTATCCTTGTCGGCGAAGAGGCTGCGATCGGCTTCTTGAGTCTTGTTGGTGTGGAGGATCACTTGACTGCCTTCAGAACTCTTGAGTTCCCAGCGAGTAACTTCGAGATCTTCATATACAATCAGTGTTTCCGCAGCACCAAGCTCAAGAGCCTTCAGCGTGTCCTCAACACCATAACAGACTTTGCCCGAGTCGAGAGAGATTTCGTCGAAATATTTGTTGATGAGCTTCTTCTCTTGGATGAATTTGACGTTGCTTAGAGTCTCGGAGGACAACTCGATGGCCTGATTAAAGCCATTTTCTCCACCGTAACTGACGTCGACTACCTTGATGACCTTTGATTGGAGACGACCATCGAACATGTCAGACTGGTTCAGCTCGCTCTTGAAATCTGCAGAACCTGCAAGGATCAATCCTGCAACGTTGACTTTGTCGTTGGTTATAAAGACCTGAACCGCAGTCTCGGCGACCTTTCGCACATAGTTGTGACGCTTCTCCTCCCGAAGACGGGCAAAACGCAAGGCAGACTGACCACCTCGTCCATGCTTCTTGGGGAGATCGACAGTGAATTTGGTAAGCACGTCACGAGTGTTACCGCTGAGAGTACCGAACAAAGCACCGTTACCATCCATAATGATAAAACCAAACTTCTGGTCACTCTCCAACAGTTCACTCAAGGCTTCAGTGTGGAATTTGTTGTCGCACAGATAGAGCGAGGTGTTGATTGGCTTGAACGGTTCAAAATCGATATTGACCTTCCTCTCCTTGCCTTCTGAGGTTAAGATTTCACCACAGTATACGACCAAGCCGTTGGGAGGCACTTTGGAGTAGAGCTTCAGGCGTTGCTGGGTGGAGGTGATGGCAGAGAGGACAGAGAGGCGGTTAACTCGAGATTTGATGTTAGAGGCAGTCCCGAATTCTGGAAGCAATGTCAGGTCTAGACAGTGTCGGAGTTTATTCGATCAAAATCACCTTCAGCTAACATTTTCGCGGCACGGGAGACTTGATCCTTGGGAGCTACGACTTGTTAGTAGAGTACAGGTATGACCTCAACTAACGACGTACGAATGATGAGCGAGATCATGCTAGTTCCGTTTCCACGAGCCTCTTCGAGTCGCTTGATGAGCTTCTTGACCTTCCATATCTCGATGTTCTTCTCGGCATCGTTTGCTTGAGCGGCGGACATGGTGACGAAAAAAAAGTGCGGGCCCAACGACGACCAGCAAAGAAGAAAAGCCTCGTTCAGACGAGGTAGGGGAATGAAGATGTAGACAGTCGGCTTTTGTGGTTTGATTGCTCTGTAGATCCTGTCGATGGTGCGGCGAAAAAATCGTCAACCTCAGTCGAAGGTTTTAATGTGTGACGCACAGGGTTCAGCCTTGATGCCAGGTGCGGTTGTGGCTGGTGGGTCAGTGGAAGACGGAACTGCGCATAGCCTTCCACGTGCCGCCACTGAATAGGTATTTCATCTCCAGAGGTACGGAGTACAGAGCCACAGCACGAGGTACCCTCCATATCGTCATCTACCTACTCGGCACACCGAGTAGAATGAGTCACTACTCTGTCGTACTATAAGTGTACAGCTATCTACTACTACGTTGACTCATGCGGCATGTTATAACGAGTTTACTGCGTACAATGCTTAAAGACGTTGATTGGACTCGATACTTCGTTTGCAAGGTAATTATCCAGTAGCCGCTAACTGACGAGTTCGTTTCACCGAATGAGGGTGATCCTCCAGATGGCATCTATGGACCTTTGCTCAGCCTCTGGGCGACACCACCATTCAATGGGGTCTAGGAGATAGCGAAGCCCTCCCATTTTTCTTATTTCCCATCCTTTGTCAAAATCGTCAAAATATCCAAACAGTGCACCATTTTCAGCCCATACAATTCAAACTATTGTCTAGCATAGTCCCGGAAAGAACATCTCGAGGCTTTTGAGATCCTTTCTCCAGCTTACATTTCCCTTATGGGCCTGGGATAGAGTACATGGTCGGCAACAAACATCGGATCCAGTATACGAAAGCTGCTCGTAGTGATGCATCAAATCCACGGAAACTGCGCAGATTGGATTTTACATTCAGTTCTTGTCAAGGAGATTTGAATTTGAGTACTTGATTGGGGTGAATCGAGCATCAAAGTTTATTTTTGAGGACAAGGGAGGGCCGAGCTCGGGGTGATGATGACAGGCAGCGGCTGGCCCGCGCCAGTCGGTGGCTTTGCCGAGACTCGCCTTTCCCAACTATCGTAAATCTTTTCCTGTCAGGATCTTATCAAATGCCCCGCCAAATTTCGTTTCTCGATTCGCAATAACGACTTGCAATCTAAATCGCTAGGGGGCCTGGGTGTGGTCCGATGACCTTTGACGCTTTTTGTCTTCCTCCGCCTTTTCCATCTGCACCTTTCACATACGTATGTGATTTTCTGTTTCCATTCAGTCGTGTACTGCCCTATTGTCAGGATCAACTGCGGGGCAGGCGCAATGAGCATTACCAATAGCCAACCTTCAACATGGGAGGAGTACGAACGTGGAGGCCGCCGGGGATCTTCCGAGTCTGGCCAAAGTCGGGTTCATTTCGATTCAGACAGAAATCGAAGCTCGTTGGACAGTCATGATCAGACCTTACATCCACCAGACGATGCCAATGGGCGCGGGCTTAGACAGAGAAAGTCTTCGATGTCAATGCATTTCACATCACTTCGACAGGCTGGTGGCGTCAATAGCTTCGATAATTTTGCCAGATCATGGCAGCGAGCTGCAGGATTCGTCGAGGTTACTCCTGTTCGACAATCTTTCCAATCCGTCGATGATGGAGACTATGAACAAGGCCGAAAGCCCATGACCACTACTGGACCAGGAGAAAGGGTATCGCTCCTTCGTGCTGCTTTTGAAAATGAGGGGAGGCGCATCTCTGAAAATGCAATTGCCAATGACGAAGAAGCCCCTGCCGTTGAAGCATCAAGCGCCGTGCCCGAGGAAGCAGCTGTGCAAGACTCCATGGAAAGACGTTTGTCTGAATCCCGAGCTAGGATGTCAACTGACAACATCTTTTCGGTCTCGCCTCACCTTGCTTCTCCGTTTAGTGCCAGCTACGGAACCATGTATGGGAGTCTTCGTGACCATGTTAATGAGCCAGCAGTGGAGCATGCGGGGAAGCTATTCAAGCAACAGCAACTGTCCGGTGCCGGTGAGCCGGATAAAGAACGCGAGCCATTGCTGGTCAAACAGGTTCAGCAAAATGATGGAAAGACTGTCAATGTTGTGGTTGGCCAATCTACATTGCCACAGACCGTCTTCAATTCTGTCAACGTACTTGTTGGGGTTGGGCTCTTGGCACTCCCTCTATCCTTCAAGTATGCTGGGTGGCTGATAGGCATGCTGTTTTTTCTTTTTTCCGCCATTTCAACATCCTATACTGCGAAGCTCCTCGCGAAGTGCCTAGACGTTGATAATTCCCTAATCACTTTCGCGGACGTCGGGTATGTCGCTTTTGGATCAAGAGCACGGATTGCTATCAGCATCCTCTTCACCCTTGAACTATTAGCAGCCTGCGTAGCACTTGTCGTGCTATTTGCTGATTCTCTGGATGCTCTAATACCTGCCTGGAGTATTCTAGAGTGGAAGATCATCTGCGGTATCATACTGATTCCACTTTCATTTCTGCCGTTGCGCCTCCTTAGTTTCACTAGCGTCCTGGGCATCCTGTGTTGTTTTGGCATCGTTTTTGCTGTCTTCGTAGACGGTTTCATCAAACCACATCAACCTGGCTCATTAAGAGAACCGGCGAAAACATACCTCTTTCCTGAACATTGGGGCACTATCCCTCTCAGTTTCGGACTCATGATGTCCCCTTGGGGTGGACATGGCGTCTTTCCGAATATTTATCGTGACATGCGGCACCCGCATAAATATACCAAGGCAGTGAACGTCACTTATGTCTTCAGCTACTTCCTCGACGTTGCCATTGCTATTGCCGGGCTCCTTATGTTTGGCAATCAAGTTCGAGACGAAGTAACGTCCAACATTATTCTAACGGATGGGTACCCAAAGGGCCTCTCTGTTTTCATTGTCATCTGCATCGGCATCGTCCCCATTACTAAGGTGCCCCTGAATGGACGTCCCATCATCTCGACCCTCGAGATTCTCCTGGGTCTGGACTCTCGCGCTATGTCTTCGACATCGCAGTCAACTACTGGGCTGTCCGGCTTTACGAGAGGTATCCTCAAGATCACGATTCGGACGCTGATCAATGTCCTCTTTGTAGTATTAGCCATATTGGTCCCTAGTTTTGACCGCATTATGGGGGTAATGGGAAGCGTGGCCTGCTTTACGATTTGTATCATTTTACCGCTCGCCTTCCATTTGAAATTATTTGGAAAAGAGCTAGGCCGGTGGAGATGGTGGGGTGAAATGGGTCTGATGATGTTGAGCGTAGCGTTGGCGATTACCGGAACAGTGGGTGCATGCCTACCCAAGGAGACCATTGGGGCGAAGCCTTGATGTAATTTCTTCATCTGAATGGCAGTAACAGCATTCGATCGACTGCATTATCTAGTTTCGATTGCATAGCGGCGATACCCGGCATTTTGGAGGTAATGTACCTACTCAATGAACTGTAAGGTCTATATGGAATGACACTACATGCACTGAATGATAACCGAGCTTTACAAGCTTTCTTCCATTCGACCAAAAGTCTTTCAGAACACACAACTGCTAAGACTTTAGCATAGGACCCGAAAGTCCCCTAAACACTTCTGCCTATTTGAGATGTATGTACCCTGCGTCAACTACACTAGGTGCTGAGTGGGTCTGTTCTGGTTGGCCCCAATGTCATACCATAATATCAATCCGTATTGCTCGCTAATAGAACGCTCCATGTGCCCCCCTATACCCTCGACAGCTCGGCGAGCATTCTTGTGACCACGCATGCGTAAAACAGGCCGCAACAGCTTTTCAATCATCGTCACCTCTCTCCAAGCGCCCCCCTAAATATCCCCACCAACCTCTCCCCTTCTTCCGCATCCTTCAGTCTCATCCCCAACCAACCCCTCAAATCCGTCCAAAACTCCTCACTCCGCAACACCGCCGTGCTCGCGCCTGCGCCCTCCCCTCCCTCCCCCATCACCACCTCAGGCGCAGACGCAGGCGCAGGCACACTCTCCATCGGATCCGCCTTCTCCGCCGCCCCCGCACTCGCGCCCCTCCCCGCCCCAGGCGTCGTGGCCCCTCCCCCACCACCACCAGCGCCACCAGCACCAGGCGTGCCTCCAACCACCATGACGCTAAAGTCGACATCGGCGCTGCCGGGCTCGGCGCACTCGGCCAGCGTCTTCGAGTCGGCGACGGGCTTCTTGCGGAACAGGATCTTGATCTTGTCGACGGAGGCGCCGGTGCCGGATTGCGCGGCGAAGGACGTCTTGAGCGCGTGGATGCTGGTGCTGGGGTCGAGGGAGGGGAGGGTGAGCGTTGAGGCGGGGCGTAGGGTGCGGAGGTTGGCGGTTAGTTTGGAGGGGGTGGGGGTTGGGGTGGAGGTGGATGCGTCGAGAGGTGAGGAGGGGTCTGAGGGGTGGGAGCCGGGGGGTGGCATGGTGGTGGGCATTTTGGGGAGGATGTACTATGGGAGCTGTTAGTGTTGGCGTATATTGGGGCTATGCTTCTCGAGGGAGCTGTGGCCGCTCAATTCATGACTACTTTATTGAGACTTACAGCGGGCTGCGCTGGGAGCTTTCTTGGATCTTCGACATGGTCGGCTGAGAGTTTCAGAGGTTTTTGGTCTGCAGAGGTGAGGAATTGTTTGGCGAAGCTGATTTCATTTACATCGACGCCTTTGCCTTTGGGGGAGAAGGACTTGATGTAATTTTGCATTCTGGAAGACATAATGAATATCAATGTCCCAGTAGCCAACGAAGCTCTGAGCTCTCGGTCAGAGAGAAAGTTGAGGTTGGAATGATTATAGAAATATTCTCTTTGGTGTTGATGCGGCATGGTGACGAGATGGTCCAACCCGCAGTGGCGGTGCTCTGTGGCTGGTAGGCTTGGCTGGTCCGACAGCAAAATTTCCAGAGCACCACACCAAAATCTCATGACACTAGCATCTATCAAAATCGTCAACTCCAAAACTTTCCCGTCCTCACGCCTTCGCTCGTTTCAATTCTGTAAGGCTATTCAGGGAAGTAGTCATGAGTGCTACGAGACAGCGGAGAAATCAGGTTCCCTTCCAACCATCAGACAACTCTTCTCTCAACAGAAAACGCAAAGCCGTGCCTGTGGCAAACGGCTCTACTAAGAAGCTTAAGGTTCAAGCGACGGGTAAATCTGCAAAGGATCGTGCTCTGCGGTCAGTCCCTGCAAACTCGGGTGGTCAGAGATCGACGAAAGGTAATTTTACCAATGGCAAGCCCACACAGGTCGAGAAGAGTGGGACAATTAGGGATGTAAAAACCCAGTCTGGCAAAGTCAAAAAACAGTTACTCACAGACCTTGATGACGACTATGACGATGGCATCGTTTCCGATGGTGTCGGTGACTTTGACGGATTCGACGATGACGAGGTAGATGGTATCGATGATCCAACCGTGATGGAGGATGAGTTTGGCAATCTAGATGATCCAAGCGATGACGAGTTCAGTCTTGAGGATGAGGGAGTTGGTGATGATCAATTCGGAGAGCTTAGTTCCGATTTTGTCGACTCGGATGAAGAACCCAAGCAAGGTCTGTGGTCGGATGATGACGAGGATGCTGAGGAGGCTCTAACTGCAGCAAACATTGAGGGCCTCTCGAGTAGACTGGATGCCCAAGCGGCTCAAGATGCAGCCGATGCACAAGCCGAATTAGAGGAACAGGCCCTTCAAACAAATATTGCCACGGATCGGCCGAACGTACTGGATGATGCGGACGAGGGTGCAACAGGTCAACCCTCCTTACTCGCTCCCAATCTCCAACTTCTTCGCACACGAATCACTGATAATATCCGAGTCCTCACCGACTTCTCCAACTTATCTGAGCCCGGAAGATCAAGGGTGGAGTATACTGCACAGCTCCTCAAAGATATTTGTGTCTACTACGGCTATTCTGAGTTCCTGGCTGAGAAGCTTTTCAGCCTCTTTTCACCCTCGGAAGCATTTGCGTTCTTTGAAGCAAATGAATCTCCACGACCGGTTGTCATCCGCACAAACACACTTCGGACACATCGACGCAACCTTGCTCAAGCCCTTATCAACCGCGGCGTTACTCTTGAGCCTGTTGGGAAGTGGACAAAGGTTGGACTTCAAGTTTTCGAATCGCAAGTTCCGCTCGGTGCTACACCCGAATACCTTGCCGGCCACTATATCTTGCAAGCCGCTTCCTCCTTCCTCCCAGTCATTGCTCTAGCCCCACAGGAGCATGAGCGGGTGCTGGATATGGCGTCTGCTCCTGGCGGTAAGGTTACACACATGGCAGCTTTAATGCGGAACACTGGATGCATCTTCGCGAACGATAGCAACAAAGATCGAGCAAAGGCACTCATTGGTAATATTCATCGTCTTGGCGTCAAGAACACAATCGTATGCAATTACGATGCTCGCGAGTTCCCCAAAGTGATGGGAGGGTTTGACCGTGTCTTGCTCGACGCCCCCTGCTCGGGAACCGGCGTCATTGCCAAAGACGCCAGTGTCAAGACGAACAAGACGGCTCAAGACTTTCTCCGCCTACCCCATTTGCAAAAGCAGCTGCTACTCTGTGCCATCGACTCAGTCGATGATTCGAGCAAGACTGGGGGTTATATTGTCTATTCTACTTGCAGTGTTACGGTGGAGGAGAACGAGCAGGTCGTTCAGTATGCGCTCAATAAGCGTCCGAATGTTAGGCTCGTGGACACTGGCATAAGTTTCGGCAAGGAGGGCTTCATAAAGTATATGAACAAGAGGTTTCATCCCACCATGAAGGAGACAAGGCGCTATTATCCGCACGCGTATAACGTCGATGGTTTTTTCGCTGCCAGATTTAAGAAGATAGGTCCCACTCCACCCAACGCAGTGGCAAGTGGATCCCAGAATGGCGTGCCCATGGAAGTGGATGACAACGAAGTGGTCGACAAGACGCCGGTGGCGGATGATGAGGATGAAAGGGGGGATGACTTTGGCGGATGGGACGATGAAGAGGATCAAGAGTACATCGAACGGGCGAAGAAGAAGCTGCTGCGGAAGAAGGGGTTTAATCCCAAGAGCGAGGCCCTCGCTGGAGAGAAGAAAATGAACGGAATGCCGGAGCGCCGATCGAAGTCCTAAT
Organism: Viridothelium virens; assembly: GCA_010094025.1. Classification (NCBI taxonomy): domain Eukaryota; kingdom Fungi; phylum Ascomycota; class Dothideomycetes; order Trypetheliales; family Trypetheliaceae; genus Viridothelium; species Viridothelium virens. Next base: position 10,416 of record ML991775.1, read on the forward strand.
GAGCAAAGGAGCGATTTCTCTTATCAAACGCACTCACCCATCCACGGCTGATCCTTCTGCAGCTCCATGTTATAAACATAAAAATGGTGTAGAAGACAGCTGAGTATCGGAGGTGGTTGGCAAAGATTGCCAATATTACCATGGAGACGGCACTGAATTAGAGTGACTCTGATAGATTGATGATGTGATGGTAAAGTTTTCTAATTCTGAGAAAAAGTATTGGAATTAGCGGCAATGATGAGAAAGTGAAAGCAAGAGCGGGATACAGAGAGAGATTGAACTGTTCAGCCTTCCTGAAGGGTTCAGTCTCCCTGCCAGGATGGTATCGTACCTCTCCGTGACTATCTCTTCACTGGCGAGATTTCTTCATATTCTAGCTCCGAGGCCTGCTCGAAAATTTGTCCAGGTCTATTTTTACAGTCCGGCCCGAGACCAGTCAAGTTCATCGGAAGCCTAGTGCCAATGGTGTGCTTTCGATACGACGGGATTGCGGAAATGGTAATGTCGATATCTTTGGTTCCCAGGTCTCAAACAATGCGCCCCGTCATTCAACAGACTTCCACACGCCTTTCGTTGATTGATCGTTGCGCCGGAAATTGAATCAATTAGCCTCACGGAAAACGCTCAGCACCTTACTGTAATCCTCTTGACATCTCAATCGGCATGGCTCGCACCAAGACGTATGCTGCTGCTCGATTATTCCCATGTCAGGGGATTCCAGCGGCTGCTTTGTTAGTCGGAACGCTTCCTCTGCGCTTTGGCGGATCGTCTAAATACCTATCGAGCAAAGATTAGAATATATAAATCAGTGCATCTGCTGCACCAATCGACAGAATAGGCATGCAAGTGTGGCATTCGATCGTCCACACCAGAGCCAGGATGTATTCAGACTGTCCATGACTCGACATCATGTGTCTCGTTGACAATTTTCAGCGGAAACTAAGCCAATGAACAGCAGCTGTCGAGTAGAACATGAAAAAAATTTCATATTAATGAAGCGCGACTTGCGCCTAATGGTATGCTATAGTAGTAATGATTTTGTCTCGCGGCTCGTTGCTTGAAACCTATCAGGGCATTAAGGTCGTCCGTGAATACGGACGATAGCTTATTCATCTAATAATAAACCCTTGGCGCCGGCAGTAGTGGCAATACCTTTGTGTGCGTCGATGAGTCAACTGTACATTCTCGTTGTAATAATTAATTAAGAGGTAGACTATCAGGTGGTATTCTGAGGATCACCCGAGTGGTAGAGCATCTACCTACCTGTAGAGTCAGGGAAGTTGAAGATTTGTTCTTAGGGTTTTCGGGTGGTTGGTTATCGCATACTAGTAGAGCCACGGTTGCAAGTTGCCTTGTCTCGCACTCGAACGAGTTTCCTCCCTCGTTGCGATGCGTGTTCAAAGTTGGCGAGGGGCTGCGACCTCATCAAATTCGAGCAGTTCCCTGACAGATGACGCTGTGTAAGCGTTGCATTCGTATCACCGCTTAGAATGTGCCGCATGTCAGCCAGCCCTTCCAGAGTAGCGGCCTGTCGAGAGAAAAGCCATCAGAAGACAGCGCCACTCCTACGCCACCCCATTCGAGCCTGCCAGAGACTCTACTGTACTCATACATGCCGGTCTATACTAGCTCCAGCGTGCAAGCCGTCAGTATGGGCTGCTTAGGGCCACAAATACGAATCTCTGAGCGGCGAGCTTGAGACGTCCCATCGGAGTTTTGTCTCGACTTTCACGTCCTCAAGAAAAGCTATTTTTACTTTCTATAACATGGTATCTTGTATTCGACCGCTGTTTGACAACAACACAGCGTCCCAACGCGAGGTCTCGTTGGGCTTCCGTTCAAGTATCTGCTCCTACTTTGTTGCAATGAACAAGATGACAACCGGTAGAAAGTGCTCAGTTACTTCGTATGATGTTCGTATCCTTTTTCTCTAGGCTCTATTTGGTTCTTCTTTATAGCTTACGAGAGGCGCCAATGTATATTCTTGGACTTGGCACTCCTCGTGATAATATCCGAGGTTCTCATGCACTAGTTTCTCATCCATTTCACATCTTACTCCCACGCGATTAATCAACTGTCTCTCAAATTCCTCCAACTATCTCAATCATGTTCGAGAACAGGAGTCTCTTGCAATACACTGACGACCCTTCCAGTACGGAGAATTCTTCGGTACAGATGTCGGAAGATCGAGAGAAGGGCCAGCCATGGAGTTATCCGAAATACCGGGTATGGTTTCCTTGGCGATGGTTTGAACGTGGACGTATCCTTTGGATTGCTCTCTTCTTGCTCGGTCTATTCAGTATACTGTACTTCATTAGCTGGCTCTCCAAAGACCATGAACTTCTGGCGAAACTCGCTAAGCTGGATGCCTTTGGAAGGCATAGCGCGGCTTTGCAAAGCACGAAGAAACCAGACAATTTTCCTATTGTCGCTGTCGTTTTCTGTAAGCTTTGCAGTCTTCTTTCATCCTTAGCCAAGCTGACAAATGTGGGAAAGACGGTAGACGACAATTTGTCGATATTCTTGACTGCTATCTCCAGCGGAACCTGGCTCGCAATGGCGGATACCTGGATGAAGTGGTCTTCGCTGTCCATACCCATAATGAGGATGATATCGACTGGTTGGATGGGGTAGTTGAAAGGACCGCGGGATATAGAAAAATTGACGTCCGATCCTCGAATTACGGACAAATATGGGAAGATCATCTCAGTGACCCGGCGACATTATACATCAAGTTGGATGATGATATTGTAAGTCTTGATAGAGCAAAAGAGACAATGCAGTCTTACTGATTCTGGAACAGACGTACATTCATGATGAAGCCATCCCTCACCTCGTCCAGACGCTCCAGGCGCATCCAGAGTCGTATGCAATAACAGCCAATGCGATCAACAGTGTGTCCGGATCTTGGATCCATTATCACAGGAATGCGATTCTGCCGTACCTTCCCGAGCCGTTTTCTCCACACCTTTCCGAGGAGCAGAATGGAAGCTCATGGCGTGCCTCGGAGCTTCCAAACTATCCGGAAGAAGAATACCCACCCTCGGATGTCTTTAATCTCGAACTAGATGCACCGCGCGTCGATCACCGATGGCTTCCGCTCCGCCGCAATGGCAAAAACATCCACAAAACCCCCATCAACAGCGCAGCGCAGGACGACTTTGGTCCGGGCCAGAAAAGGTGGAGCATTGCCGCCCAGCAGCACTACAGCTTCCTCGCAAATTTGGAAGATGACCGGGTTGATCGCTACTATTTCGGAGACGAAAGTTCGGGCGAGCTCTGGAACCTGCAAAACAAGCGGTACAGCATCAACTTTGTCGCGATCTGGGGCGCAACTGTTGCAGCGAGCAATGTTACTGCCGATGACGAGTTGTCGATTGCAGTGACAAATCCAACGAACATGGGACGGCCATTCTTCATTGATAGCCGGGCCATCGTGTCGCATTACGCATACGGTCCTCAGCGCGACCAGTTGCTGAAGACAGATCTGCTGGATAGGTATCGGGCGTTGGCAAACGAGAATGCTTGTAGAGTGGGAAATCAGAAGACGGCCATTTCTTTTGACAGCCTTAAGCCACGGGAAAAAGAGGACAAGCCACACCCGAAGGAGGATTTACGGCAACCACAGAGATAAGATGGAAAAATGGGCAAAGGGTCTCTCATATTACATCAATTTGAGCATGTAAACCAAGGAATCATTCAATCAATTAGCGTTAGCGTTAGGCGTTAGATCAAAGAGAATACTTTATTGATCCTCAAATATTTTGACCAAAACAATACAGCAAATGTGATATCAATTGTAGGAAGGCACGCAACGTCTGCCTACCTATCCAAGCGGCTTGGCTTTTATTACACTTCACATGCCTCCCCGCCATACCAGAGCGTCGGTATAAACATGAAGCTACGCAGTTATGCAACGATGTGTATTCCACATCATTACATATCTGTCTGTGGCAAAATTGATATATGGATGATTGAATAAGACAATCATAGCGTCAACAACTTGAGAGACACTTATACCGAAACCTACGAAGATCGGAGAGTTACGGCCGTCAGACCTAGGATCTGCAACTGATTTCCAGTCGCAAGACTGTAGGGCAAGCCTCAGTGGCTCCTCGTCAACTTCGCACCTTCGCACCGTTCGCATCCTCTTATTCGACGGGGCCCATGTTGCTGGTCTTCATTGACCAACCAACTTCGGAACATGACGTAGTCGCCCTAAATGTGGCTGCTCGCAACTTGACCACCAATTCGAGAATAGCGCAGAATAGTACCAGGACTACTTACGTCCGCAGCAAAGAATTTCGAGCCAACCACAACCGAACCTGGGATAAGATCCTGTCTGGCCATTCTCTAAAGCCTTGATATCCACTCTACTTTTCAGCTATCCTACTTCTCGGCCGCAATGACGAGCAAGGAGACTTCAGCCTTTTCCTATACCGAATTAAGGCTGTGAATCAAAGCTCAGCATGGCCTCATCGAACGACGAAAACAGCGTAGTGTTGAATGCATGCTCTAAAGAGCATTGCATCGTAGACTGGCCCGAGATTGTATTTAGGCCTCTTCCTCGCAATGATTCCGTCCTCAATGTGCGATTGATTTGATCTGATCTCCTGTCTGAAAATCTACCTTCCGTTTACTTGACGAAATATTGCACCAAGTATCTGAAGTATTTAGCGTGTCCAGAATACATCATGGTAGGCGTTCCAGGAAAGTCCAAAGGATGCAATACTTGCCGAAGAAGGAAGATACGGGTAAGAAAGACTGGGTCTATAGGGAAGAGACTACGACTAATTCGACCCTCAAAGTGCGACCTTGGCAAACCTACCTGTGATCGCTGTGCCCAAAGCGGACGGGAATGCGAGGGCTACGAAAGGTTCCCGACCTTTCTCAACCGGAACGCTCAAGGGTTGCAGAGACGCAAACCGCTTGAGGAAGCAAAGTCGAGACGAAGTACATTGGCCGAAAGTAGTTCTGCACGTCTATCTCAAGCTCAACAGCAGACTGCCCTTGCTTCTGCATATGCATCACAAGGAGGACGCTCTTCCCCGCTGGGCCAGCCAGATGCTGTTCAGCAATATGAACGCCAGATTTTCGCTACCTTCATGGGCGTCTACTGTCCGGCAACGGTTCCTCTCCCGCCTAATAGATTTACGACCTGGTTTCACCTTATACCCACTATGGAGGACCCCGGGGATACATTAAGGCATGCAGCTAAGGCTTTGGCCGCAAGTCGAGTTGCTTTTGTGTATAACGACCCCAACATGAAACTGCGGGCATATGACGCCTATGGAAAGGCGTTGAGGGAATTGCAGAAAGCTCTTTGGGATCCTAATGCGATGTACCGGGATGAGACTTTGGCAGCTGCTCGGGCTCTTGTGGCATTCGAAGTAAGGACCCCTGCTCTTCTGTTGCTCAACGGAAGGCTTCGAATAGTATTTGTGTGTACTGACGAAGATAACATTATAGCTCTTTGAAACTACATCGAATTCGATGCGTTCGTGGAATAGTCATGAGTCTGGAACGGCACGACTCGTTCAGATGCGAGGCGCGCACCGCCACCAAGCGCCCGCTCCAAGAGCAATTCTGGAGGGTCTGCGCTTTACTTCCGTATGTTCTGATAAAAATGGAATATATCCACTTACATTTGCCATTCTAATCCTAGATTTAGATGATCCAATCTATTCAATATCGAAAAGCCAGCTTTCTGGGTTCAGAAGAATGGTTAACAATCCCCTGGTTACATAGTCCGAAAGATATCAAACAAAGGCTTTATGACATTGGGTTCCGTATAGCTGGTACCCTCGAAGGCGTCGACCGGCTGGCAGAGACACAGAATGCAGAAGAAAAAGCCTTCACTTTCACCAGCAGTCTCACGCGATTCTCGCAGATCGACACAGACCTTGATAATTGGTATCATGACTTCAGCCGACAGTTTGATATCTTGTACTGGACCTTGCCTCCCGAAGATGCTTATGCGATCGATCCAAACAACCCACTTGGCATGGAATCCCTTGCGTTTCCTGACATCGATACGGCCCACCTCATGACTGCCTTCTGGGCACTCAAGCTCACAACCAGCATGATCATAAGCCAAATGTGTACTCGTTTCATGACCGAAGCTCAAGCCAAGACCTCCTCTCCGTTTCCTCCACCCAGCAGCCACGCCCCCGGACCAGCAGCAACCGACCCGTCTCCTCAGCAGCCTCAATCATCTTCGACTCCATCCGCACCCCTACAACTCACGCAAATCGTGTCCTCCATGCTGCACACCTACACAGCCTCTCACCGCTTCAGCTTCGGCGCCCGCATCGCCCGCAGCGTACCCTTCTTCCTGCGCGACGACCACGGCCTCTTCGCCGCGCACCTAATCCTCATGCCCATCCGGGTCGCGCTCTACGAATTCCAAGACGCCCGGCCCGGCGTCGACTTCCCGCAGCCGCAGCAGCCCGCCGACCCCCCGGTATCCTTCACCTCGCTCTCCCCCGCGCAGCGAGCCGAGAAGGAGCGTCTGCTGCAGGCGTCGCTGCTCCTCTACGACCGGCTGATCGAGTCCAAGGGCGTCGGGTATGCGCGCCAGGTGGGCCGCACGGGGAATCGCTGGGGGAGGCCGATGCCGCGGGATGTGGATCGGAAGATTGAGTCGGGTGAGGTGGATCCCACGATTCAGCCGCGGGTCCCGCGGGAGGAGCACGAGGTTCATGCGGCGCGGCAGCAGCAGCAGCAGCAGCAGAGTGGAGGCGGTGGGGCGGAGGAGGATGATGACGGGGGGTGGAGAGAGGCGCGGAGGCAGGAGGGGAGGGAGCGGCCGGAGTTCACGAGTCCGGTTTTGGAGCGGGGGTGGAATGCAGATATGGTGATGGGCTCACAGGGGACGGGGCGAGAGGGTGGCGAAAAGATGACGATGAGAAGGGAGTTTGCGTATCTGGAGGGGAGCTCATCGGGGCCTTCGAATACTTAGATTGCACTTTGGTAGTTTTAAAAAAGGGATAGAGGTTTTTGAAATATGCGCCTGGCTCACACTGCATTTTCATCATTTTGATATTAGGTAGAAAATTAGAACAGAAAATGAATTGAAAGCTCCAGAACTGAAATCTACGTGTGACGTCGCAGACCTGGTAAAATACATACATGACTGCACGGACCCTCTGTTGCTAGAGCTTTCTCATTCTGCTTTTGCATCCTTGCAGAATCGACAATAACTGATCCCATCGTCCTGTTTCTTTCCCACATTCCTAACTTACCGCTCTTCGTGAAATAAGTCCGTTCTCTCGCTATGGATTCCCTCGTTAGCGGCTCCAGCCTTCCAGTGGATCCCTCCAAGCTCTCGGACAACGACAAGAAGGAGATTCAGCAGTTCGTCGTGAATGAGACGCAAAAGGCACGAATTCAGCAATGTATGCTATGCTCTGGAACATCTCATTGCCTTTTCCCAAATGAAATGGCTTCATTGGGGCGTACTGACTAAATGTTACAAAACAGCAATCCATAGCCTGACGGACATGTGCTTCCGCAAATGCATCACTTCGCGCATCTCTTCCGGGAGCCTGGATCGGAACGAGGAGAGTTGCACACAGAACTGTGTAGATCGATACATGGATGCGAATCATACCATCCTGAAGAAGTTGGAGGAGATGCGAACACTGGGTTGAAGGGGGTATATTGAACAGGGGAGAAGGATGTTGGGATTGGAAGATGAGATGAGAGATGGGCCGGTCATGGAAGCAGACCAGCTGCAAGAGCTTGGGAATGTATGATAAGAACGGCGCATATTGAGGGACGCTACTTAAGAGGATAGAGGAGCTCTACTTGACTGCTCTTACAATGAGTCGAGTTAGTCGGATCCTTCTCTGCCACTTTTAAACCCGCACAAAGGGGGATTGTATCATAGAATGTACATTTATGACACTGCTCAACGAATCATAGATTGCAAGGTCAACCAATAAAATCCGGTTTTAAGGAGTTGCTACATATTCAGCAATCTCAGCCAGTGCTCGAATGCTGAGCAGTACCACCGCATCACCGTCAATCTGCCATTTCCAGCTCAAACAATTGCCAATTTAGTCGCCGCGATGTCGAGAGCATCGACGTCTGGCGTAAGACGAGCAAATGCTTTTTTCCTACCATCAGGCCTGATATCACGTAAACATCAGTCTTAATGCCCCAAAAAACATCCGCTATAAAACCAACACGCATGGGAAGTAATCAACTCACCTGATCAAAGTGTTGATCTTGACCGTGTCCACATCATACAGCTTCTTCAACGCCGCCTTGATCTGACGCTTATTCGCCTTGACATCCACCACAAACACCAACGTATTGTTCTCCTCGATCTTCTTCATCGCGCTCTCCGTGTTGAGCGGATGAATGATCACCTTGTGCTCATCTAGCCGTGGCTCGTGCGGGATCGACTTGCGCGGGTACTTGGGCGAACGCGAGAGCTCAAGCGTCTTGGGCCGGTGAAAGGTGGTGCTTGTGCGCACCTTGCGGACTTTGTGCGAGTTGACCTGTACATACGAAAAGACAGGCCGTCAGCAGTGCCCGTGGCGTGGGTAGGGTGCTGACACGCGTGGAAGTCAGGGTGGACAGGGAGAGAGACATACACCTCGGAGGGTGGCCTTGGCGGCGGCAGAGGCCTGTTTGCCAGGCTTGGTGGGCTTGGGCCCAGGGGCTGAATTGATTAGCGTTTGTTGCTATTCATGAGCATTGAGAATCTTTAAGATACGAACCCTTCTTGCTGGCGCTCTTCGATTCCTTCGGTGCCATGATAAGTGCTGTTGATCAAGATTGAGAAAGGCGTAGCAAATGCGGGCTTTGGGAATTTTGGAGTTGAGCGTGCGTCGCTTAGTAGCCCGTTTCGGGTTAGCCCAGCAGCAGCCGCCAGAAGATCAACCTCAATATGCCGGCGCAACCCGACCCGACTTGCGTCTCATCCCACTCTCTACGCTCTCCTACAAACACAACATGCTCTCATGCCAGCGTCAAATCGGCGCAGAGCCAAATCGCTCTCGAATGGCCGTCCACCCCTCTCACAGAAGACTTCCACAAGCCTATCCTCAAAAGCAACCCGCACCCTAATCCGCACACACCACAACCTCGAAAAAGCCCACGCCCGCGCCCTCAACACCGGCGACAGCTCCACCGCGGAAACCCTCTCCGCCGAAATCCAAGAGCGCGGCGGCCTCAGGCTTTACCAACGCGCCAGCACCATCGGGCAGAGCGCCTCCCGCGGCGGCGACTCCAGCAAGATCCTTGTCCAATGGCTTGAGGAACTCCTTCCGTCGTCTCCAGCCCCAGCCCCAAGCGCTCCCTCTCCATTGGCCCTCCAATCTTCTCGCAACAGCGCACCTGCGCTCTCCCTCCTCGATGTCGGCTGCCTGAATCCAGAGAACCACTGCGCGCGCACGAAGCTCTTCGACCATGGTCGCGGTGTCGTGCGCATTGATCTGCGCTCTGCGCATCCGCTGATCCAGCAACAGGATTTCATGTCGAGACCACTGCCGAGCGGAGATGCGGAGAGGTTTGATGTGTTGAGTTTGAGCCTGGTGCTGAACTATGTGCCGGATCCTGTGGGGAGGGGGGAGATGCTTCAGCGGACGAGGGAGTTTTTGCGGGTGCCGGGGGATGGTGGAGATGTGAGAGGGAGTGATGGGAAGGGAGGCACAGGCATGGCGCAGAAAAGGGCGAGGGTCCTTCCGTGTCTGTTTCTGGTGTTGCCCGCGCCTTGCGTGACGAATTCGCGGTATTTGACGGAGGAGCGGCTGGAGGAGATGATGGGGGAGCTGGGGTTTGCGCTGGTGAAGAGGAAATTGAGCGCGAAGCTGGTGTATTTTCTATGGCGGTATGATGGATCGAATACTACGAGAGAAGAAAAGGAAGTCTTTCCAAAGAAGGAAATTCGCCCTGGGAGGACAAGGAACAATTTCTGTATTGTGTTGCGCTGACTGCATGGGGCATTTGCATTGTGGGAGGAGTTGTTAGGAAATGCATTTTGAGACACCCACTCTGCCCGCGCGAACTTGGAGCCTACTATATTTGAAGTATCATCTGCAATTCAGTCGAGTCCGATCGGGTCGTCATGTGCATAGGATACTCGACTTCGCGGAATCTGGAGAGCTTGTAATTCGATGTTCTATCTCAACACTCATGCATGACCTTCCAGAATATAGAAACATCGCCAGCATGCCTGCACCATCAAGCGTAAGCCTTCTCTCATTCCGCCTGCTGTCGATCGGTTACATCTTCAAAACTACGTCGACCGGACTCAAATATTGTGTTGTTGTATGATTGGCTTCGAAGCGATGCCTTTGGTGGTAGTCAAGAAATAACTTAGCGACCCTTCGAGACTCGTTGCTTAATACTCTCAAACTCAATGTCCTCTTCATCGTTGGCTTGAATATCTGCGGCGAGACCGTTGAGAGCACGCTTGATTGCTTCTTTTGACGAGCTGTACATCATACGAGGCTGTAAAGGCAGGATGTCAGCCTCATCTTCGACACTGCGATGCGATGCGTCAAGTAGGTAAGAGCATAGCAAAGAAACTTACATATTGCGACGCATTGTCTGGACACCACGTAATGAAGGTAATCTTGCTCCTGCTTCCCTCGCCACCCTCCAACTCGTACTCGACATCAAACACAGCATATCTCCCGCCAATACCCTCATTCCCGCGCTTGTCCTTGCTCTTGGCGTTGACGAGCTTGTCGCGGAACGTATCCCAATTCCCCTCTTTAGAGGTCTCTTCAACGACAATCTCTTTCCAGTCGTCGCTAATTTTGTAGATGATCCATTTAAGGTCCTTGCCAAGCTTGAGCTCGTTGAAGGCGCTGATGCACTCTGGGTTGACGGAGACGCTAATGGAAAAGTATTAGATTAGTTTGGCAGTGAAAATGGAGTCGAGTGGAGATATTAGCAGTCCAGGTAAGTAACAGGAGAGCAGGAACGGCAGTTTGTTCGTGGCACGAGGCATACGATATGGGACAAAAAACGTGGAAACCCACCCAGATTGAGCCTGACAGAATGGTTTGGTTAGTACTCGCAGAACTCAAAGCAATAGTAGTACGTACCATAGCGGAGGTCTGAAAAGGGAATCAATTCGTTTTTGGACCGTGATCAAAATCTGAAAAGAAATGCGCTATCAGCAGAGGTAAGCGAAGTGGGGTGGTGGGATGATGGATTAGGGTCGGAGACAATGATTTCCAGGCACAGAGAAACTTACTTAAATTGTTATATGGAGGAGATTGGTAGGAGGAGCGAGTTTGAGGAGGATAGGGGATTGATGGTAGAGAAGTGGGCTGAGCTGGGGATTGTTGTTTCTCTTCTGCCTTGAACAGGGATACGCAGCCTGGTGGGGCTGCCCAAGCGACGGAGTGAACTGAAGGGTGGGTGGGTGAGAGGACGACGACGATGGCGAAGGCGATGGCCAGTCGCCGCCCACTAAAGTACCACTTACGCTACTAAACAAATATTTTTAAATTTTTTGATCGAAGATGTAAATTATTTTACAGGCCCATCCCTCGCTCTTCCGCAATGCAGAGTATCAAACGACAAATTCGAAGTCCAGAGTGGAGTAGAAATTAACCTCTTCCGACCATGCCAAGCAAAAGGTTGTGACTTTGTATAGGTGCCTGATCATGGCATAATTGTCCCTCGACGCGAGTCCCTTCCCATGCGCGCCAAGCTCGTTAGGGTATTGCGTGGACAGATACTCAGTAAGCTTAGAACATGCCACCGCCCATGCCCCCCATGCCGCCCATACCTCCACCAGGAGGCATGGCTGGTGCCTTGTCCTCCGGAGCCTCAACAATGGCAACCTCTGTGGTACCCAGTAGCGACGCAACGCCGCCAGCGTCCCTCAGTGCTGTTCGGACGACCTTGAAGGGATCAAGGATTCCGGCGCTGATCATGTCAACGTACTCGCCTTTGGCGCTGTCGAATCCCTTGTTGAACTCGCTGCCGTACTCATCCATAAGCTTGCCCACGACGACCGAGCCTTCGGACCCAGCGTTCTCGACGATTGTTCGAGCCGGCCGCGTGATCGCGTTCTTGACGATGCTGACACCGAGCTGTTGGTCAAAGTTGGTGGGTTTGAGCTGGGAAAGACCGTTGGCGGCAGCCTTGAGAAGTGCTGTACCACCACCAGGCAGGATACCTTCCTCGACGGCCGCTCGGGTCGCATTCAACGCGTCGACCATACGGTCCTTCTTTTCGCTAACTTCGACTTCGCTTGAACCTCCGACTTTGATAACCGCAACACCACCTGAGAGTTTGGCAAGACGCTCCTGCAGTTTCTCCTTCTCGTACTCGGATGTCGTAGGGTCGGCCATGACACCACGAATTTGTTCGCAGCGTTGAGCGACGGCATCCTTGGATCCTTCGCCGTTGAGAAGGACCGTGTCTTCTTTAGTGATGGTGATGCTGCCGGTGGAACCAAGCATGTCGGGTGTCGCCTTTTCAAGTTTGATATCGAGCTCGTCAGTGAAGACTGTACCGTTGGTGAGTACTCCTAGATCGCCGAGGATAGACTTTCGGTTGTCACCGAAGCCGGGAGCCTTCACTGCTGCAACTTGGAGCTGACCGCGCAGCTTGTTCAAAATGCAGACTGCTAGTGCCTCGCCATCAATGTCCTCCGCGATAATTACAAGCGGACGGCGAAGTTGTTGAGAAGCCTCGAGGGCAGGTATCACGTCTTGGACGGCAGAGATTTTCTTCTCAGAAAGAAGGAGAAGGGGTTTCTCGAATTCCACCTTCTGAGACTTGGTATCGGTGATGAAGTATGGTGAGATGAATCCTCGGTCGAACTTCATGCCTTCCGTGACTTCAAGCTCATCCTCGATCGTCTTGCCTTCCTTGACCGTAATTACACCCTCTCGGCCAACCTTCTCCATTGCGCTTGATAGCAAGGTGCCGATGTGATTATCCCCGTTGGCAGAGATGGTGGCAACTTGCGAGATTTCCTCGCTAGTCGTCAAATCCCGCTTGTTCTTTTGAAGGTATTCCACCACAGCATCCACAGCGGCTTGGGTCCCTCGTCGAAGGTCCATCGGGTTGCATCCTGCAGCAACGTTCTTGACAGTCTCTGAGAAGATGGCGCGAGCAAGGACGGTAGCGGTTGTCGTACCATCTCCGGCTACTTCGTTGGTTTTGGAAGCGACGTCTTGGAGAAGACGGGCGCCGAGATTCTCGAACTTATCTTTTAGAGAGACTGCTTTCGCAACAGTAACACCATCTGAAGTATAAGGTTAGGGTCAAGGAAGGCGCCAGCGGACGACAGGATATCTGACCTTTGGTGATTTTTGGAGAGCCATAGCTTGATTCAATGAGTACATTGCGTCCCTTAGGGCCAAGAGTTGTGGCTACTGCTTTTGCAAGGGTATCAACACCATTCAGAAGAGATTGTCGTCCCTCGACACCAAATCTTAGATCCTGAATGGAATACCGTTAGCATAATACAATGCAGAGTGCTCAATTCCAAAGCGAGGTACATGCATACCTTGTGGGCCCATCTCTGTTGTTGTAGGTTCACAGCAGCCGGCCGTAATCTCGAGTTTGAAGATGAAGCAGAAGAGAGGATGGAGGATTTTGTCTTTGAGGTCAACGCTCGATGCATCTTGAATTACGACGCCGAAAGGAGATGTAACAGTCGTGTGAAGGAATGGTGGAACGAGGGCAAATGGAAAGGGGAAACTGGGGATTGATGGGGTCTCGCTCAAGTTTTTCGTGATGCTTCGAAAGTTCTCGAGCTTCAAGAGCACGGACATTACTCCTAACGCACTTCGGGAATAGTGCATCCCGGTCATTTTACAACACCATTCCGAGGCATCACGAAGCCAAGCTACCTGCCGCGGTGACAACAGTGGTGCATTCGGTCCGCCTCAGTGTGAGGAGAGCACGCATGGGAACAAGCACAATTTACCTCGCAAATACAATCTCCTGGTACTCTACTAGGGTTTTGATAGACATCACGACGCAAGGCATATCTCCGAATTTTGACTCAGAGAATGTACAATGGCGAGACGGACACTGTGTCACGATAATTAGAGAAAGAGTCTGCAGACTATCGTATTGGACTATCTAGGTAGCTACCAGTGACCTGTGAAGGTTCGTGCTGGAAATGCTCGTCAGAGTTATTGCAAAGGCCGCATCGCATGGACCAGCGAGCCTTTCAGAAATACACCAGTGGAAGAAAAATATGTGTCAAAAGGATACTGGTGTACACGCAAGGGAATCAGGAAACTTTTCGGGGACTGCATGCATTCGTGTGAACCGTGTGCCATTATCATCAAGCGTGCAGAGTCGTGTCATAGATTTCCACCGATCACGACTAGATCTCATATCCAGTCAGAACCCATCGTCAATGCGTTCATCAGCGTTTCCATTGAAACCACCCATGCTGAAGTATTCGTGACTGTCTCCTGCCCTTTGATACTGCGACGTCAAAAAATGCATGGTGGGTAAAAACGGTGTTCCACCCATCAGTGGAGTAGTGTTGCTGCCAGTGATGTTTGACCAGGTGTATGGTCCGACTTCGGGCTGTCCTCCGGAAGCGTTGGTACTCATGTTCGAATAGTCGTAGAAGTCGTTGTTTGCATAAGGAGCGCCAAATCCTGTCGAGCTATTGCGATTACTTTCAACACCTGGGACGAAGTGGTGATGTGAACCAAGCGACTGTTGAAAAGGGCTAGCTAGGGAAGAAGAAGCCTGGTTTTGATTGTTATAGTTGTAGTCGTAGGACCCAGAATAAGGGACTGCATTGCCGTTCGTAGGATCATGCATACTGTTCAAGCCATGATTGAAGTAAAATGGGGGATGCGGAGCTGGTGTAGTGGATGGTTGTAAAAAGTTATGCGGATTGTGTGCGATCATTGTAGATGCACCTGCAGTACTTGCATCTCCTTCCGTGTGCTGAGATGTGTTCGTGTTGGTGCGGTCGTGGGCGTGAGTGGTGGGCGAGTCGGGGTTGGTCGCAACAAGGGTTTGCTTCTTTCGCCCCGGTCCTTTGGGCTTTGGAGTCGCTTTGCCCCTGGTGGTCTTGGGCTTCGCTTTCTGGGCCTTTTCCTTCGGCGAAGCGCTGTTGACACCGGTAGAACCGGGACCCTTGTCTGTTGCAATCAGCAAGATACACACAAGAATGAAAGTCAGAAGAGAAACAAAGTAAAGATATAACGACGGGAATGGCACGTGAGGGGTTTACCTACCGGGAGTGTATCCCGGGACCGTAAGACCCTGCTGGATCCGGCTTTGACGAACCTTGACCAGGTGTTGCCGGATCCCCGACTCTGTGGTCGAGTCTGAGATATGGCGAGCAATATTTCCCCAAGGTATCGAGGCCTTGGCGGCATCGCACTCGTAAACAAAGGCAAGCAGCAGCTTGATGTCCGTATCATCTACGCAGGGACGAAGTCAGCACAGTTGTGTCTTAAGGATAGACAGAACTCAGTCAAAGACGGCGCTATAATCACTTACTGGACCATCGCACGATCTCCCGATGCTCTGGACGCTTGGAGATCCGCGGCTTCTTTGCTGATGCCTTTTGTTGAGTTCTGCGAGTGCCCTGCACGATACCTTTCCCTTCCTTCTTGCCAGCCTTGGGTGAGATCGGGCCTTTTCCAGAACGGACCGCGTTGCTTCTCTTGCTATTTTTGGACTTTTTGCTGCTTGGGCTAGGCTCCCAGTCACTATCATTAGCCTCGCCAGCCGATTCGTAATCAGCGTCACTGTCGTTGGAAATTGGAGAGCCAACAGTGACTTCGCCGGGAGCTGAGAGCTCTCCAGCGTTACTGGCATCAGAGGTCTCGAAATGCTTGAGGGCATCCATGATAGTGGCTCAGAAATGGAAGTTGGAGGAAGCTGGGTGATCGAGCGCAGAATTGAAGAAGGTGCGCGCGAGGTGATATATATCGCCCGACCAAGCCGGAGGCGGAAGTGAAGGGATCCCCGTCACAAGCACGACCTGGTCGAGATAGGCCCCAGATCCTCTGTGATATAGGAGCACTAGCGTTGGCTGCAGCCGTCCTGAATAGGAAGTGTAGCAAAGCGTGAGCGTTCGTGGAGCCAAAGTCCCGCTGCAATCCAGCATGCAGCGGTGATTCTCAACAACACGTGCCCTTGCATCTAACATCCACTGACCTCAAGACCCACTTGGAGATAGCTGTGAAGTGGGTCTGTAGAGTCCCCCACTTGATCGAACAAGTGGATAAGGCGAATGGTGAAAGACACCAGACCACGTGCAGCAGAGAGAAGACGAACAAGGCCCGCATAGGTATAGGTGTGTCCAAGGGGTCCGACATCGGCGTGTATATCGAATTCTGCCAGGAGATGGTCTGTAATCTTCTTGAATTCGAGGATGTGTTGATTGTTGGCCCCACGTGACGAAGGAGAAGTCTGCTCCAGCGTCACCATGGCCATGTCTCCCCGAACCTTTTGAGATTAGAGTAGAAGTCCCATCTCTTCCAGCGGCAGCTCCATCACTGCGCCTGGACCCCGCCGGACACGTTAACCATCTCTTTCCCAAGGGTACTGGCTTCCCATCTGCTCCAGCCAAAATCTCCTACCACCATACCACCACGACCACATCTCACCAGATGGACGAAGAAGCTAGTACCGCACATGCATCTACGATGATAGCCAACAACACCCAGAACTTTTTACAACAGTGTAGTAACAAGACCAGTAGCGATCCTTGTAGTGGCGTTCCCAACTTGGTCTCGTCTACCAAGAAATGTGGACGATGTTGTATTTTCAATCTCTTCAGGGTATAATCTTGAGCAGCATGCATGTTCTGCGCACTGATGCAGCTATGCCTCTGCCTGACCATTGTGACGTCCGGACGAGACATTGGCGCGTAGGTGTCATTTATATGCATCAGCTATAATAGGCGGGCAGGTACTATGATTCGAAAGAATGTTAACTTTGTCCAGCGGTCCGCAAGAAACCTTTCCAAAAGTTCAGAAACATGAAGGACTGCTGTCAAGAGGAGTACACGAAAACAATCTGAATGCGAGGTCTGGTCCATGAGCATATAAGATGGGGTAAATGCTGGACTGTCGAATAGAAATGGGCGACAGGTTGCGCTCGCATAAATTTCTATTGGGAGGAAGTTGTTTTACCTTTTCACAAGTACCAAGACCCAGTCTGCTTTTCCATAGCCAATCTAGACATCGACATCGCAATTCAAAGAGACTGTCTCTTCTCTTGGCGATTCTTTCCTTGGTGCGCTAGATACGCACAGTTAGTCTGCTTCGATAATTTGAGGCGACTTCCTCAGTAGTGCTTTACCTTAGCTGTTGTAGATGGGATATACGGTGCAACAGCGTACAGTACTATCCCCATCAACAGTGTATTCCATTTGTATTCGGATACGCGTAGAATAGTGCGAAGGTAAGACTTGGTTTGATCGAATCTGCATAGTCGACATGAGCGAGGACAGGACCCAAAGACGTCCCGAGCAGAGTCCGTCTGCCGTGGCTTCAAGGTGTTAAGGTCCTTCTCGTTGAACTGAAGGAGGTACGTCAAAAGATTCGCACCGTCAGTTCGAGGTTCAGATCATCACCACGACTTACTCCATCCATTGAAGACTCAGATCATCCATGCAAGATACTGATCCTTCACCCCCGACTGACATAGTCTATCGCCAACTAACATAGTCTATCGAGCATAGACCGGAAGTTGCATAGGTGGTGGGAGCTTCCCGAGGGAATGAGGCTGTGAGGGAAGTCCGAGGAGGTAAAAGAAGCAAGGAAGGGCAGGGAAACAAGGGAATAAAAGCCCTCAGATCACCTGAAGCAGCGAGGCTCACGTAATCTCGCGGTTGTGAGTGTGCCTGGATTCCGCTCTCAGTTTGCACGCGCAGCTTCACAACAAGAATTACCCCTGAAGGCCGGTGTACTACCCAGATAACCTTTTCTCTTTCAGGTAGGATCCACATGGCATGTTGAACCAGTGCGGGACAATGATGAAGGGCCAACTGTGACTTTCAAACCGATGTTACGAAGAGTCGTCGATTCATTGTTATTGGTGATGTTGAGGCTCAATGTTATGCTATCATTATCTTACACATGATCGAATGGCAAAACTGCTTCAAGTAATCGAATTGGACTCATAGTCTTCTCTCCAATTAATCCGAGGTGATTGTAATAGGCCATGGCTGACTTCATAGGTGAGAATGTCAGTCTGACACACATGATTGAATTTGAAGGGTTCCACATCCAGCGTGGATGCTTGTTTTGGATCCACTCACGACAAGCTGAGGTGATCGCTGGGAACAGCACCATGGAGAGTTGGCACATTGCTGTGTGGGAACGGAGCAGGAGATAACACGGGGCTCGCTCTGTCCATCTACTGAACATGCAGCTTCGTGTAGCTCCAGGTAAAGAAGAGGCCAAGTCAAGCAAGGCTCAACGTTGTGAGGTTGCCTTGAAGTCGTATTTGAGTTGCGTCCCTGCGGCTGTCCGTGTATGCACAATCGGAAGATCGGATGCGCCATTACATGGGACGAAGCCCACAATAGGGAAAGTGGCCGCTCAAACTCTGACGAGACAGCTCTCTAATAATCTGCCCAACCTAGAATCCTCTCAAGTCCTACAATAATCTTCTTTGATTGTGAGAATGCTGTGCAACGTGATGAACTGGAATCCATCATCTGAATTTGAACCCTGTGCTGCCAGGGTCGTCAGAAGACCCCTTGTGCGACATTGAAGGCGTAGTTGTGCAAGTGATTGCCTGTTGTAACTCGGAGCGGCTGTTGGGCAAGAGCTGGTGGGTCTCATTAAAGAGCATCAGTCATGGTTGCTCTTGCCTTCCCTGAAATGGTGTTCGGCCGCGTGGAAGATTTGGAGCCTCCCGCTCGTTGCCCCATAATGGACGCTCGTTGGGCCTATCACTTCCCTCGCCCCAAGACGACGAGCACTGCGCAATGTCACGCTGGCAGTTTCCCGATCTTGCGGATGGTCTCTACCCACACGGTACCAGCAGCCTGACGTTGAGATCTGATTCTGGTAGTTGTCCCTCGAAGGGATCATGCCGCCTGTCACCAGCTGCTCGGACATCGATGCTCCACCTTGGCGTTGGATAGCAGTTCGTTGGCAGACTCGTGATGGTGTTGTGTCGGCATATCCCTGATCCTGTGGACTGTGCTCGGCAGTACAGGGGCGGCGTTTTGACCTTGGGTTCTTGATCTCTCACTTCGATACCCCCTCACCCCTTGCTTGGGGTTCGAAGCCTTGGCTACAGAAGAACAGCAACCACGCCACATTCTCTGGATTAGACTGTGCTGGGCTACACCTCGCCATCATGATGCTATCCTGGCTCGTCGACATGCAAAGAGGGAAGCCACAGGTACTGCCATCAACAAGCAGCTTGATGCTGTGACCATCGTGAAACAAGTGATCCGACCGGCGAGGTCCCAGACGACCAGCAGCGTCTCATGAGTCTGTTCACAGTCCGATCGCACTCCTAGCAGGACCATTCAGGCGATAAATCAGCTGCTATTACCTCTTGCCGCTTGCAGCAGGACCAGGACAAGCAGCCGCCACCAGAAACGTCTCCATCACCTGCGGCCTGTATCCAACGTGCATCCACTTGGATGCAGCTGAAGGGATCAGAATACTACACCCAGACAGCAACTCCAGCGATCGAAATGGTTAATAGGATAATTTGTCAATGGTCTTTGTGTCGGCGACGACTTGAAACTGTCGATGCCCAACTCAGCGGGCGGGTCATGATGCTGAAGCAAGGCAAGATGCCTACCTCCTATGCTCCTCGGCGCCCGGGCCATGACAACAACAGCGACCTTGGCCTTGGAAGGGAGAAACTCCTGGTGACTTCGCCTTTCACGATTTGCAGTTGTGACTTAACAACTACGGCTTGAGGACTGGAGGCTCAACGGTAAATGGAATTCTCACGGCTCCTTGTTCTTTATAAACTAGTTATCCCGACTCAGCGAACGACGGCTTGATCCGAAAAGATTTGACCGTGGGAGATGGGATCGTCAAAGACCAGACAATCGAAGACTTCGCAACCTATATTATCGGCAACAATAACAGGGACCAAAGCTCCAAAGTGGTGCAGCAAGGTCGACACGGCGAGGCTAGATAAGCGAAACCGAGCCGGCCAACGCCGACGAGAGTATTCTTCGAGCGACCGACAGCGAGCGACCGAGATCAACATGATTGACGTCGAGACGTACAATAACTTGACCGACCAGGAAAGAATTCTCGGACACTTTGCTGTAATGCATCGATCGCAAGCGTTGACGGGCCGCGAACATCCTTTGATCCTTCGAAAAGACCCTCATTAGAGGTTCAAGAAAGAGAAGGCCTCGCTCGTCCAGGACCAAGGTCTTGCCATATCGCATCACGATCCCTTAGGCATTGAAAATTGATTCAGAGGCTCATTGGAGCCCGAGCCAAGTTGGTCATCCCTCGTCGGAGGAAGGCCAACCACGGCAAGATCACTCGAGTGCAGCCACAACGACTGACTTCAGGGAGAAATCTCGCCCCAAGGAAGGATGCTCGACTGCAGGGGGGATGCTCGACGCCAGGGAGGATGTTCGACTCAAAGGGAGTGCTCAACTCAAGCGAAAGTTCTCAATCAAATGGACGATGCTCAACTCAAGGAAGAATGCTCGGCTCAAGAGAAGATGCTTGATTCAAGAAAGGGTGCTCGACTCAAGGGGAGCTACTCGACTCAAGAGAAGGTCCTGGACACAGGAGAGAGCTCTCAAGTCCAGGAAACATGATACCCTCGACGGAGAAGACAGAAATCCAGGCTGACCACTCACTCCAAGGAAGAAAGAGACGACCTGAAGAGCAAAATGCAGGAATGGCATTAATCGATAATCGTGCTGCATTGAAAATCTTCTCCCGATAAGCGTATTCGTTCGGTGACCGTGTCTTCGAAAGACGCATTGCCTTTGAAGAAGGACACAATTAAAAAGAAGATCGGAAGACGGAAAGATGGGAAGATGGGGAGATGGGAAGCTGAGAGGCCGAGAGGCTGAGAAGCTGAGAAGATGAGAAGAGGAGAAGATAAGACTCTGAGGAGCTGAAAATATGAGAAGATGGGAAGATAAGAAGAGAAGCAGGAACATCGTACGACGAAATGCACATCAGGGGAGAATATTAGGGAGATCGACGAGGCCCTTCCGCGAAACAGACCTCAAGAGTAGATGAGAAGCATATATCCGGCATCTTGCAGCAATAACCATGCAGAGAAAGATGGGGACAAATCGAGGAACATCTCCAAGTCATCTTTGCTTGGTAGATATGGCTACGCGCAGACCTTCTTGTGAATCGGACCTTTAATGGTACAGAGAAAATTCATATCGTGCATAAGGACCATTACCATCAACCGGCGCGCTTCGATACAGCCACCGACCTGCTCTTGTTAAGTTTTGAAATGACAGAGAGCCCTTTACCTCTGTGAAATCCAAAATCTAAGAGCCTCTCCGAATGCCTTCCTCATCACGCTGCTTGTTGGAAGCGTCGAGGAGTCTTGGAAAACAACTTCACACTCCCAGATCAATCAGCGTAACTCCTGTTGAAGCTCTTTGCGACGAATAAGAAGAAGTCTTCGATATACCGGAGCTGGAAGACTTTCGGCCAAGCTAGGAATGCTGGAGCATAGTATTGCCAAGACCGGAAAGAAGATATTTAGGCTGCACATTGGAAAAAGGGCTCTGATTTCTGCAAACACTGCGAAGTAAGGGCTATTTGGACTGAGAAGGTCGAAAACAATCCGTCGTATGGGAAAAGAAGTATCTACTCGTGCCCATGAAAGCATCATTAAAAAAAGGAAAAGCGCCGACTAATCGAGGCCGAGAGGTTCAAATAGCTGGATCTCAGGGTTAAACCCCCTTCATCGATCAAAGAAATATATGTCAAGACGCCTTCCTCAAGTTTTCCATGTCGTCTAGCCGCAAATATGGTCCCGTTCCAAGCCTGTCTAATCCGGTAAGAAACGTCGCCGCAGGTCTTTACGTGGATCGGAAGACCATCAAATGTGTCGCGAACTTGGAGATCAGGATTGTAAGTGATG
Organism: Viridothelium virens; assembly: GCA_010094025.1. Classification (NCBI taxonomy): domain Eukaryota; kingdom Fungi; phylum Ascomycota; class Dothideomycetes; order Trypetheliales; family Trypetheliaceae; genus Viridothelium; species Viridothelium virens. The sequence goes on from ML991775.1 coordinate 32,451, forward strand.
TTGCGAGGATAACGCTGTCGATTACCTGGATTTGACGGACGTTAGCCTCTATTCCTGCGCGAAATATCAAGTCCTTGACCAATTCCCTGGAGTTACACTGGAGAAGACGCTTGCCATGGGGACGCTTGAGGATCAGTCCATTTCGTCAAATTCCAAACAAAGTGTCCTCCAGAACGGGAGATGACGCTCGTCCGGATCCTTGAAATAGCTTTTGCGACTCTTGCTTGGATAAGTCATCAAGATCGCCCACAAACTAAAGTTGTTCAAGCGTTCTCAGAGAAATGGCGACAATGAGACATGGCACCGGACGGCGAAACTTGAGACTCAGCTTTGCTTTGGAATTCGTCCTCTCCAATTGATCTTTACCATTCCAGGCCTCCTTTATCAGTCATCGACCCGATGCAGCCCATTCACAGTAGAACCAGCTCCGGATGTCTCGACGGTATAATAAGACCATACTGGCATGCTCTTTTGACTCCGCATTGCATGTCAAATCGTCCCATCGCAGCAGCAGACGATTGTCCGGAATGGAGATGTATACCCTCGAGCAGCCTCGACTATCCTAATCAGGAGGGAGAGTCACTATCGCTCAGGAGTGCTCGCAGTTTCAGCGCCTTGTTGATACTGAACCAACGGTGTTTGATTGGGTTCGCCTTGTTACTTGTGGATCGATTTCCGGCGCAGACTGCATCCAACATTGACTTTATCGTCTCCGCTACTTGAGCTGTATCTCTTGATCAAGACGATGTGCTGCCCTTCGTAGAATAAAGAGCTGCTCGTGCACTGTCCGGCCGTTTCTGTGCTTTTGACGTTGTTCTTTGGCACACGATCAATGTCCCTGCGTACTTGGGCTTGCTTGCTACGGATAGCTATAGTCCCCCTTCTGGCCGCTCAACATCATACAGGCAAATGTGCTGCCCCCAAAGTGTGTGTCTGCTCCTCTTGCTCTGCGCAACCTAGGATGCCGATCATCGGAAACTGTGGAGGCAATTTGGCACCAGGGTGTGCGTGGTGTTGGAGCTTCCGTTTGCTGCGATGTCATCGCTGCAGCCAGCCGAATCTAAAGAAGCTGGACATATAATTTCCTTCTGTTCTGAAAAATAACAGATATCATGTCTTTCGTATTTCGTAAATTTCTTTTTGTCTCTTGCTCTTGCATCGTACCACAAGGAGGATGGTTCCGGGCGGTCATGGTTGCCGGATTTCTCTGGATGGATATGATCCGGAAGTTTGGACCCGATGAATCTGGATGACGGACTGCTGGCCATCCTGGAACAAGTGCTAAAGCAACGGAAATATGCGGCTCACCTCTACTGGAACTATAAATCATGTTAGCCGCTTTCTTGACGAGATCGTTTCTTGGGGAGGAAACTCACTCGATCTCGGATTCGGTTAAAGAGATTCTGGCACCATACACTATGTCAGAGTTAGCCAAATTGGTAGCCGTTGGCTCTGCTTCTCTGCGATAGCTTACCCATCGCAGGGAAACAATCCCATATTCTAGGCTACCGCCGGCCAATTGATCTGCCCTAGGTCAGTGTCCGGTCGCTTCATAATACTACACCACCAACAGGATTATTGTTGCTCGTATAGCGGAGCACCGCTATCACAAGCTGGGATAACTCCCATTCTCTCTCACAAACGGCTTCGAGGACCATTACGTCGGCGGGAGTCTGCCATGTATTAATGCTGCAAACTCAAGTGGCGAGTGGTCGATCGAACAATCACTCCGGTATTCATGCCCTCCACAAGCATCTTGAGGAAATACCATTCCCTTCGCTCTGTCCGCATGTTTCTCCATTCCAGAATCTGCCAAATTTCAGATCCGGACACCCAATAATCTGGGATGGAGCAGGCACTGCTGACTTACCTGCTCAGCGATCAGGCTGTGAAGGAATGTCGATTCAGTAATCTGCCTGATGTCAAATCGAGACATCCAGTAATCTGGAATAGAGCAAGCATTGGCGCCTTACCTGTGCCATTTTTTTTGGTATCTGATTCGTGGTTGTTTGTTGAATGTCTTGGGAGTAGTGGAGGTGGTGAAAGGACACCAGCCGCTCCGCATCACCCGAGCTACAATGTACCACAACAAACGACCATGCCAGTCCCGCTCGCTTTTCAGGATTACTTGAGCTACTGATAGACTGCCATGGAAGAAATGGAAATTGCAACCGCGTGCTCAACTGTCTACATACACAAATTTACGAATTGCACGCTATCATCAGGGCTTGATTCAAGGGACCCATGGCTGTTCTGATAGATGCAACCCTTCTCCATACTCGCACTCAAGACACAAGCGACGGTGAAGAAATGCTATCAGACAACGAGTGGACATCCGGGTTTCAAGGATTCACAGCGAGACCTAGATCACACTGAAGCCTGTTCTTTCGAAGATGCCTCTGCTATATGGGTAAAGTGACAAGGAGTTATGCCAACAACAATAGGCGACTCAGCTTGGGGTCTCTCTTGGAATGGCCATGGCTCGATGACATCCTCTTAAGATACTATAAAGCTCGACTCATCTTCTTGATGACATGGCATGGACGATTCCTGCATCGTTCGATGAGGTCTGGTTCCCACGCTTGGCGTGCCATTCCTCATCTAAGTGTACAACCTGCCTACCCACTCATAATCAACCACACGCTTGTATCCTAAAGTATCCCATGTCTTGTACTACCCAGTGCAGTCTAGGGGCATCACGCTGGCTCTCCAATTCAAGCTCTTCTCAATACCATGTGACGTCCACCCAGTCTTCGTTCAGGCCTTTTTTAGAGGAACACGATTGCTGGGTGCCGAACGTTGTGTGTGTCAAATAGGCTTGCTGGATGCTGTAGAGACGCTTGCTGGATGCTGTAGAGACGCCCGCGGGAGCATCTTCAGATTCCGAGCCGCTGCGTAGCGAAGAGAGCGCGCTGGCATGGGTACCGATTTGTCGCATGAGCTGCGGCATCGTGAACGCAAGCCTAAGAGTCTGTTAGCTCGCATGTCCTCGTGCAACGATTCGAATAGGACATTATGGATACAAAGCCGTGCGTTTTGAGCCCAGCACAAAGGCAGAAGCAATGGTATCGAATGGTGTGGGTGCCCCGTTGTCACCGTGCCTCGAAGTCGCAAGAAATGGCATGCCGGCAAAGAGATCAGCAATATTTTCGAGCCTGACCGCTTGCCTAAGGACCCAGGCGACTCACCTAATACTCGTAAGCTACTGCAGATTCGGACTTTTGAGACCCGTCCATCGGTTGTTGTACGCAATGATTCCTCTGAACATAGCCTCGAGAAGTTTTAGCTATGTGGAAAGCCGCGACAGTATGGAGGGCCACGGAGGTCTGGACTTATCTGGAAAGCTTTTGTGCGATAGAATGGATGTTGTTCCAGCTTGTGACAGCGATACTCCACTACACGATCAACAATAATCCCCATTTGAGCGCTCAGTTGAGCGTCTGCACCTTTTTTCAACGCGTTCGGCATTCGCGTGGGGCTCTCGAGCTTCACGTCGGCACTTGTCGCAATACAACTCCGTCTGTAACTTCACTTTCATATCAACAAATAGACATGGAATTCATCAGGCTTCTTCCCCACCCTCGCGCACAAGGCACAGGCAGATGATGAAAAAAGTTGATAAAAATTGTGGTTTCCAAAAATTAATTAAGGCTCGATGGCCGATAGCGATCCTCCGATATCCCAAAGGACGTCAGTGGATCGGTTTCCAAAAATTTAGAAGGCCCTAAGGCTCAATGGCTAACTGCGTTCCACCGATATCCCGAAGGACGTCAGTGGATACCTAGAGAAAAGTCAGAAACAGTCTTCAAAAGGGGGATTCATGCTTCTGCAGAATCTGGTCAGGCCTCAGGGATGGGTAAGCCCATCAGCAATTGACCGAACTGCCTCTCATGCCTAATTACGGCCCGTAGATACTGGGAGGGCGCATGATCATCGAGCTATAGGCAGAGGAACGCATGAGGAAAGAAGAAGAAGAAGCTGAGGGCAGGGGGGAAGTGAATATATCTCGACGAATACGCTAGGCACTAGCTTCAATAGCTAAGCCAGGGGTGGCGGGCAAGGGTGGCGGGCAAGGGTGGCAGGCAAGGCCGTCTGCCATGAGGTGCTCATACTCATCGAAGCTCTACGCACCGTCGGAGGGTAGAACTCCGTGGAAATTCGTCGAATCCATACAATCAGTAGCGAAAGGAGCACTTGATATTCAACCACTTTGGGGTTCTACATGATTCCAGACGAGATCGAAACCAATGAGGGAACTTCGACAGATACAGTAGCAATCTGATCAATAAATTACCATGGTCGCCCACATGGAGAGCCAAGCACTTGCATTTGTCCGTGATAATGAGTGTCTTACCATCTCAGGTTCAGTCCTTCCAGAAACAACTATAGAGGCTATGCTTTGAGCTCAATGACTGAAGCGTGCATTGCTTTCAAACTCAGGATGAAGCAACGCGTGGTATAACTACCCAGACGGATATTGTGTTGGACAGTGCTGAAAATCTTCCGGTGTGTCAATGTCTGCATACAGTCTACAAGACCATGGTGTGCATCGAAGGTCCAGCAGCCACCAACTATAGAATTGCGTACTTTAGAGTTCAGATATTCTTTTCTGGATGGGGAAGCTTTTCTCTGCGAGCCTTTCCTCTGCTTAGGATAGCAAAACAATCTTGCATTCCTCCAGTCCCGAGTGCCAGACGGTGTAAATCGCACGCAAACTTCGCGTATACCTCCTCGTGGCGTAATCGACACATAAGATTAGAAGCTATCATCCCTCAAGCTGCGAGGGCTTTTCACAGGGGCAAATGACGTGTGCTCGAAGACGAGAAACGAAGCTGAAGGTTTCGGCCGTTCAGATATATTTGCCAACTATTTACTACGACTCGCGCTCAGGTGCGAAAACCTGTCCTGGCCTAGAGATCAGTAGCTTGAAGCAGAAATCGGCGATGCTTGCTAGATACAAAGAGCCTCCTAGCTATCACGGCTTTGTTGTGATCATTGATCTCTGTCTAATCTCCTGTCCTTGATTCAACCCTGCCGTCAAGGTATTGGCCAACCACGCGAGGCGTCGTGCCAAGCTGTTTGCCTCTTCAATACACCATTCAATATTGACTGTATGCCCTTCGTACCGTGCTGTGGGCGTCGAGTCTTCGAGGACCGCTGCGAGTTTGGATTGGGGTTTCAGCGCGAGCTGCTCAATATTGGGATATCCGGTCCCTTCTTTCGGAGAAAGGGTATGACTCTGGAGAGGCTCCGAATTGGCTGCGTCGCGATACTCTACGAGAGATTGACGTTCTGGCTTTTCCCACTGAGACTGCCATCTAAAGGTACTTCTGTGATGGCAAAGCTTAGGATATGCCATGCGCAATTTCTTCTTCACACGACCAACTTGTATCCTATTCGTAAACAGTAGACGAAGTATCGACCAATCCAGCCTGATTCCTGATTGTTTGGCCTGCGTCCGCCCAACTGGAGATGATCTTCAAGTATGCCTCAGATTAAGTGCCCTGGGGCGCTTGATTGTTTCCGCAATTCTCAGAGGGCTTCTTGTCAAATATCGCCGTGGCGCTGCGGGCAGAGGTTCATTTGATGGTGTACCGTTGTGAGTGTCTGAATCGATTCGCTGGTGGCGCTTCTTGTCCTGCATAGCAGCAGTAGTCAAGGGTAGAGGCTGTAAAGAAGGTCTCTCGACACTAAGACGCAGATTAGTTGGCAGGTCATCCTCTTGATATTGCTCACATCTGGATGGACTAGCAAAGTGGCTCTGCGGCACCTTTGTGTCCACCCGTGGCCCATTGGTGAAGCGGAGGTTGTGGCAATCCTGCTTTGCCCCAGATCGCGTCTCATCCACGAATGCAAGTACTAGTGCCAGTCTCTTGATTTTTGAGGTGGGCGAACACATACTGTTGCCCTGATCTTAGGAAGGACAGAGCGTTGGACATTCTGCACTGGCCCTCCTCAAAGGCCGGCGAACGGCCCAACAACCTGGGTCTAAGACCAGTCACTCTGTCGGATCAGCCCATTTCGCTCTCCTCTAATGATAAAATGGAAACTTATTGCCTGGTCTCATGCTCAGGAACATCTAGACTACGTTAGGCTTGCTGTACAGGAACCGACAGTCCCAGTCTGAATGCGTGGTGTCACGGCTTCCAGCATTTGGAAACACGCCTATAGGAGTTTGGGTGATTCCCATGGTTGCCACACAGAATGTACTACAAGTGGACTTGCCCGGGTCATTCAAGGAGAGAAGGAGAGGCCTGAGAGGACTGAAATGCGGTGACTTCCCTTGGTATCTAAGCGAACTTCCACTGGTTTCCTTCTCCAAGCTCCCACAATAAAGCAGAAGTCATGATGAAAAAGAGTGAAGTGGTGCCATCAAAAATTGTACCCCGAGGCTCCTCATACGGAGAGACTCGTACAAGTCACAAGCCCACGTTGTGCAATGCAGTTGCGACTCGCATGATTCCGAATTCTTGAGCTCAGAATCCCAAGCGGGGGGGAGTATGAGGAAAGAAAGATTAGGAGGGGAGAGGAGCGTGGCAACCTTTAAATACTTCACAGGCCGCGCTAGCCACTAGCGTAATCACGTCCTACTTCTCACCGCGGTTATCGACTCGATGGTATCACTGGGGCTGAGAGCGTGTATTAAATGGTCTTTGAGAAGTAGAACACTACCTGCGGACTGCCCCCATCAGAGATCTTCGGGATTCGTCGCTTGGGAGATAATCTAGTCCCTAAAAATTACCTATACTTTCTGGACTCTGACCGGATCAGACCACACTCATTAGCTTGTTAGGATCGATGACAAGTATCCTCCCGTTGTCAAGGGGTTCCACGGAGCATCTAAGCAATCGGATCTGCACCGCGAAGAAAGGTTCTATTGAAGGAGACGACAAAGGTCTTAGCGGAGATATTCGTGGTTTCTTAGCAAATCCTTGGCATCTCCGATGTGATCTCCTGTTGTTTGATACATGCGAAGATGCAAACAAAACTGATATCACGTGACTGGACGCCCCTGAATCTCAGAACGCGACATCCATGTTATTTGCTCCCAGTCATCTACAGGTTCTGCTTCGTGACGGTGTGGCACTTAGACTCAACTCGCGGGTCACATATGTGCATCACTATCAACCTACTTGAGCAGTGTCTTCTCGCGTTTGAATGCCGTACATTTAGCATCCCGTCTTCAGCTTCCTTGGACTGATTGTCACAACATCGCACTCTGAACCTTAAGAAGATCCTATCGGCTCGGTACCTTATTCAATATTGTTTGCGAGACCTCGTGCACACAACTGGAGGCACTTCACCGCATCAGGTTACGCATGTCATCACCCCGCGGCCAGGGCTAGGAGAAGTGAGGCTGCCCTGGCGCTCAGGTCACAGCGGAAAACAGACTTTCGGCCGCGTCACCTGCCGATTGTATCAGTGATCGAGCCTCGTGTATGGAGGTATTCTCGGTCGAAACGTGTGAGCTGCCTTTCATGAATGAGTCAATGGATACTATGCAAACCAGGATGTATCATTCAACCTTCCGCTATCTTGAATACAATGGCAACGCCCTGTCTGTCTTCCGAGAAGTGGGATGTTTGCCAGAAGCAGAGATTGCAGAAACCGGAAAAGGATCTTTACTGCCAACGCTGTCTTGCCTTCGCAAATAATGAAAGGGGTCGATTATTCATTGCTGCTTAAAGTGACGGTGGTCAGGCTGCAGCAATGTTCCTCACCTCTTTGATTGTCCTCGGTGTTCGGCACACCACTGCTGCCCTGCCTCGTTGATCCTGTGGATCACCTCTATCCTCCGCGCCAGCCAAGAAGTGGAGCTAATTTCTGTACTACCCGGACGCAAACGTTAGTCACCGCCTAGGAACAAAGGTTTTGGAGGCTGGGAAGCACATGTGAGAGTCCACTCAGGGGTAATGATGAAGCATTACGGAGCTCAGCCTGCGATTTGACGAATAACAGTGTCTATACGTTGCACACCGAACACGCCCGATTTTAGTTGAGGCTGGGTCTGGGCTTGCTTGGAGGAGCTTTATCACGTCGACTGACATGCCGAGCCGCTATTTTGTGGCAACCTGGTGATCCTCTGCTGCAGACATGGTCTGACGTTCGCCTGAATTGGCTATTTCAACAAAGTGTGACTGTCTTCAACGGTGGATATCGTGTAATTTAGTGTTTTGAATAGTCAAACTTTGTCAATTTCGTGATACCCGAGTGGGTCTGATGACGCTTAGAGTGGTAAATCACATCAGTAGGCGTGCGTTTGCTGCTAAGCATGAATACAGCGAAATCCGCAGATTCTCCAAGTTTCCCACAATCTCCTCAATCTCTTCAGCCTCCCTCAGAAACCTTTTTCCATCATCATACCACCCAAACATATTATAGATGCTTAGACTTCTTGCTCCTCGTGATATACTTACTCTTCTATTGGCCTTCACCATATCCACACATGCTTTGTCTGTTGTGACATTGCAGCTTCGCGTGATGCCAGTCCCAGGTGTCAGTGTAGGTTCATATCGAGTCAATATCTTATATAGTTGGCGATATGATCCAAGCCTGTCAGTTATCGCAAACTATTCAGAAAAAATGAGTGACATACTAATCCATCTTACAGCTTACTCGCTACGGAGAAGTCTACTACGAAGGCAAATTGTATGAGACCAATTTACGACATCTACGTCCAGGCGAGCTGCAGCTTTTGGGCTGATCTGCAAATTCTTGGCTGGCTCATCTCCTGGAATTTTCAGGACTATGTAAAAAGCCAACTCAGGAAGATCGTAAGTGTTTTCGCAATTTAAGAATTTTGATGTATGTGAATTTTCGACTAATTTTCATACAGAATTTCGAAACTTCGTGCTACGGAGATGACCCGAACTTAAAAGCCTATCATTTGCGCGAGCCTCGTGGTATTCGTCTGTGCGCTGAGCTCGATACCGGTACAGTTTTCTGCGACCCCTTCGCATACGGCGCAATAAGAAAAATATCAAGGTACAAACAGTACAGCGGTACGAGAAACAGACGCGTGCAACTATCTTTTACGATATGACCTGCATCGAATGGCAGGAACCTTCTTCAAAGAAGGCTTCATTGTCCGGAACTCTCCAATTCCGGACTCTTCGGCCAAAGCAACCGGCTTTTATTCGTGGGGTGGCTTTGGACTTCCACCTCGAGCGAATTCGCGAGGTGGCTTTGGATTTCCACCTCGCACTAAGGAGAACGATACTCCTCTCGATAGGAATGACTCCGTTAGCGAACGGGACGATATCCCAAGCCAACAGAGCTGAAGCTGCTCGCCTTGCCTGGCATCAGCACTCTAAGGGCCGGCTACAAGCATCCCGTGTATGCTGACATTGTCAACTGGCCCTAAAAGATCGGTCGCCTTTGCGATAAACGCAACGGCAAATGTCCCGTTTGTGACTCCTACGTGTGACCCATGACCCTTGTGCATATCTGTGCCGAGTGTTCCTTCGACAAGTACCCAAGATCGAGGGCTTAATGACACTTTCGGAACGTGTCGAGAAAGAGATGGCTGTATATGATACCGCTTATGGTGTCTTTGTTACCATCCCTTCCCTCGAGCAGGTCTACTTCGGTACGGGAAGAATCAAAGCATGGAAAAGGCCGGATAAGGAGGGCCGAGCATGCATCTGCTTCTTGCACAAATGGGATGTGCCACATAGCAAGTCCAATGTACACGGCAACAACCCCCAAGAGCCACAATATACACAGCGCGTTCTGGTGCTGTACCTCCAATGGGGTTCCCATCAGGAGCCGTAGCCCCCGAAGTCAACCATCTTGGGGACATGACAACTGAGAGCCAGAATATCGACGTGGGCGCTTTAGGTAACTAATGATGCCTTTGCTTGAATATCTTCCCCAGGATTTCTTCAATAATTCAACATTGGGGACGGGGATATGTATCCACAACAGCTCAGAAGTTCTGATACTGTATCGCCGACAATGTCGACCGAAGAAGCGTCTATCTCTCAGGACGTAAATAAGCTCGTCTTTCAGACGGGCATGGTAGGGTACCCGGAGTCCATCGTCGGCCCTTCATGTCGTGGCCATATAGCTCGTCTTTCAGACGGGCATGGTGGGGTACCTTAAGCGAAGCATATGATGATCGCTCTTACGGTCGTCGCGAAGGATATGGATCTCGCCATATTGACCGTTACGCATCATCTTCGCGCGATTATGGCGGTCCTTATATGCTTCAGTTGTCAGAATTCGGACGGTGATTTAAGAAAATGCCGTGGACATTCGACCAAAAGGATATGGGATGGTCAGTAAACAGGACATACACTGTTTACGAAGCCACGGTCGGTTTTAGAAACCCCCTACGCGCGGCTATGCACCCGGAGTCTATTGTCGGCCCTTCACACCGTGGCCAGAGAGCCCGTCTTTCAGACGGGCATGGTAGGATACCCAGAGTCCATCACTGGCCCTTCATACTGTGGCCAGATTTCTGTTGCGGCCTTTCCCCTTGTTGGCAACTACGGTGTGCCATCCCGCGAAGCACGAGATATACTGCTCATGCCAAACCGCGGCCTGTGGGGTTCGGGTATCTGAAATTTGACCTCAGCTCAGAGGCATATCCGGAAATCAAGGAGGCAGTCTTGGATTCTAATAGGAACGTCATTGTTGGTAACAGTGGCGATCCTCTGCGACACATTGTGGGTCGCAACGGTCAACCTGTCCTACCCAATGAGGTCTCAAGGGCAGACCTTTTGAACAGCAGGAACCCATACTACTGGCAAGCCAGTCATCTGTTGCTACGTTAGAAGGATATCTTTGGTTTTGATCTTGCGGGACGGCCAATCTGGGTCGGTCTGGGCAACGACAAGTTCACTCCGGAATCTACTCAAGACCTTCTACAGCGCTTTCCTAATCAGGATAATGGCTTTCAAGGCTCCGCATTTCTGGATTCGGAGGACGTAGCACTCAAGCTGGAGGTAGCAGCAACTTTGACCGCGCTGGTGGACGTGGTGATGATAAGGGTGCTAGCGCCGCAAGCGCGCTTGACGATACTGACGTTGCAGGAGTCAACGTCTCCAACTACTCTCGTGATGCTTTGATGCGGAAGCTAGCACGTGCAGACGAACCTGTTGAGTCGAGTAGTACCGATCGGCGTGCAACGACGAGAAGCCGGAATGAGAAGAGGACCCGACATTGGTAACAAGGCAGGGTCAATGCACTTGCGAACGTACACAATCGCTGGCGACACGTTCCACGATAGTCCCTCGATGGGAATGGGAATACCATCGCGCGGTCACAAGAGACAGCGTAGTCGATCGGTTCCTGTGGCGATTGATTTCTCCATGCTTCGGAATAATCCGATGCCTTCCTTCCTCATTCAGCCAGAGCATCAACAGGCACCGGCGCCTGTGGCCGATCCGAGGAGCCGTTCGAGATGCCGAGGGAGCCGATAACGAGAAAGAATATCGTAACGTATTCATATAGCGATCCACTAGAATTATGGATCGTACACTGAGTGCTTGGACGAGTTACATGTGTCCATACCAGCTATCATCGACCCTTTCACAACCATGGGTCGCTACCTCTAGTCTGTGCAAGCTGCAAAGAATCGCCATCACTGCACGGAGGCTTAGTTCCGGAGACGCCCTACTGCTCGGATACTTGCTGGGAAAACCATAGGCCTCGTCACGAAAACGACTGCATGAAAATAAATCGTGTAGTCCCTGACGGCAACGAATTACGCATTTACGAGAATCCAATAGCTCCAGAGAGCGTGTTTGCCGACTTCTCAGCGAACGGCCAGAGGTGCTCCAATCATGGGACTTTCCCTTCATCGGAAGCTGATTATCCCCTACTGGATAAAGCTACAGAACATGGCGGCACTGAGACAGTGCAAACTGGCTTCACCATGCGGAAGCCGAATAGAGGGACGGAAACAGAGGAATCGACATATCCAAGGTCAGCATACACGGTATTGCCGGAACACAATATCCCTGACCAAGGGTTCTTCGGTGGAGAGCGTGCCCATGATCTCAAAGGTGGGCAGGAAGGACGTATCACCTCTCCAAATTCCGAGACCCAAGTCGCGCAAGCGCAACAGCAATGCGAAGAGTCGCAGATCCACTCTGAACACCAGAGCAGCCGGCCGCGAGTACCCAGCGCCGGAGGGCATCACACCAGGCTCGGATAAACCGCTGCCTGTGGAGTTCGGATATCTGGAATTTGACCGCAGCCCATTCTCCCCTGATGACCCGAGAAATCTCATCCGCAAGCGGGTCATGCAAATGAGGGGGGAACATGTTAGCTCCCTATTCTCTTGCCTTTCGTGTACTTCGTCAACTTCACACACGCGATGAAAGTCAAATAGATCACCTTGCTCTGCAGCATCCACAAGACTTAGAAGAAGAAGATGGATGATGGATTTGGACGGACTTGGAGTGACATGAAGAAGGAAGGCGACGATTGTTGGGAGGGAGAAGAACATATCAAGGGTACACTGAGAGCTGCAAGCACACTAGGTGCCTTTGGAATGGGGATGCAAGTCGTTTGGGTGAACTTGATATGTAAAGTCGCTTTGGTCGCTGGGTTGATCTCGCTTCAACAGTGAAGTTGATGAAGTATACGAAAGGCAAGAGAATAGGGAGCTAAAGTCATACATGTCGTAGCGTGTTGGTGTCTTGGACAACATGACGAGGGTTGCTTTCAGATTAGAGGATACTACTTGAGCTGTTGTTTAGTTAAGATACTGCGTATAGAATCTTTTCTGTAAAAACTCTCCCTTATGGTAAACTACCACCAGGGGTGCGAGAAAAGGAGTCGTAATTTGTGCTTGTAGGCTACACCGCTAGAATCAAGAGGAAGGTTTCCCTGAAAGAAATGCAGCTACTCAGCTCTTCATGTAGAGTAAAGAAGGGCTCATTTCCAATCCTGATACACCGTTCAACGTGATGACCGAGTGGAGAGACCTCAATTTGGCTACGTGCTTAGTCTGTGGACACGCAAAACACTCAAAGGCAGGTTCCCGGGGATTAGGAGAGGAGTTTCGGAGCTCTGGCAAAGTAACGTTGTATCGGCCTACCCTGACTCGTACGATATCTAAGGCATGTAGCTTGAAGCTCGCTCCATTCGCTGAAGCTGCTCCTGAATCAAAAAGACAGCTCTGACTCGCTGTATCCTCCGGCTGTTTTTGATGGAAACCCTTCAGATCTCATCAGGAGTATTTCGCGGAGTAGTGTTCAATGAGGGTTCAAAGTTGAAGATTATCTGTCTACGCAGACACAGCGAAAGTTTGGAATAGTTTTGCATAATAATGAGTGGTGTAGAGTATTTCATTGCGGTCGCAAAGCCCCGTAATGCAAGCTTCGTTGCTACCCGTGATGGTGTCAGGGTCTGTGCTACTCTAAATACGGTATCGTATGATACAATACAGTACCCAACGATATCGCAGTGAGATTGGGTTGATCCGTGGTACGATCCGTAGACAATACATACGATGTGATAGCGTGCTCACCTGAAGTCTTGCACTTGGGGATGCTACCCGGATTGCAGCCCTCTCACCTAGGGACTCTAAGAGATCACGTTATGCCGAGCCAAAAGGAACGTACCTTGAGGTCCTTTTTGCCTGCGTCACGATATCTGGAACGTTAGAAGCGATTGCCAATGGTTTGTCGATGACCGTTACGTGTCCATACTCTACGATACTCTAACGATGAGTCGTGCTACTCTAGTACTCCACTATACTCTACGCCCACACGATATAGGGATGGCGAGTCTTGGAGAGAATCGCTTGCTCTGAATCGCGGACCGAGATAAATACTGTGTTGATTCCATTCATCACGATCTATCTGTAAGCCTTATATCAATCATCTATCCTGTCGAGTTTCCCCTTCAATTCCCCATTATCCAGCAAACTCCCGAACATAGCCGTCTCAAAAAGCCTATTTATCTGCCAAGCGTGATGCACGGCATGAAGCAGCAGCCAAGTCATCTCGTCGATTAAGCCCTTGCTATAAAAAGTCGCCATGGCCAGCCTCGACATCTCACCAAGCTCGTCCTCTCGCGCCTTCGACAGCACGCCCAGCTCGACGTACTTCAATGGCCCCGTGGACAAACACCACCAAAGATGAGTCAATGAATCTTTCTTCGCATTATCTCTAAAAGAAGAGATGCACCTCTCAACTTGATCACACGGATCCATGCCATTGCATGTATCTTTCAGAGGTCTGCTGAATCCCGTGGTGTGGAAGCTTTCATCAAAGACCTCGTCAAAGTCGCCTTCTCTCTGCGGCTGCTCCTCCGTCCGCCCAAACCTCTTCGCTTTCTCCCGACCAAGGACCGCTCTTCTCAAAAACATATGTCGATCATTCTGAATATGCCAGCAAAACAAAATCGCGCACATCCTCCCTATGGGCTCGCTCCAGCGTTCCGTCAACATCCTGGCGCCAGTGTGCGCGTACGCATCATAGACCCGTCGAAGCGCTTCCTCGCTCACGATTCCACTTCCGGTGATATCCGTGGTATTGAGGAACGAATTCAGGACTTCGGAATTGAGAATATCAGACCCGACGTCGACTACATCCGTGCCGGGTGAGCTAAATACCAAATCGCTCATCGTAGCCGCGGGATCGAAGCCACGAGCAATCGCCTCGGCGCCCATACTCATCAGACTGCTTTCGAGCAAGAACACCACCTGCGCAGTCCGCCGATCCATAGGCGCCGTCTTATACGCCACGGCGCCCTTAAACTCCTCCTCCAGCGCGATCTTCCCGCGAATATACCGCAGCCCGATCTCCACCGCGATCCGCCGCTCCCGCCCCGCCGGCGTCCGCCTCGCTTGCTCATCCGCCACCGACTGTCGCAGTAGCTCCCCGAGCTCCGGGAAGACCTTGTGGTAGCCATGCTCGTAGTAGAAGGCCATGTCGGTGCAGTAGTTCGAGAACAGCGTCGCCGGGTCGTATGCCCCAATGAACATGTTCGCCATCCCGGACCCGAAGAGCGCGTCGTTCGTGAGCAAAGGCCGGGGCCAGTCTTCTGCCCCTAGCAGCGTGAGCACAGTGGGTGAGGCCCGCGTCAGTCCGGGGCCTTTCGCCGGCAGGATACGTCCAAGGGCGAACTGGTCCTGGCGCCACTTTTGGAGGGAGGGCGAGAGGCGGATTGAGGTGAGACCGGAGCCGGCTGGCCCCTGACCGTTCGCTGTGGATGCCCTTGTGGATGAGAGATGGCTGAAGGCTTCATTGACGTATTGAAGGGCTTGTGTCCCCAGCTTGGCCATTGTCCCCAGATTTCCATCGCCGATGATCGAGCTGGCTTCTACATATCCTCGATGAATGGGGAAGCTTGACGTGCCAGCACCCTCGTCGGAGCCTTTGCCCCAGAAATATGGAATATTCTGTAGGGTCGATTTGGGGCTAATGGCTGGTGCAATCTGATGGTCAAGGAGGTTTGGGCTGTCACTCCTTACGGAAGACTGTTCTTGTTTGGGGCTGTCAACATAGCAGTCCATCGCTCCTTCCTGTTCCGTCTCAACAAGCGGAAACTGCACCGAAGGGAACTTGAGGATAGGGGACTCGAGGAGTCAAACAGTGGCTTGACAGTCGTCTGGAGATTGCAGATGATACTTAGTGAATGCCCAAGTATCTATCTACAATGAAGCATGTGTCCTCTACTGATAAGCAGTGATCACAGAGGTCAGCTGTGACACTGTGCCGCAATATTGCAATAGCAATCAAGAGCTCTGATAGAGCAGGACCAGCTAAAAATCATTCGATCGTGGCAACCAGGACAATCCAGGTGCAATATTTCCTGGAGCATACCAGCCAAAATCTGAGCGTCTCCATACCGAATTCTATCAGTAACGGCTGCAGGCAACTCAGAAGTCGATGATGAGCTTCATTCCCAAGTCTCCATCTTGTCCACCGAGCATCCAATAGTTCCTTTGCGCCTGTTTCCCAGCTGTCCAACTTCCCAGACTGCCTCTCCAGCTTCTCCTAATCTCTTCGTTACCTCGGATACCCTGGCAGCGTCTACGACAAGGACCATGCCCAGTCCTGCATTGAAGGCTGACACAAACTCGTCATTCCCCACGTTGCCCGTCCTTTTCAACCACCTCAATACTGCCGGCACCTTCCATCTCTGGGCGTCGAGCGTAGCGGCGAGATGAGAAGGCAGCATGCGCGGGATATTCTCCACCAGACCACCCCCCGTAATGTGCGCAAGACCCTTGATTCCGGTGAAGTCCGACGCCTGCAGAAGCGGTAGCAAAGCCTTGACATAGATCTTCGTCGGCGTCAACAAGGCCTCCCCAACGGTCGTTTCCTCCCCTTCCACCCACGGCGCCCGATCGCCATATCCCAATCCCGCCCGGTCCTCCACAATCTTCCGAATCAAGCTAAACCCATTACTGTGCGCCCCACTACTCGCCAACCCAACCAGCACATCCCTCTCTCTCATCGCCCCCGTATCCGGGAGCACCTTCCTCCCCTGCGGCACCGCTCCCGTCGCCTGCCCCGCGGCATCAAACTCCCCCTCGCCATACATCCCCGGCATCTCCGCCGTCTCTCCCCCCACCAACGCACACCCCGCCAAGCGACAGCCCTCGGCGACGCCCTCGACAAACTCCGCCGCGACCTCCAGCTGCAGGCGGCCGGTGGCGTAGTAGTCGAGGAAGCTGAGGGGCTCGGCGCCCTGGACGAGCAGGTCGTTGACGTTCATGGCGACGAGGTCGACGCCCACGCTGCGGTAGCGGCCCGTCGCGAACGCCACCTTCAGCTTCGTCCCCACCCCGTCGATGCAGTGGATCAGCGTCGGTGCTAACGTGTACCCTGCCGCGCGGAGGTCGAAGGTCCCCCCGAAGCCGCCGATGGAGGCGGAGGTGCCCGGGCGCGCGGTGCTGGCCGCGGTGGACCGGATGCGCTGGATGAGCTGGTTGCCGGTGTGGATGGAGACGCCGGCGGAGGCGTAGGTCATGGCGGGGGAGGAGCAGGGGCCGGGAGGTAGAGAGGTTGAATCGGGTGGCTGGTGGTTCACGGTGGCGCCGTCGTTAGCGGGGGTGAGGAGTTTCCAGTCGCATTTGATGGTTTTGCCTTTTTGTTTTTGGTATTCGGATATAAGTTTGGAGGAGATGGCGTCGGCGATGGAGGAAAAATTTGTGGTGGCGAGAGCGAGGATGGTGGGACCGGCGCCAGAGAGACAGATGCCGAGGAGGCCGGGATGGCTCTTGGGGGAGAGGGATTGGAGAACTTCGGAGAGACCCGGGATAAGATGCTGGCGATAGGGTTGGTGCATTTTGTCTTGCATGCCTTGATATATCATGTCTGGGTCTGGTGGGCTTTCCCCCAAGGAAGTAGTTAGGAGAGCAGTGCGTTGAAGATTGAATACCATATCTGCCCGAGTATACTTTTCGGGGAGACATTTTCGAGCGTCAGCGGTGGGAACTTCAAAATTCGGGATGATCGCAATGCATTTCACTTCCTTTGCCCATCGAAACTTCTTGTAGTGGCCAATATTGAATGGTGGTTTGGGAGGAATGATGCCAGTATCGACCCCACCAGCCGGTTGTGGTAGAACTTCAGAAAGTGGTATTTCCTTTCTCTCCGTGTCCTTTGGTTCGAGCTCGTTCAAGTACGTCCCTACGAAACCGCCGTATAGTGCAGCCGCTACATTATCAGGATGTCGTTCTGCAAGAGGTGATCAGTACTTTAAGCAGAAAGTCAACGAAGGAGTCAAATACAATGCCATACCAACCATCAGAGAATAATCCAACATTCTGTTCTTTGACAGACCAAGCTTTCCCACCTCATTTGCCAGCATCACTCCGCCAACGACGGCTGCACCGGACGACCCCAATCCTCTTCCGAGGGGTATGTTGTTGATGATATGGACATTTGTCCCGTTTGGAAATGCTCTCTGGCCATGGCATCGTAGTACGTAGAGCGCAGTGCGAGTAAGGAGGTTCTCATCTGCAACTAGTACCACATCTTCTTTACCTGGACCTTCGTATGTGACATTGCAATGAAGGGGTGCAGTTGATGGAGTACTTGAAGAATCAAATGTCACTTGAATCTCGAGATAGATAGATAGCGCGAGACCAATGACATCAAAGCCGGGTCCTGAAGTTTGACGTCAGTCATCCACTGATAGAAGAAGTTGCAAGTGGGAAAGTTTCACCGATATTGGCAGAGGAGCACGGAACTTCTGTACATTTGGTGAGCTCAACGAGTCTTCTACTGCCAGCTGCATTGCACAGGCTACGCACTTATCGTGATCATCTTATCCCAGCACCTCCACACGATCGCGGAGGAGATGATCAAATTTTTGTGCGATGTGCAGCGAGATCTTTTGCAAGGGTTCAGCCTTGCAACGTGCCCCACCGTGGGGAAAATCCGAGCCTTCAAAGATCTAGATATCGTAGATCTAGATGCGAAGCGATTCAAAAAAACATCCCTCCAGAAACAGGCGAATTGACCAGTCGATTCAGCAATTCCAATATGATGTTGATATATTGGTGATTTCCCCAGTCTTTACTCACCTGAGTACTCTAACATAGGTAATTTTGACAAAGTTCAACCTCATCCATCGAAGTCCTTCATATTTTCACGAAATTTTTTCTTAATTGCTTGATCTCTCCATTGTGTGCTCACACGAATGTTGATCACCATATTAAAAACTATAAATTCATTTGTGGCCTTTTCTATTTCCGCAGTGTCGTAGCTGCCAACTCACGCCAATGATGCGATCTCCCGGTGCCTACATGAGGTGGATACTAACGTCCTGTTTTGACCCCTAGGATTCTACCATGTCTTGCCAATCCCTTATAATTCTGCTTCTGGGTTCTGGCGGCAGAGAACATGCTCTCGCATGGAAACTCTCCCAATCGCCCCTCGTCCACCACGTCTACTGCGTTCCTGGAAACGGCGGCACCGCATCAACGCCTAAGTGCACCAATCATTCCGATCTCCCATCTCCAGAAAAGGTATCTAGCTTTCCCGCTCTCGTGTCATTCGCTCAGCGGCATGGCGTCAACTTTCTAGTCCCCGGACCCGAGGCCCCCCTTGTTGCTGGAGTTGTGGATTACTTTGAGCAGCATGCGCCAGGCGTCCGCTGCTTCGGGCCGAAATCTGACGCAGCGAGAATGGAAGGCAGCAAGACATTCGCAAAGGATTTCATGAGGAAGCATGCAATTCCCACCGCCAAATATCAGAATTTCTCTTCGCATGCGTCCGCAAAACAGTATCTGGAGACGGTGGATCATCCAGTGGTCATCAAAGCTTCGGGTCTTGCGGGTGGAAAAGGCGTCATCATTCCGTCTTCTAAAGATGAAGCGCAAGAGGCTTTGACCGATATCATGCTGAAGAGCGAGTTCGGTGCTGCTGGCGAAGAAGTCGTGATCGAGGAATTCCTGGAAGGGAACGAGATCTCGATATTATCGTTCTCCGATGGTATCACGATTAAAAGCTTGCCACCAGCGCAGGATCATAAGAGAATTGGTGATGGCGATACAGGTGGGAACACGGGAGGAATGGGTGCATATGCGCCGTGTCCAAGCAGTGTAGTTAGTCAAGCGCAGATGGAGGAGATTGAACGGACAGTGCTGCGACCGACAATAAAAGGAATGGAAGATGAAGGTAAGCGTAAAGCTGGGTTCGAGAGAGCTAAAACTCGAATGCGCCCGTGGAGCACCTTCAGCTAAAGACTCATTAGGATATCCATTCAGAGGCGTACTATTCACCGGCCTCATGATGGCCACCTCTGGACCCTGCGTCCTCGAGTACAATGTTCGCTTTGGTGATCCCGAAGTGCAAACCCTCCTCCCACTCCTCGCTCCAGAAACGGACCTTGCGCAAGTTCTTTATGCCTGTACAGACCATACTCTAAGCTCCGTTCAAGTATCCATAACCAACGACGTCGCCGCCACTGTCGTCGTGGCTGCTGGTGGCTACCCGAGCTCCTATCCTAAGGGCACACCAATGAAGTTGAAGGATATTCCGGAGGACGTACAGGTATTCCACGCCGGAACGGCCGTGGATGTCGAAGGAAAGCTGAAGACGTCTGGAGGAAGAGTCATTGCGGCGACTGCGACTGGCAAGACCCTCAAGGAGGCAGTGGAAAAAGCGTATGGTGGTGTGAAGGCCATCGAGTTTGAGGGTATGTATTACAGGAGAGATATTGCGGCGAGAGCATTAAATTAGAAAGAAGCACGTGCGGCTGTGAACTGTGTGAATAAAGCAGTGTCATCATCTCTCGTCGCATTGGACGTGTCATTAAATTCTCAGCTGGGGCGAATATGAGTCCACCGTTCCAGAGATAATCGAACACTGTGGATCGATCTCTGGTATACGGTGTGTCAGTCGGTCACCTCAATGGTCCTCAACTTAGCATGATCGGCTGCGCGTGCAAAATGGTAACCTTCACAAGATACATTAGCGGGCGGCTAAATCGACGCAAAACGGATTGCAAAGGCTGGTGAGGATTTCGAACTACGATGTACCATCATTTGTATCTTTTCTCTGCGATCCTATGAATTGGAACTTCGCTGCCGACTCGTAATTGGCTTACGATGCCTCGATCCTAGAATCGAAGCTGCGCGTGCTGCAAACGCCGAGGACGCCATGGTATCCTTACAAATCCCATCAAAGAGTCAGAACGCCAACGTGTCAGAACAGAGCAATTCCTATCACCTCTATGCTCCTCGCTCCAAAATGCCAGCAAAGCAGTGGACGGGAAAATCTAACACCTGTTATAGCGCCTCAACTACAAATACTCAAATTCATCCTAGGCCACCCCATGCACCTCGTATTCGTCTTGCTAATTGAATATCTTTCTGCTGTATCGTGACGCGTTTTGCATGTATCGCGCAAAGATTCGTGTCTTCGAAGAGATGTACAAGGAAGGCTTCAGCGGCCTCTTGGAGAGCCATGATGGCCTGAGACTGCCAGCGTAGGAGTTCGCCGTGGCCTGAGGTATTGAGGGCGATTTCGCGGACCTGATGGACGTGTTCAGTACTCTACTCTTACACGGCCTTGCAATAATAACAGGAAGTAGCGTAGTTGCCGGATGGAAGAAACAGGGCAGCACTGGACATACCAATCTCGCGAATGGAAGCTTAGATAGCAGTAGATCTGTACTTCTCTGATATTGTCGGATCTCGCGCAGAGCCAAAGTGCCTGGCTTGTATTTTCTTTTGGTCTTGGCAGGTAACGGGTCTCCGGCTACAGTCCTTGTCAACCCTGCAGTGAGGCTTGTACACTGACAAAGCTGCACCTACGCTCAATTCCTGACCTTCTGCCTTTACCCAGACTTGATCGACTCGGACCAGCTATCGTCTTTCCTCCTCTCGTCTTGCCTCCGCCCCGCCGTGGACTCGGTATAGTTTTCCGTCCGCCCTGAGAAGGGCTTGTGTAATAAGGGGGCATTTCAGTGAGCTCGAATTTATTCTCAGCGGTATTATCCCTCCACTTCGGGACCACTCAATTTTTGCGAGAAAGAGAATTGCGCGTAGTCAGGGTCCAGCGATTTGCGGTTTCTCGATCAACGCGTTCGCTTAGGATAACGCGCCGAGATCGCGAGGGAGTATATTCGCGTGATCTTTGAGTTTTGCGCTTGCGGAGCAGGAACGCACAGGTAGTGAGATTCATTGAGGGCTTCCCCGGTGTCGACGATCCAAAGCAGTCGCGTGGGGACGGAAGCGGCGGGGATGGTGTGCGGATTGCGGAGTGTTGTTGTGTCTGGGATGCGGATTAGAGTATGCCTCTAGGTAGGTGCGCTGCCACAGTTACAACCCTGACACACAAGCCACAATACAGAAACAGCCACCCGGCTGGCGTCATTGCAAGCAAAGTCGCTACGTTGCCATTACCATTGCTGTTACCAACCGCGCCAGAGTTCGACCCTCCTCTGGAGCTTCTGGAAGCAACTTCGAGCTGTCAAGCAATCACGTCTCTTTGGACAATCACAGCTCGTTACCTTCCGTCGCACCACTACCGAATAGCTCTCCAACACTCATCCTCACCCTCAAGAAACAATATGGCGGCGTTGCTTGGAGGCGGCGATGGCCAAATAGGTCAGATACCCCTAGAGCAGTGGTTCTTTGAGATGCCAGTATGCACGAGATGGTGGACGACGGCAACGGTGGTCACAAGTGCACTGGTTCAATGTCATATCGTTACGCCATTCCAACTATTCTACAGTTATCGCGCAGTCTTCTACAAGAGTCAGGTATGATAGTACTCAGATCAATAACCTCGGTGGAAACCTCTTGAGAGGCTGACTTGCATTCGGCGACAGTATTGGCGTCTCGTCACTACCTTCTTTTACTTCGGCCCGCTCAGTCTCGACCTCCTCTTCCATGTGTTCTTCCTTCAACGGTACGCCCGAATGCTTGAAGAATCATCCGGAAGGTCGCCAGCGCATTTTGCTTGGCTCATAGGTTTTGCCTCGGCCTTTCTCCTCTGCGTCGCTCCTCTCTTTTCGATGGCATTCTTGGGAAGCGCATTGTCCAGTACACTGGTCTATATCTGGAGCAGGCGCAACCCGGATACGCGCCTCAGCTTTTTGGGAGTTTTTGTGTTTCGTGCACCATGGCTACCACTCGTGTTGATGCTTGTGTCAGTTCTTTTGCATAGTCATTTACCAAAGGATGAGATCTTTGGAACCGTTATCGGACACAGTATGTTGATCTCCATTCCAGGATCGTCAACGGCGAAGGATAAGGGCTAATTAATTTTGAACAGTCTGGTATTATTTCAACGACATTTATCCTTCACTCTCCGATGGGCACCGGCCATTGGACCCTCCTCAGTGGTGGATCCGTTTATTTGAGGGACCCCCAGCAGATACCGCTACTGGAACTGAGGCCGAGCCGATCAATCATGACATTGCGGCGGCAGCTGCACCCGAAGTCAGATGAAGCGAATTCTATCATTATTGGTGCAATGTTTCAATAAGACTTGGAAAGGCATGTTCGCTTGGCATGCAGGTAAGGCATGGACATCCCCCGCCCTCTGATTCGCCGATCGTCCGTCGCAACAGGCGAACTCCTTGTCTAATTGGCCATCTGGTTTCATCTCCTCGGCGCTTCGCTCAGACTTCGTTGCCAGTGCTGCAATGGCCGACCAGCTACAAAAAGCACAGTCAGGTGCAACCCTGTGCCTCAGTAGAAATGCGGAGCCAATCTTTGCCTATCAGGACCCCCACGTTGGAACCCTCCTCGTCTGCCCGTTCTCTCGCCTTGGCCTCAATTGCACACACGCCACAGTTACCTACTCGTTAGGGTTTGGCGGCAATCTCTCCCGAGCGGACCTGCGTCCGCATCGAGGCAAGTCATCTGTCGTCGTTGCTCGTCCCATCGCTTTATCGTCACGCCAGTACATGATTCTATGCATAAGGAAGGGAGCAACTGGGAATAAGCTTTCGGAGCACGGTGCGACAAGTGACTCTGGTGATAATAACGATGATTGGGTCCTGAATACAAATATCATCGTATTGTTCCTTTGCACTCTTCTGTGGTCCTAAAGCTTCCTGAAGCAACTTTGCAGCCGAGTTTTTGATTCGCAGCCATTTTAGAGCCCCTCAACATGGCACTTCTCGTGAAACGTCTTCCTCTTTTTGCTGCGCTGCCGGGCGCTCTTGCCTGGGGGGAGTTGGGTCACTACACCGTTGGCTATATTGCCCAGAACTTTGTCCAATCCTCTACCGCGTCGTGGGCTAAAGACATTCTTGGCTCTGGGTCTTCCAACACCTCTTATCTTGCTGCGGTTGCTACATGGGCCGATACATACCGTTATACCTCTGCCGGCGCTTTCTCAGCTCCATTCCATTTCATTGATGCAGAGGACAATCCCCCTTCTAGCTGCAATGTCGATTATGATCGCGACTGTGGTGATGATGGATGTTCTATCTCTGCCATTCAAAATTACACCACCCGTGTTCAGGACGGCCGGCATACTCAGGCGGATCGTCAAATGTCGCTAAAATGGATCATCCACATCATCGGCGACATCCATCAACCGCTCCACGACGAGGCTCTCGAGGTTGGCGGCAATGACATTGATGTCAATTTCGGCAGCGATGACAGCACCAATCTCCACCACATCTGGGATACCGAGATGCCAGAGAAGCTTGTCGGTGGATATTCCCTCAGTGATGCGGAAAGCTGGGCTACCACCCTCACCAGCGACATCAAGAGCGGTACCTACAAGAGTCAGGCTGCTAGCTGGTTAGACGGTATCGATCTTAGCGATCCGGTTACCACCACCATGAACTGGGCAACTGAGGCCAACGCCGACGTCTGTACCATCGTCATGCCCAAAGGCGAATCGTACTATGTGAACAAGGATCTGTCTACCTCGTACTACACAGGTGCTATCAGCACTGTCGAGCTTCAGATTGCTAGGGGTATGTTGTCAATCCGCTTTTCCATCCTTGCTCATACTTATGTTAATCTATTTCATGACAGCCGGATACCGTCTTGCCAAATGGCTCGACCTCATTGCTGCCAACGACTCGAAACGCAAGCGTGATCTCGCCGAGGGCGTTACGCCAGCACCACTACCAGAGGTCGCTGCTCCGCCCAAACCAAGCCGTCTTAGTCGCGCGAAGATGGCAAGGGCGGCCAGAGGGTATAACTGCAATCACGCTCACTGACGGGTTCTCTGATTCTATTTTTGTGCTGACGAGGGATGTGCGGGGCATTTTCCACTCAATGCAGAGGTCTGACGGATCCTGCGAACGAGTTCGGCATATCTAAGATTAGCCAAACTTAGAGCTTTACCGTTGATAATAGATGATACACGATGAAATTCACTTATCTTCTTGTTATTTGTTAGGCAAACCGCTTTTAGTATAACTCTACCTATAACTCAAGACGACGAAGCTAGCTAACCCTAATTGCTCAAGCTTTCCTATGGCCGACTTGTCTGCGTTCAGCCTGGCAGGGCGTTCTGCTCAATCGGAAAAGAACCGGAAACGAAAAAGAACGAGAAGAAAGGTGAAGCAAGAGACTATTCCTGCAGTCAGAGTTGCAAGCGAGCCACACCTATCGAAGGTCTCAGTTTTTGGTCGTGTCTAGCCCGAGAGCCCTCCTGAGTGCGGATTGCTACCAGTAGTCTACGATATTGGAAGTTTCTCAACAACCCGGTCACCCTTGTACCAACCTCCCAGCAGGCCAGATGCTGAGCAGCAATACCATGCCAATTACGACCAGAGAAGGCCATAGAGGCCTGTTCAAGTCCCTCAGAGTAAAGATCAAAGCAATGAGATCATAGACAGTGATTACACCAATCATGAGAACGTAGGATATGCATCCAAGGAGCGCTTCCGGGTAGGTTATCTCGCTAATCTTTGCCAATCGTGCCCTTTTCAGAGCCTGAGCTATTTCTTGTCGGTTTGTCCAGCTTGTCGAGCGTTTGCAATGCATGTAGATCTCGTCGGATGAGAATCCCATCGGTGAGGAAGGGAGTAGCTCAACTATGATATCGATGACACGGGCCTTGAGCAATTCCGCCTGGTGGAGTAGCGTCAAAAGATAGGACACCGGTCCAGATGGTAAGTCTGCGGATCCTACATCGATGTCGTCTACATCTACGTCACTATTCCCCATATCCCGTGCCGCTATAGCATCCGTGCTTCCGGCTGACTGAACGATGAGCAGGGTCGCCTCATCTTCCGCGGCCGATATTATGGTGCGCTCCTGGTCCTCTATCCAGTGTAGTCCGTGGAGGACAGAGTGGCGGGGATGGCTCGCTCTGTTGGAGGATTGAGCAATTTGCAACGCTGATCTACCTGCTCCGTCCCGGTGGTTGACTGCCTGTTCCTGATTTCCGACCTGATTCAGGATGAGCCCGACGCACTCTGACCTTCCGAGCTCGACAGCTAATGTAAGCCAAGTGTAGTTCATGATCGACTGGAAGTGCTCTCGAGTCGTTTTAAACATATCTTTGATCGTAAAGTCCACAGGAGGCCCGTTGTCCAGTAGCTCTTCGAGTATCTCAATACTATTGTTATAGAGCGCCCACAAAACATAGCTTTTGCCGAAAAACACACTTCGAGGGCCATAGAGCCTACATGGACTGAGAAGTTTGTTTTTGAGAAGGATCTGTGGAGCATCCGATCGATTTTCTAGGGCTCGACTACTTTCAAGGGTTTCAGCAAGCGGGTCAAAGCCGTCATCATCCTGAACTTGGTCCTCCGCAGAACCCAAGTTGTCGACAAGCTGGATATTAGTCCTTAGGAAAGGTGCGAGCATCGCTGGTGTGCCTTTGCTAGCTAGTGTTTTATGAAGTTAGACCGCTCTTTGAAGTCTGCACCTTCAACTTCGTGAGCAATTCCCTCAATATCCAAGATTGATTTCAGCACAGAGTCCGGAGAGCTTTGCTCATTCGTGCTTATGGTTGATCGAAAGCTGTGCGCATACGCCAATAAAGCTTCCCGGAAACTTCGATCTGCATGCGCTAGGACTGCCACATACCAAAGACCTCTTCCCGACAAATCTTCCGAGGTCCATGACTGGGATTGATGAAAGAGACAGTATCTCAGTTCCTCGAAACTTAGAGGTCCTTCCATAAGAGCAGTAATTAGAGACTCGTTAATATTCCCTTTATATAGGCCGTATCGGTGATAGATTGCGAAATCCAGCCCAAAAAGGGATTTGCATGAAATACTGAAGGCATCTAAGGAAATGGCATCGTGATCTAGTAGTGTTTGGAGATATCGATGTGCAGACTGGAGAAGCATGTCCGGCCGGTCGTTAGCCCAATAAGATGACATTTTCAAGAAGAAAATGGTCACTGCTTTCGCCCTTCATAAAGTTAGTGTTGGTATTTCAAATTTGGTCTACGGTCTGGAAGCCGTATACATACGATCCTGGTGCACCTTGATCGATCAAGAAGGAAAGCAGCTCCTCATGTTTAGAAAGAACATTACTACAAGGTGAGAACCCCACAAAGGTACCCAGCAATGCCTAAAAACTCAGTCACCAAGACAACTACGGAATTCAGTGGCAACAGGCTTACTTCGAACAAGGTGACCGGTTCATTCATCCTTATATCCATAACCATATCGTTCGGCCGAGCCCGATTGGTCTCAAAAAGCTGCTTCAGTTGCAATAGATCAAGGCGGTGGAGGGCTTCTAATAGTTTCGGGCTGTGGTTGACTGTAATCGGCTGTAAAGTGACTCTTGGCCCCATCCCCATAAGAAATGACTGGCTCAATTGATCGATAGTTGCCAGAAGAGCGGTTCGAGACAGCCATGGCGGGGCCAGAAAGGCCAATTTCAGTCGCTTGGTAATTCCTCTTTGACTTGACGTAGTTCTGTCAGTGGACTGCACTTCGAAAGCTTTGATAGATACCTACCCGGAATTGAAGTCGCATTTCTTTTCTGTCGCATGACGCTTCACAAAACCGAGCCTGCGGTTGCTATTTTGATCGCCTATATATTCTTCAGATGCTAAAGATGGAGGTGACTGCTGTTGGTGGCTGATAGATCTGAACAAGCGCATTTGCGAAGACATCAATCTGAAAAGCCCTTTTGTCTCGTCGAGAATTTGCCTAGTGTTTTGATTCAGATGGTCAATCTTGTAGCTAAGTTTGTGTTAGCCTAGGCTTAGGTTCTGCACACAAACTTGATTGCACAGCAACGTACGTAATCAGAGGAGTATGCATCATACCCAGATACATGATATGTGTCCCAATCCTTCCACGAAATTCCTGGATTGTACTTTCGGCCAACACATGCTGCACCTTCGCTTTAAATCCCACCCCGACCGTAAGGGTGGATTTGGCACTGGATCGATTGACAATCATGTGAAGTTCCCGCAACTCTTTCTTTAGTTGCATGATGGAGTTTTCGCAAATGAATCGTAGTGCGGGAGGATAATCTGCAGCTTCATCTCTAGAGAATCGAGCTTGTATAATGACTAAAAGAGCGCGTAGCTTTTGCAAATCATCGTTCAATTGGAGAATACTCCTCGGCGCGTCCTTGAACTTCCTCCGCAATTCAAGGAGCTTTGTCGAAACCTCAGATATGGCATCCACGAGTGTGATCAGGCTGGCACCAAGGCCGGTGAAGGCCAGTACAGCAGAAAGTGGATCCATCGTCCTCTTTACCGTCGAGAAGATAAAACTATCGCTTTCGACCAAGTCAAAATTCGTCGTATAAGCTGTGAAGGGTGTGTGACTGCTATGCTTGCACTTTTCATCCTGCTTAATCTCTGACTATAATGTAAAGTTTTCGATCAGGCTGAAGGGTTACATCACCTCCGATAGCTCTGCATGTTGACGTAAGCTTAGGTAGGAATTCGCTCACATGCAATCAAGGTGTCTTAGTGTCCTACAAGGATCGAACGCCCGTAATCAGAGCATAGCTGACTACAGTCCGCGCATATAGCTTCCCCAAAAACTTGCAGTAGATTTGCTGCATCGTCGTCGATGGAGAAAGAATGTATGGCAGAATCCTGAGTGACGCATCAACTGAGAGTGGCATCAGGTCGTCCTAGACTTCTGCCTACAAGCGGTTGCCTTTGAGTGAGGCTAGATTTGTTTGCGCCTGACTCCCTCAATTCATGATGAGATTCTGGCCACCGGCAGACACGTCACACTTCACTCCTTTCCACGCTCTAAGCTCCCTGAGACCGGAACACACTTAACAAAATAAATCTGCAGACTATACGTCTATACTTGCGTACCGATGATCTCCAGGCTCGCTTTCGCCGCCAACTCGTATCATTGGTCGTATGTCCGCCCAAGAGACGCCCGACAGGTCATCACCCTAAAGTTCTGTCAAGCGGTCGCGCCTTCTTTCGACGCCGCCATGCCGTCGATCAAATCCACATCGTCTGAACCCGAGACAACAACCGTGTCTTCGAGGATTGCGATGGGCTTGCCGTCGGGGTAGTCCTACATGTCGTTCCGCATGCAGTAGATCTTGGCTGCCGTCGATTGGGTGCCTCCTCGCCATTATTCTTATGCAGTATCGAAAATGTCAAGTGAATGAGGGCTGGTATATATTTCATGAATGTGTGATGAGACGCAGAAGTGCGAATTCCTGTTAGGGCCAATTTTCAACAATTACCAGAGAAAAAGAGTCGGCAAGGAAGGTGACGAGAATTGAGTCGCAACTGATTTGAGCCATGGTCAATGCGTGTACTGTCCGGTGTCAACAGCCGACTCGCGGGTAAGCGAGCATATCGTAGTGCATACTCTATACGGGGAAGACGAATGTCTGAGTATTCCTGTACTCTAGTGTCTCAAACCCCACGACTACTAAAGTTTCGAGGTCCGTCAAGGGATTTCTTGCGCTCTACTTCATTGGGAGTCTGCAGGAGAAAGTAGAGTATACTCGTACGAGAATATTGCCCATATCGCGACGAGATCGTGCGGACTTGCGAGCTGAGAAGGAGAGGTGGTCCAACTTGAGACTGGCGAAAGGGCGCGGATGTCTGTGCAGCAAGCCATGCCGGAGAGCTCGAAACTCTGGCGAACTCTGCCTGCCTGCCCCATCCCCCTCTGCCCACCATGTCTGTATGATATCGTAAAACTCGCATGCACGTGCCGCCAACACCTTGTTAGATCCTTTAGTTACTTGACCACTCTTCAGTATTTCCATCAACGGACAACACGTTGGGACTCCAGAAAGCTGACTTCTCTCGTCCTTGCGTTCAAGTTGTACCCCTTGCACTGGTGGGGCTGCCTCGCACAGACTTCAAGTCACGTGCTATCACCGTTATCGTAGAAGAGTGGTTCGTGCGAGGCAGCCCACAACACCAGTGCAAGGGGTATCCTAAGTGTCCCAAGAACTGTACTAGAGTATTCAACTTTCAAGAACTTCCTGGATCCTGTCTGTCGAGATTCCTGCATGACCAAATTGAGCAGGCGACTAGATCGGAACTGTCTGAATTCATGAGAAGCCTGCACAACTGGCTGAGGCGGGTTGTCAACAAAGATCGTCACACGGTGGGGAGGTGTGGAAGATGCGAGAAGCGATTAGATACAGAAAATCAACTTAGGCCGTGGGATCCGCCTCGAAGATAGCAGTATAGCCGCGAAGGGTTTGTCTTCAGGTTCGACTATCGTATACGTAGATTAGCGAGGAGCACAGACTAGCATGCATCGCTTTGTTGTTTTTCGACTTTCTAAAGGTACTCTAACGGGGCGACTCTCCGAACGCGCCAGGTCAGCACAGTTACACATTGTTGTTGAAGAGGCACTTGCAGCGCTCATCGATGTTCGCAGCTGTTACCATTCATCTCTGCGGCTCTACAGCGCAAGGCTGCCGCATCTCCTTTCTCTCTATCTCTCTTTAGATATGTTCGGGTTAGGCACAAAGTCCAATGCTCTAGCCTTCGGTCTTTGACAACAGCAGCCGCATGCAGGAAGTAGAGCTAATTAGCCTTTGTTTTCACCGAATTCGGACAATAGAGTAAAATCATTTATCCATTACCTTTGTCCCCGCTTGTTCTTCTCGAATCCTCTCTAGATCGATGTTCTTCTTGATGTGAGATTCGAGCAGGCAGTTCTATCGTGTGATTTCGAGTAATGTGCGCGATCAGCACCTATAGCTACAGTACATAAAGATCCCCGTCCCCATGGCGAAATCTATAAGCTTTTACCACATATTTGTTACCATCAGTTCTCTAACATACAGCAATACTGGGGCGTAGGGTCTTACGCTACTCGCATCTGGTCTGTTTCTTACATAAACAGTTCCGTACCCTGGCGCGCGATCTGCAAGCTCACTACCATGGCCCCCTTGGATGACGACCAACTTGCGACCCCCTTCGCGAAAGACCAATATCCTCCTGAAAAGATTGCAGAAGCTCTTGCCTACATGGACAATACAACACCAGCTGGATACATTGCCGCTGTTCAATGGTTTTATCTATGGCACAACACGCATTGGTATTGTTTTGGACAGCGGGGTGGACTTGAATACGGAATTAAAAATCAACTCTGGGATGATTTTCAAGACCTTAAATACGATGACGATCACGAAAAACACATTCGAGTCTCTTTAGATCAACGGCAAACAGACGAGCAGATGGTTGGCAACGTCTTTTCTCTTCACCGTTTTGTCGAGAGTCCATTACAGTCTGGTTCTGCGGCAACTGGATCGGAGCCTTCTATGACTCAATCGGCAGGACAAAACGAAGCCACTTCAAGTTGCGTCAAGGTGCTCTCACGCTTCTTCCAAGTAGGTAGATTGTGGACCAGACCACATGAGGGGGCTCTGATAACGCCAACACGCTTTACTGTTGTGAAGGCTACGGGCCCGCCTGAGTGTGCGGGACTATGGATCATCGCTTTACCACCTACAGAGGAACGCAATCGAGATTTTGATGCGGGACCACCAACACCTGATTTTGACCGGGAGATGTCAGAAGAGGAGGTTGCTGAGATGCGCAGCAGTCGTACTGCCATTCTCGAAGGCTTCCCAGAACCGATATCATATGCGCGTATCAAAGAAGATGAACAAAGGAAGGAGTTTGCTATAGTGGATCCTGTCGTAAGCAGCTTTGTGATCAGCAGTATAGTTTGGCATGTTGGTTGAGAGGAGGAGATTGCCAGGCAAGCAAAAAGACTTTTGAAGCAAACAACCCAGCCGCGCCGGCTCTTCTGCTTGATAGACTAGAGGATAAATAAATATAGGAAGTAATGTAATGACTGAAGCATACTGTTATAATTTATCCCACTGAGAGATGGCGGCCAGCGAAATACCTGTTTGGCTGGAGTTCATTGATTGGTCCCGACCTACTTTGTATATCATTGACGCACGTGAATTCGAAAAGGACCACCAACATTGGCTCGACCAAAGCACAAAGGGACAGCACTTCTCAAAAGTCAATACGATGCTTGAAGAGATCCAGCGATGCTTGGACCACTTTCGTCGCAATGTGAATGACGCGACGAAAGCCATCAATGAAATCCGTCGAAATCGAAACCTAGACATTTATCCAGCGTTTCGACTTTGGCGTCTTTTGTCCCGTGTGATCATGCAGCATATCGAAATGTTGTTGGGCTTTGTCTTATACATAGACAAAGAAAGGAAGAGACGTGACGAATTGAAACAGATCAAGAACAAACAAATCGACTGTATTCGGAAGAACATCTCCACATTGAAAAGAGCTTTGGGCGCCAAATTCTCTGACTGCGCCATCAAGCTGAATGGTAAGCACATAGTAATACTGAAATTCTTGACCTGCCACTTTTTACTCAATTGTTGCAGCAAGCGATCGTGAAACATTTAGAGCCGCCAAAGGCAGATGGATTTGCCGTGTTCCTCAAGAACTGCTGCTTCTTATTCTTCGAGTTCGATACGAGACACAAGCCGCAACATGCAGGAAGGACGGAATGTCTGACTCTGCTCGTTTACGAGCGTTCCTCGACTCTCTTCGAAGCGAGCAATGGGAGTCGTTAGTAGAACCTACCGATCCTACCAAGAAGAATTCCATCAGCCCTCCGCCCCTAGTGCCACAAACCTTTTGCTTTGACGAGACCCGGAAAAGACTGGGCATATCTAGGCCTACATGGGCAGACGGGAAATCCGCGGGCAAGCATGCCTGGCGAGAATTCCTCATAGAATCCAGGGACAAGAGAGTGTCCCATGGAACTGTCCAAGCGGAGCTGAAGAAGGCGCAGATTCTTTCCGACTGTGTTAGGAAGAAGTACCCCGAAGAAAGGACTCTTCAGCAGGAAGAATGGGAAAGCATCCAATTCGAATTTCGAAACAAATACCACGGCGAACTGCGGCGCTACCAGAGGCATACCTGGCAAGCCACCAACGCTTGGGCAAGAGCAAAGAGTCAATGCTGGCGGGATAGATGTTACTACGATGCTGAGCTCGTGGAAAGCAATGGTGCCTGGGATCCAACGGACACAAGACCAATGGGCAACAGGCCTTCTGGAACCTGTGCAGAGAATTGTCTTCATGCCGAGGAAACTGAATGGAGAGTGGCGCAGGATGAAGGGAAGTTCGAAAGGTATATTCAATGCGAATGAATCGTAGACCGTAGAAAGCTGATGAAACAGATAGATTAACTCAGCGACGACAGAGTGACTGCAACGACTGGTTTCTATTGTTCACGAGCGAAGTAGATCCAGTGGATTTGAAGATGGATGTTTGAGGAGATTTTTGGATAGACTACTGTAGCCCAGTCTGATCCATGGATGCTCCTTTGAAGAGTTTCTAAGAACTTAGGTAGTCAACAAACATTTCTGCAATTAAATTTCAGCGTCTTCTGTGTGAAAGTACCGTGTTTATCAGCAATACGGTCAATGTTGTTGATCGTATCGACAACTCACGATGAAGCAATGCAATGATCTTATCCGGGCTTCAACCACGACTCCTTGCTCTACCGAGAGGCGTTCTGGCAAGACAGCGACATGTCTCAGAGGTGCTCTTCAGGTCGGCGCTAGCAGCAGTCAGAAAAATCCGATCCGAGCCATCCCGGCTAAACGCTTACGAAGAGTGCGACATCGGATCAGATATTCTAGAGAAAGCCTCCAGTCCTGGGGAAGATTAGTTGGGTTTCTAAGTCGAGAAGCCTCACAAGGCAAGTCCACACGGAGATTGATCCAGGCAAGGCTCTCGACCCCCGACGAAGTTACGGATGGGTGGCTGAGATGCGTGACTTGGAAGCAAAATGAATTAGGCCTTATTCCGCCTCCCCGATATCATGATCCAGATATTGTTCACGTATCCCAACATAAAGGAAAGACTGAGCACTAAATTAAATATCGGAGTGCTTAATGAAAGTAGAGGTTGATTTAACCTGATCTCTCGTATCTTTGCTTTCTTAAAGCCCTACGATTTTCGCTTCTCATGATAGAGGGCATAGCCTTGTGACGACGGACTGATTCGTACCTATTCGTAATAATCTCCCTTGACCACCGCAAGTAAAAATCCGTCGAACATCTCCTGAGCAGTGCCTTTGTGGTCGGAGACTGTTGGAATAAGTGTCGCAGTCACTTTCTTCTCTTTGCCTACCTTCGTCACCAATGATTCTTCATGCTCACCCAGATTTTCGCTCTCCAAAAGCTCTCGAACAACATTATCGACATAGATGCATCCGCCCACCCTCGTCAATTTCACTGCCCATTGAAAGTAGTCCCACTGCTCGCCCCAGTCCGCATCGATGAAAATGAAATCGAATTTGCGACCTCCGGCGGCAAGCGAAGGTAGCACGTCAAGTGCAGCGCCCAGGATGATTTCGACGTCGAGGCCTTTGGTGTTTTCGAGCGCGACATCCCGGTGTTTGGGATTGATTTCAATGCTTGTAACCTTGGCACCGGTGCTCGCGAACCAGATTGACGAGTAGCCTCCCAACGTGCCGATTTCAAGCACTGATTTGGCATTGATGAGTTGGCATTGGATGGCGAGGTATTGGCCCTGGAGAGGGGAGATGGTTATTGGTGGGAGGTCGTGAGACTTAGAATTGCTAAGTGCACGGTCAAGCTGTGAATTCGATCGCAGGAGGCTGGTCCGTGCTTGGGCGTGGATTTTGCCTGCTTGGTGGAGTTTGTCGGTTGAGGACATTTTCGAAATTCTGCACAGCAATAATTATATTGGGCTATTGCAATATTGGCAAGATTTCCTCCTTGTATAGATCAACACTGCCGGGGAAATCTATCTAAGGGTTTCTTTCATATATCAACGATTACGCCGAAAGCTCGGCCGATGCCTCGGCCGAGTTTCTGTGTAGTTCTACTCTTAGACTCTGACTCACACGGTGATCCGGCCAATGAATTTGGTCGATTTTTAATGGTCTATAGACAATAGCGCTCAGTAAATATCAGGCATCTACCTGTAGTCATGCAACAGCCTATGATACTTCGGTGGTTTACAACCGCTTCATCACTGGAGAAAGAGACGGGGGTAAGATCCCATGCTGAGTATGGAATAAATTTCCAATACAAGATGGCATGTTTGTGACTCATAGAACAACGGAGATAAGAGAAGAAAATTCAGCTCCCCACTGGAGAGTGAACCGATCTGAAATTGATTTAAGAGGTTATATCTTTGACGAGGTGGAGAGAGTACCTACAGCTATTCGACGTGGACCGAGCGCTCAGTCCTATCCCAAATCATGCCTAGCTTCAGTACCTTATGCGCCAGCTAGCTCGCGTTTGGTTCCGAGCATTCGAAGTCTCTGTACGAAAATACTGCGACTTTCATCGGTCTTTGAAAGATCACCATATGCTTAACCATCTTCAATCTCCGTCACAAGCTAAGCCTAGCCTTGTCCCTTATTTCATAGGGAGATTTACCTTCTTCGTCGCGTAAGCGTCCACTTGAAGCGCTGCCAGAGGCATCAACTCTAGATGGAGTTGGCTCGCAGCTACGTGTACGCCGGGGATTAGTATTTCCCGAAACTTGCAATTGTTCTCTCAGCGTGGAGAATATATTATGGAGATGTAACTGGCTTTGGATGGCTTGGCGCTGTGATGCTTCGACTACCACGACTTCCGCAAACTCCCGGACGTTGAGTACGGAAAGAGTGTCAAAGTTGGGCCCTTCAGACGGATGTCCTCAGTAGTGCATAGTACCACCGCGTTAGCAAGGTACTTTCTCCTCCTTGGAGCCGCGACTCACGCGATGCTTCTCTGTCTGTACTTGCCTTCTGCTCTGTTCTACTTTCCAAGCACCTCTTCCCTTCCCATTCCT
Source organism: Viridothelium virens (assembly GCA_010094025.1). NCBI lineage: Eukaryota > Fungi > Ascomycota > Dothideomycetes > Trypetheliales > Trypetheliaceae > Viridothelium > Viridothelium virens. The sequence goes on from ML991775.1 coordinate 68,074, forward strand.
TCCCTCCCCTTCGCTCTGTTCACGCCATTTTCTCAGAGGCTATATATCTAACAGAAGTAGAGCTCAAGGTACTGCCTCGTCTTCGGGTCCGCTAATACCCTCTACCTCCTTCTGTCCACCGAGACACCCGCTTGTGTTCTCGCCCCCCTCCTCTCCACCCTCTCGACAATCCACTTCCCTGTGCTCCACTGCCCTCCATGCATGACGTCTGCCAGCTGCAGGATGGCGTCGCTTAGCGGCGACGCGACCGCGTGGTGCACGAGAAGCGGCTGCCGCGGAAAGGATTTTTGAATTCTTGTTGGATGTGGAGTTGCCGTCGTTTATGTGGGGATTTGACGTGAGGAAGGGGGTAGAGAGATGAGGAAGGAGAGGGATAATAGAGAGGGTGCTAGGAAAGATGGATCATCTACTCCATATTTAAGACCTGTTTATCTTATTCCCAGTCCACTTAGTAAAAGGTGTGGGGGCAGGATCCAATGTGCAAAAGATTTGCCTTCCTTCATGAGTTCATGAGTACAAGAGGACAACCACTCTGTACTCTACTTGTAACAGCATTGCCATTCCTCCAGAGGCAATAGCTGTAGGCATTTTCCAAGTGCGTTCGAAAATGCTTCTGGACGATCGAATGGAATTTTAGGGATTGCGCAGCCAGCCTCTGATCGTACATACTAGTCTGGCTTTTCTTGGGTGTCGGAGTACGGTTACCCAAAACATGACAAGGCCGTGCGTTTGCGTCCCAAAGTGGATGCGCCCACCCGACCCGATATCCAACAGCGAAACCTCTGTAAAACTTTACAGGTTCGACGAAAATTTGGATTTTTGCAGGATTAGCTCGTCGAATCAGAAGCGTTGGTCGGTGTACGCGAAGCGTCGTCAACAGCCGGCTTGCAGATTTGTGCTACTAATGTAAAGCTAGACTCCGAGCTGCCCTGCACGTCCTTGGTACGACACGAGCTATAGCATATAAGGGATTGTTGCTCCTCCCCCATGGCAAGATAGTTCTCACAGTTTTGTCTTTACATATGAATGTTCTCAAATCTACTCTGCTGCAGATATCCAAAATTACAGTGGCAGCGATACTGCTCTCAACATTCCTGGTGATACTAAGCTGGGGACTAAGACGTCAGCACCTCGATACCAATGTCCCTTCCGCCCACAGTGGCGGAACTGTAACAAACTTCCCTGTCCTCCGTTGGCAGTGGCGCTTGTGGCCATAGCATTTTATCACAGTCATCAAATTCTCATTTCATGGACTCCAATCACGTACAAAGCTAATGGCATTGCGTTAAGTTCGACGTTAAACCAAGCGTCCACGTTGTCACCACAGAACGTTTTGAACAACCCTTGCAAAGGCTATGAGTAAGCCTGTACCAGCTGCGCAGCGTGAGATTGATAAGAAAACCGCATTAGCGCCGCCATCCAACCCAAGGGTATCAACCAAAACTTTCCGGGTACGAACATACCAAAATGACAAATGCCGAACCGGAAAAAGACCTGTATAGAAAAGCCGTCGCCGCACTTAAGACCCCGACCTCCAAAAATAACAGTCCAAAATACAAAAATGCTACAACATGTGTTGACGTCTGAGAGGCCTAGTGCGTGATAAAGTGATAACAAAGGAGAATAGAGGCTACAGACAAAGATACAGGGATTTCAAGAGATCAGGCGACCGGACAGCGCGGCTGTAGAATACTCATAGCATCGAAGAACCCAACGGCGACGTATTTCCGTACAGCTTCGTCTTCTAAAATGGTATCAGCAGGCTGGAAAATTACAGCTGGACGACTTCATTACCTGTGGAGTTCATATCGATAAGTCGTGGGACGTAAAGCGAAGCAAGCTGATAATGGTTTAGAGAAACTCAAGGTCGGCATCAGCGCCTAGCTCCCTCATTTCGAGGCCAAGTCGTTATCTTGCAGCAATCGTGGAGTTTGTGGTAGAGAACTCGGTATCACTGAGGTTGGATCTCAATCCAGAGGGCTTTGCTCTAGGATTTCGACCTGTGGACTTTCAGGTAGGACTCCGTGACTTCAAGCGTTCGGACCGCGGCTTCTTTTTGATGGATCGCGATGTTTGGGTGCTGTCCGATTGGTGACGTCTCTGTGTCTAGGCATCTTCTTTTCCGGGGGTAGGCTATCTTCGTCAGATTTCAGTATTCAGATATACTTTCTATGCTGGTTCGAGGATCTTTGCCGCGTCAACTCCGTGGATGTCTTTTTGACCTTTTTCTGCTTGACGGGGATTCTCTGGCCAGAATCAAGCTTCTTGGGCGTCGACTGCTTCTTAGTCGAAGTCTTCTCCTTGCTTGCGTTCTTCAGTTCGGACCGAGCTTTCTGTTTGACATTGGGAGACGAAGATAGCTGCGTATGTCGTGAAGGGTCGCGTGTTTCGTCGGGTTCTAATTCCCTTCCCTTCATTTCGTTTAACTTCAAGAGTGTGGCGGTGTGCAGCGAAGTCGCCCCTTCAGACCATGTGAAGCCCTGATTCGAAGCCCTTCGAGATGAGCCCTCTCGAGTAAACGACTCTTTGCATCAGTGAGCCTCAACAGAGGCAAGTGCGACTGGATACCCACTTGACGACTTTGATGACCGTGGCATAGATTTGGGTTTTCTGTGCACGGATCTGACGACGATTTCTTGATCTTCGGCATCAAACTCGTCACTGTCGTCAACTGCGCTGTCCCACTTGCGTTCTGCGTTGTGTCCTCTGCCATAAGCATCATTGATAGCATGATCATTATCATCGTCGTCATCGTCGCCATCGTCATCTTCATTATCATCTTCGTCTTCTTTCTGTTCTATCCGCTCATCTTCCTCTTCACTTTGATATTGGTCGTACTCTCCATTTTCATTATCATCGTCATCGTAATCACCGTTATCGTCGTCATCGTCATCCTGATCATCATCGTCATCATTTGACTCGTAGGAGTCACTCTCATTCCAACTCGTTCCAATGACAATGTCATGCGTAATCTTCTCATCTGCGACGATTCGGAAGCAGGTACTCTTTCCCTTTCGACCAGGTTTCTTAGCCTGCTCCCTACAAGTAAGTCTGATTGTCTGCTCCCTCGTTGTATGCGACTTTTCCACGTGCTCGGACAGCTTGTTTTGATGAACAATCCTTATTGAAATATAGCAGTGTCTTTGTTCCCAACGGCTCCCTCTTACCAGAAAGAAGCTACTCGTCTTTGGATGGAAAACAGTAATGTCTAACGTTTCTGCCTTAAAATTTGGTCAACATTACATAGGCGGGGTGTAGAATCGGGTTATCGATTCTTACCTCTTCTTCGCCAAACATGGTTGGCTCCGGGTGTCCTGTCGGTAAAGACGTATGATGTGTTCCATCATCAGATCCAGGCTGACTGTGTTCGTCCTGCTCGCTTTGGGCTGGCGTTGGCGGCAGTACTGGACCGGTGTGCGCTGGTATCCGAGAGTGCAGTTGTTCTGTGATGGTCTTCTCAACATTCGAATTTGGCCCGTTTGCAAGCTTGAGTAGTTCGCGCAGATCCTTGGGCGAGAGGCGATCAAAGCAGTCCTTTGAGAGTTTGCGTTCCTTGATCCGTATCCGCAGAATATCCTTTATATCACCGACCCTTTCCAACTTGTATCCATCTTTCCGTGCTCCTTCAATGATTTCCTTGGCAAATTTCTTCTGCACTTCTCTTGCGGATGGTATCATGTCGTGGCGCGCTATAGCATTACACTATGCGCTTCCTACTCAACTGGAGAGGCGCTAGAGGGCGCTGCGCAGGAGGCTTGTGACAATGCAATGGCCCACTACGGCATAAGGAACATGCTGGGTCTGAGGCTCTGCGCAGCGGTGTCGCTGTTCCTCGCGAGTCGCTTGGTGACTTTGCGCTGTCGCCTTCTTCCTTCTTTGTTGAGGTGGTATGAGCGACTCAATTAGAAAGCGGGGGTGAATGCGCTAGGTGAAGCTGAGGCGCAATGGCCGAAAGCTTCGTCGTTTTGATGATAGTAAGAGGTGGTGATATGCCAGGTGCCCTGCCAGGTGCCCTGCCAGTCTCGTCAGTCGTCCAGGTACGGCAGTATTTTCAAAGACAAGGTACCTTACCCAGGCAATCTAAGGTTACTCGGTGACGAATAGTGGGGGTGGGGTGATGGTTTAGTCAGGGACATGATCAATTCGGTCTGGAGTACGGAATAGGTATGGACTGGACGACAGAATAGGTATGGACTGGACTAGTATGCAATCTAGAGAACTGTCAAATCTCGGGCCTGCGAAGCCGAACGCTAGATCCGAGTCTAACCGTTGACTGTAGAGCACAGCACCGCAGGGTGGCAGAAGTGAACGAAGATCCGACTGCTACAGCAGACGAGACAGGGTTGTGTGGACGGAACTTCGAGGTTCGACGTCATCGTTAGGTACCAAGGTAGTCAGAACAGATGAAGCAATTGAAAGCTGTCACGTGCGAATAACTACGTTGTCTAAGAGGTGCTCCAGCTACCTGACCTCGAATTCGTCGCAAGAGTCGTTCGTTCATTGTTCAAAAAGCACCTCCTCCTACACAGCCTGTCCGTAACATTTCGAGAACGCAATTTACGTTCACTTCTTCTCTACTTTGTCTTTTCTTTTGCCCTCGGCTGCGTTCGGCACCTCAGAACCCCGTTGTTGCTTTTGACGTTCAAGCTCTGCCGCCTTCTTCTCCGTCTCTGCTCGAGCTTGTTCAACCGACAAGCGCTCGGATTCCTAACTATGAAGCTATCAGTATCTAGTTGCAATGATCTGGTCTGGCGTGATCTGCACATACTCCGATTCTCTTCTGCGTCACGATAAGAGACTGACCTTGTTCCTTGAGATTGAAAAGTGTATGAGGGTGGCCGCAATTCTTGATGAAATTGTTCCCGAGGACGATGCCCTCGACAGGGAATTCCGGCGGCCCGACAAAGCACTTAACGTATAGCGATTTGTTGCCTCTTCCAGTCAGATTCGTCTCAATCGTGATCTCCGGCGAATATTCTATTCCCATTAGACCCACGACTTTCATACTTTTATCAACTGGAGATCTTTGGAACATCAGTCTCTCCAAGACCTTCGGCGAGATCCAGTTTTCTACGGAGCCAGTATCCTCGATCACGTCGATGGACTGAACATCTCCAGTGTTGCAGTCGACCGTCCTCGCAATACGGACTGCGCCATGATCGACCTTGCAGCCTCTCCCAGGGCAGGTAGAACACTATGAATCGGATCCGTCAATGCATATGTTTTCAAGCAACCACAGAGACATTATAGTCTATACGTACCTCAGCCTCTGCCTTGCCGCTACTCATTCCTGCTTCCGCTATTCCCACTGCCTCTGGCCGAGGGCAGCTACAGAAAAGTATAGACACTGGGAGGAGGGCAACTCCAATCTAAGCAGGCTGAACGCCGGGAGAGATCACTGCTTGCTCATTGATATTTATACGCCAGCTTATAGGCTGACCGAATCAGGCAAGTGGTTGCCTTGTTATCCTCCGCTTTCGTGCCTCTCACTCTAGATCCGCCTTGTATTTTTCGACCAATATCCTTCTTCGACCATGCTTGTTGATCTGCAAGACTTGTGCACAGGCTGCTAATGTTGGCAAGGCTGGATTTTGTCATGATTGGGCTAACGGTGGAGGGGCTGCAGTATATTTGAAATGCCACGTCATTAGGCTGAGTGTAAATCAGCCTTGGCTCACCAAAAAACTCTATGTGCTATAATCGAATTGCCTCGCCGATGAACCCCATAAAAGTCTACCTTCTGCCTAGACTTTTTACGATCGCATCACAATATTCAGACGAATCTAAAATACTCAGGCACCTGATGAGACTGATATACTTTGACTAAACGGAAAGCTTAACCTCTTGATATGCTGCTACTAAGTGGGTTTAAAGGTTGCATTACAGGGTAGTACTACAAGGCGCACAGGGCCTAAGGAAAATTTGACATCGAGCCCTGCAACACAGCCTATCTACTGTTGGTAGTTTTCGGGGTTGGTGAAAGAGATTCATATCTTACATCATTGCAAGCCACGCGATACGTGTGATCTCAGATAAAGCACACCATGGAAGGCTATGCAAAGATAGCACAACTCATGGGCGCGTATCCTGAGTTCGCCATATTTCGCCGCTTTCGAACTCTGAACATGCAAAATTTGTTGTACCTGCAAGCTGAGCTCATGCATCTTGAGACAGAACTTGCTATCATCGCAAGTGACGACAATAAGCATGCAAGCCGCCAGGCTTATCCTCATGACTGGTGGTCGATGGCACATGGACAAGGCGAGAGTGATAACAAACAGCGGGAGGTGGTTCTCAAGATCCAGGAAAAGCTAGAAAAATATAGTACGCACCGTGGCAAAATGAGCACAGAACAATGCTTCCGAAACTCATATCCACGCAGATGATGCCCTTCTCAAACTCTCTGCAGTATCCGACCTTCCAGGTCCGGCAGATCACGATCTTCAGTTCTTCCGGAGCTGGTACGAACGGCCGAAAATGGGCGCTTTCCCATTGTATGGGCTAGATCGAAACGCTTGGAGCTTGGAGAACGAACACGACCTTACGGCAGTCATGGCTCGTAAAGCGCCAGATAGTTTCTCACATTGGTTTACTGACACGCTGATACCAATGTTCCACCAGCTTGTGGGAGAAAAGATCAAGGTACTTAGCCTATGATTGTTCCCTCCGTATGTTCTAATGAGACTAGAGTCCGATCTCTGACAAGCTTGGTGAGGGCTTATATGAGTACAATGAGAAGACACTGAAGGTGGTTGCCCGCGTCATAAGTACGGTTGTTGCGTCTGTACTTCCACTCTGCTCCGTTGTCATCCTCTATATCGTGAAGGCCAATGGAGTCCGACTCGGGATCATTATAGCACTATCTGCCTGCTTCTCATTAGCTCTTGCCCTCATGACGAACGCACGACAAATTGAGATATTCAGCGCTACTTCTGCGTGAGTACCGATCTCTTAAATTATTCATAAGTTTTTGATCGAGTCATTGCTAACATAGAAAATACAAGGTTCGCAGCGGTCAATGTCGTCTACCTCACCAACGGCGTGCCTGCGAATTGATATCCAGCTCTCATCCAGTCAAAGCAAGAAAGGAAGGATTTTATCTCTACCCCCGTAAGCCGGATCCTTGCTTTCTGTATACGGTACTTGGAGTGCCTTTGAAAACGCACTGGAAAGGCCAACGTAAAGCAATCTTTAGCCTTAAAGACAACAATCGTTGCATGATTGACGGCGCAAATACTATGCAGGGGAAAGTCACATTGAATTTTCAAAACGAAGCATATCTTGCTGAATTTACATGTGTCCAAAGGAGGCTAGGCCAGGAATATCACGATAATCAACATAATCTAGGTGCACTTAGGAACTTGTTTAGTGATAGAATTTTATCTGACTTACAAAATACTTTATTCTTTCCCAATTCTACTCCCTAAGTTCAGTAGATTTGTGAATTATCCATTAGCAGGTCCTGAAACTCATCATACAGAATTTTGGAGCTGAGCGTTCACTATCAAACAGCCATCATAAATCAGAGGCGAAAATTGATTATGGTTAACAATATCTCATTTTGACGTAAGAGCTGATCATTCCACCTAACCCCCTACGTGCCATAGCATTCATCCATCCGTGTTCCAGCAATTCAGGAGAATATGAAAATCCTGTGACTTCTAGATCTGTCTCTCGAGGTGTTGAGATCACTCCTTGTAGCCCTTCGTGATCATTTCATTACCTATCCTTATGGAATATAGTATCATAAGTAACTTATAGTTTCTGTAGCAAACGCCTAACAGACCTCAAAGCAGATAAAAGTTTTTCCAGCACCAAAGGGCGGGAAGGCTTGACATTGATCTTCGCTTCCTTTTCCTCCTCCTTGCCTTTTGGTTTCGGCTTCAACCTCCTCTCCCACAAGTAATGATAATCTGGCATGGCTTGCCTAACCCATTCTTCTAATCTCCGTGCCTCGTCTTCGCCGAATTCTTCTCGCCACTTGCGTGCCTCAGCATCGATATCAATCGCTTCCGGAGAATCCAGTGCTTTCTCCTTCATGATACCCTCGCTCGCCCAGATAGTAGATAGATAGCTCGCGATGGCAGGTCCAGTGGCTTCGGTGAGGCGCGCGCGAATCTCATCGGGCGTGCGCTGCCAGGTGAACGTGAGTTTAGAAGCGTCGAGACCAGTGAGAGCACAGAAGCGAGGTAGCAGCTGGCGTGGAGCGTTAGTAACATCGTATGCGTCGATGATCACAGGCTGAGCCCGGGAGCGGCGAGATGCCAGAGGATGGTCGGTCGTGTAGAAATCGTAAAGACGACGGGACCATCGCATAGTCATGGAAATGTCTAGCGCCATACGTTTGATGACTTCGGTGCTGGTCTCGCCGTGATTCTTCATGGTAACGCGGAGATTGGACGGGAAGACGAGTGCAGGATGACGAATTAAGAAAGTGGGCTGAATTTGGTGGAGGAAAGAGTCAGGTAGAACGGTGTCATTTAGCGTAGAGTACTGGACTTTGGAGCCGCGAAGTTGGGGAAATTCAGGTTTCCAGTCAGTTTCATGAACGATATTGCGGCTCCATGCGTACTCGGACTGTTTCAGCGGGGTGGCCATGAAGTTGGCGTGTTCTTTGACAAAGAGGATTTTGTCTTCGGCCTGAGCCTGGTCGACATAGGCTTGAAGCCGATCGAAGCCAGCTTGGTACATGAACTTCACTTTCTCTCTTTCCTCATCGGTCCAGTCATCTAAGTGTCTATTGTGGAGCTTTGCTTCATTAATCATCATGAAGGCTGGTAAGAAGAAGTAACCTCCCATGTCGTTGGTAAGAACACCTGGCTGATTCTGAAGTGATAGAATTTTGACCAAAAGATTAGACGCTACCCGAGGACAGGTAATCAAGAATAGTATTCGACCTCTTTGAGAATCTTTAGACTCCATAATAGATGGCACTATGCTCGAAAAAGATTGCGGATATCAGAGAGGGAGCTCTCTAGATTATTTTTGCCTCGATTTTGCAACAACTTGGGACCAAACTAGTAATAAGACGATTCAAACCAGTGGGTGACGTTACGACAGGGAGGAAAGTCTTATACAGGCTTCCTTCAGGGCGTTCAGCACTGGAACTTTACATAGCATGGCCGATGTTTCAAGGCTACGGGATGTCTTGGCTAACGATTCCACAATCAGTGTGATTGCAAGAATACTGGATCGGCACATCGATTGAATCGCTGCACGACAAACCATGTAGCCGATGCAAGGAGTGATAGCAATGGACATCCGAAGGACAGGCATCGCAAAAAAGCATTTTAGCCGCAAAGCAGGGCAAAACGCCGAAGCTCTGCCAAATATCAGCTCTGTAGCTCTACAGAATGACCACGCTAAGTGATTCAGAGGTTTAAACAAGAGTTCTAGCTTGGGGGACTCGTAAAGATCTAGCAGCGATCTAGCCGGATCGTTGCGACATGGGTTATCCATGTTAAACAAACGGTAGTCAAAGTTGAATGTTGCGCAAGCAACGGCTCATACAAGCCTGAACCTGATCTTGAATCTGTTATTACGACATGGCGCTTGAGTTTAATGATGAACTTGTCGAGTGGGTAGCTTTACGTAGAAGGAGAAGAGTGGGGGCCTTGATAGGGCACCTTGTCCGGTAGTCGAAACGCGCAAAAAGAATTTACACCAAGATAGAAAATGAGATCGAGTGACGAAAATACTTTCTCAAGACTAACCTCAGTAAAGAAATCTTATCTCAAGCCGAATAATATGACTGAAGTGACGAACGTACAGTTGCTGGTGCATGCTTCCCCGGCTTCCCCGACGATTGCTTTCCCCGAGTCTAATTCCCCGATCAACCCCACTCTTCAAATCATTGATTTCCATGGCGATGGGTTCCAAGACAGTCCTTCGGAAAAATCGTTTTATGGTGCTTATCTTTTTTCGTAAGCACTCAGTGCCGATCGCCTTCCAGATCTAGTAGCTTGTGAGAATCTATGTTCAGGCAGAAAGTCACTCGAATCTAGGTAAGACTGGTATTTTCCACGAATGGACGAAAGAAATGCGGTTTTCTATCGTATCTTGGTCTCCACCCGCTGAGATGGTAGAGCTTCTGGATCCGAGAAGAGGGAAGCCATCCATTGTTGAAATCTAGATAGTCTGCACCTCTCGATGATTTCTTCCAAGAACGTCCATCAACAGGAGTATATGCTCTACCAAGTTCCCAGTCATCACAGATTAGAATAGTCCCTTTTGCATTCAAGTATCACCGTAACCATCGAAGATCCAAGATAGTTGGTTTGCAAGACTTGCTATGCCGTCGGCTTTAGATTTTACTCCCGGCAGTGAGTGCAACAAAGTCCGTAGATCTTAGTGGGACATCATCGCGATACGCAGTAGCTACCGCAGCACTACTGCATCCACTCCCTGCAAGATTGAACATGGTCTCGAATCCTGTGCTAGGGATCATGCCTAGCGAGTGGATCGCTTGCTGCTCTGTGGCATTGGCGCAAGAGATCTCCCACATTGTGATGCCCGTTGCGCCGTTCCAACTCATGTACAAGTTCGTATTATCCTGGTCGAATACTGCAGTCGGGGGTGCCGCTGGGGTTCCAATCCAGGGTTCGCGCCACGCCCGATAGGTGAGAGACGTAAATCCAGCCGGATTTGAAGTAACGGTTTCGCCGAAGAGTATTGACATACGCACATCTCCCTCGGGGCCGAATTCTTTGATTGAAGGATAAGTACCGTAGCCTAAGAGAACGTTGCCATTAGGAAGGTCGACATAGCTCCCAGCTGCGATCGGATAAATGAGTTCGTTCGGATCGACAAGGTTCTTGAGGAGGGTTGCAGTTTTGTTCTCTAGGTCAAGATGGAACTCTAGCCCTTCTGCTGGGTGAGTGCCATTGAATAGAGGTGCATTGCCGTTGTTATTGTTGAAGTAGGTTAGAATAGCCTCCTTTTCGGTAACATTCTTCAGCACTGCATGGTGTTCCCAAGCCTGTTATGGAGATCCTAGTCAGAGAACATACGCAATACAATCAAAGGTCACCCTTTGCGGGTTGAACTTACAAATTGGCCGCCCTCAGGTAGCTCAAAATCGCCTCCTGTATCTCCCTGATTCACCGTTAGAGCCGTTCGCAGATCAAAATGGATTCAGTAGGCATAAACAAACCTCGATCGTCCACTCAATGTCCCCCTTGCTGTCAAGCATGTACGAAGTCCAGTAATGCCGACTATTCACGAAATAACGCGATCCGACAAGTTCCACTGAGTTGATGTGAAAGAAGTCGAAAGGGCTATCCAGGGTTCCGTTACCAAATGCAGCTTGTCCTAAGGGAGCTCTTGACGCTGTAAGTGGGATGCCAGCCTCATACGCGCTCCATCGGAAAACAGTCTGATTCGTTTTAATGTCAACCTCATAAAATAAGCCATCATAGATCCATCCGTCTTTAGGGCCATTGATCGATGTGAGGTCTGCGTTGGTGATGTTGTAGATCGTCATGAGTATTGTACCGCGGTCCGTAATATATGACTCGTGGATATCTCCGTAGCAGGAGAATGTTGTGTTGTCAGGTGCGAGCGCGTATGCTTGCGGACAGACTCGATATATTTCGGTATAGGTTGTATCAAGGATTGAAACAAACCCGTAGCCCTGCTCGCCAATACTAGAGCCATTCCAGGCGGTCAAGACTGGCTCAGAGTCCAGATATTGAACCCTCAAGTTTGAGTAACTTCCTGATGGACTATTCCACACCAAGTCTCCGGCATCGGTAATGATCACGGCCGCATTTTCTATCTCGTCGGTTGCTGGTATGAAAGACGTTAGTAAGAGCCCAGGTGCAAGAGGAGCTCCAGACTTGTAGACATCAAAAACCGGCGGCTGAAAGGTGGGAGCTGTTTTGAACGATTGCCTCGGCCACGATCCATTGTTAGCCCGCTTGACAGGTTGACTTAGAGATATGACTCCGAAAAGGAAAAACGAAATTGTAGCGGAGAGGTAGTACATGGTCGGAAAGCAGAAAGAGGATCAGATTTCGAGCGAATCTATTTGTGTATCACTTGTCCTGGGAATAAATACTCAAAGGGCTGATCGATAGCAAATATAACGAAGATTGTATCTGACCGACGTGCTATCAAGAATGACGGGTAGTCAACGGCATTTTGCACATTCACTTCTCCTAAAATTTGCCGCCTGGAATCAACATGGTCAAGAGCAGCGACTTACAGGATCTACGAACCTCTCCGGTACTCATTTGGATATCCTGGATTGAGGTTTATCGCCGACGCGATTTGCTTTGGGAGAAGCCCCTGCTGGCGCTTGCACTTAGTCTGAGCCGGATAAATCCATGGCAAATCCTAGTTTTCAAGGAACACCTCTTTCAAGGAGTTCGAGGCATTCGCTGCACCAGGACTCTTCTCTTATCTCCTCCCAAGACAACGGGCACTTGCCGAAGAGTTGTAGGATCGGAGACCGAGATTGCGGCTTCGTGTCCCCTCACGCATGGGACTTTCGATACACAACTGCTCGACATGGGAGGCAGCATGCACAGCAAATGCCGAAGGGAGCTCATTGTGGGTAAGCGACGACGGGAGACAATGTGATGAGATCATCAAAGTCAACCGTGACGAGTTCAAAGACGCCGTGTCTTTATCCACCCTCGCCGCTAGAACTTGGACGATTTTTGGGCCAGTGTGGGGCGAGTTGGAAGGTGGAAGGTGAAAGGCGAAAGGTGAAAGATGTTGCATCAGATCCGCTCGGCGTATTGCACGAGACGGGTGCGAGTTTTATATGTGCAATGTAGGCCATGTAGGAAACTAGAGGTATGGCAAATAAAGGGACGAAATGGGGCAATTGTTCGAATTAGGATTAGCGGATATTGCGAATCATTGCGTGACAGTGAACCCTGCCCAGCGACACTCTTCTGCTGTTCCTTTTCACCGTGTCTAGCCTCAAGTTGCACTCTACAAGCCATTTAGAGGCATGTCCAAAGCTGCGATGGGACCGTATGTTAGATCCATGAGCTCTTGTCCCTGAGCAATTACTATTAGAGGCCCAGAGAACCCCAAAGTATCGTACGGCAGTAAATTCCTCCGAGGCTTACCCGGCTGACCCGACTAACACCTTACCAATCTGCTGGAGTAGAGGGTCATCCGCCGCAGACTTCTGGCAAGAAAGGTGTAATGGCGCGGATCGAAAGACCAATGTCCTCTTGGCATTCAGTCGTTTTAGTAGGATTCTCATCCTCCCTTCAATGAATATCGTCTAGTCTCCTGAAGGTGAACTGATAAGCCCGTGTGGCACAGCATGAGGAAATTATAGGGTAGGATTCTATGGAGTAATCAGTACATAATTGAGGTTCCGCCAAAGGAGAAAATCTACCTGATCTAAGATTGCCCAAGAAGTCTGGAGTCCACTCTTTTTCTGATCATCTTAAGGCAATGGCTTCATCTCATTCTTATCCTATCGCCATCATTGGCGGCGGTCCTGTTGGCCTCAGCTCCTCTATTCTTCTCTCTCTCCGCGGCATCCCTCATATCCTCTTTGAACGCCACTCTGACACTTCGATCCATCCCAAAGCCTGCGGTATCAACCAGCGAACTTCCGAGATCTTCCGCACCATGGGCATCGAAGACGAGGTCTACAGGCATGCCGGGCCTCCTGAAGTCACAGGGCGGACGGCTTGGTACACGAGTCTGGGAGAAGACGGAAAGGAGATTGCGAGTCGAGATGCGTGGGGTGGCGGTCAGTATGCAGAGGAATATGAGAGTTTCAGCCCGTGTCGGTATTGTATTCTACCGCAGATCCGGCTGGAGCCGATTCTGAAGCGAAGGGCGGTAGAGTTGAATCCCGAGGGAATTCAGTACGGCGCAGCTGTAAGAGAGGTCCGCAATGAGGGACGGAATGTAAAAATTACCTCAGTCATCAACGGGGAGGAGGAGCTATTCGAAGCGTGCTTTGCCCTCATTGCTGATGGTGGAAGGATGTTCACGGATCAGTTCGGCGTAAAGTGGCTAGGCGAGAGCAATCTCTTTGATATGGTGACCGCGCACTTTCGCTCGCCGCTGCGCTCTCTCCATCCGGATCCACGCAATTTCCTTACCTGGTTTAGCAGCCCAGAAATGGGAGGCAGCACGCGGACGGGATACTTGTATCAAATCGGACCCTGGCCCTCGACAAGACCAGAAACTGACGAGTGGGTCTTTGCGTGCGGTATCATTGAATCAGACCCGGCGGAATTCGATGAAGCAACGATGTTGGAAAGGCTCCGCAAGACACTAGCAATTCCAGACCTACCGGTGGAAATGCTGAGCTTCAGTCACTGGACCGTTAACTGCCTCTACGCTGAGCAATGGCGCATTGGCAACGTCTTTCTGGTTGGTGACTCAGCTCACCGGATACCGCCGTGGGGGGCGCTGGGAATGAACAGTGGGATACAAGATGCCCAGAATCTCGTCTGGAAACTGGATTTGGCTCTCAAAGATGTAGTAAGATACAATGCGCTACTAAATACCTACGAAACTGAGCGCTTAGATGTCGGCCGCCGTGTTGGGCTCACCAGCCTTCACAACATGCGAAGTCACAGCAGTGTCATTGATAAGGCGCTTGGTGTCAGCGCTGAGCAGTCTGCAGAGCAGAACGAAAAGGCTGCAGCGGAGTATTTTGACTCTGATCATCCGAACTACCCGGCTAAACGAGCTGCCATGGAGCGCGCGCAAAAAATCCTGGATACCGAGTTCAAGGCTCCTGGGTTTGAAGTCGGCTGGTTCTATCCTTCGGCAGATATCAATCATGAGGGAGGCAGTACTCACGGCGGTCAACAGCTTCCAGATGGAACACTCGAGTCAGAGTTCTACTTCCAATCTACGATCCCAGGACACCATCTGCCCCACGTTTGGCTAGAGAAGAATGGCCAGAGAATTGCCATTCGTGACCTGGTAGCCCTCAGCAAATTGACCCTCATTGTGGAAAGCCCCATTTCTGAGACTCTACTGGATGACCGTGTAGAGATTGAGGTGATTAATGCTGCGAATTGCTTTGACACAGACGGCAAGTGGCGCAAGATATGCGGTGTCACTTTGATCGGTGGTGTTCTGGTTCGACCGGATGACATCGTGGCGTGGCGAGGGGAACTGCACAATCTCTCTCTACCAAATTGGAAAGCATTGATAGATAAGGTGCTACACGTCACAGAAGCGATTTAGTAGGGATTTCAAGAACAAATTATGGAAGGAGTCCATACAGTTGGTGTACTTGTTGTCATTCGTCCCTCCCTGTAGTACAGGCAATACCGCCATTTCCGCCCCAACACATTTGATACTCGAAAGAACTCTTTTCCTATTCCAACCATCGCCTCGCTGTACTTTGAAGAACTCAAGGGCACTGGTAGGTACTCAAATCGATACCGCATTATGAATTCAATCCTCGGATGTTACTCAGTGCGGAGCAGGCATGCGTCTCGGCTCGACATTCATTTGCCCAACTCAGTTCCGCTTCGATTCTACAGCGCATTGGTCATGCATGCGACTGCTTTGCGCAATCGGAAACTTAACCCTAAGGTTATATGTCACAACGGCCGAGATTTCTGGGAATTATGCAGCTACCATACTCTCGCATTTCAAAAACCAAGTTGCTAGAGTGGAAAGGCCGCGTTGGTTCATCGTCATGGCGGCTCGTCGCCACCCCCTCCTTGAATATCGTCTCGACCTGCTTCCCTAATTGATTGGGCGCAGACCATTCTTTACTTTTAAGAGCCCCGCAGCCTAGCTCAATCGAGATCGACTGATATATTTAGTCGCTTTCTCATTATCTAGACGCTAGAAAATGCCCACTATTTCAAATTCTCTCGGTGCTCTATAGCACCCGGGGCTTTTTGCCATAAACAGACATAAAAATAAAACCAAAGCAAACAAACATTTCTTCGCACTATCACGTCATAGATGATAGAGGTCCGACTCATCAGTCCCAGTCAAGTACTACGCAGAAAGCCTGGGGGTTTTCGATCTCTAATAATCGGACTCTTGCTGGAGCTTTTTCTTACGTGTTGCACTTCTATTGTCGCGCTTCCAACCGAAGATAATTCAGTTACTACCCAAATCCATGATGGCGTCTGAAGAGAGCAACAGGCCTTCATATCCACTAAGTCGAGGCTACCGATCTTCGATGAGGTTTGCATGGATCCAAAACAAAACCGTTCCCGAGCTCAAGCTGACCTTCCTCACGAGGTTGAACTATATGCATTGGATGTTGAAAGCGATATGTGGCTATTTGCTTCACCCAAAAGTCCCACGGGGTTCTACGCAAGGTATTCGAGTTACCGATGTTGGGGCCGGCTCAGGGTAGAACACCCTTGCCAAATGTTTTCTCTCAAGCAGATCGACTGAGTGATTGCCCAAATGTAGGATCTGGCTGCTTGAACTGGCCGAGGAGCTTCCAGCTACATCCATGTTAGAGGGTTTTGATATTTCCAGCCAGCAGTATCCACCACCAGAGTGGTGGGCGAATAACGTGAGACTAATGGAGCACGATGCATTCAGGCCCTTTCCAGAGCAATACATAGGAGCTTATGATGTTGTCAATGTCCGCTTCCTCCTCACACTCATCAGAGGTCCAGAAGCAGTGCCGTTTCTTAAGAACCTTGTCACCTTGCTAAGTACGACTGCCTCTTCGAATAATTCTTTATTTCTTGAGTCGTATCTCAGTGTTTGTAGCTCGCTCGCTAATAAAAACCCTGCTTTACAGAGCCTGGTGGATACATCCAGTGGACTGAACCCCAATTCTACTCAGTGCAGACAAAACTTTCAAACCCTGAATCCGCTTCTGGTAATGTAGTCAGGCATCTGGAAGCACTGATGCGCAAACCTCCGTCAGGTGTTACCTACGAGTAAGTCGATTGAGTTCTCTCGATAATTTCCTAGCTACTTTTAAGCTCTAGCCTTCTCATTGGTACAAGCTGAGAGTCTACAAGTGGGTACTGCGCGCCAGATACTAATCATCAAGGAGCAGGTGGGTTGCAGAGCTTCCAAGTACTTTCGAAAAGGCTGGCCTTGAGCTGGTATGCCATGAGCTATTTCCCGTGAAAGATAGCTACAAGCTTCCCTATTGCCAAGGTCTCCTAGCGGCACTCGAGGAGACGACCGTCGACTCTCCAAACGTGTCCGCCGAAAGTGCTCAGGAAAGCTCAAAATTCATTAGCGAGCTTAGTAAAGAGTTTGCGAAGGGGGTCTACCTAGACACAAATTTTTTGTGTATGGTAGGAAGGAAGCCACATTAGATAATTCATTCTAGGTCCTCAGTTGACTCGGAACATTGCTGACGATGTATGTTCTCATGCATAAAGCCAGATTTCTGATGTATCATTTTTGGGGTGTATCTTCGTCGAATGAAATAGCATCGATGCCTTTGCTCCATGAACGCAGTATAATGCATTTTCTAGTTATTTGCATAAGACTATATACTCCTCTTCATCGACTGTTCGTCAGTGCCCAGATATTGAAGCTACATTGTTTTCCCACTGGTTCCCCGGCTTAGCGTTGTAGGCTAAACGAACCATATTCGAAACCCTTTTCACTCACCAACGGTTTAGCGGAAACTTAAAATTCCTTCTGTGCGATCTATCGTTGACAATCTCACGGCACTCACTATCAACATGTGCAGTAAGTGCATTGTCTCAGACCTCCCGTAGTTCAAGAATTAAGCACAAGCTTCCTCTCTTTTGTGCTGTTGTTTATCGACTGACGCATTCCATGATAGCAAAACAGGATCCGGCTCCCCAGATGTAGTACCGATTTGTCATAACGGCAATTCATTACAGCATACGCTTAATGTTCGTGGAGTTCATGAGTTTGGTTGCCAATAGGGAATCAAGTTTGGGGATTTCCAGTTGATGGCTTGTGTGTGAGATGGGCGTAGGACTCAACGAGCGAGAGAGCATTCGATGGTACTTTCATTACCAAAGGCCCGCATTGGCTCCAATAATAGCGCCTGATTTGACATAGCAGCCCCTGATATTGGATCGTTACACATTAGAATTTGGACTCCCCCGGTAAGGTCGAAGGTTCGGCTGCTTCAAAAATCGTAAGCAATCGCATTCGAGACTAGAAATTCCCGTGTCTCGTAGGGGAAGGGGCGCGATTCTGTATCCCCTTTTGAGATCAGTCATACGAAAACTACTAGTGTTGTGATGCCTAATACTTGGAAAAATCTACTCAGGACGCACTTCTCGTATCGTGGCCCACCCTGTGAGCCTTCCGCCTAATTAGCTACCAACCTTTCGTTCATTCACCATTGGCCTGGGAAATTTTCAGGAGGTCTCCAATAGATCCGAGTGCAAGAGCTCGGCTATAGCTTGTGAGATCTTGCATTCCGAGCAGCAAAACCAGCATCTTTATACCTGAACCAAAAGAACTCGTGGCCGTGCTACCTTTCCAAGATGAGTTCCATCAGCCATGGCCATGTTCGCAACGGAGAAGCCCCCAGAAAGAACAAACCTCGAACCGTCCAATTCCGAGACGAATCTCTTTCCGGCTCTAATAGCAATGAGGAGGCCTATAGCGGTTTCAGACGTGTACCGGTACTTCGACGTCGTCCAACTCCGCATTCCCGGAAGACAAGGTCAGCCAACAGGAACGAACACACGCATCCGCGTCCTCCGTTTAGCGTTTACAGTACAGGGAACCCATCCAGGACGAAGAATCCCCTCCAGCCGGTACATCAGATCATGCCGACATCGCTCAATCTACCCAAACCGGCGGTGTCTATCAACGATAGCCTCATTGATGATGAATCCTTTTCATCCTCTGAAGAGGTCTCCAGTGCTCACAGTGAGGATCTGGTCACACCGCGCGAGCTTTTCCAAATCTCAAGCACTCGACCAAACCTACTGAGTAGACTCGGAAGTCAGAGGCCGCCTTCACATGGTCCAAAAAGCGCTGGGGAAATCCTCATTCGCCCGCGCGGTCGGCCAAAGGCCGTCGCATTTGCAGATCCCAAAGCTCGGAAAGAGAGCCGGTATAGCGCGGATGAAAGTAGCGATTCGTTGAGCGCCGTGCTGGGGAAGCCTCTGATCTTTCCGCCGACTTTTCAAGACTCGGAAGACGAGGAGTTTTTCTCGAGCGATTCTGATTCTGACTTTGATGGTGAGGCGGAAAGGGTAAGAGAAGGAGTATGTTCCAGATGGAGACCACTCCTTGACGATCTGGCAGATTTATTGGGAGGTGAGCACATGTATCGCCAAGCACATGAATTGTTGTTGTATATCGTTATAATCCATTGGGGGATGCAAGTATCAGTCGGACTGGGCCTTTTTTACCTTGTCTCTTTAGTGACGCGGTACTTTGCGGTGCTGGCAGATGCGGCTGTGGGTCTTGAATCAGTGGAATCCATGCCGTGGCATGAACATTGCTTCCATTAAAAACGTAATTGAAAGTAGTCCTAAAAAGGCAGGCATGCAAACCGCTAGCTTCTCAGAATTATTGAGTTTATTGATGAATCTTCAATGGTTGTACTTCCATCAGCAACTGCTACTGTGGAATTGTAAGATACCTTATACCTGCGAGATCCATTCCGAATTTCAGACTCCGAATACTACCCTCTCTTTATCCCAAACTTGTTTTCCACTGCTTTCCGAACGTCATCCCTTGCTCCCAAATTATCTTCGACTGCTTTCTTGAAATCATTTGTGATGGGTTGGCCATCTTGCTTCCTCCTTTCCAATTCTTGCTTTATTTCCTCAATCGCCTCGTTGACTTCCTTCTCGGGGTCGCTCGGCAGTCCAAGTACTGGCTGCGAATCCTGGCTCTGGACTCTCGATAGTTTGGGTCTTGTACTCCGCTTTTTGATCTCGTTTTGCAGATAGGACTTGCCGGGCGATGCAAGAAATCCAAGGCACACGATGACGCCAATGACGCAGTAGAAGTACACCCGAGCCCAGACCTTGAAGCTGTTCTCAAACGAGAGAAGTATGAAGGGAGCGGTCGTGAACGCAAAAGCTACTTGGGTAATGAACCATGTTAAAATGTCGTAATAGCGTTTGCTGGACTTAGATTGAGACCCATCGGGAGTCATGAAGAAGGGCCGAAGGAGGCGACGGCCGTCTGGGAACGCTTAGCAAATATTTACTCAACGAGGACAACTCGTAGATTCATACTCTTAGCAATGGTCTGCAGAAAGCTTGCAAGCATGAATGACATATAATATCCGGGTTCAAATCCGTGCCAAAATGCACTTGTAACAAAGGTGGCCATGCTTGCGCGAAATCCAGGTTTCTTGCCTTTGGGTGTGACTCGAAGATAGATGTAGTTGCGAAGCCAATGATTTGTGTTGATGTTCCAGTTACCCAGAAACGCATAAGAGTTCTGCGCAAGCTCGACCCCCAGTGGTTTTATGTTTGTAAGACGGCTCCAGTCGGCTTTGCCCGTCTTTGGGTCTACGCCTTTGTAGCCGATACCGGATAGAATGCATGCGCCTTCTGTTAAGGACCACACGCCGTAGTACTTTGTACGGGCTGCCACACCGAGCATATGAAGGAGCCACACGCGGCGCAGAAATCCATATTTCATATAGTCGCCGCTGAGATAAAACTCTGGAGTGTAAAGTGCGCCAATCTGAAGGTAGACCAAGATCCAAACCAAACCTTGTGCGGCTTTCCACATAGCTGGGGTGCCGCTTCGAGGTATCCGCCGCTTCCCTCGAGTTGGTGGGGCCTTGCTTTTGTCAAAACCTTCAGGAAGATCAAACATTGAGGTCTCTATCCAACGTCGGTAGTCAATAAAGTCGAATGCAGGACCAACAAGCAGCGAAGGGAAAAAGAAAACGAAGCTAGTATAGTCAAGGACGCTAGGAAGCTTCCGTAATGCTCTATCTCTCTGATAGTCAGAGAGCTGGCCGTCAGGATATTTCCCATCATGGACATTCCACGCAAAAGCGGACAGCTTCATGATATTCACCATCTGGGCTCCAGTGATATCGATAAGGCCTGGATCTGCCACCATATGCCTGTGAATATGATTCACCGACATGTGACCCATCAAGAAAACAAAGGCAATCCATGGCATGAAAGGACCCTCGATATAAGCTGAAATAGCAAATGTTGCTACTGCATCAACCAAAAGCGTCCGGACACCACTCCAGAGGTCGAAAAGGCCCACGAGGTAGAACAGGGACACACTAAGAAAATGAGCGAAGATTTCGACTAAGACGCGAACTTTTTATATACCCTATGTTGAATACATTCTTGGCCCATGGCTTTGTGTCAGGTATTCTCTTCAATAACGCCGCCAGAGGGTAGGAAAGCAAAAAAGTGAAGAGAAGTTTAACTATTCAGAGATTAGACAAGGTCTGGTCCCCAAAAGGAATTGCTCACTCTCATCTGGCGAAGCACCCAGTTTCCCAGAAGCATACACGAATGCTAAGGAATGCTCGGGTCAGTTCGACACCTGATTTGACGCGGGGAGGGAGTAATCATACGCGCGTTGATATAGGGTAACATGTTGAAGCCTGTGGTTTCACGTAAAACGGGGAGGGAAGTCGTTCTCCAGGATTTTAAGAGAGGAGATGCGTTATTTTGGACGCTGAAGACAGCATCTGGATCGACAGTCAGCTGCGCCAAGTCACATTCGAAGTCATGGTTGTGTTGAGGCACCTTGCATCCATAAGACTTTCCTGGCGCGTGCAACTGCGGCGGCGTAAAAGGTCGCAAGCAAGCGACGAGGATGAGGTCACCTTGCATTTCCCTCTGCTGCATCTAGAGCTACTCTAGCTTCGGCAAATCTGTTCTTCCAGCATCCGAAAATCTGCAAAAAGTCACGACTACAACGCGATCGAATGCTACTTGTGCTTGCTGCGTCGCTTCATCATGAGCACCCTCTACAATCTCGAGCCTCAGCCCACTGCCAAGGCTCTTCTCACTACGACTGCTGGGGACATTCTCCTTGAGCTATTTGCGAAACAAACTCCCCTCGCTTCCCGCAATTTTCTGCAACTCTGTCTTGACGGCTATTACGATGGCACTGTCTTCCATCGGCTCGTTCCGGGCTTCATTATTCAAGGTGGCGATCCCACGGGGACGGGTGCTGGTGGTGAGAGCAGCTATGGAGGCGAGCCATTTGCGGACGAATTTCACAGTCGACTAAAGTACAACCGAAGAGGACTGTTGGGAATGGCGAATACTGGCAAGAAAGATGACAATGGTAGCCAATTCTTCTTGACACTAGACAAAACGGAGGAACTTCAAGGGAAGAATACCATGTTCGGACGTGTGGTAGGCGACACGATTTACAACCTGATGAAGATGGGTGATGCTGAACTGGCGGATGATGGGGGAGAGAGACCATTGTATCCCACCAAGATCACTGGCGTCGAGATATTGGTGAATCCATTTGAAGACATGGCCAGAAGAGTGCAGAGTGCACCGCGAAATGTAGAAAAAGCAGAGAAAAAGAGGCCCAAAAAGAAAGCTGCAAAAAATATGCTAAGCTTTGGCGGGGATATCGATGATGAAGCTGATGTTGCTCCCATGGCCAAGAAACCCAAGTTCAATCCAAAGCTTGTCAGTGGAGGCAACGAGATTGCTACCGGTTCCGGAAAAGCTCCCACTGTCAGCGCTCGGCAATCTGCGACTGCTGTATCGAAACAATCAAAACGGAAAGCATCTTCCTCCCCACCTCCGAGACCATCCGTTGAATCTCAGACCCTCACAAACTCGAAAAGAAAACCGACTTCTTCTGATCCTGCCCCTAAGCGCTCTTCTCATTCACCATCTCCCTCGAGCTCTTCCGAACCCGAGCAGGTCTCTTCGATGTCCAGTCTCCTCTCTAAAACCAACGCGCAGATCGCGGAACTCAAAGCTTCGATGAAACGCAATGTTGGTGGGATCGCTCCAGAGAAGGAAAAGCCAAAATCTGCTCTCGACGCTATGATCCCTGCCACTTCTTCGCGAGGTAGAAAGCGAAGACACGGAGGTGGAATCACTAACGGGTCGGCGTCAACAAGGGAAGAGAAACGAGCTCTTAGTGCTTTCAATTCCTTCAGGGAGAGACTTGGGGGCACCGCTTTCGACCCCCCAACTCTATCTAAATCTTTGCGTGACGGAAATACCGGTGTGAACGGAGCAAACGGCAACAAGGAGGCACTAGCCATCAGTGATGGACAAGCTGACGTGCAAGCCGAGGACGAGGAAGCTAATCTTTGCGATCTGCACTTTATCTCCGATTGTCAGTCATGCTCGAAATGGGACGATCCTTCTGGCAATCCCGACAATGAAGACTTCTCGAAAGGCGGAGCAGACTGGATGAAACATAGTCTGAGTTTTGCCAAAGATAGATTGGGTAAAGACCTGGAGTGGAAGAGGAAGAATGAGGAGGACTTAGTAGTGATTGATCCGCGAGAGAAGGAGAAGGGGATGAAGGAGGAAAAGAAAAATCATGACAAAGAGAGAGGTGCCTGGGGGAAGAGTGCGGGTAGAGGTCGAGGAAGAGAAAGGGAAAAGGCGAAAGGATGATGGCAATAGGCCCGCCCGTGTGACGCCACTCGAACAAGAGACCAGCATAGACGTTACCCAATTATTTATACGCAGTGCGTTCAAAGACCTTGGCTCGAATGGATAGAAAGCCTGTGCCTTCTTGACACTTGCATTCGTAGCTTGTCCCAAAAGCTAGATCAAAGAGCTGAACGTCTTCAGTCTATTCCCGCTCGCAAGTTCGAGGAAGGATCAAGCCATTACCCTATTTTTATTGCATTTGGGATCCAAAAATTGGCTGAAGCAATACCTATGGAGGGTTCTTCCGACTACAAAGAGGTTGAAAGAGCCAGAAATCCGATGTCGCCGTTTTGGCATGACTAAAATCCAAAGAACAAAACCTAACCAGTCATTATCGCCAGGACCTTCCTTCCATAAGCCGTGGTTTCCCTTCCCAACTTTCCTGGCCTACCTTCCTTCTGACCTTAGTAAAACATACCCAGGCCATCATCCTGATACTCGCTGCGCTCACTCTCCGCCTCGTCATATTCATCTTCCTGCACTCCACTCTCCACCTTCACCTGACTAGCCGCAGCGACGCCTCCACGACCGCCATCGTTCGTCGTCGCGCCCCTCTCCTGACGCTCAACCGACAGACTACTCGAGGCACCACCCACTCCGCCAACCCCAGCGCCGCTCCCAAATCCGCCGTAGAAGTCGACCTCATAATCTTCCAGCCCACCCATCATTCCCATCCCAGATCCATCAAGAGGAATACCTCCAACTTCAGCATCCAACCCATCCACAAAATCCCAGTCTCCGACCGACGGCGCTCTCAGCCCTTCTGCTTTCGCCGTAGGAGCAGCAGCAGCAGCACTACCCCCACGGCGGCGTTTAGAGACCGGCGTCGGAGTCGAGGTGGCCGCCGTCGCCGATGAGGGAGTGCCTGCCATAGTTTTGGAAACGGGGCGCCGCGGAGGCGTCGAGAAGGGATCGCGATTAGCAGCGGCACCAGAACTAGCGCCCAGTCCATCAGTGTTGTGGAAACCCGGCGAGGAGAGTCCAAGGGCGCGGGCTTCGGCAGCGGAGACATGCGGAGAGATGAATTCGTCGTCGTCGGAATCGGGGGGTTCTTCTTTCTTAAAGCGCTTGCGCTTGTTGCCGCTGCTGGGTGTGGTACCGCTGCCACTGGCGGTTTCAGTTTTAATCGAGGTGCCTGCGGTGGAAGCGCTGTTGTTTATGGGTTTCCTGGGTCGACCTCGAGTTTCGCGCTTGGGACCGTCGGGGCCTGTCTTGGTGACGTTGAAATCTTCGTGGGTGTAGTTGAAAGTACTCCGCAGTTTGACGAGACGTTCGGACACGGCGCGCCATGTGGGCCTTGGAGAGGAGTCGTCATCGTCAGCTAGTGGGGGTGAAAGAAAGTTAGTAGGAGGGAAGTGAGATAACGCGGTTGGGAAAATGAAGAGAGCCATACGCCATTGGGCAGCGACTTTGACCGAGTCGATTGCAACTTTGTGAGTCTTCAAGACGGTGAGGAGAAGCTACAGAAATGTACATTAGAGTGATATCAATGTCGTTGAAGTGTCGTATGTTTTTCTGTACTTACACGACGGTCATTCTCGATACTCCATCTGATTGGCATCTTGACTGAAACAGCAATGGAGTAAACGTGGTCAGAATGAAGCGGTAGTAGTAGAAGTTGGAGGAACTAAAGTTTGCAGGGCAATTTCGAAAGCTCCGAATGAGATTCTGCTTAAGTAGAGGAAGTTGAAGGTTGCGTGAGGAGTGGTGGGCAATTTAAGTGATACACCACGGAAGGTTAGACTTGGGCGACGACAATCCAAGTCGAGTAGGAGGCCGGAGAAATGAACTCCTTCAGTCATCAGCCCGAGTCTTGTGAGAATGATACCCGAGGGGGTCCCGGCTTGCAAGGATGTTTTGATGTGATCAATCACTTGAGCATAGCTTTTGGCACGAAACGTCACTTCTCTCGCCCCTTGTGTAACGTTAGGAAAGATGGTACACCACAGATCACTTCATCCTCCAGCCACACATGTATGACGACTGGATTTTTAAGCCTCGAGGCTTGAAGCCAACGAGGAGCCTAAAGTAAGTATACCTTTGGATCGAATGGAGGCGTTTCATCAAAATCTTCAAGATCTCGAACCATGGAGTAACATTGTCTGCATATTAAATATGCTCAATTCGCTCACTTCATCAAGTATATCACGCTACAGCTCCCACAGTAGTAGGTATGTGCGACATCTTGCAGGTTCGCTTAGAATTTGAGTCATAGATGCATTTGCAGTCGGCGAGGATAGCTGCAAATGCTTCAAGGATGGTCAAGGCAACAACTATTCTCAGGCTCATCCCTTGTCTTCTTCAGACTATATTGATGATGTTAGACACCGTTTTCGGAGAAAAGGACTCGATTAATTTCTCTGTGTAACCTGAGATAAGGGCTCTATATAAACCTCATCGAAAATGAGGACAGTAAAAAACCTAATTAACTAGTAAAATGAGGACCTACGTAGTAGGTTCGAGAATCTCGCGCATTGACCCTCGTGTAGAGCATAGCGAGATTACGCGGTAGGCTAGGTTGATTGGATCAACTTCATGAAGAACATCATGAACATCATCATATATAGATATACTTTCTGCCTTGCAGCTATTCCTATCAAAACTTAAAAAGTGATCATACAGCAGCTTACAAACGTTGCATACGTGGATTGAGTCAACCGCCTATCGCAGCTTTACAGTATGCGATCGGAAAACAATACTCTCAACCTGTGCTACAAGTCGTGACTCGTGCTACCAGTCGCGTATCAAAGATTATAGAACAGGTGATAGGCTTTCATTGAACACTCTGTGACCCACATCACAGAGAAGGATAACGTCTCCAGACAGCCACTGGCCAATAGGTGTGTAGGATGACAACATTTTGGTGAATCGCGAATATCCAACACTTAGGTTAGCACTTTTTCTCTTCGCTTTCACGGAGCATAAAAATCACTGATACGGTACTCACCTGCTTATCTCCAAACTTCATCGTATTGACCCACGATCCACAATATACTCTTGACGAAAAACAGACTTGACTCGCAAGATTCAATCTTTTGCCATCAACTTGCAGCACATAGTAAGTGCTTTTGTTCACATTTCATATCGTGTATTGACACCATCTCAGACAGGACCGCCGGAGGCCTTTTTCTAGTCTTCAGTAAGTGAAGCTCAGAGTCCCTGGCATCCGTCGCGGTCAAGTAACGTCTTCAGTGCCTCGAGCAGACAAGGACCCCATGCCATGCAAGGGAACATCGACGACCATTAACTGGTCCGATGAGGAGAATCAGCGTCGTTTACTGGCAGCCATGTACGCGGCATGTACGGGTGCTAAGGTAGGCACGCTCTCCATATATCATCCCATGACATCATCCAGCTTCTACATCAGTCCCTTCTACATGCGTCTTGAACATTCTTTGCAGCCCACCTACTGATAGCTTACAATTTCGAACAGCCTAATAACAAAGATATTGCGAAGTTCTTTGGCAAAAACGCAACTGAAAGCGCGATCAACAACCAGATGCGTAAAGTCAAAGCCCAGGCAAAGCAGCTAGAATCGGAAACCAGCGACGACTATGAAGTTCCTGTGCGCCAGGGTGCAAGTAAACGCAAGGCGAAAAATGACGGTAAAGTCCTCCCCTCCGTATATTCGCAGAAGCTAATCGCCACTGGCGGGATACAGAAACCCCTGTCGCCAAGGTCGTCAAACCGATAGCGAACGTTCTCGTCACCCCTTCTCAGACCATGAAGGATAAGTGCGAGGAGAAATTCGAGGACGCAGCTGAATACGAATCTGGGGATGCCGAATAAAGGTTCCCTCTCGCACCGCTTTCCTGCTGAATCCAGTCAATGACATCGGGCAAAGGAGTGCATGGAGAAATGAGACACAGATGCTTTGCGGAAGCTCTCTTCTACTCTATCAATGTATCAAATGCAGAGCTCGCGAGGATATAATGATGGTGGAAGCCTGATTTTGCTTCTTCCGATGTTGCGGTTGACGAGCTTACCATGATGTACCGTGCTGCGCAATAGAACGGCATCTTCACATAAGTGACCCGTCTACGAGTTTTTAATGCGATGCTGCCTTTAGAATTACGGCCACTGCCTCATTCAGAGATTCCATATGGAAAACTCATAGGCTGATCTGAGTCGTCGGATGCCGCTCGAAGCAATAGGAACGGTGACATCTTTGCGTCATCGCGTGCAGCTACATTCCGCCCAAAGCTAACTCAGATGCGATGTTCAGGTACCGTCCACCATGTCTTAGGCATCAGAAGATCTCGTCAAGTCATTGCATCTTGTTAGCTTGTCCAGTAACCTGGTTTGGACTCGGATCGGTAAAGTGCAAGTACACTCGTATGAGATAGCCGTTCTCGGGCTCGCATTCAATGATTGCTTAAGATCTGGGACACAAAGATGCTGGATGCAAGTGTCTAGTGCTGGAATATGTAAGGAAGCTTGTTCGAGGAATCAATCGCATCTCGAATGTCGATGGCGAACGGAGTTATTAATGGTGTAAAAAAATTTGTGTAAAGTCCCGAAGTCGAGACTTCTGCTGCACATTTCCATACATTCTTGGCTGCTTGGTAGAGTCGTCATTTAGACACATCAGACCCACTCAAACATCTGAAATATCAACTTTCATCGTTGGAAAGGAGTGTCTAAAAGCTAAAGATTTGATAGACTCTCTGTTCAACTCCATCATATTTCCTTGTGTGTGGTGCTAAGGTCCTGTATCTTTTCAACATCGAAACCCGCGTGTATGTTGGTGGTCATCCCCGTATTCTTCTCTTTCAGCAACGCAAAATTGCGCTCAGCGTCCCAAACCCAAGGAGAGTCTGATGCGAACAGGAAGTCCATTTCTTCTAGTGTACGCTGACTCGACTCCGGATATAGAGCCCAAACTATGGGAAAGGTTAGCAACGAGTACCGTCCTTCTATCGCAGCGCTCGCCTTACCTAAAGGGATACTAATAATATTACAAGCCCCGAAGATGTACAGAAGCTTTTCGTTGATCGCGCTGACGATATATGGAAGAGCAAGAGTCAAAGATCTGAAGTTATGTCAGAAAGCATGAATTGAGTAGTCATCTGGGGTGAGATGTTACCCATTTGCGATACTCCATCCAACAACACCCCAAGCATTCCCCTTTGCACGGACGTGCAGAGGAAATATTTCGGCTGGATATAGCCAAGGCACAGTAAGCCAGGTGGCCCCAAAGATGAAAGTATAGAGATACACCATCGAAGCGGCAGCAATTCCCCACTGACTTGCAGCATGCGCATCGCCAGATGCCGTAGCGTTAAGTCCGAGACGACAGAAGGCTCCCACTAGGAACATTGCAATCGCTTGTCCAGTTGCCCCCCACCACAAAGTCCAACGTCGACCAATTCTATCCAAGGTATAGACACAAATCAGCGTTGAGAACATGTAAAAGATATTGTTGAGACCAGAGACCCATTGTGCTTTCGTGGAGGTGAATCCGGCAATTCCAAAGATTGCTGCAGAAGGTTAGCAATTTTCTAAACCAAAATACTTGGAGAGACTTACTTGGCCCAAACATGGTGATGCCAGCGATGCCGGTCCAGTCCTGCATAATCTGTAGCCACATTACGAGCTGTACCCTTCGGCCAATGTGCAACTTCTCGGAACCCAGACCAAACAACATATGGAAGTATGTCGTATGTTTGGCGGTCTTCTTCTCCAACTCCACTACACTAATGATGTCGTTTAATTCTGCTTCAGCTTTACCAGCATCCGTGCCCTGCTTTCCTCGCAGTCTTTCTAGGACGAAAAGGGCTTCATCATTTCGACCCACTTTGCAAAGCCAACGTGGAGATTCTGGAAAGGCCCAGCAGATGAGAAGGAGCAAAAGTAGAAATATGATTTGGAATGCGATCGGAAAGCGCCATCGGACAGGCGACCAGCCGTTATCCATGAAGCTGACGGCGTACTCCAGCCAATATGCAATAACAACCCCAAATATATTGAGAGTGAACTCGATAGCGATGAATTGGCCACGGGAGGTGTGTTCAGAGATCTCGGAAGCCCAGGCTGGAACAATAGCATTGAGAATGCCAGTACCGACGCCATTGACCAAACGTGCGCATATCATCCAAGCATGGTTCTGTGCAGAGCATTGAAGGGTTGCCCCAAGAATTGCCCACGCTGCACCGAGCCCAATGGTGATGATTCTGCCGTAACGGTCGCCCACCGATCCTCCGAGAAGGCAGCCCAAAAGTGTGCCCAGATAATAGACTGAGACAATGCCACCCTGAAGTAATGTACGAGTAATGACGGGATTGCCTTCGGCGTCGATATATCCAAGTCCCATTTCGCGGATGTAATCATTGGACTCATTGACACCACCCATCATGCCTTGGTCATACCCTAGACTCCTCTGTTAGCTTTAGCAATCCGAAAGGAAAAGTGGTTCTCTAACCAAAGAAGAGGATCGCCAGGCCAGCAAGACAATTAACGGCGATAAGTAACTTGCGTTTCTCCAACTTCGACGCAACCATCCATGACTTGCGCTGATCCATGTCTTCTATCCTCTAAAGGTAGAACAGACTCTTTCCCAATCCACGCAAGTTAAGTTGTCTAATTTGTGCTCGCATGCAAGATCGAATAGAGAGACCAGCATGGGTTAATCGTTCATGGGGATTGATGGGCTCCTTTCTTGTCAGTTATATATCCATGGCGATTTGCTCCTTACGAAGCTAACGTTTCTTAGGGTTAGGTACGCACCACAACCGTAAGCGCCACGGATACAGAGTCATATTACGTACCTAGAGGTTAATCGGGGGGGTGACTGCCTCCGGCTCTCGTTACGAGTCCACTGTTCTAGACCTTCTCTCCAAAATCGACTCCGAGACCTCTCGAACACCCTGTCCTCTAAATGTTCAGACGCTAAACCGGACGGCCAAGTTCTTGGACTCTATATCCGATCTCTAGGATGACACGGTGTCAAATGGAAGGAAAGTCGGTCACCTCGCATCACCAAACCAGAGTAATGTTCCGACGTAGACCTAGAAAGATATACAATGATGTGCGAGTGCAACTTCAGTGAGTCCTTCCTCTGACTGCACCTTCAATGCCGTCTAAGTCACTATATAATCTCCACTCATAATCAAGACTGGGATCATTGAATCGAGCTTTTGCGTCCAGTGCTTCAATCTCATGCAAATCCTTTGGGTCCAATACAAAATCCGCCCCGATATTCTCCTCCAGCTGCCAATCTATGATACTTTTGGGAATGATTGATCGGTGGTTATTGACGCCCCATGCCAACGCTATTTGCGCTGCACTCTTGCCATACTTCGAGGCCAATCCTTTGAGAAGCGGTTGGTCTATCAATCGCACCATATGCGATATCTCCTTGCTCCAGCCGGTCTGTCGATAGAAGTCGTTCATGTTTCCCAGTGGACTGAATTGCACGACGTGGATGCCTTTGCTTCGCAGCCATTCATTGAAAGTCTTCTGCTGCAAATATGGGTGGACTTCCATTTGGTGCACTGCAGGCACCACTGTAGCTTCTGTCAATAGCGTCTCAATTTCTCCCTTGCTGAACTTCGAAACCCCAATAGCTTTTGCTCTTCCTGTCTTCATCAACTTTTCCATCGCCTTCCACGTGTCCACAAAGCTCGTTTCCCCATGGATCTTCTGCCCGTTGGCATTTCGCGGAAATCGCTCAGAGCCTCTCGCAAAAGTGCAAGGGTAGTGCATCAATAGCAGATCGACATAAGGCGTATCAAGATCTCTCAAAGAATCTTCCAAAGCACGAGGTACGTCGTCGGGATGAAAGTCATTGCACCATAGCTTCGTACCAATGAACAGCTCCTCTCGAGCGACGCCGCTTGTCTTGACACCTCTTCCCACTTCCTTTTCAATGTTGTAGACTCGTGCAGTGTCGATCAAACGAATGCCCCTTTGCAGAGCTCGACAAACTGTCTCCTCTTGAGCGTTCGCATCTTGGAATGTGCCAATGCCTATAGCTGGTATCCGATCTCCTGTATTCAGAGCAAATGTTGTTGCGGTCTGCAGGAAATGTCCTTGTGAGAAGTACCGGATTCGCGAAGTTGATTGCACCTTTGGAGGATGAGCTGCTCTCAACACTGTCAGTCTCGATAACATCACGACGGCGAACTTCTTGCCACGGATCAGAGGGATGGACGAGATGGTACAAACCTCCAAGATCACTACGCGATAGTATAAAGCAGCTCTCGTAGCCATTCACCAAAGCCTGTTACGACGTAGTCCCGGCGTCGTATTGTGGATAGTGAACCTATTTCCTCGGCTAGGGAACCATGTCCGCCATTCTTGGAATCCCCCGGACCGACCGTGCTCGAGCGCAACCTCGTCTCGGAGCCGAGCAACGACAATGCTAGGACCGACGATGCGTCCAAAATCTGTCTTCCTTGCCAACTCTATTTCGGCGTCGTCAATAATTGCCCGTCCACGGATGCGATCAGCAAGGGATTCTAATGGGTTACCAGCATTCTGGACTCTCATATCTGCCCGCAGTAATGTCGCTATTATGCGTGGCTCAACGTCAGAGTGCTAGTTTTCTCATGATTGCTTTCCCATATTAACTGCGATCCTGCGCTCTGCAAAATGATTTCTTTTCATCCGTGCATCCCATTGAAGGATCCATACACTATTAGACGATTCATTGTAAACTCACTGGCCTGCGACACAGCTCGACATTCTGGCTATGGCTGCAAACCACAATGATAACGGCACAAACGGCTATATTACCAACAGTACAGCGGCGACACCGGCAACAACGCCTTGCATGGCGATCTCTCTAGCAGGCAAGGTCATTGCAAGTAAGCTTTCTCGATAACAGATTCAATCCATGAGGATGTCGGCGCTGATACGGAGGCAGTAACTGGCGCCAACAGAGGTGAGCACAAGATGTTTCCGCAGTATTGGAATATCTCCTCATCGTAGACTGCAGGCATTGGTCTGGGAATTGCAAATTCTTGCTTAACCAATGGCGCCGAGCATGTCTTTTCAATTGATATTGGCGACACCGGTGAGGACTTCCTCGATGTGCAGAAGCAATTCCCCGGGAAACTCCACGCTATAAAGGCCGACGTGACGAAAGAAGACACAATCATACAAGCTCTTGATAGCATAATCGAGCAAGTAGGTAGTGTGAATGGCATGGTAGTTAATGCAGGCCGGACGAAACACAAGCCTGCACTTGACTTCACTACCGAGGAGATTGATCAGCTATGGTCTATCAACCTATACGGGTCGTTCTACTGCGCACGAGCAGCAGCGAGAGCATTCATCAAGCAAGGAGTCAAGGGCTCCATTGTTTTTACCGCTTCGATGGCCTCGTACCGTCCTAATAAAAGAGTCCCTTCTGCTCCTTATGGAGCAAGCAAAGCTGGCGTTCGCAACATGACTCATACACTAGCTTTGGAATGGGCGCAATACAATATTAGAGTAAACTCTGTCTCCCCGGGACTAGTGAATACTGCTATGACGTACTGGGTACCTCAACAGCCAGACTGGAATCAGCAACTGAAGTACTATGGCGGAATGCCAAGATTGGCTGAAGTTGAGGAATTGGGAGGGGCGTATGTGTACCTCCTGAGCGATGCTGCCAGCTACACGACGTCGATCGACATACCTGTCAATGGCGTCATCGGAAGTGAGTGCTCTCTTTCCCATTCGAATACATCCGTACTGATAGGTAGCTGAACAGTCTGTTGAATTGCTAACTTTGACTGCTCTGAAAGAATGTATTGGCGATTAGGGTATTGTCTGGCATATGTTTCTTGCTTCAGGTTCAAATCATCGGTGAGATATCTACGGTATAAGTCTCATTCTTGTGGAATTTCGCAATGCGCTATCTTCTCAAATTAGTTAGATTCCGAGCTGTTGCAAGCCGGGCTTTTATATTATCGTTGCGCCGGGCATTTAGATAGAGACTTATTCTTTGATCTTACTTAGTAAATTGACGACTTCAATACTTGTATGCAGGAAAAGTACCTAGTCATACTTTTCGTGAATGCATGAAGCAGCTTCAATTCCCAACTCTGTTGATGCAGAGTCTGCATAGTGTGTCCGACTCAATATGACTGTTCCAAGCTGCAGTGGTAGCGAGATTCAATCACTTTACAATATGTAAATATGCAGATGGTATGGAGGATTACGTTTAGGATAGATGTGCTTACCTGTGAATTACTACAAGTTAAATTTTAACGGGGCGAATTGTCGAACTGGCAGACTTCAATACTGTTGCTAGCTGCTGCCTCGTAACGAGCCGGAAACCCTTCTTCGTGCGCGTGGCGAGATACGAAGCTCGGGTCGTTGAAGCCCAAATAGGGTATTAGATGCGTAGATAATCAGCTCTGGGTCAAGACAAGGCCACGAGACGCGGTGGCTCAACGGACGGACGCGATCTAGCCGGCTGGGAGAATAGTACTTCTGCTTGTGACGCTTCATCTTTGGACTCGAACTTATTAAAGCTCCTTAGCCAACTAAGCAGCGAGCTGCTGAAATGAGACTTGAGACTGACAATGTATTCGTGGGCAATAATGTGGGATTGCTAACTCTCCACCATTACATTTACAACACGCAAGCGTGCAAGATGGTCAACCTTAGAGATTGGCATGACAGCAAGACTATTCACATCCTCAAGGATGCTGAAGAGCGCGGCTATGGAATCATCGCGTCCATGGTGTATGTAAACCATAAGACTACTTCTCGTTCTCTCTCGCTGATCTTTGACCTTCTCAAGATACAATATCGAGCAAATCATTGGAGTCGTGCGGGCTGCGGAGCAAAATCAATCTCCGTTGATCATCCAAGTGTTTCCATGGGCCATAACTTTCTCCGATGGCCTCCTTGTGAGAACAGCAGCAGATGCAGCGTCAAGGGCCTCCGTACCTATAGCTATTCATCTGGACCATTACCAAGATGAAAAGCTTGTGCGATATGCAGCGGATTATCTTCCATTCGACTCGATCATGATCGATATGTCGCACCACGAGAAAGCTGTCAATCTAGCCAAAACGCGAGAGCTCGTCGCCTATTGCCATGCACGCGGAATCGCTACAGAAGCCGAGCCAGGACGGATAGAGGGTGGCGAAGATGGAGTTGCTGATACTATAGATATGCAAGGGATACTAACTACCCCTGAAGAGGTCGAAGAGTTTATTGCGACAGGAGTCGACTTTGTCGCTCCAGCTTTCGGGAACGTGCATGGAGAGTATGGGCCAGCAGGTCCGCAATTGAATTTTGATCAGCGAGTGATGAGTCTCCAAAGTTTCCTTTCCCAAACGCTGACATCGCACAAAGATTCGCGTCGATTAAGAAGCAAGTGAATGGCCGGGTAAAGCTTGTCGTTCACGGGACCAACGGCTTTCCTCCAGAATTGCTCCAAAGATGCATTCGGGCTGGAGTGAGCAAGATCAACGTGAACAAGCTGGTGCTGGAAAATTATACACGTCACCTCCAGTCTAAGGCACCATATTTGACCATGACTCGGCTGATGGAGGAAGGTGTAAGTCATGTCATTGGTCAGCAAAAGGAGCAGATGGACATATGCTGGTCGAGCGGAAAGGCGCGGCCTGCCTAGTCATAGCTTTGAGTGACCTTTCTTTAAAGATGTCCTTGTCGACTGGAGATCTTCAGCTATTACATAAGATCGTCGTTCGAGGGGATGTTATTCGGCCAACCTGTTGTTTCTCGGTGAGCTTGTAACAACGCCGCAATTTCCTCTTTTTGTTGCGTTGTGTCTACATGCGTAGCTGCAGCATAAAGGCAATAAGTCGAAGTGATCATCGCTGCACCCTTTGAAGTACATTGTGCAATGCCGCAAATACTGCTGACGCATTTTTGAACTTCAACCTTCCTAGATGTCAACTCTCTCGAGCCGCCTGTCGCAGGCATCATATCCAGAAGCAGCAGTTTAGCAAAGAAGTAGATTTGAACTGCAGCGCTTGCAGCTGGTGGATTGATCCAAATAGATTTGAAAGACGAATGCTCCGGACTTAGTACGGGCAACCGCCGGTCATGCTGTCTGAAGTAAGCCACCCATTCCTCAAGACTATTCCAGAGGCTCTGTCCTTTGTCAATCCTCCCTTGCATATCGAGTCGGCCGGCTTCTGTCTCTTTGTCGCTGATATAGTTGACGCATTGTCCAAGCAAGAAGAACGCACGATTCACAAGCTACCAAAAGTCGAGTTCTGAGCAACATCTCTTCAGCGAATAAAAGCTGAGAATCTTACGGCGCTCTTTGAATGCCGCCCAAATATCTTGCCTTAGCCAGGCCCACCAAATCCGTTTTTTCAGCCCTTCAGACTCTCCATGTATAAGCTGCGAGCGCTGGATCCAGAAAACTCCTTTCAAGTGTCTCTCCCATCCACTTCCACAGCCGTCAATCATTTCAAACGTGGATATTATCAACACAGTCGCTAGTAAGTGGTCGCTGCGAAGATATGTACTGTCTTGCATTGCTTGCTGCAGATACTGTAGAGCCTCGCTGTAATACCGTACCGAGAGTGTCCGGTCTGAGGAAATACTCTCACTCGGCGAGGCAAATGCGGGCCGCAAGGATAAGTGACGGGCAGACAGGGCTAGTACAGCCTTCATGAGACCTTTGTTTCTAAGTGCCATTGAGGGAACAACTATAGAAAAGGATTGATCTGGATCCGTGAGATCAATCCATGAGCTAAGATGGTTTACAAAGTGCTGCAGTAATGAAAGTTCATGTCGAGATAACGGCACCTCCTCATCACTCACATATGTCTCTGCTTCTGTTGTTGTTGAGCATGCTGATAATGCCGCGCCTTTGTCGTTGAAGTTGTTTACAGGCTGTGAAGGTGCAACATCGAGAGTTGCCGGTATCTTCTGCAAAATTTCTAGCTGTGTATCGACGGCGTCTGTTGCAAGCAGATTGAGCCAGCCAAGTGATGCGGCTTCGGCAGTAAAGCCGGGACCAGCACTCCAGGACGATTCTGGGCTAGTTCCATAAAAAGCCAACTCCGATGGGAACTTTGTGCTCTCTAGATCAGTCAAAGGAAGCAAGGTTGAAGGTGCTTCATTCAGGGTTTGAGCGTAGTTGTGGTCCGCCTGCGACGTGATATCCTCAGTCTCTGGTGGTGGCTCACTTGACCCTATGTATTGTTGATGATCATGTACGGATTCAAATTCGGGCGGTCTTGTTGTACTCTTGTCGGGCTTGGACTGCCCTCCTTGCTCATACACACATGTGTGATCTGATTTCTCACGACGGCAGCGTGGCTTCTCTTCACCACATTTGACGTGACGAGCACGGCAAGCCACGCATCCTGTTCGCGTTCGTAATCCACTGCCGCGCGGCTTTCGTATGCGCTTGTGTGATGTCGTTACATTTGAGCTCATGCCTCGTCACGATAGTGGTCGTTTTTTGGGGGCGTCTTGAGATTGGAAATGCGTGGGTGATAGAGTAGAGTACCGTAAAGGCCTTCGTAACGAGACTTGGACTTTAGCCGAAGTGCCCCGCATCGAGCCCAAAGTCCGGCAGCACAGTTCGGCGTATCACCATATGTCTATTTCAAGCCTCTCGATTAATCGACAAATGCAGGATGACGAGTACGCTTGCAAGAACTGCAGAAATTGTGCTCAAGATTCGCCGAGTGGAGGGTGAGAGCTACATGGAATGCAATCATCGAGAATAACCATGTCAGGCCATGCGGCAATTCTCACGCATTCAACATTGAGAATAGGGAGCATAAGAGCGATATCTGACCTATGATTGACATGATGTAGCACAAATGTAGGCCATTTATTGGAGAGATATCGACAAGCCTCCATCTACACGTATCTCCGCTCCAGATACGTACTTGCTCAAATCACTTGCAAGAAATACTGCTGGCCCAGCTATGTCCTCGGGATTGGCCACTCGTCCCATCGGCATCCTTTTTTCTAGATATTTGAGCTTGTCTTCATCCGCAAGATCTTCAGCCGCCAATTGCGTCCTTGTTGTACCTGGCAACAATGCATTGCACCGGATACCATACTTGCCCAAAGCACAAGCTGAGGATTGCATCATGCTTAATACAGCGGCTTTCGTGGGTGTGTAGTGGACCTGCTGCGCGCCTCCTAAATGAGCGCTTATCGAGGAAATGCCAATAATACTTCCTCCATGCCCCTGACGAATCATCTGGTTGGCAGCCGCTTGCGTTGTCCAGAACGTGCCTTGAACATTAGTTTGTATATGTGACTCCAACGTTGATTTATCAAGGCTGTCAAAGGCGTATCAGCAGACGGGTCACCAGAATACATCGGTCAAGGACAACATACGTCAGGAAATCCCGGAATTGACTGACACCTGCGTTGGCAACAAAGACATCCAAGCCCCCAAACTGACTAATGGATGCTTCAACAATCTCGAGACCAGTCTCCCTTTGCTTGATATCTCCTACAAGTTCGTGTAGTCTTGACCCCTGGATGCTAGAGGCTTCTCTCTGAAGGCTTTTGAAGTGTTGCCGAGAGAGTTCGTCGTCCATAAAATTAACCGTCACCGATGCACCATGCCTCAGAAAATCTAGTGCAATGGCTCGGCCGATGCCTATCACGCCGCCTGTTATGGCTGCTGCCTTTCCCACGAGGAGGGAGGACATATTTTGTGCTGAAGATAAAGATTGTTGGGCATGTTAAGCCGCTCGAGTGACATTGTGGGTCGAAATAACTGATCAAGTCTTCCATTGCGCTTGAGAGGAGGTGGAGAACCCAATCTGGCCATGATAATCTTTACCGGGACCGCGTAACGAAGGATGCTCGTGTCGGTGTCGTTTAGCGAACCTCAAAGATCGACCATTAGCCGATCCGGCCTTGTCCTTAATTGCCATAGTAGGTTTCTCATGAAGCTCCAACGTCAGGCCTATATCGCTTGGCGCGACTGGGATTGGGACTGGCTTTGGGTTTCGGCTGTCGTGTCGATGCGTTCAGTCATTGTCATGGACTTCATCAATCGAACTTCTGGGAAGAGGCCGAGCAGCCTGAGCAGGGATTGAGCGAACGTTGAGCCGATGGCTTAGCTTACCACTTTTAGCCTTGTATGAATCTAACCTATCTCAGTAATGAACGTGGTTTTTCCACCTTCGAGAACAACTATACCGGCTGAACTAGCACGGATCGGTATTAGTTCAGGATAGAACCGCCCGCTTTCGTTTTTATCAGAGGCGGGTGCTTCCAATACTTATTCTTGTGTTCGACGTCGTACACAATATTTTCAAGGAAGAAAGAAAGTAATGCCGCACTGTGCCCAAGGATGCAATAGAATTCCTATTGCTAGCGGCCTCGGACCTGCCGCTCAGATCTACTGCCATCTCAAGGAGAGAGGCAAGGCAGGCTATTTAAATGTTTCAAGGACATCCAGTAGATCAAGCGACGAGCTCATACCGCGAGATAATATATGAAAGCAATGTGCGTCTATATGCAAAAAGGCAATGACTTTTGATTGGATTCGGTGTGCCGTTCCTTGCTTATCCTGTCCTGTCTAAAGCAGTCATAGACTTTAGGACTCCTTCAAACTCAATTAATGATCCTTGATTCAATTCTGGAGGCGTTTTCGCTCACATTCTTCTCAACCAACGTTCTTGGACGATGTGGGAAGCCATGCGATGCATGCTACTTTGCACTGCAATTTCTGGACTGGTATCATCCCTCCTCGACAAAATGCAGTCAAAGCAGGATATTCGCCAGGTCATAAAGTCATAACATCGTAGCTCGTATGAGCCATGCATTTCGGAACGGTCGTTAATGCTGACTCGAGAGGGTTCCTCGTTATCGATCTTGATACTCCTTCGCATCCGAGAACAGTTCTGACTCCGCATTTTGGTCGAGCAGTCCACTTTCCACCACGGCCTCGACAAGCTCGGTCGGCCGTCGCGCGTTGATAACACCCATCAAATCTGCAAAAGCCAGGACAAGCGCCTCTGACATATCTCTTCGATCCCGTAGCAGTGTTTCGAAATCGCTAACAACAAAGTTCTTATCATAGTCAATGTTGAAATGATCCGCACCCTTCAGGATGGTAATGGTCTCAAGGTCACCATAGAAGGCTGCTAGCTGAAGGAGATTTGGCCCTTGTAGACCGGGACACGCACTGTATTTCTGCCATCGATCAAGGAGCAGCTGGAGGACGTGGTGGCTATTGTGGATGATCGCAGCGGTAAGAGGAGTCTGTGCTGTGATGGACCTGGCGTTGATATTGGCCTGATTCTCCAGAAGTAGCGTGGCAACGGCGACATCATCGTTCAATGCTGCATGAAGCAGTGACGTCCGGCCTTCAGGGCCGCATGACTCAATGTCAGAGTTGAAGTCGAGGAGCGTCTCAATAACGATCGGATCGGAACCGAGCCGCGTGGCGACGTTCAACGGATTTCCCTTCTTGAGTTTCTTGTATATAGGATGATTTGGATCTGCTCCTGCTTCAAGGATCAAGCGGAGACATCCGGGATGATTTTGTGCTGCTGCGTCTAGAAGAGGTCCGGAGAACTGCTGATCCATATGATTAGGATTTGCTTGGTAACTCAAAAGGATGGCGACCGATCGATCGTCTCCAAGCGCAGCAGCCCATTGTAATGCGGTTCTGCCTTTAGCGTCAGTCGCATCAATTTCTTCTGGATGTGCCTGCGCTTCTTGCTCCAAGCTGGCTGTGGATAGGCCAATGATGATCTTATGCAACTTGGTGAAGTTCTGCTCTTCGGTGAAGTTATCCATCCTGGTCAGACAACTCAAGTAATCCTTCGCCTCTTCCGAAAGGGCACCTTGAAGAAAAAGGTCACAAGCTTTGTTTTTAGGATTGTCATCATGAGGTGAAATAGGCCTGTATTCGATGTCTGCACCGGCATACACTAGAAATTGACATGTTTCGTATTGCTTTCCGTAAAGAGCCCAGCGAAGAAGCGAGTAACCACGGGTACTGCTTACGTCCTGAGGAGACGCCAAACCACGTGCAAAGAGATCTTTTAATGCTGCTACGTTCCCTTCTAGCGCAAAATTGACGCAAGGCGCAGAGTCAGGAACCCTGCGTAAGGTCTTCAACTGAAACTGTGGGCCAAAACTCCGGGAGACACCCATTTGGACGCGAACAATCTGGGACCAAAAGAAACCGAGCGGGAACCAGTATTCCACATTTACGCGGGGCGTTTGAGCTTTTCGGCATGCTTCCAGGTTACATCTTCGGCTTACGACGGGTAATCCGGCATAGCCGACAAACAACTGCCCAAGCAACCGGTCTGCAATTGTTGGCGTAGAGGACATTCTATACGTATGGCACAGGCATGGGCATCCAGGCCGACATACAGAGGAGTATTGCGAGAGCCTGACACTAACGCCCTCGGGCTTTGGTATGGGCTGTGGCCCTTCTTCTATATTGTTTCTAGTACTTTTCCGTCGCCGATACGTAGGCGATCCATAGTGAAGACCAAGCTGTGTAGTATAGTCTTCCTGTAATCTATCAGACTGACTCTTCAATAGTCCCATCATCTCGTCAATCCTTGAGTCCATCTGTCGCGCGAGTGCGTTGTTTTGGAGAACCTCTTGCCGTAGATTATGTAAGTCTTCTGAGGACGGTGAGTCTACTGCGGAGAGGTTCTCAAGATCTAGCCGTACACGAGCCATATCCCGTCTGCCACATTGCTCTCTGTCAGTACGAGCACTAGTCATTCAAGTTCCTACTGGACGACGGCTTGCTTACGAGTTCGATGCGCCCAGAATGACATTGAGGCTAGACTTCACGGACTTGATTTCTTCTTGCAGTGTTTGGATTGCTGTTTGTTCCCTCTGCCAGCGTGGACCTCGGAAAATGGCGATTCTAGTCTCGATGCAAGTATTGACGAGCCGTAAGTTGATGGTGTCTAGTTCTGTTAGTTTCGTCTCGGCGCGTTTCAAAAGATATTCGATATCGGCCCGTTCCGGTGTCGACGATAGCAAAGCTTCGCGATCTTGAGTAACAGCTGCAAGTTGAAAGAGGACGACTTTCAGGTCAACGACCTCGTTGTGCAATGCGTGCACCCTCCCAGGGACAGAGTTGTGAAGTCCGCGGAGTTTAATGAACCCTTGGCACGTCTGACCAGCAAGAGTGGCGACGGCGACGATGGAAGCAGTCAGCGATAGCGGGTCCATCGTCCCTGGGTCGAATAGACGGTGGGTTGATGAGAATTAAACAGCTGCATCCCCGTACCGTTCGTGCACTATAGTACGTGTATGTATAGACCCAATCCCGACCAGAGAACGAGGCGTAGAGATGCGAAAAGGACTAATGACGCTGTGAAGCGCCCAGCCTTGCGAAGGCTTGGCATTGATCTCATACCCTCCCATCGCATAACACCGTGCGAGCCTGTCCCTAGTGAAAGAGATCTGATTTAAAAAGAGCTTGTCGAACATGGAGCCCGCAGGAGACCTGTGAGAGGTGTACCGCCAAGTCGTAATTATAGAGCGCAGCGCCTAGACCGCATTCGCTCGTAACAAACGTTATCGCAATTTCGTATTATACCTACCTAATATCATTCGATTCTCCTTCCCTAATCCTGCAAGCTATAGATCCCTTTGATGCGTAGCTACGCATGCTCTGGTCTCTTTTGTCTACGCGCTCTACTTTAGGTAATTACTCCTTCATATGCAGCACAGCATTATTCTCGCTTCATTATGCACAATGCAGGTGTACGGCATAAATGTAGACTCGAGTATGTACATTGTACCTACATGTCTGACAGCATGTATTTTCTCAATGATCTAAGTACCTTATCTAGTGGTGCTTCCTGAGTTCTGTAAAATGTTAACAGGATTACTGTGCTCCCCAAGGGCTCCCCTAATCAATTCTTGCAGAGCCATATCAAACAAGACTCAACATCCTTAGTAGGTTCTAGCTATAAGACCTCGCGGGCCTCGGGCATGTGATTCCAAATAGCGGCAATCTCACGAGTCACATATTGTGGAAGATCCAGTTCTCTCATCCTTTATTCATGCGCTATTTACTATTCGCTAAGCAAAAAACCAATTCCTGGCCTATGCAGAAGAGACCTTCCGGTATATGCTTGTCTTTATCACGTCCTTATGACCGTCGTATACCCTGCCATGACTCCAGCTCAATCTCTCCAGTTTCAATCCTGCACTTCTTTCCGCCTTTCCACCCAATACTCCTGCGAAATGCGAAAACGATCAGATAGCCTATGCAAAAGAAAGATGAATGTCAGCCTCTAAGGTCAAAAGTCATAATTTCTATTTGACTGTACAAGAATTTCAATAAGTATGTATGCTCAGATGGTCCAGCCAAGGAAGTAAGAGCTTTACGAAAGTATTGATGATGCAAGAGTGATACCATTAAGGGCAATGAACCCTATAAGAATAGAATCAACAGAAAATTGGAGGCAAAGAAAGATATTCAGCAGATACATCAAATAAAGCGAAACTTCTTCGCAAGCGACATACACAACACCGCAAACCCGACTATAAACCCCAGAATACCAAACCACCATGCAAGACTGTCCGACCCTTCGCCTGGCACTTTGACGTTCATGCCGAACAAACCACAGACCAGGTTCAAGGGCACCAAAATAGTCGCAAGCAGCGTGATCTTGCTCAACGTATCATTCGTGCGATTCCCCTGCGCGATCGAGTCGACCGAGATCTGCGCCAGGTAGTTGGAATGCGCCCGACTCAGCATCTTCTCAAAGTGGCCCAGATTGCTCATCATAGTGACCACATGATCCTGAATATCGCTGAGGTACATGCCGACATCGCCACGGGGCGCGACCTCATACTGCTCGTTGCAGCGCTTGGCGAAGCCCTTGATGACGTCCGCCTTGCCGTAGAGCAGGCGCATGAGGGTCATGACGGTCTTGCGGCAGTCGCCGATCTGCCGGAGGATCTTGGTGTAGTCCTCGAAGCGGGCGGTGAAAACCGAGTCCTCGATGGCGTCGGTCTCGTGCTCGACGTCGGTGATGACAGGCCCGAAGCTATCGACGATGTCGTCGATGAGCGCGTAGCAGATCCAGTCGGCGGAGAGGGAGACGTAGTCGCGGAGGCGGGAGATGCGCTGGCGCACGTTGGAGGTGTGGGGCGTGGAGCGGAAGGTGAAGGTGAGGAGGCCCTCGCGGAAGACGACGGCGTAGACGTGGACGGGTTCGA
Source organism: Viridothelium virens (assembly GCA_010094025.1). Taxonomy (NCBI): domain Eukaryota; kingdom Fungi; phylum Ascomycota; class Dothideomycetes; order Trypetheliales; family Trypetheliaceae; genus Viridothelium; species Viridothelium virens. The sequence goes on from ML991775.1 coordinate 111,708, forward strand.
GGAAGTCGTCGCTGTGCTTGTCCTTTTGGTAGAAGGAGCGGAAGCAGAGGAAGTAGTAGTTCTTGAAGAGCTCGACCTTCTCGCGGTCTTCTTGCATGAGAATGTCCTCTCGCGTGAGTCGGTGGATGTTGAATGCTTTGAAGATGACGTTCAATTCCTCTTCACTAAGATTGGCCATGTCAAGCCACCAAACACCGCCGGTATCCTCGTTTGGCTCAAATAGGTCCCGGAATGTGTCCCCTTCCATGAGCAGGTCCCCAAGATTGTTCGCATGGATTGCGTTGTCAACGTCGGAAGAAAAGAAAGACCAACGCGGTGTTTTCTGTTCGGATATCGCGCTGTCTTGACGCTCGCAAGGCTCTGCAGTCGCTGCAAGGACATCGGCGCTCTTTTCGTCCAGGTGGTCCTGCTTTTCATTGGCAACTTCAGCATCAGAGCTGTTATTTGTCTCAATGGCCCGCAAATCTCGGAAATATCTTGGGGTTTGTGGCACCAACGGCGTTCTGGGTTTGTAAGTAGCCACAAACTCATCCAATTCTTCATAATCAATTTTGCGGTTCTTGTAATCTTCATCTTCTGAAGGTGGGAAACAAACATCTTCCTCAATGGATCCATGTTCAGAATCGTTTGGATTGTGGGTCGCAGTCTTCGGCCCTTCGCTGAAAGTCGGTCGGCGCCTGTGAGTTCCGCCAGATACAGTGCGAGTTAGGTCGAGTTCCGAAGGCTTATTGCTATTGAAAGTTCCTGCTCGTTGGCGCCTTGGTCCTGCAAATGCATCGACGGAATTCGGAGGAGAGGAAGAACGAGAACTTCGAATCGAAGCCTTGGATCGAATTGTTCCTTTATCACCTTGCTGACGCTTTAGAGGATCTCGTCGAGGCATAGGACTGACTGAGGTGCGTTGGTTAGACGCAGTCTGATCATGTATTGACAAGTGTCCGCTTCGATCATCATCAATGATTGCGTGTTCAAAATCGCGGGTGGCACTCATTTGGCCTTCCAATGCTGCGTTGACCTCTAGAAGATCCGGTCGGCCAGTCGCTATACTTGCAAGAGTACCCCTCCTTGTGCCGGGGATAGGTGATTCTGCTCGTGGTAGGTGATCTGGCTGATTGCGGTGATCATGTAGGTCAGAAACAGGAGTACTGAACCTCGTATTCGAGCCGTGGGATTTTGGAGTGTCTGACATCTTGACTTGTTGTTTCTTGCTGAGAGGAAACAGTTTTGAGGGATTGACTTATAGTGCGATGTTGTGACTCGATGAGACGTTCGACTCAGATGCTTTGTCTCTTGACGAGGGATACCCAAAAAGGCGAGCCGGGTAAGGCTCACCGCGTAGAGACCGTCAACTTGACTGATGGCTTCGCGTAGGGAATCTCACCCCACACTAGGCCTAAAGGTGCAGATTCTATCAATGTGGTGACGATGTCCCACTCCTAGCGCAGGCCGACACCTACTGTCCAATTCGATGATAGATGTTCAAGGCTCGTATGATGTTCAGAGGTTGTTCGGCACTTAAGGGCCAGTTAAGGAGGCTTCAAGTCGCCTCCGCTAAAGACCCAGAACTTGGGTCCTAGAAGGGGGCGAATCGCAGAGAACTTGTGAACGTAGAGTCCCGCCAACTTGATGGTGTTTGTAGAAAAGCTGACTGAAGTCGGTAGGAGCTAGGCAATGGAAGGCCGCAATCCGGAGAATGTACCAGGAGCCGGGCAGACTACTGGAATACTGTCGGATACGTTGGCTTCAGCGATTGGTGAAACTGGTTCTCTGTCAAAAATAGCGGTCGGAAGCTATCGTAACTCGTGGCTGTCGGTTGTTCGCACTGGGCGATGCCAGCGATTTGAGAGAGCGGCAGCAGGCGTTCTGTGATTACAAGGGAAGTAAGAGACCAAGAGTCTGGGTGGGCGATGTTGTGAGGCGAGTGGAAGGCCGGTTTTGTGGGTGCCAAAGGAAGAATTTGCGCTTTGGCCTGGGCTGGGCCAACGCCAAACTTAGACCTCCAATCGCCGACGCCAACCGAACGCACGACCCAGTGAAGGCCGTTTGTGTGTCTTTGACGCGTGATTTTTGGACCTTTATATTCGTTGGGGGGCAATCGGAGTATTGCGTGTCACAGATACGGAGTGATGGAGAAGAATTCCTGGAGGAAGAAGCAAATACTGAGGACGATGACATCGAGTGCGCACTTCCCATCCCAATCCGGCTTAGTTATCTCCGTCCCTGCCCTTTAAGCCTGGTTCCTGCGCATTGGCGGCCCGCTTTGTTCAAGCAACGTCTTCACGAGATCTAGGACAAAATGGCAGATCAATTATTAGAGAAAGTTCAGGACGTGCTCGAAGGCCAGATTGTACGTCTATCGCACAACCCTTTCATCCGTATTTGAGACTGACCTTTGGCCAACAGGACTTCGAGGGCCAACGCCTCGCAGAGCTCTTGACCACTGGCGTTCTTTCCGCTACCGGGGTATGATTCGTTAGAAGAAAATGATACGAAGAGTACAAACTAAAGTCCCCGAAGGCAATCGCATTCATTCTCGGCTTCGTACTTCAAGATATTCGTCTTTCGCTTTGGACTGGACTCGGAGGCACAGCTCTTACCTTCCTCATCGTCGTACCGCCATGGCCATTTTTTAAACAACACCCATTACAGTGGCTTCCGGCGCAAGGTCAAACTGGGGGAATATCCATTGAGGTGGACGGAAAAAAAGTTAGTTGAAAGTGTGTCACAAATTCGCAGCATGGCGTTTGCGCGACTCGGATTGGAAAGTTAGTTGTAAGCGTGACCTATTTACAGGCCAAGCTACAGTCTCCAAAAATGGGACATCGGGAAAAATAAGATTGCTCTAACGAGCATCTATGAGCGTTACTGACGTCTCCAAAACGCCATCCCATGTGAACATATCCGTAAGGCCTCACCAAGATAGTCTCATGCTATCCATCCTACCCATCCTCCCCAGTAGCGGACATTTTTCTTCATGATACTGTCCATCATCTTGCCAATTTGCCCAGCCTCCCGAGGTTTACCTTCCATACTTCTGAAATTCCCAGTCGCGGTTATCTAGCGGGCACACCTGCCTGGTCTTTAACCAGCGGGAGATGCAATGGAAATGGAACGCGTGCTATCAGAGATGTCAGCCTTTGTGTATGAGTAGGACTTTGCTAGATATTTCATACATTGCAGATTCCCCAAGCCACAGTGCATTCCTCACTCGTAGCAGAGGCTTGATTCGCTTGGCATTCGATGCAGAGATCCATGATATGGTTCCGGCAGATGGCGCAATTATCAACGACAATGTCCCAAGCCCATAGGGCAACAGCGTTCCACTGTATGGTATCAGCAGCTATTCCTAAGTTCGACAGTGATTTCATGCAATCGTACCTTCTTGACTTCAAAACGCTTCTTGCCGTCGGCAAGCTCGCCACTTGCGCCAACCTTAGAAGTCTTGGCCTTAGGCGCCGCCGAGGCATCAGTCATCTCAACGTCCGCCATGATATATGTGTTCGGTCTGGGCAGTAGTCTTGGTTTCGGCGAAGAGGAAAATCAGAGTGGTGCCTAGCAGCAGGTCGAAGCTCGCAAGATAGAAACCCTGCTTTGAATGTTTGGGGAAGAAAGGAAGAATAAATTTATCATTAACAGGTCCTTCTATCAAAAGAACCACTCACACTGTACTATTGATAACCCCCCGATGCAAGGGCAAGAGTGTGATGGAGGGGTCGAGCTGTGTGAAGAAAGAGTGAGTGCCTAAAAGAGGAAAGCGTGATGGTGAGTGGCATGTGGACGGCTGAGCCTCAATAGCGACGACTCTGCGCTGCGTCACTCCCATTGTTGCGCATTCACCTACTTCTCTACCCAACCCAACCAACAAGGACTCCATACTTCCCCCCACTACCAGCATGATCCCCTTTTTGCCGAACCTCTGTTCGTTTGATGCTCAACGTCATTCAATGCAATCCCGAAGAAAAGAACTTTTGCTTACTGCTTTCGTCGCCAGGCTACTCCCCAGATAGGTCCATTCACAGGCATCGCACACCTCTTCACGAATCGTCCGCGTGACGAAAGAAGATCAATCGACCATCGTTCAATATCATCATTGTTGGCGCCTCACGACCTGCACGCGCTGGGTCCGCACAAACATTTCTATTCACATACAAACGACGCGGATAAACGCCCCTATCTCTCCGAGGGTTACCTCGTCCAAACATCACCAACGTAATCATAAATACTGTTTTCCATTCTTGGCTTCGCTCATTCTTGAGCCTGTATTCAAGGGGACGGCCTTTTCACTTTGGTACAAATTTTATTCTCTCTCGGAGTCGCCCGGTCCTAATATCTCTACCCATTCGCACGGAGGTGCTTTCAGAGGGAATACTGCGTCCGAGAAGGTTGATGGAAGGTTTTTCGGAAGCTGTTCCGCAGCTGAACCCGCAAAAGACGCGGAAACCCTCCCGACCCCGCCGTCAAAAGCGTGCCAACAGCCATCAAAATGGCATGCCCAACGGGCACGGAGGCCATTCCGACAATAACAGAACCCCTCCCCGGGAGAACAGCCACGACCGAGCGAGACTAGTCTCCATGTCCGCTCAGCCGGGGACAGAGACTCCTTTGAAGCCTGCATATGCTGGACCGACTTTCCATGCATCACCTGCTGCATCCTCTTTACCAGTACCACGATTCGTCTCCAAATCCGTACCTACAAATGTTGAACAGCCAGGGTTGCAGGCGCGATTGAACGAAGAGTCAGATCGTGGCGAAGGCCCGGCGTCCTCTTCGGGCACGACCCCAAAATTGGCTCCAACGGTACCTTCACAAGATCGAGGACCGACTCCAATCGATTTCCTCCTTGACGCGGATAGAAGAGAAAAGGCCAGAGCGGGGAGTAGGGACTCTGGCTCGCACACACCGGACCGTGATCCGTTTTTCCAACAGCTCACATCCGAATCGTCTAAAAATGATCAACTGCCCGAAAATGTCAAGGAGTTGCCTATGCATCATTCCCGCAGCCCTTCAAACAGAGGCATGTTTCCGATGGAGCTTGATGGTGCCCAAACAGAGAATTCTCGACTTGCAATTCCGCAGGGTACGCCGGATCGGTCACGCATGCCGGTTTCCCGGTCAAATACTGAACCTTCCAAATTATCTCATGCCGATAGCGAGGCGGCTGCACAGACCCTGAAAAGTATTCTAGGCGTGCCCACTAATGTGCAATCTCCTCCAGGGGCTGTGTCAAATCCCTTCTCCAATCACGGCACTGCGTCACCTCAGCTCCACCGAAATCACTCTTCAAATCCGTCCGTTCCACTTTCAGGATCGCCTACTCCGCCCGTCACGCCTTCAGATGGGGCCAGACTCCCTCCAGCAGATCTACGCTATGGAAACCGCAACCTTTCGCCCCTTTTCCAGGCTGCGCGTGCACCCCCGCCGAACCGGCCATCTTCGGGTTTGCGGCAGCAAGTAGAACAAGAGCCTCCACCTGCACCTGCAGAGCTACCCGCGACCAATGGACTGGCGTCACCACTCTCGGCTCATGGTCCACAGCAAAATACATCTCCACCCCCAAATCCTCATTTTGACGTTAGAGCATTCTCACGCGCATACTTGGATAAGCAGATCCAGGCTGCGAACCCGACAATGCCTTCGATATCTCTTCCATCTCACGCTGGGAATTCGGACCAGTCGATTTCAAATGCTGTTCCTTCCGCATCTCTTGGTCGCGAGCCATCTCCTTTCAATTCCCCTTCTCCTGCTTCTGCATCTTCCAGTCAGCAAGACGTTTTGGCATCTGGCTTCATTCATCGCGATATTTTTCCTGCATCTCACTCCGACAAGGCTGAAAATAAGGGAGCGTCTGGACCCGACCACCGCTTGCACAACGCAGCGACGGCTGCACCTAATGGGTCACCAGTCCAGACACGATCAAATCATACGCAGGATGTGAAGACGATGGAGGATAGTTTACGCAAGATCTTGAATTTGCATGCGGTAGGTAGTCAAGACGGATCGGCGCATCCACAGTGATATGACAGTGCTGGATTTCGTTTTCATGGAATCTATGTCTCTCTGGAATTAAAGAGATTTCTCACGGCGCTGGTGCTTTGGTTCGTTTAGGACGTGACTACGGTCATATCAGTCTTTTTCATTCCACTTTTCTTGATGTTTCCATAGCGACTGCATGTAGCCTGCGCGTCGGTCTGGCGTTCTGCATATGCTGAACTCGCGTATCTATTTTGTCTTCCCTGCAAGGGTTCGCTTTCGCATAAGGTTCAATGGCGAGAGCACTCTCGCATTGGATTCTGTCTCTTTCAGGATCGGACCATGATGTTCCTTTATGTTTTTCTGTGCGTGACCATCTGGTCATCTCGATGGTTTCCGAGCACGGCTAAGGCCTCATCTTCTGATGTTCACAAGACCGGATGGTCTTCTCTCTTGCGGAGGACTAAGCGACGCAGGGATTGTGACCTGTTGCCGTTGGGTCTTCTCTCTGGTATTTACGCCAGTAATATTAGGCTGGGAAGTCTACTTTGCGTTTACAGTTACCAGGACATTGTGGGCGCCCTGGGACTCTCGTGGAAATAGGGATGCTGGAGGGCGGACGAATACTACAGGACAACAATTCCTGATGTTTTCATGGAGGAAGTCGACAGAAATGGGAGAGTTCGATGGTGCGCGATGGATGATGAGTGAAAGATATAAAAGCAGAAAAAAGACCAGGTCTAGATAGCTGCCAACACATGCTGTTTAGTCCTGACGAATCCTGTGCTGCCAGTTCAGCTCTTAATCGCAACCGAGTCGTTAAACCTAGAGCTGGGAAAATGTTGATCATAGATTACACGCTTGACGCCATACCTTCGCGACACACACCTGATCAAGTAGCCAGAGATAACAGGCTGCGATGTCCATCTTGATTGCTGCCCAAGCACCCAGGGGTAAGCTATGCTATCAAAAGGTTCGGAGGTGATCGGCGAGCCGCATCGACCCAGGAGCAGGGTTTGCCGAAATCCGGGGAAGCTGGTCAAGCTTTTAATTTCATACCCCTCCTCTGCTCTCTTCCACCCTCAATTCACTCATTCCTCCTCTCTATAACCATGGATCGACCCATCGTCCGTCTTGCCCCTCTTTTACGACCTCACCGCTCACCCTTTCGCCCAGCCCTCCTCCCCTCCCGCCGCTCCTCCTCCCTATCCCACCTCTCCACCGAGCTCCCCGCCCGCCGCCTCCCAATCCTCTACGACTACCTCTCCCCCGTCCCAACCCACCTCCTCAACACCACCCTCGCCGACTTCCTCCCTCCATCCTTCTCAACACACTACCTCCCTTCCCCGTCCCCCTCTCCCTCCTTCCAATCTCTTCCCCCCCTCCCCACCATCACGCCCGACCCCACCCTCCTCCCCCCAGCCTACCACCTCATACACTTCCCCCCACCCATTCCTCTCCCCCTCCTCCTCCCCGACGGCACTGATCCCCTCCAATCCCCCGGCCCGCCGTTCCATCGCCGCATGTGGGCCGGCGGCTCGCTCTCATTCAACCTCGCACATTCGCCTCCAGGGACGCTGGAGCTACGGGGCCAGCGGGCGGCGTGTGTGGAGCGGATTATAGATGTTGGGGTGAAGGGGAGGGAGGGGGAGGAGAAGGTGTTTGTGGGGATTGAGCGGAGGGTGGGGGAGGTGGGGGAGGCGGAGACGGAGGAGGGGGTGAGGAGGAGGTTGGTGGAAGAAGGGGAGAAGAACGTGGCGTGCGTGGAGAGGAGGAATATTGTGTTTATGAGGGAAGGAGAGCTGGAGAAGAAGGCGGGGGAGAAGAAGATTCTGAAGGGTGGGTTCTATATGGCGGTGCTATGTTTGAGGAGGTTTTGTGCTGATCCTTATTTTTACAGCGTCGCATCCTCCGACGTTCTCTCACACACTCACGCCGTCGCCGTTTCTCCTCTTTCGGTATTCGGCGCTGACTTTCAATGCTCACTCCATACACCTTGATTCGCATTATTGCCGTACGGTGGAACAACATCGAAATCTACTAGTACATGGACCATTATCGTTTACGCTCATGGTCACCATGTTGAATCTCCACCTCAAGGCACAAGGGTCCGCCCAGATAAAGGAAATCGAGTATAGAAATCTCGCGCCGCTTTACGCCACGGAAGAGATGAAGGTATGTGGGCGTGAGATAGAAGACAATGGAAAAGAAGGAAGAAAGTTCGAATTATGGGTCGAAGGTGTAGAAGGTGGAATGAGCGTGAGAGGTGTCGCTAAGGTCGTATGATGATTGCGAAGAAGTTCGTATTTACATCCTGCCAGAAGCGAGTACAAGCCTTCTTTGTATATCTTCATAAGCTCTACGTGAGAAGACTACAGCTAGAAAATTCTACTTGGAGGAGCGTTGAGTTTTAAGGATTGGTCGGCCTTTCTACAACTTCCATCCCTTCTTCCTTAACCTCCCAACTACCAAGACAGCGCCATGAGCTTGCCACCTTGTCCAAGTCCCGCAGCGCAGCGTCGATGGCACCCTTTCCCTCTTTTTTATCCGAAGTCGTGCCAAGAACCTCTACAAAGAATATATAGTGCCAAGCCGCCATTCCACTTGGTCTGGAGCTAATGCTCGTCAAATTCAATCCATATTTTCCAAATACACCCAGGGAGTCTGCCAAAGCGCCAGGAGAAGTATGTGCAACGGTAAACGATACCAATGTTTTGAAAACGGCTGCATTTGGGATATGAGCAAGGGCCTTGGTGTCAAGATTTGTATCGTCGCTGTCGCTATGCCGCAGAATTAGAAAACGTGTGCGATTTCCTCGCTCATCTTCAATGCCTCGCGCCAGGATGTCGAGGCTATAAACTTTGGCAGCGAGTTCGCAAGCAATTGCTGCCTCTTCGCCCTCCGCATTGGAATCTATTGAAACTATGTCTGCAGCTCTGGATGTTGAGGAGCAGTCCTGGCGCTCTGTCTGACGGAGGTAGGTCGAGAGGAAAGCGTTGCACTGTCCCCACGCCTGTGGATGGGAATAAAGTTTTCGAACGTGCGAGATATTGTGTAATGGTTTTGTAAGGGGCTTCTTGGGCAATGGTATGTAAGCTGTGGGTGTTGTAGTCCCAGAAGTAGACGGAGAGCTGGTAGAAGACCTGAGGGTTGCCAGATTGCCATCCACGGGAGCGCTCCTAATGCGCCCAAGTAGACAATGATGAACATCGACAAAGGCTTCACCACAGACTTTGATGTCAGGAAAGCGTCGATGTCGGTCAGCAAACAAGTCAAGAGTGAAAAAGACCGGTCCATTAGTGGAATTCTCAAAGGGCACTACGCCGATAGCTGAAGTGCGGGCTTGGACGGCAATAAACACATCTTCGATTGAGGTCTGGGGAAGCAGCGAGCAATTTGGGAAATTCTCGATTGCAGCCTATTCTGTAGATTTAGCCACATCCTGTCTGTGCCTTAGGGAATGGCGATTCTTGGTGTGTAAACTTGAGAGATACGAGTAAAGATGGTAATGCATCAGCTCGGCGAGAGAAAACACAGAGAAGCACACCTCCGCAACTCGGAACGGAACCTCAATCTTCCAAATGTAAGACATGAACAATATCAATTTATTCGATCAATTTGAAAAATGAAATCTGAAGGCCCTGGGGCAGCTCATAGGTCATCGCTCCCCAAGATCTACTCGCGCGGGAATGGCCTATTCTGACGCCCCAAGAACTTGGCCAAAAGAAAGGAACGCATTGGAGGATAATCTTGTCGATGTTGGAACGAAGTGATAATGTTAAAACAAAAGTCTTTCTAGCAAACACCAATCATACCTGATGGGTGTAAGAGGCTTTTGGCCCAAGATATGCCACGGTCTGAGATTCCGACATTTTGAGATCTCCAATTGTGCTTATTCAAGATAGATTGCCATTCTCGGAGGCCAGAAGCGAAGGCTACCTTTGGTAAGTAAGCATTCAGCTGTTTTCGGTAAATGTACACTATTAGCGAATGTAATGCAGAGTAGTCATCTGTTGAGGAATCAATATAGAGGCATAAAGGTAAGCAGAAAAAAAAAAGCGATATTGTCGCTCTTCCTAAAAAGATGTTTTAGCGTAGAACCAAACAAAAGCTAAAGAGGTTTAGCGCCCCATACAACCCGGTTCGCTTGTTTATCACCCGTCGTCAATATCAGAACCTTGTTTCATTAGTTATACTGATGGAGCCACGGGGGCGTGGGGGGCTCCTCCAGCTCAAGGGTGAGACAGGCCTCCCAATCACACCATATACTTTTCTGTCTCAATCCCAATGGGTGATCGAGCATTGTCAAGACTTTGGACAGGGATCCTTCAATGGTCCACATGGGAAAGAGGATCAGCATCCTGAATGGCTGGCTCAAGAAACGGTCAATCATCAAGACCAAGGAAAAGGAGACGTCGTGACCCAAAGAAATCTCGGAAACAGCAGCTTTTGAAGTCCCAGCACGATGCCTCCCGATCAACTCATACGAGCTATAAGCCTCAATATTTAGTCTCTGCCAGCAACCTAAAAGACCAATCAGTTCCAGAGCCATCAGAGAAACAGCGTATTCAAGAACAGTCCTGTCAACTGCCTCCGGAGCTTTGCGATTACGAAAGCAGAGTGCCTTCCTCAGGACAAAAGATACCTGCTAATTTGAAGTCTAAGCTATTTAACATGGAGGTGTTTAAGTTCGGAGCCGAAGCCCCCTCCCCACGCGACCTTTTCGAGAACACGGACACAAAGGGATTTGTGAAGCTCAAGACCAATTACAGGGGCCTGGATGAATTGACCTCATCAGAGCCATCTACAGAAACAGAATCCTCTTCGAGCGGTAGATCAGAATACTTTGATTCGTCAGATGATGAACTGGCAGAATGGCTCTGTGCAGATAATTCGGCGCAACAGCAGCAACTGCAGAAGCTATCGACCGAGCCGCTACTTTGCAAGGAGCAACAAGAGTTGGTCGATGTTATATTGAGCGGAAGAAATGTTTTCTGCACGGGGTCTGCAGGGTGCGGCAAATCGACGGTCTTGAAGGCTTTTCATAGGAAGTTGATTGAGAAAGGTGTGAAAGTACACGTCGTTGCGCCAACGGGAATTGCAGCGCTGAACGTGAACGGGACAACACTATGGACCTATGCTGGATGGACTCCGAACAGTGTAAAGCAATCAATTGGAAAAATTGCTGCCGCAGGTCATGGCAAATTTGTCTGGAAAAGACTCAAGCATACCGATGTGTTAGTCGTTGATGAGATTAGCATGGTTGAAAATTTCCAATTTGAGCGCTTAAACCAACTGATGAAGGTGGCACGAGGTTCGGAAGAAGCTTTCGGTGGTGTCCAAGTCATCGTTACTGGCGATTTCTGTCAGCTTCCTCCTGTCAAGCCTTTCGAAACCTGCCTTAAATGTGGCCGGGACCTTATTCCAAATAACGACAAGACCCAATTCACCTGCAAAATGCACGGCACCTTTTACGATGATGACAAGTGGGCGTTTCGAAGCCAAGCATCGGAGGAATGCGACTTTCACCATGTCAATCTTTCCACGGTTCATCGTCAAAGTGACGAAGTCTTCATTAACATGCTTCAGCGATGTCGTCTCGGTGAGCCATTTACTCGCCAAGAACGAGATCTCCTACTCAATCACGAATGCAAAGTGGGAGGTGCTGTTCGGCTCTTTCCAACCCGCAGGGAGGTAAAGGAAATCAACGACCGCGAGTTCAACAAGCTCAAGACACCTAATATTTCGTTCAACTGCCAAGACAAATTTGACTGGTAACAGGAGCACCCTCATCTCCGGTCCAAAGGAGAGGTTTCCGAGGATGGATACTCATTGAAAGCACTAAAACAGCATCGCTACGATTCACATATCGATTTGAAAAAGGGCATGCTCGTCATACTGCTGGTGAACATAAATGTTTCGGAGGGGCTTGTCAACGGCAGTCAGGGTACCATCGTTGGGTTCAAAGAACACCACCCGGGTTTTTTGCCAAAGGCAAAAGATGACATGACACCTGGTGGTGAGCATGGGAGGAAACTAATGAGCGATTTTACGCGGGTGAGGGCTGCGAATATCGAGGCATTCGTAAAGCAAGCCAGGGTGCAAGAATGGCCCATCGTGCAATTCAGGAATGGCGAGCAGAGAGTCATCAGTGCCGACTGCAGTGTTAACACTCTCGGCGACGAAGAACCAAGGTGTCTGCTTTCGAGGACGCAGATCCCACTTTGTCCGGGCTGGGCAATGACAGTACATAAGAGTCAGGGCATGACGCTTGATCGTGTCATTGTGGATCTAAGTATGGCTTTCGAAGACGGCCAGATATATGTCGCGCTTTCGCGCGCGAGAAGCTTGAATGGGCTGAAGGTACAAGGTTTGAAGGATTGGCATGGGAGAGGCGATCCACAGGTAAGGGCGCTTCTCAGGGAAAAGTTTGGACTTTGAATTCTGGATTCAACTGGTGTTACTTGGCGGCTTGAATGTTGACGTGCGCATTGGGCGGCAAGGCCTTGTGCCCTTTTCAAGAGATACCTATATACAGCTTTTTCTGGTGTTTTGCCGATTGGCATTGTCTTCGGTGCATTTTACAGGAAATGAGTCTAGACTCGTAGAACCCAATACAGGTAGATGTCGAAATATACTGCCTTCAAATCCAAATAAACTTGATACTGGTTTTTGGAAAGATCGAATGGTTCGTGAGGCAAACCAATCAGACGAATATCTACCTGACCTTCCAATATCCACTGTAATGCGGAGTTTCGAAGCTTCCGCCCGGAGGTCGTGTCTTCATCGCGTACCAACATCCCACCTTGCTTCCTTCATGCCTACCTGCGCTCGTTCTCCCAAGTCTAGCCCTCGGACACACTTTGCCTCATAACATTGCGTCTGTCTGCCTATAGGGGTTCAATGCAGGAACTGATCTCAACCCGTCAAGACCGCAAACGCAAGCCATGGACATCGTTCAGACCGTCTCCGGCTACATCAGCAAGATGATAGCTGTTGGGGACGGTTCATCTACTTCTGGAGCGGCAAAAATGAAGATACTGTTACTGGACGCCGATACAGCAAGTCTTGAGATGTCGATTATGAGGCACACTGAAGCTAACAAGGACCTAGGTCTCCATAGTCTCTACCGCAACTACTCAGTCCGCCCTCCTAAACCATGAAGTGTACCTCACGGAGTACGAATATGGATGGGGATATTCCTTGCGAAGCATTTCTAACGTGTTCAGGGCAGTCGACTAGACAATGCGCAAAGAGAAAAGATGCGACATCTCCGGTGTCTCTGCTTCGTACGCCCGTCGTCAGACTCCATTCAGTTCCTCATTGATGAGCTCCGAGAACCAAGATACGGCGAATATAACCTTTGTAAGGAGCTTCACAAAGTCTAACGAGTCGGCTCAATCGCTAATGACACAGACTTTAGCAATATAGTAAAGAAATCGTCGCTTGAGCGCTTAGCAGAAGCGGATGACCATGAAGTCGTGCGCGCCATCCTGGAATACTTTGCTGATTACCTCGTTATAAATCCAGACCTTATGTCTCTCGACCTCGGATATCCCAAGCAGCGAATATGGAGTAGCAGCCCAGATCAATGGAATGCGGACGCACTACAACGGACAACAGAAGGGGTCATAGCATTACTGTTGTCGCTAAAGAAGAAGCCCTTGATTCGGTATGCGAAGAATAGTCTCTTAGCAAAAAAGTTGGCAAGCGAAGTACGATATCAGATGACACAGGAAGAACAACTCTTCGACTTCAGAAAGGCCGATACACCTCCTATATTGCTCATTGTGGATCGGAGAGAAGACCCGCTTACACCTTTATTGACGCAGTGGACGTATCAAGCCATGGTGCATGAGATGCTTGGAATTGATAATGGCCGAGTAGATCTCAGTCATGTGCCAGACGTGAGACCAGAGCTGAAGGTCAGAAGTTTCCAGTCAAGATCTCATTGACTGCTGACTAAGACTGCCCAGGAAATTGTGCTATCTCAAGACCAGGACCCATTCTTCAAGAAAAACATGTACCTCAACTTTGGCGATCTAGGCCAGAACGCAAAAGAGTATGTCGAGCAGTTTGCATCAAAGACGCAAAGCAACGCAAAGCTGGATTCGATTGCGGATATGAAACAATTCGTCGAAGAGTACCCCGAATTCCGACGACTGTCCGGCAATGTCACCAAGCACGTCACTCTAGTCACCGAACTCAGCCGCCGTGTCGAACAAGACAACCTACTCGACGTAAGCGAACTCGAGCAATCCCTCGCCTGCAACGACAATCACTCCAACGACCTCAAGACCCTCCAAAAGCTCATCGCCAACCCCTCCATCCCCCCGGACAACAAGCTCCGCCTCGTCGCCATCTACGCCCTGCGCTACGCCTCCAACCCATCCAACTCCACGCCCATGCTGCTCGACCTGCTCGCAGCCATCGGCTCGCTCTCGCGCCACCGCATCTCGCTCATCCCAACCCTCCTCTCCTACGCCTCCTCGCTGCACCACGCCTCCACCTCCTCGGGCGCCGGCGGCAGCGTCGCCGCCGACCTCTTCCAGCCGGGCACCTTCTTCTCTGGCGCGCGCGACCGGCTGAACCGCGGCCTGAAGGGCGTCGAGAACGTGTATACGCAGCACTCGCCGAAGCTCGAGGCGACGCTGCAGGATCTGATTAGGGGACGGTTGGGCACCGCGCAGTATCCGTTTTTGGAGGGAGGGGGAGGAGGAGGTGGGGTGGCGACGAGGGAGAAGCCGCAGGATGTGGTGGTGTTTGTGATGGGGGGCGCGACGTATGAGGAGGCGAGGATGGTGGCGCAGGTTAATGCGAGTAGTCCGGGGGTCAGGGTGGTGTTGGGCGGCACGACGGTGCATCGGAGTGCGAGTTTCTTGGAGGAGGTGGAGGATGCGGTGGGCATGTGGCCGCAGGAGAGAAGTGGGGATGCGGGGGAGAGGTTGAGGAGGGAGGTGGGGAGGAGTTGATGGAGATGGGGAGAGCTGGAGGAGAGCGTGGAGGAAGATGGTGGGGAGTACGGTTGCGACTGTATGAACGATTGGCTGCGAAGGTCACAGTACGCACGGAGTTGCGAGTTCCTAATGCGGAGTTCACGCGTTTCGAGACCTTGTCATGACTGTCTTTGGTGTCCGTCAGATCCAGGCGTCAGAATCAACAGAGTGGGATGCTCTTTGACTTGTCATGCTATTTTGAGAGTAAGAAAGAAGACCATTTAAGCCAAAAATGCAGGTAATGGAAATGCAAGAAGGTCCAAATCAATCCACACCATGGCCAATTCTCGAAGGCCAGAATCGTATTTAATCGAAGATACTTTCTATACCCGGAGTCATTCTGAATCATCCATTGGATGAAATGGTAGTTATTATTAAGTATGGTGATACGATCGAGAGCTGTAGCTTATGCTTGGCACTACCGTCATCATTGGTCTGGACGCATCGTACTTACGCCCCTTCTTGGCAATGAGAAGATTTGAGCAGATCTGAGGATAGATTCTTTAATTAGAACAACGGAGTTTGAGAAGATTTGAGAAGGCTGGAAAAGAGGTATATAATGCACCATCAGCAAAGCCCTTCGGTCCATTAAGACCACGGACTTCCTAT
Organism: Viridothelium virens; assembly: GCA_010094025.1. Classification (NCBI taxonomy): domain Eukaryota; kingdom Fungi; phylum Ascomycota; class Dothideomycetes; order Trypetheliales; family Trypetheliaceae; genus Viridothelium; species Viridothelium virens. The sequence continues at coordinate 127,283 of ML991775.1, forward strand.
CCTGACAGCTGGATCCTGGATAGCATTGCTAGACAGCCTCGCAATTTCTTCAGATCCTTCTATTTTTCAAGTTCGCATGTCAATCAACTTCGCGTCCTTCAGATATCTATTCGCCCCCTCTGTTGCTTCGAGCTCCTTGTTCGTCCTCTCTGTTCCCGCCATTTGGCCGGATTTCAGGATTTCAAATTCGACCCAAAAACCGATGGCTCAACAACTCATCAGAAAATTACAGAGAAAAGGACCTCTTGACCTGATAAAATCACGAGCACCTTAGTGCACTTAAGGCGACGAGCACAAGATTTCAAGCTTCACATAAAAATAGCACAAGGTAAGGATACTCTGTTCAAGATTGTAAATCCACCAAGCAGATATGTTCGGCTAATACCGTGCATTAATTGTATAGTAGAAAATATGTTCTAGAAATTAACACTAGTTCCCAGACGAGTTTGGCGCCGAAGGAAAAAAAACCCGATCAACTCCCACCAATGTATCAACCTTTTCTACGAAAGATGAGTGAACAAGCAATCCCAACACCGACCAAGGTTAAACTGGGGCCGACGTAATGACGATCGTCTATCTTGAGGCACAAAGGAAATACAGACAGTCCGTAAGGATTAGGAAAGCTCTTTCGTCGTGAGGCATGTCATTTACAATCCAGAGTCGATCTGGTCAGGGATGTGGCTACCAGTGAAGGTGGACCAGTCACGGCAAGTTTGAGCCATGACGCTGGGGATGTTGGTCTCGTTGATGTCGGCTGGCCTCTCAATAATGTTGATGTAGAGACCAGCAGAGATGTGCCAGGCAATGTGGCAATGCTGAAAAGAATGTTAGTTTCAGTTGCTGGATTGAGACGGGTAACATTAGGACTTACGAATGGCCAAACACCAGGGTTGTCAAGGTCGAACTGGACCACAATGTACGCCGGCGTGCCATCAATCTGGGCTGGTGGCAAGAGTTGCGTGTCACGTCGTTGAGGGTTGTTTCCGTTGGTGACCTGTCCATTCCAGGTGCCGTAGCCAGTAGCGAGGACGTAGAAGTTGTGGCCGTGCATGTGCATTGGGTGAGAAGTGAAGGGGAAGGTGTTGTAGACGACGAAACGAACGCTCTTGTTTTCACCGAAGTTGTAGACATTGCGCTCGGGTGCGAAAGTGAGATTGCCGAGCTTAGCCTCAAGCAGGACCGGGTCGTTGTAGTCATCACGGAAAGTCGAGTTGTTGACGTACCAAAGAGTGACGGAGCTACCGTTGATTTGGGCGCTGATGGTGAGCTCGGTGGTGTTCGTTGGGTCCTGAGCTGCGATTGGGTACAGGGGAACAGTCGAGGTAAGAGCGTCGTTCTGGCAGAAGGTTGGGACAGTGACGGAAGACGATGTGGTCGGCACAGCGGTTTTGTTCGCAGAGGGATAGTAGATTGCGGCAACAGCCTCGTTCACACCTTGATTGTCACCGCAACTTGGGTCCCGGCCGATGATTGAGCGCATCCAGTAAGCACCGTTCGCCTGACCAGTGGCCTTGACGAGAATGTCGGTACGCTGGCCAACACCAAGAGTGATGACTTGTGGAGAATATGGCGTGACGGGAACGAAGTCGTTAGCGATGACAGTCATGGTGTGGCCATCAATCGTGAATTGCTGGGTGCCCTGGGTACCGGCGTTGATAAGTCGCAGGCGGTGAGTCTTGCCGGTCTGGAAGAAGAACTTGGAGATACCGGCGTTGGGAGTGCAGGGACCAGTGGTGAGCGAGCAGTTGTAGTTCATCTTGCCGTTGATGAGGTTGTTGTCTGAGAAGGGAGGAACAGTCTCGTTGACATTCTTAGCCATGAGCTCCTCGACAAGCGAATAGTACTCTCCGTGGTACCAATCAGTCAGGAGGACTGGGCCCAAGTCGACATCATAGCCCACGTCGTTGGGGCCGTGAACGATGATAGGCCCGAATGTACCAGCAGAGTACTGGGCAGAGTAATGGCTGTGGTACCAAGATGAGCCGTAGAGAGTAGCCTGGAACTTGTAGGTGAACGATTTTCCGGGAGCGATGGGGCATTGGTTAACACCGGGAACACCATCTTCGTAGGGTGTTCCTTGCTGGAGGAAACCGTGCCAGTGGAGTGAAGTTCCCTCGGTAACCAAGTTGTTTGTTACCGTGACTTGAATCTCGTCTCCCCAGTTGGCCTCAATGGCGGGGCCTGGGAACTGTCCGTTGACAACCAACATAGGCTTTGCCACTCCGTCTGGGGATAGGGTCACATTGCTGATGGCGAAATTGTAGGTTCTCGTGACACCAGTGTTTGGGGGATTAGTGTAGGGGTTGGTGTTATTGACGGTCTTGGTTCCCCATGGAAAGCCTTGAGGCAATGGAGTGTCAGAGGTATTGAGAAATTGCTGGTATACTGGCGCAAGTTCAGTTCCTAGACTGCTAGCGCCGCTTTGAACTTGTTGAGAGACCGAGTTTAAGAGATAATTGACGTTGAGCAACTGCGCTGGCATGGTATACCCAGTGCTAGCAGACACTGGGACGGTGTTCATCAGAGAAGAGATTGAAAGGAGGGACATAATGCCCGAGAGACTGTTTGGGAAACCCATGGTTGGATGGGTCTATCTCTCGATGGAGAGGATCACTTCTAAACGAAAGAGTGTAGGTTGAGTGATTAAATGAAAGATGGAACTGCGAGTTCGCCCTGTCGATGAAACAGCCAAGAAGGGAGAAGTCACCTGTTTATATATTCTAAGAGGCTGCAATGCATATCTCCAAATGCGGTGAAAGGGCGTTTGCCATGTTCACCACTCTACGGAATATCAGATCCGATGTCAATGAAGTGCTTATTCTATTGAGCACGGATCAAAAAATGGCTCATCGAATGGAAAGTGTGCTTGAATCAAGCGGAATCCCTAGATCTCATTAGCCTTAGACATCCAGAAAGCAGGGTGCTCGTGGAAACCAACTTCCGTAGTCTACCACGTGCATTCCCGCGAGCGTTAAGCCAAAGAGGAAGATCTTCTCATGGATCGACGACAAATGGGTGCAAGAGAAATCAGCCTGGCTTCAGGTAGACCCTGCATCGAGGCAGTGATGCCGTAGTTCTCATCCAATAGATGTGGTGAGAAGATAGACGGCGGCAGGAAGGATGGCATCGACATTGGGAGCGGGACGTTGGCGTGCCTGCCTACGGTGCTACCTTGGTCGACGGGACTGTTATTCTAGGCAGCGAACGGGGCCAAGGATGAAGGACTGGGGCGGAGATCTGGGAGGATCCGATCTACTAGAGCTCCTTTGGGTTCGCCAAAGCGAAATAGGGTCAAGGTGCAGATGGGCTCTTCAACTCAAGGCTGAGATACACACGAGACGCGTGCCGCTGAACAGGTAAGCGGTCGGCCGAGTTAAGCGGCCCAACACGAGATGAGTCGACGGTAGCATCGTGTGCATGTGCCTTGAGAGCATAGCTAAGCGGTTTGGAGCTTTGGAGTTGCAGGACCAGCCCTACGCAGATCAGCCGCGTGTTTACCTGTGACTGGGTACCTAGGTAGGCAGTGGCAAAGACAGGAAACATAACGGTGCCACTTTGAAACCAAACCTTCTTGCTCATCAAGGTCGATCCATAATCGTCATATCCAAATGGAATACCTTGACTAAAGGTCCCACTGGAGAGAATTTGGAAATAGAGAACGACGGTTCGGGCTTTGCCCATCGACGGGAATTTGGCCCAAGGAAGGGGCACAGCGGCTAGGGAGAGTTGCTGAGGCATGGTATCGTATCAGCGCTATGACGAGCCATCTCGACTACCTCGCGTGTTTGGTCCTCTCACCACTTTGTCTAGTGGTATAGAGACTTTAGCACCTTTAGCACCATTCTTCTTACCTAATTGCTTAGGTGAACGCCCTACTGGATGCGGGTTAGTCCAATGCTGTGCTTCTGCGCCACCAACGTGCGTGTGGCAGCTGCCCCATTTCGCCCCTTACAGAGATCCTCCACGCGAACAGCTGTGGCTGCAGCCGCAAGATAGTTTGTTTATCGAGAATGCAGCATCATGCAGCAGTCGTGCAATAGCCCTTCCCCTCTCGTGTAATCTTTCGCACGTGGCTTTGAGGCGTCGTGAGCATTACGGGCGCCCTTAGTCGTAGTTGATTTGCCTCTCGAGACCGATTTGGAAAAGGCGCCGAGCAAACCCAAAATTTCGGAGACGAGAGCTTGAGGCTCTATTTTGAGGCCACCAGCCGAGCACTTGCACTTACACCTGCAGAAGACCCACGAGACCCTGCGGCGAAATGGTGGACCCACAACGTGCGCAGCTGTATGTCAACGCCCTTTCATCTCCCGCAGTCGAGGGTGATGACGGCGATGACAATCCAGCGGACAATGCCCACCTTCCTGCAGAGCCAGCTCAGCGGACCCAAGTAAACACCGTTGAAGCTGAGACCGAGAGCGAATGCAGTTACCTTATCCGGGCAAGATATTCCTAGAAAGCCATAGACATGGAGCCGCGGCCGTTAAAGTACCGTGATCCGTCCCTTTAGCTAACCAGCTTAGTCAATAGTCGAAGATATCAATGCGAACAATGCTCACCTTGCGTAGTACCAGCCCAGCCCAGCGGACCCGTATGACCACCCTTTTCGCTTGGACAGAGCGCTGAAGCGATGGATCGTGTTGGCTTGAAAGGTTCCACGGTATGGATGCGCCCTCTTGACTGGCCTTCGACTCCCGAGAATTGAGTATCTGGACCTGCGTCGCTTTCTGAAGCCGTTGCTGCCTATAGCTAGCGTCGAGCGCCTTCGCCGCGTGGATTTCGGCGCCCGACAGCCGGCCAAGGCGCATCTTGCCGTTCTTCCACCTTCAATAATACTATCGCCAGACAATGTCTGCACAACTTAACTCTAGAACTTCGGGGAAATGAGTAAGACACACACCGCAGCTACCCCTACCTTACCGAAGCGGCCCGCGTGGACCCTCGGTTCGCCTTCTCCTTGCAGGAAAATCGAAATCATGTCAGAGACATCGAATTCGGCATTTCTCTAGTCTTTGAGATCCATTCCTACTTTAGAATCCTGACACCCTCACCCTTCTAGTCTCTAAAAATTTCCGGCGATTTTATCTTGGCACCGAGCTTAGCCGTCCACCAAATTTGGAGCATTCGAAGGGCGAGTAGGAGAGCCAGTCCGACAAACTCTTGCTGAGCGCTGCTGCCACTCGCGTGACTAGCAAACTGCTCTCACCGATAAGCTTTGTTCTCATGACTATGCCCGCTAAAAGCGGATTATTGATTAAGGCGCTCCCGAGCGATTTGATTTTGGTGTGCATCTCTGTGGAGCAGGTGGAGAAGAACCAATAGATCTAAGCTCACGCCAACAGCATGGCCGCAGTATCCATTTCATATTTTGGCTGGATGCTGTGACTATAGTCCCAAATGAAGTGAGAAAATAATGATACAAAGGGCGGGAATAAAAATTGTCATGGCTCAAATGCCTCATACGAGGATGCAGGCCTGCCGCTGATTTCTGCTCGCGAATGCTGGTAGCGCAAGGTATGGTGAAAGGAAAGTATCAATGCTACCCCATGCAATAATGCGCCGGAGGGTGCCAAAAATAATTATAAGACAAGACAATTACACGAAATGGAAGAGAAGCTCAGGTTCGACACGCACTTGCTCACTCACCCTGTTACCGCCCCGTTCACTCCATGGACCCCAAATTTTCGATCTTCTTTCCCAGTATAAACATTTCTTTTTCAGGGGCTCCACATGAACGGGAAGATTGCTTGAGATCATGCAAGTAAGGATGGGTTCGTCCCGTGTGGGCCTTCGCCTATCCTCTGGGCAGGGACGGCCAAGTCGGCCAAGTCTCGGGCTCCGGGGGACTCCAGATTCTGACTAACGGGCAAAAACCTTGACCACTCCGTCGCCGCCCGCACTAACCACGAATCTGCCGTCTTGACTCCACACCACACTGCAAACCCCTTCGCCGCGAAGGATGCGATGGCTGGTTAACTCCTGAGTGCAGATGCGTTTTTCCAAGGACCAGAAGCGAATCGAGGCGTCGTGACCGGCTGAGACGGCTTCACGGCCGTCCTTGGACAGGGACAGCGACGAAATCGCGCTGGGATGAGCGAGCATGCTGTACGTGCATTGACCTGGAGATAGTCGTTAGCATCTTTCGAAACCACAGCGCCGTTCGGCGGCGACCACATACCACTGTTCGCATCGAAGAACCGGATGTACCGATCCTCGTGCCCACTGATTACCACTCCTTCCACTCCTCCCTCTCCACTCCTCCCAGTCGCCCCGCCATGCACCACCTCATCTTCTCCAACCATACCCCTCCCCTGATCCAGACTCATCGACCCTCCCTCAAATCCCACACTCGTAGCCACTACCGCATTAACTCCAGTCCCGGGCGTCCCGTCATACGTCTCCGTGCTCGCCATCCCAATCACCTCCTCTCCAGTCCTCGTATCATACACCAAGATCGAGCTATCCGTAAACCCCACCACGAAGTTCTCCCCAGCCGGACTCAACGGACTGATGCACGTCGGACTAGGCGCACCGAGCCGCGTAATCGAGTGCACAAGCGTATAGTGAAACGGCGTCGCCGTCGCCACGCTCGGCTGCGGACTGCTCGGAAACGCGCTCCCACTCGTAACGCTATGCCTGCGACTGCCACCCACCCCCCTCCGACTGCCTCCGCCCGCACCTCCCGCCCCACCCACTCCCGCACCCGCCACACCACCCCCCGCCCCTCCTCCACCGCCCACACCCCCAGCTCCCGGGGCACTCGACGGCGGCGCACTCACCGCCCAAATCTTCAACGCCCCATCCGCACTCCCACTCGCGACGAGAATCCTCTCCCCCCCACCCCAACGCGCCGCGCCTCCAGTCCCGCTGTCACTACCACCGCCACCACCACCCCACGCGCTGCCCGCGCTCCCCGGCAGCACGCAGACGGTCCAGACGGTGTCGGCGTGGCCCTCGAGCGTGGCCTTGGGGTCGACGCGGCCGCGCTCCCAGACGCGGATGGTGCGGTCGGCGCCGCCGGAGAAGATCCAGCCGTCGCCTGGGGCGCGGCCGCCGGTGGAGAAGGCGGAGGCGGAGGAGGAGGGGCAGGCGGCGAGGCTGGTTACGAGACTGGTGTGGCCCCGGTGGGTGAAGTAGGGTTGGATGTCGAGGTCGGTGAGGGTGGAGGTGGTGTTGGTGCTGGCGCTGGGTTGGCTGGAGGAGGATAGAAGGGGTTGGGATAGGGATTGCGACTGTGATTGTGTTGAAGGTTGAGTGCCGCTCCCGCCGCTGCTGCTGGCGGTAGGGTGGTTGCCGTAGCTGGCGGCGGGGATGATCCAGCGCTTGATGAGGCCGTCGTCGCCTGCCGTGCAGATCTCCGGCTCGGAGGGGCTGCCCCCGCCGGTGAAGATGACGCTGCGGACGACGTCGAGGTGGCCGCGGAGGCCAAAGCGGACTTTGAAGTTTTGCGCGTCGGGCTTAGTGGCGTGAGAGGAGGCTGAGTCGCGCGTTTCGTCGCTGCGGCGGCGGGCGAGGCGGTTAGACTCAGACGATTTCCTGCGGTGTGAAGCTGGACCCGTCCGAGGTGGAGACTTCGCCGGGATACTGTTAGCACTCGGAAATAAGTCCGTATCTGGTCTGCGAGGTGGAGGCTGGTCAGGTGGAGGTTCGGGCGGTGCTGTGGGTTCCCCGAAATTCCAACCGTCTGGCTCTTCGCTGATGGCTTGGGGATTCTGATTTGTTTCTTCCTCACGAGTTTGAAGTGCACGCCCAAAAGAGTCGTACGAGTGTGTCACTCTCTCTACTAGCTCCTCGTTCTCAGTAGGAAACCTCAGACCTGGTTGCCCTTGGTTAGGATGCGATAAGTCTTCTTGCTGTAAGCTCGGTGCTTGAGAGAGAGGAAACTGATTAGAGTCTCGGGCCATCTGTGGAGCTTGTTGTGGCATCTGGTTGTTCGCCTCCCTCATCATGGAAAGGCCCGCTTGATGATTAGTCAATTGTGCTGCTTGAGCTAGCGATGGTTCTTGCATCTGTTGCCCCTTGTGACGTTGCTGTAGATATACCTCTTCCAATGACATGGGTACATCGCCATGATTTCCAAGATTAGTTGATTCAGCCATATGTTGTAGATTTGGAGGCGGAGGATGTGAAGGAGGCGCAAGGAGATAATTAATCTCATTTACGCATTTTCTCAGGTATTCTCTTGATCGATCACGGAGCTGCTCGGCTTCAGCTTCAGCTTGATCGTTTTCGAGGCCTCCGGCTTCAACGTCGAGAAATGAGTTATGCGGCTTGTTTGGTGCTGTTGAAAAATGTTAGCGTCTCTAGAGGTTGAAAATTCACTTTCAGAACGTGGCAATGGAGGCAGAGCGCACGCTTAGTAGTTTTCGTAGCCCTACTTGCTTCAGAGGCCTCAGCAGCCTTATTCTTCACGTCCTTTTCTTGCTCGGCTTCATTAGCCTCACTTCCCTCTGGTGCTGCCGACTTCTTAATCCGTTCATTCTTCAACGCCTTCTCCAACATTCTAATTTGCCTGTTGAGCTGGTCGTTGAGCTTCTTAGAGCTTCGGGATTCACCCTCTTGCTTTGCTATCTTGGCCTTCATCTCGGCTCGCTCAATGTCCCAGGCGTTCCGTTCCCTCTCATATCGATGCCATTCAAGTTGGAGGAAGCGCATGACACCTACAAACAGCATGTAAGCTATCTATGCTCAGACGATACTTATCTGATGCGGCATTGTGGCGCGTTCAGGAGAGTCTCACCTTGCAGAGTATATTCGGTGCCAGCAGGGCCATTGGCCTCTGGGACCCCTCCTGCTACGTTATTCATTGCGGATGGTGACTGCCAAGCCATGGGCGCTTCCGAGCAGCAATCGCTGAGTTCAACTGCGCCGTAGAATCATCGGATCGGAGGATCTAATACATCTTACGTGAAAGGAGGAGCTAGAGTCCGGAGGTTCGTGGTGCTCGGGTAAGAGAAGTAAAGAGTTTTTTGTTGGAGAATGGAGGGTACAGTAGCTTTCAAGCAGATGCTACGGGAGTGTAGCTATCAGAGATGATGCAAGCCTAGGCAATGCGGGGACATTCGGTGGAAAGAGAGTTGAGTGTCACGTTTTTAACGTTTCTGCAAGAAGACGGGATTTCCGCAAGTGAACACGGCATGGTCTGTGCACCGGAGGTTGTCACCAGGGATCTCCCCTGACCTCCGTTTATCTGAGTAAATCTTGCGCATTACAGAAGCCCAGCGTTTGCCATGCATCTATAGTCCTAATACAACTACGTCGCGGCCTATTTGCACGCGCTTGTCCGGGGGCGCCTCGCTCAATACGTACAGTTGCCGGAAACCTCGTCGACACGATCAGACCGAAACTCCTCCACGTGTTACCTTACCCATATATTCATATCAATTTATTAGTTGACCCCCACACCCTTCGTGACTTGAGAAACTATCAATCCACTCAACCTCGTTACGAGACGAACCATAGCTTGACCACTCCCGCAACACGACCCCGGCAGACAGGGCAGTCATCCAGATTCTGAGCACAATCCATGCACGCCGCAACATGGCCACAATGGAGAAACGCCGTGTCCGCATCACTCTCCCAGCAAATCTTACATCTCTTTCCGCTGTCATCCTCTGCCTGTTTCCATACAGTGACACCCTGCCCGTGCCGCTTACCATTCTTCCATCCCCCAGTGTATTCGTTTCCAGTCGCATGCTCTACCAAGGTGCCCTTGCCACTCAGCAGCCCAGACTCGAAGCTCCCTTCATACACATCGCCATTAGCGAAGATGAGGCGTCCATGACCATGACGTTTGCCAAGAGCAAAGTCGCCACGGTAGGCCTCATTATTGCCCAGTGAAATATGTTCCCCCAGGCCATGGTATTGGCCTTTCAAAACGCTTCCTCTGAAGTAAGAAGACGAAAAGTACGACCTTGTGAGATGACAAGCAGAAAGGTAGGGGAAGTTCCGTACGTTCGTTTCAGCCCGTATAAAGTCTGCCGGATCGACCGACCGACCGTCAGCCAAATATTTCTCGGGGTCCGTCACTCGCTCGTGGGCGATGATGATTGCACCGTCGCGGATAAGTTCGTGGGCAAACGTTCTGTAAGAAAGGAGTTTGCGACAGCCACTATTCGTCTCTTCAAACAGATCGAGAGGCTTGTCCGTCTGGAGCAACTTGAATATGGTTTCAAGAGTATCCTCGTAGCTGATCGTATAGCTCCCAACATGCCGGAGGGTCTGAGTATTCACATCGAAGGACTTCAGGAAAATGTACACGTTTGTCTTGATCGTTTTTGATCGTAAATTTTCGTATAGTTGCAAAAGAGTTGAAAGGTCTAACTCCTGGGCAATTTTGGAAATTTTCTCCAATCGAAGAGCGCTTTTCCTGCCCCGAGGAGGTCCTTCTGGTTCAGCAGGAGGTGGGGGCGGAGGCACTGCGATCGGTGGAGCAGGCACATCTACCATTATTGCTTCTGGCGCTAGACCCGTGGTATTCCCCGAGTCGTTCGTGGTCCCTCCGGTGCTGTCTACTGCAGCAATTAATGTAGCCTCTAGATCAGAGGGAACTCCTGCTCCATCTACTTGAGAGGCTGCAGCGGGCTCTATAGTTACCGGGTCATTGGCGGCCGGCTGATTGGAAGATGCAGCGGGAACAGTTGCTTGATCGTCAACGTCGGACATCGGGCTATCTTCTCTTTCATGGGGATCGGTGCGATCTTCTGGCTCGATCTGCGACGAGCTACTCTGCCCGTTAACTTCCTGCGCCGTCTGTCCATGATCGGGCTGGCCGTCGGATTTAGTACTAGCCCCAGCTACCGTGGCAGCTTCAGCAACTCGATCTTGTTTTTCTATTATTTCGAAAGGAATGATATGCAGCCAGATTCTCTTTTCGGGGCAAAGCTGACTGATCACTCCCAGGTCCAGTGCCAAATCGTTACAATCAGGCCAACGAGACATTTGAGGCCAATCCACACACCCTTGCCGGGAATCGATGATGAACAAAGCGCACTGTCGATGATCGCGAACTTCAGGTAGTCTTTCTTTGAGATGTTCCTGGAGATCTTGGAGGGTGGCTGTTGCTGGAAGCGTGGCCTCGATGATTGGAAGGGGGTTGGTCCTCGCATCTTTGGAGCCGTCCTCAAACAAGTTAACTACTCCAGAGTCCTTGCTAGACTGAAACGCTTTGGATTCAATAATCTGCAAGTCGATTTCGTCAGGAGGGCTTATCTTGATGCGCTCCTTGAGGCATTTTACAGCGTCCGAAAAGTCGTCTAGTTCGAGAGACAGTATGGTCCAATCATCAGGGCTGTCTTCGTATCGTATGTTTCGCAACCATTGCGCTTGTAGCCATTGCGGGACCTTCCATTCTGGCTCTGGCGTATGCAACAGTTCTAGCATTTGCTCACATATGTAAATAGCAATGTAAGCTACGCCCTTATTCGCATCGCGTGATGATTTGGACGCGTATCCTTCTTCGTGAGCAGCCTCTCTTTGAGTAATACAAGTGACCTTGCAGTCGGATGAACGATTGTTGTATCGGTACCACTTTCCGCCAAGACCGAGAGGCCTCAACGTTGAGTAGTATGAGCCAGACTGAAGTTCTCCTCGATGACTAACATGACCATAAAGAATGTAAGACACTCCATGTATCACGACTCGGTCATCCAAAGAGACTTTGTCGGTGAGTTTCTTCCATCGACGCGCTTCAGGGTCAAAGGCCTGTCTATCAAGCTCAAGACAGAGCACTTGTGCAGTTGGAAAATTGTGGTTGCCCGAAGTCTCCACATTCTCGACAGCCTTGGCCAGTGACTTGAACCCCTTTATCTTTACCCGATGATTAGGTATTCCACGAATTTGGTCTTTGGCTGGACCAAATATGTTACTCAGAGAGTTGCACCACGGGGTACCTTGCAGCTCCTCTTCGATTTTGGCCCTCAACACCTCCCAGATTTCGATGATGTCCATCTTTCGGATGGGTTCGGCAAGTCCGTAAAATTCGAGTGTGTCAATCAGATCATCAAGCGCAATCTTTCCCGAGAGTGGGGACTTCGGTTGACGCATCTGAAATAATATAGACTGTAGTTGTTCCACAACATGCATGGACCGCCTTCGAGCGTCTATCGAAGGATCTGGGATTTGAACATTGTACAGTAGTTCACGAAATGATCGGAGAAGCATCCACGCAGATATGGCCGCCGCAATGTTACCATCTGTTGCGCTCGTCGGACTCTGCAGACTATGGAGACCGGTCATGGCAAGACTATCCCAGGGATTGCTATCGCTAGGGTGTTCCCAGAGGCATCCGGTTGCATCATCGACAGTCCTGATGTATGCTGTGAACGCAAGTGTGTCATTCTTTAACAAAGCTTGCCGCTCAAAGGGCTCTCGATAGCAGATTCGATAGAAAGGGCCATGAAATCGAGTGGAACCCCAATCGGTATTTTTGGGGCAAAATCTATGCGTATAGGAGTGGAAGTGGTTCACTCGTGGCTCGTTTGGGTTGTAAAGGACAATCGAAAATTGAGTCGCAACACTTGGACGTTGTGCGGTCGCCTCCACCGAGGGTTCTTTGAGAGGCGGAAGAGGCGTTTGCTGGGTCTTCATGCCACTAGATGTGGATTGGTCTGGTAGAGTTTCCATTTGTGTGTCGCCATGTCCCGCATCCGTGATTGACTCCGATGGTTTTTCTGCATCTGTATCAAAACTGACGCACTCGATGTAGACACTGAGATATTCCGAATCATTTCCTCTAGGGTAGAATTTTATCTGCCAATCGTAGCCCCCAATGTTGACAATCGGAGAACGCATGAGTGCTTCGTGGTTGGGCTTTTCTTTCGTTCCGTTATAGTTTGTCACTGTCCAATGGATTCTACCACTTGTATTTGGCGTATATTCTGGGTCGTGAAGGTCAAAAAAGGTCTGATTTTCCCAATACTCATGGTCTTCTGCACTGTGTTCCACCTTGTCCTCGATCTCTTTGAGCTCAGTCTCATTTGGAGATGAAGTGTCTTCTGGTAGCGGACGCCATCGCTCGTTACTATGGTCGTAATCGCCATCGGACATCTCTTGATCTTCAGGAGGGGGTGGTGGAGGCGGTGAGCCTCGACTAGAATGCACTGGGGGAGCGGTCAACGTCGGATCCTCGTCCCTACTCGTAGAGATAGGAGGCTCAGTATCTCCTGAAGAATCAACACTGCTACCATTCGATGACACTCTGACAAGGTTCTCGTTGCGCGGATGAGCGGTACCTGAGAGCTCAGCACCCGTTGTGTTCACAACCATGTGTGGATTCGCCTCAGATTGAGCCGGTCCGGCTTCAGGTTCAATGTCGATAGTAGACCCTCTGTCATGATTCTGCCCTTGAACCGGGGTGGGTAGAGTCATTGACACATCCATATCAACATCCTCTTCGGCCAAGCGGAGGGTCTCGGAGGACCCAGATGGCGGTGGAATGGGAAGCTCGCCAGGAATCTCACCTGATTCGTCTGAAGACGGCGGCGGAACGTTATTCGCGAGGTTGGAGGGAAAAGGAAGAGGGCGAGGTGAGGAGGAACGACGACCGAAGAGGAGCGGTGGTGGGTCCGGAGGCGTGGATCTGGTCGTAAGGCTCATGGTCGGAGGAGGTGAAGGACATCAAAGAGGCGACCAAGGAGGCAGGCGAGACTCTGCTTAGAGTGGGAGTAGCGAGGCAGACAACCGAAAGATTTATGAACTCCTTCAAGGCTCTACGCGGCAAACTTTCCTAGTAACGTTCTCTGCCTTGAAACGTCGAAGCTATCAGAGAGCTGTCAATTTTGCCGCTCCTTGCAGGCGGTCAGGCCGATAGCAAGGCAACCCTGTCGAGGGTTCGGAAAGAAAGGCTGATACTGTACGCCTGGCTGAACTGATTTCAACGGTCTTACTATCCCACAAGGCGCACAAGAGTCTAAAGATGAGAACGATACAGAGTTGCGACTTCACTTCGAAAAGGTGGCATAGGTGAAATGTCAGAGCTTATGACGACTTATGACAGCTCAGCGCGGTCATGTAGGCAGCGGCTACAATGCGTGATTCACTAGATGACTGATTGGCGAATTCAGTCACGGTAGACGCATGGAAACACGGGCAAGGCGGATACGCCGCTGATCCATGTCAGGCCATCGCCACCACCGTTCTTCGGGTTAGCTTCCGCCATCATTCTCGTCACGACCTGGCCAGTTGGCGGGAATTTTTTGGTGGACAGTTGCTGCCTTCGGCACACGGCGTTCCACACGTGCGAGCAAAAGCAAGAGCCGGTGAACAGAACGATCAGCCTTGAGCAGCTTCCGGCCCGTCTACTTTGGCATATCCATCAATCGATGCAATGATAAGGTGCTCTGTACTCCATCTATCAGTCCGGACGGTCATCCCACGCGGGCAAATGTCGCTGCAACAATGAGCGGGAACGCTATCGTGGCTTCCGCATATACCTAGGCCATCCTAGATTAGCATCATTTCCTCCACCGCTCTGAAGCCAGCTCCGACTCACCTTGACGCTATCACCATCTGCTTTGATTTTTCCCCAACTGACAGCTTCATCTGGCCGTGCTCCTGCATCGCTTCCGTCAAATTCCTGTGCAGTATTAATGTATACTGCACTCTCCGCCCCGTTGCGCATGAGACAGGCGTTGGCGATATGATGCTTTACAAGTCCACCCCCAAGAATGATCATGCCCGCTTGTCTTGCCTTGACTGATATCGAGTTAATCTTCCGTATGTCTTCCACGATGTCGATGCGAAGCTGCTGGGGCGATGCTTTGTATGTGTGAAAATAGAGCATATCTCCAAGACTGCCGTCGGTAAGAGCCGGACAAAATACAGGGATATCATTCTTCCAAGCCCAGTAGTAGATGGATCGTTCGTCATCAATTTCCTCACCCAAGCGCCGAACGACTTTACTTGGGGTCCAGTGAAGAGGCTCCGCTGCGTCTCTGCTGGCTTCTTGCTCTTCCAGCATTCGGTCAAAGATCGGCACCACCCAGTCTTCGAAGGCGCAATAGTTACTGTTTGGCACGAAAAGATTTCCAATTCGATTTCGACCCTTTTCTCGCATCTCTGCGCCTTTATCAGTGAAAGATCCGAGATAAGTTGGGCCAAGGCACTTGATGAAATCCTCCTCAACGCCACCAGCTGTTGTTACTATGGCCGAAACATGCTTGTGTTGAACAAGATAACGGACAGTCTCGCGTAGGCCGGAGGAGACAAGATTTGACGTATATCCCAGGAAAATAGTAGTCTTTTCTCCAGTCTCCGAATCCCTCCAAGACCTCTGCACAGGGGTTTAGAGGCATAATTTCCAAATTTTGCAAGTGCTAGATTCGTACCATGTCATTAATAATGCGGATGGCTTCACCAATTGATGTCGCCTGGAAGCCCATCCCTCCCATTCCCTCAACCAACTCCTGAACGGTGATGTCGCGGCTTTTGAATTGATCAAACTCAATACCCTGTACCTTCCTTGCCCCTTGTTCGACGGGCTCAGAAGCTTTCAGTACGGCGCTCGTGGCCTCGGAAGGAACTACAGATTCACCATTCGTTGCCATTCTGAATAGTCACTTAAGTGTCGGGATAATATTAAATCTTTGGGATCACAAAGTCAGAGACCCAGATGATCGATCCGCATGGATATGGATATAGAACGAAGTTAGCCTCTAATGACTTTAGGGCAAAGAAAAAAGGATTGGTCACTGTAGTATTTAGTAAGGCTATTTCGCTAGTTCATCTGCGCTAGTTCATCTGCCGATTACGCTTAAACTTTGAATGAAAACTGCACACAATCTTAAATTTCTGCATCTCCGAAAATTTGCCGATTCTCCCACAAGCATGATCGGGTTTGTCCGTGGTGCGCGTTTACTTAAGCCATATGGGATTGAGGGGTGGGAGCTAAGCCGAACTGCACCGCCACATTCTCGCTACCAGCGTGCAGTGCTGGGTATGCGACAGTCGACCCCCACAGTGTGCTTTGAAGAGATCTGGAAACTCAGCTTCGATCAAATCTACAGTCGAGATGGAACCACCGAACGATCCCATCCCTTCTAGGTCGCCTAGCACCAGTGGTATCCTAGGCCGAACTATGGTAATATAGGTACGTAGGTAATTCGCGCTCAAGGCTCTAGAAGACGGGGTTTCGGCTAGGGGCGCCTTGTGAAAAGCCCACGTCACGATCATCGGGACAGGCCACCAAGGCGCTTCAAGCCTTCCTTGCAGCCGCCAAACGCGAGTCATCGCTTCCCAGATTTGCCCTAGCCAATCTCCCGAGGTCGCCCGTTTCACATCAACGGTTTCGGAGACATACAATTTTCCTTGGAGGTGGACAAGCACAATGGTGTCCGTACGTTCTTTACACTTCTAGCTATGGGGATCGACAGCCAGAGATGAGCTTGAAGGTGAAGCAGGTGTAGCCTGACGCAAATACTGCATGCAAGGGTGTGACGGCGCCGCAGCGGAGGACAAGCCCCTGGAGCAGAGCACCGACATCTGAAGTAGGGCGGGCTGGGAGCGCGCTGATTGGATAGGAGATTGAAGATGCGTGTGGACGAGGGAAGCCGGCCTGCAAAGGTTCCACGCCAAGCCCCATGCAGAAAATCAGAGCATGGCCATTGCCGTTTGCCGGCTCCATCCTGCATCATGGGCAACCATTTAGCAACAAACTGCCACAACCTTGCAAGTGCATCTGCTTACTACGACGACTCGCTGCCACGCAAGGTGCACTTCCCCAACTTCCTCCTCTCCTCTGTCTCCAATTCCGCCCATTTGCCTCTCACGACGTGGAGCTCCACCCCGGGAACCGAGCGTTTGACGTCGTGCCCTTCTCTGCCAAAGATTGGGCGCGCTACCGCTGTTAGGTTTGCAGACATCCAGGGCTGCGCTTTGTGGGCAGCTGTCGGGTTCTTTGGTCGAAAACCCAGGGATCCACCATTCCAACCAGATTTGGTTCATCTGGTGCGGCTGTCGACGGCGATTCCCCACAGAGTTTCCGTGCTTGCGTGCGCTGCATCTGACCATCTGACCGTCAGTCTTCCCACTCAGTCCGAGGAGTCACGACGAGGTCGCAGTGCATCGGTCGTCGACGTGTCTACTCGTGCCTCAGCTGGGGCTCGTTCGTCTAAACTAAGGGATCCAAGCCCGCGGACCACGCAGAGAGATCCATGCGGCGTGTGGGCGCACTAACTCGCTAGCTCCGTTTTGGTCCGTCCCGCGCCTGGACCTGGAACGTCAAACCTCCAAATCTCTCGCATCGCAACTTCACGATACCCAACAATCCACCACCACGCTCATTCCACCCTGTTCGGTTACAATACAGTCTCTTCCTTTCTGATTAGTCTCAGGCTTGATACCCAGTGAAATTTGGAACCTCACTGTTCGCCTTTATGCTTCCATTCATCACTTCCACACGTGCGGCCGTCCTTTCTTTGAGATCGGGTGAAACCGCGGTACGCCACCACGGCAACCCCAACTTAATGTCCTTAAATCTATAAAGTTCGCGCTCTCTCTGTAATGTCTTCGCGCTATCCCAACATTCACGACTCGCGATACCCGCCTCGAGACCGATCGCGCTCACCACCACGGTACTCTGATCGCCGTGGCTCCACTGTTTATCAATCTGCCTTCTCAGGTGCCGATGTTCCGCGTGGACCTAAAGCTCTGGTTGACCCCTCCAGACCTCCAGGACCTGGCACGCCCTCAACTGTACCCGCCGGTCCGCGAGGGCGAGGTTTTGGGGGACGGCCAGATTATCGCGACTCCCGGGATTTGCCACCATCAAGTGAAAGAGATCGCTCATGGCGAGACCGAGAATATGACAGGAGAGACCGCAGGCCATCACCTCGTGGACGATCCCCAACCCGGGATTTTCGCGAAAACAGGGAGTATCCACGTGATCTCGACACTGCTCGGGCCAGGAGAGGATCTCGAGATGGACCTCCTTCGGCAAGCTCAACGTATTCAGATCCACCATCCTTCAGTTCAGCGCCATTTGGAAGAGGCGGTTTTGGAAGAGGTCGAGGCCGAGGTGAATATGATTACCGCGGGCGAGGAAGAGGACTGTATCCTGACGAGCGAGACGTGTTTCGACCCCGCAGTCGATCGCGAGGACCGGCTCGACGTGAAAAAGAGTTTGTGAGGGATGATCGGGATTTTGAACGGGCGGAGGACCGTCGTTATGAACGGTGGGAGGACGATCGGAGGCCGGAGCGGGATGACCGAGATCGCGACCGCGACCGCGACCGTGATCGTGACTTTGACCGTCAACGTCGAGACTTACCTCCCACTCGCCTCGACCTTCGCCAAGGCTCTTCCTCTGCGGGCCCTTCGACGCCCCATCCTCTGTCTGCCTCCTCTTCGCATCCACCTCCTTTGGATCGGGCCGGAGGCACAAGTACTCCACGTGATGCAGCTACCAGTAGACGAGGTTCTGCCGGCATCTTTCCCTCGGCCCATAAGGAAATTCGTCGAGAAAGTGAAAGATCTGATTCTTTCACCAGCAGAGCTGAATCGTCTCGGGAAAAGTATGCGCAACGCCCAGAATCTCCCCCACCTCAAGCACCTCAAGTTCCAGCGTTTGGCTCCTTACCTCAATTCAAAACCTCAAGCTATAATGGACCTCCATCGAACGTGTGGCGAGCACCTGTGGAAAACAAGGCATCGGAACCGACCCAGCCGGCCCCAGTCCCTCCGCAGGCACCAAAAGACGCCCCGGTTGCCCCAAAGGCACAATTGAGTGCGGCTCCTCCTACAGGACCACGGTCATCGCGACCTTTTCCAGAGCGATCTTCCGTAGGGGACTTAACCGAATCCGTCTCGCAGAACTTGCAGGATACGAAGCCCAAAGATGGCACATCCATCTCTCAACCTACAACACCTCAACCAACGCCATCGGCAAAATTGGCGGTAGCCAACCAGACAGTTGCGGCCCGACCATCCCCGCATCAACCTGAGCCTACTGCGATAGCTCCGACTGGCCCCCGTGGCATTCCGGGTGGACCTGTGGCTGGGCCAAGGGTGGCAGCAGCACCACCACCATACTCGTTCACCAAGTCTCCCGGACAAGCTCCAGTTCGTCCATCAACTCCTCCAAACTTTGCACCACTAGGTCCAAGGAGTGCACCTCAACCAAACACTTCCCCAAAAGCTCTGGGCGTGAACGTTCCTACTGGTCCTCGAGGTAGTAGGGTAACCATGCCAACCAGGCCTGGACCTACTCCGGAGAGGAGGACCGCTGCAGCGCCGAGGGCAGGTTATGGAGCTGGTAGAGGAAGCAATCAATGGATAAGTCCGCGTGTTCAGCAGCATGTGTCCAACGTTGTGCCTGCGAAAAGAGATAGCGCCGGAGAAGAAGTTGTAAAAGAGTCCAACAGCTCACGGGGCGGACCAAAGACAGAGCTTACTCCTACACTTCAAGAAACATCAACGAAGGCGCACTCTGATGATCCCATCGATCACCAAGCAGGTGTGGTTACTCTAAAGACTGAGCAGGAAGAGCCTCAGCTCAAGTCCGTTTCCGAAAGCGACCTTATCCAGGAAGATGGAATAGTTCATATTGACGGAGGTGCTGAGTCCGCCGCTATCAAACAGTCTAGAAACGCTCCATCTCAAGTTGGCACCGGAGAAGCTCCGAGCGATGATGATGATGGCTTGGATCTAGATCTAGATGAAGAGGATTTCATGCAAACCGAAGACGATTTTGCCAAAATAAGGCAACGTCTTGAAGCATCAAAGGTCGATCTTAGCGCACGCCACGTCCGATCTTCAACACCGTTGCGGCAAATTGCGTCACTGGCAAGAATTGCCAGTGTTGACACTGAGGCTGTGAAGTTCTTCGTACCGGAGCCTCCTAAGAGTCGTCTGGGTCTGGGCGAGCATCGATCTAGCGGACAGGCAAAGGCTCGAAAAGCTGCGCAGGCTAGTATGCTCACCCCGAAAGCCGAGGATAGCGAAGACACAGTCATGTCAGATGACATTACTTTGCACGAAGCGTCTCCAAATCGAATGCCCAGCCCCGATCCGAAGAGTCTCCCACACCTCTTAGCAGCACCACCCACGCCACTCTCCGATCAAGCTCCTTTCCAGGAGAGCCTCGCGCTGCACGAAGAATTGAAAGACACCATTGCTGATTACTTTATGGACCACACCCAGGAACTAGATACGGAATATGAAAAGATGCGTTCTATATATGCCACGCAGTACAAGCTATGGAAGTCGCATGTTCAGTCTTTGGATTACGAGAAGGAGCTGGCCGAAAAAATAAGGCAAAAGTCCGCAGAACCTATACCGGCACCTGAACCTGCACTGCCACCGACGACGCCAATCACGGAAAGTCGGCGTGCACACAAATTCAACACGGACTATGATGTTGAGAGGGCTCTCAAGGAGTCCATGGATACTCATAGAGAGGAGCAAGAAAAGGCTAAACGGGAGGCTTCTCAAGCCAAAGCTGATTTCACCAAGGAAGCCTGCATTCCTCCTATGCTCGATACAATCGAGCTGAGCCAGCCTAAATTCAAGGATATCAATAATCTGAGGGACCCTGCAGACCTCACAGCAATTTATGGCTTCTTCCCACCAAAAGACAATTTCACCCAAGAGGAGCACGAGATATTGGTACAAAGTTATCATCTGTTTCCAAAGAAGTGGGGTCGCATTGCTGAAGAGTTAAAACCGCGTCGGTCTTACAAAGAATGCATCAATCACTACTATGCTACTAAATGGAATGGCGAATACAAAGATAACCGCTCCAGAACCGGCAGAAGGGGTGGCCGTGTATCCAGAGGTAGAGCGGCAAAAGGACAACCACGTATGAAGTCGAGTGTTGTCACCTCTGAAATGGACACCAAACCAGATCTATACGAAGGTAACGAATTCCAGGCACCGGCCGTCAGCACAGAAAGTGGGCGTCCGCGTCGTGCTGCAGCACCAGTCAACTTTGGAGCAGAGAAAGACAATGATGGCAAGCAAGGAACTCCAACTGCTACCCCTGGGAGAAAGGCTACGGCAGCCAACCGATACGATGGTACTTCGGATCCTGCTCCACACAAGACCGTCAGAAGACCGAAAGGTGCTGGAAAAGAAAAGGTTTCAAGGAAGACAAAGGGCCAGACTGTCGCGCTTGCACCTGCCGGTTCGCCCCTGAAGACTGAAAAGGCCCTGGAGAGCAGAGCAAGCGATCAGACCGTGGAGGATATCCCACTCACAGCAAGGCTTGAAGATGCGAGCCTTTTGGCCAATCTGCAGACGGGGCAAAGTCAGCCAGGCCTTGATAAGCCGGCATCCTATCTTGAAATGCAACCCAAGCCAAGCATGCCGACACCTGCCCCTTCAGATAGGCCGAGTACCGGAGGAGGTGAAAAGGCGAAATCTCAAAATGCGACACAGCAGAGGACGGGGCCATCCAGCTATTGGTCTGTCCCTGAAGTGCAGGATTTTCCAAAGAACGTTGCCCACTTTGGGACGGATTGGACGGCTATTGCCAACCACATGGGTACAAAGACGCAAACTATGGTAGGACGTCAGCTAGCTCACTTGTCACGATTGTACTAATAAAGACTTCCAGGTTAAAAATTATTATGTGCGTCTAATTGAGGGAAACAGACCGGACCTGCAACACATGGCAACTCTGGCCGATCAACGGAGAGAGCGAGGTGAAGATCTGGGCCCTCCCCCAACTGCGACCCCTCTGACCAAACGTCGATACGACAATCCTCAACCTCCAGCGCCTCGCCCGCTTGCTCCAAATCTAGAAGTCGTCGAGGTTGAGGATCATTCCCCTCCGCTCAGGCCCCAACCGCAGCAAAGCCATCAGTCTCCACGCCAGCTTTCGCTAGATTCGCGAGCACCTCCACCATTTACAGGTGCAGCTCAAGGTCAAACCGCTACAACGAGTCGGCCTTCATCGTCATCCACAGCGCTACAGAACCAGCCTGCGCCTAAGCGGCCTTCCCAACCGCATGGTCCTCCTGTAACGGGTTACTTTCCCGAAGCCCGCGCAGAAGGCCGCTCTTCAGTGGTGGGTACGAGTGCACCACTCCAAAGCCACGTGGAGCCGCACGCGAAGCCTCAACAAGCGATAGCCGTCAATCGAGACGCAAAGGATGACCAGTTTCGACGTCAGCTGATTGCGCAACAAGACCAGGCCATGGAACTCCAAGCTATAGAAGCTAAGCAGGCCATGGAAGCTCAGGCACATGTCCGGCTACAACAACAGGCTCGAGACCGTGGGCCATCAGCTTCTTCGGCGCAACAACAAGTCACATCACGGCCACCTGTCACGGAGGTACCGCAAATACGATCTGCTTCTATTGATCAACGCCCTGCAGCCGAGCCTCGGAGATCGCCACCCTCACAACCAAATCCACTCCCACCACGTCAATCACAGTCAAATATTCGCCATCTCATTGATCTAACTCCTCAAGTATCACACGCACCATCTCCATTAGAGACGCCTGTAAGTCAGGCGCTACCAATGCCAGCTCTGAAAGAGGAGGCTCGCTCTCATTCCGTCCCAATGCCGCTATCTGGCCCGAATCCCACTGCCGCACCATCGTCAGCACCTCGCCTGCCTCAGGAGCCTCGGAAGACTTCTAACATAGCATCGATCTTGAATCCCTTAAATGACGAGCCTGAGGAGCCCAAACCGCGTAAGAAACCAGCGGAACAAGTATCAGCTACTCCGACGCCAACCCAGGTTGCACCTTCACATGGATTTCCTCCCACCCAGGGTCCGTCATTCTCGCGGCGCGACTCTCATAGTGAGCCATCTATCTCGCAAGCGTCGATGCAACGTGATCAATTCGGCCGTCCAATGCCGCATCCCACGCAGGTGCCTCCTCGACTCCCACCTGACTTTGTCGCTCGAGAACAAGTTCGAGACAATGCCCCAAGACAAGAGTGGGGTCCAAGACTAGGCTACGCAGCGTACCCGCGAGCATCCTCTCCACTGCACGAGCGCATGCCAGAGAGTCGACAAGCATTTCCACACCGTGCTTCTATTCTTGGTCCGCTCAATGATCAATCTCGTCACAACCCTTCTCCTCCACCACATCAAGGCTTTTCTCACTCTCGCACGCCTTCGTATCAACAAACACAGATAGCGCAACCTCAGAGTCAGCAGTCACCAAACCCGCTCAATCAATCATCACAAATATTGCAGCCGAACCCGTATGCACAGCAAGGAGTGCCGCCTCCGGTCACCAGAGCACCTACTCAGACAATGCAGCCACCATCACAACAACAGCCGCCTCTATCATTTCATTCAACGTCACATCTATCTCAAAATCCCCACCAACGTCACATGAGCCTACAGCACCACCGGGAGCACGAGGTTCTATCACGCCAACACGAAGAGTCCCGCGAACGCGAGCGTGAACAAGCGCAGACCCAGGCGCACAACGCCCATTCCCATGCTCAAAATCGCTACACCCCTATCCAACATGCTGAGTCTCGATTCCCACCCCCTCCGCCTCGACAGACGACAACGACACCACTGCAACACCACAATCCTCACCAGCCTCCGCCACCTCCAGAATTTCTGCAACAACACCCGCCTCAGCAGCACGATCCCCGCTACCCACCGCCAGGTTCGAGGGAGGAAGAGCGCATGCGGATGGAACATCAGCATCAACACCAACAGGCCAGGTGGAGGGAAGATGAGGAGGCGCGAAGGAGACAGAATTTCGGGAGACATACGGATACGCGGACCCCGCCGGGTCCAGGCGGCGGATATCCGGCAGGAGGAGGAGGTATCTTTGGACCGCCACCAAGAGGACGATGAGCTATATCTGCGTAAAACAACCCAATTTCTCTCTGAGGAAGAGCCATTTTAGAAGATTATGTGAACGAAAAGGAATGAGAGTTAAGAGGCGCGTATGATGATGATGATGATGGGTTTCATGAGCGGCAAGCGACCAAGCAGGAGAGCAGCTAATCTGCTGCTTCTGCACACTGTAAATATCTCCAGGATGATGACGCACGATACGATCAAAGTTGTAGTAGTTTTGTATGAAAATAGATTCTCGAATCTAGAAATACTATCGCATCTTCTCTCAGCACGTGGGCTGGCTATCTAAAAGGTCTAGTGGAAAGTAGTCGTGTGAGCAAAGCAAGCAAGTATCCACCCTCAACTCAGTCTCGCATTGATCCCACCCTCGTCAGAGCCGGCAAATTTCCACCGAGTCCGAACTCCGCATCTCTATCCTGTGAAAGCAAACGCCTGTAGTATATTCGAAACCTGAAGAAAAGAAAGCTAATCTCCCAGATCATCATCTGCCATCTCTCCAGCCCAATCCAGCGCAGAACATACCACCCACCACTTTTTTCCCCGAGCGACGCTTCCAGATCATTCCGCAGCTTAGAAGGCAAACTCCTCCGCCCCACCCATCTCCATCCTCAACTGAGCATCCGCCGCCCCAGCAAACTCCTCTTCTTCGTCCCCGGAAACCCCCTTCTCATCGTCACTTGCCACCTCGCTCTTCACACGCCTACGCGGACCCTGCATCCCGCCGCCCTCTTCGCGCACCTCCAGAACCTCCACCTCCTCTCCATCCGACTCCGCATCGTCCGACGCCGCCTCCGCATAGTTCATAGCTGCGCGCGAAGCACGGGGCGAGACACGCTGCGGAGCCGTCCTGGGGGGTACGAGGGAGCCGCTCGGCAGCGCGACGACGTCGTCGTCATCGTCATCATCATCATTAGCGTTGCGGTTGGAGGTTGCACCAGGGCGGCCGAAGTCAGACTCTTCTTCGTCGTCGTCGTCGTCGTCGGAGACAGGGGTGGCTTGTTTTTTGTTTCGGGAGTTGGCGCCAGCAGCGCGGCCGCCGCGGGGGGTGCCACCGCCGCGCTTGCGTCCTCTCTTGCTGGGAGTGCCGGAGACGTTCATGTCGATGGTTTTGCGTTTGGTGGGAAGAGGCTTGGTAGGGGTTGGGGTAGAAGGTTTGGAAGGAGCGGTGGGGCCTTCGCGACCGCGGGCTTTGATGCCGCCGATGCGGTGCATGATTGCTTTCGGAGTGCACTCTGTTGGGAAAGTCAGTGGTCAGATCGTGGGGGAAAGTGAGGCTGGGGGGAGGTGCTTACCGGGACCCATCTCAGCGGCGAGGGCCTGATAGTTAAGCTTGACATCGGCGGTCTTCAAAACGGCGGCGAACAGCTAGATCTTTCTTTAGCGAGAATCATGCTGCTATAGGATGTAAAAGCAAGAGAAAAAACCACTTACGCGCGCGTCGGCGTGTGAATCCCACGTCATAGGCATCTTGCCGGTCGATGGAATGTGAAGACTTTGTTAAGGGATTCTCAGAACAATTCTTGGACGTATAAAACAAGTGGGAGGGAGGCGGGGGAAGCTGAGGTCATGTGGACTTAAATCGAAGATTGTGGAAGACTAGAGCCGTATCAGGCGTAGAGAGTGTGAGGTTTACATGAATGGGGGGTGGGAAATGTGAGATGGAAATCGGAAGTCAGGTTGGGCAGTGTGTTAGGAAGAAACAGTCACCGTCTCCCCAATATCACAGAGACCGACTTCTTGGCCCCAACGCAGTCCAGCTTTTTCGCATGACTCCTTCCATCGCCGTGGTGGCTCCCGGACATCCTCATACTGAGCGCTAAGTCCCCCCCTTACCGTGCCCCAATGCATACCTATACTTTTTCGACTCTTAATATCTCTGTGTATGCAGGCAGAGTCTTCCGGGGCACAATGAACGGTCGACATAAAACTTGGAGGAGAGTAGAGGCCAATTGGAAGCAGAGCCAGATTGAAGGGACCATAGAGATTACCAATTTCTGAGAAGGCCGGGCAATGAGGTAAAGTTGAAAGATCCTTTGGCTCTGGGGAGGGTCTAGCACGGTAACCGGTGTCGCCTGCTGAAAGATTAACATAGCACAGCACATATTGATTTGGCAGACAGTGCTGTGTACTGTTGGGTTTGGAAAGAGTATGGTACACGCATTTAAAATGGAAAGCCCGCAACCTACCTGCAAAATAAAGCTTTCTTGGCACACTGATGGGCTTTCCTTTGGGCGAACTGTCTCCTTTATCCGATAGTCCCAAGTTTTCCTCGATCACCCAGGAACACCACAGCCCAGCACCCATATTCCAAACCGCTCGTCCGCTGAAATGCTGCGCGGGAGTACACACAATCTTTACTTTTCCTACTCCCTCCACTTCCACCTCTACCCCGTCCCACCAGTCCATTTCAACTACATCCTCTCCTCTCACCCCGATTCCTTCAAGACACCCCTTATTCCCGATCCCACACAAATATCTTACCCGTCCTTTCCCCATTCTGTCCACCTCCCTTATCGTCGCCGCATCCAAATGATCATAATGATTATGACTGATCACCACCACATCCACCTCCGGCAGCTCCTCCAACTTACACGGCGTCGGCGTATACCGCTTCGGACCAAACCACTGGCTTGGGCTTGTCCGCTCGCTGAACACCGGATCCAGCAGAATCCTCACCCCTCTCTGCTTTCCCCTTTCGCTTCCCTTTTGTTCTCCCTTTCCGCCGTTCGTCGCCATCGTCGTCGTCTCGATCAAGAAGCTAGCATGCCCAATCCACGTCGCCTTGAGCCCGGGTTTCCCCTTCCCCCAGTCAGGCTTCCGGACCCCCACGAGCTCTGTGCGGTCGCTGGGCACGGGGACGAAGTTGCGGTTGCGTCCGAAGCGTGTCTCCAGCGCGGAGAGGAGGCCATTGTGGGGGCCGGCGGAGGGCCAGGGATTGCGAAAGGAGCTTGGGGGAGAACCGACATGGTGGGCCGGGTTGGTAGAGGGGTAATTGGGGGGGTATTTAGCGGGGAGGCGAGTGATGGTTACGGGGGGCGATGTTGATGGTTTGGGCATCTTGCGTGCGGAGGAGACGAAGATGAGAGGGGAGGGTGAGGAAGCATTTTGGAGTTGGGGGCTGTTGTCATCTTTTTCACTTGTGGCTGGGCTTGGTGGTGTTTGGTGACGTTGATGAGAGACGGAGATTAGGCAAGCTCGACCGCCGACACTTGGCCGCAAACAGGTTGAATTGGTGTCGCACAGCAATCCAATCAACAAGTCGACTACATCCTCAAAACCTCTAGGCATTGCTTGAGTCTGAACTTCTATCGATTCTCTCCCAAAGACACTCCCAAGTCTAAATATCCTCTTCCGAACTATCCTCCCAAAGCATCTGCATCTGTTCTTGTGACAATTGTGCAATGGCTTCTGCGGCCATTTATCACGCAAATCTGGACGCAAGACAGTCCACTCGAGCGATTCTTGCCAATGATCCCACATGACGACCCGCCATGACCAGCCAATATAGATTGCGTCACCGCTCGTCTAGTAAGCTTTTTCTTCATGGACATTCTTATACATAGCTTTGATCTGCCCTCAAATTCTCTCTTACAGGTCAGACGTGCAAGTGATTTGTCAATATCAAAGCCGTGGGGTCCGTTCGAGTCTTCACTGGACAATTTGTAGTCGGAGAGGTTGGGGCGATTGATCTCCTCATGGCCGATGCTTTGCGGAAGACTACACATTTCATCAAGTCCCTACAAGTTCTTCAAAGTCAGGGGGGGTCTTTTTTGCTGTGCGGTCGAACTCATTGTCATCAAGCGCCGAAGTTAACAGTACAACCGAACAAAACACGACGGATCCGTACGTGTCAAATACGGCGGATGTCGTCGTCCTCTATGATCGGGTCCATGAAACTTTTTTGGATCGTCCGGGCCCACTCTGAAAGCTTTAGACTTGCGAAAATAAGGGTGACGTTGGGCCGACCTTCAGCTCTGTGTACAACTTGTCTTTCAAATTGACCAATGGCTTTTTCCACGATGACAGAATTTCCCACGAGTTTCAGTGCGTCCTTCGAACGAATTGTGGGGGTCACCTCTTCGCGTTCAAGTTGCTCGGCAAGAGGTCTTCGCGCATAGCGCTCGCAGAGAATGCATTTTAGCGCCATCTCAGATTGCAGCTGTGTTCTGTTGTCATGCAGATTGAAGTCGGCTGTACGCTACGGCAAGGGCAAATACATCGGAGAAGGCATGAAGACAGCAAAGGACCTCTATAATGAGCTCGAGTGGTAGTGTCCCTAAGAGAACACAGGGCTTTTCCATCCCTTTATTTGCGATAGACTGGCAAGGCCAACATCTAACGATTAGGTTTGATGAAAATACTTCGCTAAAGGAACATTCTTATCTCCACCGACAATGGAAGACGTTGTAAGTTAGCCCAAGCACCGAAGCCTAGTGCCCAACGTGCACAGTGCAGGCGGTCCAAGGGCTGCAGTTAATGCTCTACTGTCTCACGGTGCAGGCCGTAGGAAAGGATGGAACAAGTGGCCCGCAAGACTCTATCAGCGATATCGGAAATCATGGGCCAGTACTGTTCCAAATTGATCATCGATTTGCAAATCATCGGTGGCACGTAAAATCTGGCCACCCCTGCTCCGTAACCCCAGTAGTCACTCAACTCTGAAGGTCACAGCACTCACTTGATCACCAGCTTTTCGTGACAGTCAGACGGTGTATGCATTGCAGCCTTAATTGTCGTAGCATGCCTGACACATATCATAAATAAGGAGGGACTCTGAAAGCTTTCATGTTGGAGAGTTGTCGCTTCTACAAGCTGCATTTGATCGAAAGAACTGAGACGTGTGTGGCACAAAGTGTTTTTCGAGCCTTCTGTCGGTCCAATTTAGGTTACAAAGTCATTATGTCCAGCATCAGTGTTCATTTGAAGGTTTCTTTTAGTGTTGTATCTTGCTGTTCTCTTCTTGCGCAATCTTCTACCTTATGATCATCTAAATTCAAAGACTTTTCTCCTCACCCGTCAGGAAGCAAGCTAATTTCTTGCTTATTATTTAAGTCAATCTTCCTTCCATCATCCTTGCCTTCAAGTTCGAGCGCAGGGCGCTCCAGCGATGTCCCGATATCATCTTCAGTATGAAGGATCTTTAAACGGCGGATCATCAAAGATGCTAAAGAGAGGGTTACAAGGGTAGGATTCTAGGCAATCCTGTTGCGAAATCATATAGTCAATACTCCTACTGATTGCCAAGGAGCCTCTTCGAAAGGAGAAACGCCGACCATCCGAGAATCCGGCAGAGGAACGGTTCGTCAGCTTGCGCGTTGTCAACCGGCATTGTTACCCGCCAAATATCACCCGCACCAACGACAGCTGGTCCTTCAACGCTATCATGTACACTTCAAAATGAAGATTCAGACCAAGACATCACTAATCGAGGCTGTATATGCGGCTCCGTGACAATACCCTTGTTAACCATTCCTCCTGCTACCGACAAATCCCAGAGCTGCTCATACACGGCGATGCCATCATCGCAGAAATCCGATCCCATTACTTTATCAACGATGCACAACAAAAGCAATTGTCAGTCGTGTACATTCGTTGGTAGCATCGCAGATGAACCTTCGTGCACATCTGTGTCCGGACTCACTCCAACACCTGCAGCAACATCCAGTTCCAAACCTACCTATACTGTTTACCTCTCGAACAATACCATTTTCATTGGAGATGCACACAATAGCAATGGTGGATCAGATCTGCGCTCAAATGCCTACAAGCAGCTCCGTTCACTTTGTCTAGATTCTGCCAAAGCATGTGACTTGACCAGCAAGGCCAAAATCACTAAGATATCCACAGTGGTCGAAAGCGCAGGAGATTGAGAGAATTTAACATTCACTGCACAGGGCAGTCATTATGACAATACTACTGTGAGAGATCAAACGCTAGCCACAATGGTCGCAGGCTGGCAGGTGGCTGCTTCGAAGACTTGCAACACCACAAACTATCGTACCTTCGTCGACAAAGCAATGCCATGCCCAAGTGGCGGTCACGTAAAGAGGGACCTATCCACAGTCAAGAACTCAGAGAAACGTGCGCCTCTTGTCGTTGACCCTTCGCCAGACCAAGTTCAAAAAGCCTGCGACTATATAGCAACGCTTTGCTCTGGGCCTGATCATAGAAGTCCGCACTTGCAGACATACGCCGAATGACAGTCGTGCTAATTTTCGCTCTTAGGTACTGTCATGGCTGGTTTTCAAACTACGTAGAGTAATTACAGGGACATCGAGCTTGCTCAGAATTCAGAGCTAGATCCTTCGTAGAAGACCTTTGTTTGCGATCTTATCATTGGTGGTGTAAGTGAAGCGGCTATGGCGTTCGCCCCTGAACTTGCTCCACAGAAGATCATGGAGGATATTGATCTTGAGCCGATCTGCGGAGAGTGGGCTAACGGCAGCTAAAATTAACGTTTACTTGCGATCCTCCGAATGATTGTGGTACAAGTCTGACCGGACAGGATCTCACATAACCGTTTCGACTCATAAATTTCCAGGCACTTTGAGTACTTGTTGCGCAAGGTGTGCAGAAGCCAAGCTAGAGTTGTATTGCAGTCTTTGGCAATCTATACTGGCTCATAATACTGTGACGGGTATTTGGATTTCCTAATACAGTCATTGCTTAATCTATTGTGATCTCCTGAATTGTATATGTAGATGATAATTTCCTACTACTCTAATAGTTTTGTGTATACTAGCTAAAGGTCTACATAAGTGAATTCTCCTGCACTCTTGAATATAGCAATTGAGTCCTGATAATTTCATCAAGTTGTCATAACTCACAAATAACATCACGAGCCAAGGCTGAAGCCGACGCAAACATTGCGAACTAAGATGCAACGCAACGCTGACTAAAAAGATGTTGTAATAGGAGAGAGCGAGCGGAGTCCGATGGTACGCACTGAACTGAGATCGACAGGACTTCAAAATGGGCGAAAAGAAAAAGATGAACAACAGACGGGGGACTGTCCACAGAGTATGACATTTCTATCCTTGATCCGTGAAGTAAGAGGCCTGCCGACGAATCTTTGGCCATATCCACTGGGTTCATGCCGCCATAATCCTTCGCTGTTTGCCGGACCTTACAGGAGGTGTATGCTAACCACAAGAATCATCTGACTCAACCCAATCCACACAGCTGAAAAGACCAGAATTTAGTGCCAATCCAAAGTGTTGAATATGCCTTTATGAATTTATCTATTAGCGATGCATGAAAGCTTGATGGGACGCGGTGGTGGGTGCCATTCAACGGAATATCCTTTGGGGGTCCTGCGCGCAATCAAATCCGGATAATCTGCGACTTCTGGCCATTGTCATCAAACCGGATGGCAATGCATGTTTTGTAAAGGGCCGTGACAAAATTTTGTCTTCTGAGCCACCAATCGTCCAAATAGGATTTCAAGGGAGGAAATCACGCTCTCCACAACGCTGTTCTCTGAAAGAATGAACTGTGCAGCTCATCTTGCAGTTTGATTCTACCTCTTTATCTCTTTTTTTTTTTTAGCAATCCGTTTGATGAGTTTCTTTGAAGAATCTTGAGAGTAAGTATCCCCGCATTGTAGCGATCTAATCGAAAGCCATACAATCAGGGTGCGCTATCGTGTAGTCAAACCTAATGACGAATCTAGCAGTAAGCTCAAAGCTTTCTGGATATCGACGAGCGCAATCGCTACCATAATAATGACCAGAGATTATGCATCCTCTCTCATGTTTTCCACGGGTGCTCACAGCACAAGCAACATTGCGCTTGCAGTCTCAATGCCGATTTCTCCTGTTGTCACATCAAGAATCTGACGGAAAGTAAGCTCTATGTAGAGTCTTTAATACGTCTCTCCTTAGGTCCACGATAGGCAGTCTCTTCAGTTGGAATAGCCAGGAAAGATTGCCTTCAGAAAGTTTTGTTTTAACCCATGACTTCCACCCCTGAACTACAACAGTATTACGCTTCCTGGGAGTCACGAATCGGCTACCGCTTTCTCCTTGGCGGGACTAGGCATTTTGGATATTATGCAAAGTCATCTTCCAGGCCCTGGCCAGTGGGCTCCGCTCTCGTGAAAATGGAAGGTCAGTTATTCGAAGCACTACAGTGCCCAAGGGGCTCTCGGGTCCTTGATGCCGGTTGTGGTGTCGGTCATGTCGCAATGTACATGGCAAAACGCGGTCAATACAAGGTTGATTGTATAGATGTGGTGCCGCGCCATGTAGATTGGGCAAAGAAGAACGTGAGGGACGCTAAGATGGAAGATGTGATCCGCGTTGAGAAGGGCGACTATCATCGTCTTGAAGGATATAAAGACGGATCATTCGACGGAATCTATACTATGGAAACATTAGTCCACTCGACAGATCCAACGAATGCACTCAAAGGTTTCTATCGTATCTTGAAGCCTGGTGGAAGAATAGCACTCCACGAATACCATTTTCATAGCATGAATACGGCACCAACAGATGTGAAAGAGTCTGCAGAAAAGATAATCAGACATGCTGCCATGCCGGCATTAGCAAGATTCACCATGGCTGATGTCTTAAGACGTCACTTACAGAAAGTCGGGTTTCAAGACGTTTGCATTCGGGACATATCTTCCCATATTATGCCCATGCTTCGACTTTTCTACTACCTCGCCAGAATCCCGTATCTGATCTTCAAACGCCGCGGAATGGAGCACCACTTCATCAATACTTTTGTAGCGGTTAAGTGTTGGCAAGGACGAGAGTTTTGGAGTTATGTTCAAGTTACTGGCCGAAAAGCAACGGAATCTGACTTCGATCAGGGGAGAACATCGTCTGCGTTGGTAATGGTCACAGGGCGAGACAAAGATAGTGCTGAGGAATCTAAGCACAGAGTCGTGAAGCGACGGAGGTAATTGCCCCGTGGATGGTCACGTGTCCCTACCCCTTCTTCCTACCTACCTCTTCTCTTCAACATGCGCGGTGTAAGATAAGATATGAGAAAGGTTTACTGTAGAGTATAGGTACTGGAGCCAGCTTAGCTTGTGGGTCCTCAACTTAGCATCATCGTTTTTGGCCCAGACTTAACCTCTATTTGTGCTCTCAGGATGCTAGTCTTGCTAGAATCGCTCGTACCTCCAATCCATCGAGAGGTCGAACCGGTGTCGTGCCGACAGTCTTGCACAAAAGCAAGATTTCCGCCTTACCTAATAAGGTCGCCGCAAGGATCCTGACGTTGACGCCGCATCAATAGGTGTTGTCGCCACTTTGGACATCTGAGCCTGGAAGTCGAAGCAGGTACTCTACTCGAGAAGGCTGCAGCGCCCAGAGAACGAATCGCCCCACTTCGGGGCTGAGAGGACTTCAAGTCAGGCAGCATTTTACAGACAATTCGAGCGACCCGTAAAGATGTAGTGATGTAGGTTATCATCGAAGGACCGCACCCTAGAACAGGCAAGCATACCTCAGCAGTATCATATAGCCATTTGTGAGGATGACAAGATGAGTCTGGCCGGTGTTTGCTGATTTCTTCGAGTAGCACCAACATCCAAGGAGATAGGATAGAGTACGCGTGCAGTCCCTGTGCTCGCCTGCAGCCAGATCGACGGTGCTGCGTTTTCTGATTGGGAATCCTGGTCCTTGTACACTAGTCCTCGGGTTCTCGCTTAGCTCGTGAATCCTTCAGCGCCAATCCTCGATTCCCTCTAGGATGCTCCCTAATAAATGGTGCTACTCTAGTGCAGGTAAGGCTATTCGATATGCATTTAACACGCTCGCATACATGATATATAGTCCATCACGCGATTTCTCAACCTCATTTTGTGTGCTTGCATACATTGTACTACTGCTATGTTTCGGAAATATTGCCATTCGCCTGTTCAGGTTTAGTCGGTAGTATTGCTTTTTCCTGCCACCAAAGCTGCAAGGCAATCACCTAGCCAATCAAAACTATTCGCAGCCATAAACGCTGGACTCCGAGCAGTTCAAATCCCGAGAAATCGGACGGGATCTGTACGAATCCGATGAGGTTGAAACGCTGTGCTACACCCAAGGAGGCGTATCGCCAATGCTGCCTGCAAAAAGCAATCAACTTCACTGCCTTGTGCGGTTCCACAACCGTCTTCGTTATGGCAGTCGTCAGAAGTATATCAAGGCGCCTTGTCGTGTGCTTCTCATTCTCCAGAATCAAACAAATACCGTGATCATACGACAGGCTTGGAGTGTGGGCACATAATGAACAAAAGCGATATCGTGGTCACCTCGGGATGGCAGGCTCAGCCAGATGGGCGTGGAACTTGGGATATCCTCAAGTCCTGCGGAGGGACGGTGCTGCTACTGTGCTGGTCCTCGGTCTGCCCTAATGTTCTGGCTGCGGAAGACTCGAAGTTCCGGAAGCTGCGCTCCAAATTGTCGATTTTTTTGCTTGCAATCTTATGCCCGGACTTGATCTTTGTGAGTGCTTTGGGACAATTGAATGCCGCAAGAACAGCAAGAAGGGTATCTCATGCTCTCACGAATTCATATCCTTTCTGACACCCCTTTAGGAGTTCCACGAAGCTGGCTATGAATCCTGGAGCTTGCGCAAGTGTTTCTTCGTTAACATGGGAGGATTCTATCTTCGAGCGCCAGATTGGAAGGTAGATGGTAGAGACTCATTCGCCATCAATGCGAAGCAATTACTGTTTCTCATCAAGGCCGGGTATCTCGAGTTGCCTTCGATATACGAAGAAGAGATAAATGATCGGAATAAGGCTGATAGCCTGACACGGCGAGTTCACCCAGACGAAAGCAGTGTTACAATTCTAACTGACTGATTACCAGGGGTATCACTATTACCCAAGTCCTCTGGTTCACCTTTACCACCATCGGCCGTGCTGTCCAAGGCCTGGCGATGACAACCCTCGAGCTAACTACACTGGGCCTTATTTTCATGATGACCGTAGCATCCCTATGCTGGTGGCACAAGCCAATGGATGTATCAGCTCCAATCGTGCTTGATTTGAAGGTTGACTTGAGAACCGTGCTTGCAGAAGTGAGACAGCATACAACAGAGGACTCGGGACGTCTCAGTTTAAAGACATTGGCTAATCCTCGTCTAGGGCAACGCTCCTTCCGATGCTTCCGAAATGGCATATATGGGAACTCCACTGAGTTTCATAGGACGACATGAATGGTTCTACAGCCGGCTGTGGTTCTACTACACTCAAATGCTGCGTGAGTTGGGCCTGGCTCCGAAGCCGTGTTCGCCTTATCAGTTTGATCATTTCTCCAGTATCGATTTTCATGATCCCGACGTCAAGGCTGGATCCTTTGCCATTCCGCTGGTCATAATCTACGGTTCCATTTTCATGGCGGCTTGGAAATTCCACTTTCCGACGGAGATCGAACAGACGCTTTGGCGTATCTCTGCTATTGCTTCGTCATCCTTGACGGCGGTTTCCGCATTCGAAACATTACAGAATCACAGTCCCGAGCTGGTAGCTTCTTGGTTTTCGTGTCTGCTCAGGTGTAGAAACCCCTCAAGCAATCGTTCATCAACAACAGAACGACCGCCATCCAAGTTCATTGTGATGTATCACCGGCTCAATGAGTCTTTAGACTGGCTACGCAACATTTCGCCAAATAGGGATCCAGCGCTGCATCTTCGACTCCGTAATTTTATTCCCACGTCGATCATGATATTTGCGTATTGCTTGTCTCGAGGTTACATACTGGCGGAAGATCTGGCCTCACTCAGAACCCTTCCTGAAAGTGTTTTCGCAACCCTGAACTGGGGACGGTACTCGCCCATTTTCTAAAAAGCATACAGAATATGTGACCAAGCGGTGTGAAGGCGTCTGATTGTCTCGATCAGCTTGTGTCTATAAGGGTCATTTGGTTACTCTCTGGAAGAGGCGGATGGTATGGGCTTTATTGTGATGCATTTAGTTAATAGATATAGATACATGGTCTCTGATGATAATGGATACGACACCACCAACACCGGAGAGAAACACTGCTGACATCGAGTGCGAATGTGGCTGTACCCAATCGAGCTAAGAAATTGCCCGATTGAAGGATGTTATGCCTTCAGAGTTTTCGAGAGACGAACGCAGGTATTCGTCAGTATCATTATCGGCTTAGTTGTTGCGCAATCACAGTATAAGCTCACGAGCTCTTTCGCATATCGCCTTTGATAAGCATAAGGTACCGAAGGATCCACCAAAGTAAAGTACATAATGCGCAGGGAGACCAGCGCACCACAGCCGATGACAAGCCAGTAAACCGGATCCATCGCCTCACTACATGTCGGATCCCCTCACAATATTTCGCTTGAAGCGTGCTCCATTCCGACGTCCGCTACGAAGCGCTGAGCTTCCGTGTTCGAAATCATGGAGGCCCTAGCCGGATGTTCATTGTGCGAAAGACTCGACTCCCCAAGCACATCAGTGCGGACAACAACACAGGCGTCTTCCAAAAGAGGAAGGGCACCAGAAGGCGAAATAGAGTACGGCGGGGTGTTTCTGGTGCTTCCTTCTGGATATTCATCGTTACGTACAGCAAGTGGTGTTGGTTCCAAGCTTTGAACTCGTCGTCGCTTTGCGTGATTTCCGGAAATGGCCTGCTCCGTGTTCGTCTCCAAAAGTGGGCGTTTGAGGCGCTTCATGACGATGCCTTCGAGTCTTTTGGCAGCACCACGAATCCTAAATGTAGGCTCGTTTTGAGAAGATTCGAACGGGTGGTATGCAGGATTGGGGAAAGGTAGACGCCAACTTGAGCCGATACCACTTGATATTGGGTTGCAGCCTGTTGCGAGGTGATTGAATAGCTTCCCCCCAGAGCGGAATGCATGTCCACACCCACGACAGATGCGGGGAACACCATTCGAAGAAATTCCATACATGTTAGCGTTGGTGAATGAACGCCTTGACGACGATGGCTGGATCCAGTGAGTGCTGTTCAGGTATTCCCACCGACGAACATACCCAGACCTCCTCTCAGGCCCGTCTCTCTCGCTCTGCGGAGGTTCTCTTCCCATTCTAACATCAAAACCACCGCCAGGTCGGAAGGAATCATCATATACCGGCCGGTAGGAATCCAACAGCATGATGGTACTCTTGATCTCGTATGACGCGTGCTTCAGCGGCCTCGCTCTTCACGCCAATTTCTGTATGCAATTTCAGGCACAGCTTTTCTTGAAAGGCTATCTTTTGAGATCCGATACGCAGTTTCGTTCCACAGTCGCAGAATACTAGAACCCTTTTATAATTTTCAAGCAATTCGTGGGAGTCACTCAATGCTCTCAGCTCCGTGATGTTCTGTCCGTTCTCATATTAGCGAGCCATCACCTGAAACGCAGAAGCTTCCTTGTCTAATTTCACCTGCAATCAATTGAGATAGTTGTTGAACACTGTAGTCGAAGCTGATGATAGGAAGGCAACCCAAACTTGGCTGGAGGATGGCAAGGGAGTGAATACTAGGAAAGTCCACTTCTAGTTACTAGCTGCGGACCGATCCGAGCCGAGTCAAATAGAGCAGGTGCAGGAAAAGGGAGCAAGTGCAGGAAGGAGTGAAGAGTGTGCTCCGTCTGATCTCATCGATCGGGCAAGCGCGCTCCTGGTTGGACACTCCGCGGCTGGTGCACACTTCCAAATGAAGCACTGGTCTGTTGAGGAAGAAGGATCCCTATATGGAGTGTATATTGAAAATTGCCTCAAGTGACATGAGACGTCATTCACCGCTCCAACAAGTAATCTTGGCTGGCTATGGTTTTCCACACCCCGTAAAGCCCACTCACTGGCCAGAGCCGCCAAACAAAATCGGGTATCCGGTGGCTTCTATTTTCGACCCACGACCGTTTCATGGTGCTGTGATTTGGCTTCACCTTATCATATATGGTAGGCAGCAATGATGCGTGGTATTTACTTCGAAGAGACTCGTAAGAATTCCGATCGTAGATTTCCCAGAACTCTTCTTCGGTGTAATACGTCTTGGCGTACAGACATTTCAGTCCATTCAGCTCAAGAATCTTTCGCTCGAACTTGCGGTTGACTTCAGCAAACCTCTGCCCGTCTGTAGGACCTGGTCCCCATACCCCTATATTGAGCATATTCTTATCAGTCATCTGGGAACAGGCACGTGGTCGCAGCACTGAGTCCGGGCTCAACTTGACTGGACAGAGCCAAAGAGGGTACAGGCCAAAATTTGCGTCGACATAATTGACAAACTCTTCCGCTCTTTTGTAAGGCATGCCAATGTCTTGGACGATGTACCGGTCTGCGTGGCCGCTCTGATGTAACGCATGGTACATCACCCGAGTGTGCATGAAAGTGTTCAGAAACCAGCGCATGAGGAATATGAAAGGCACCATGAAGTACAGAAAAGCGTACTTGCCCGTCCAGAATGCGCCTCGATCATACCGAAATAGGTAATCTGTTACAGGGATAATATCAACAGAGGGTTTCGAGGACTTCGACATCATTCTCTGGGCATGTAAGTAGAACCAAGGATCTGCCGCTCGAGTAAAGCGTTGTGGCTTAGTACCCAAAGGGGGAGTACGATCTACAAGACGACCGGTCATGACAACTCCAGACTTCTTGGTGAAAAGAATACCGTCGATGAAATCGTTTGAAGGATTGTCAACCTCCGCTCGAATTCTCTTCACTGCCTCTGTGGCTGAGAAGACGGGATGGTAAGATAATTGGACATATGGCTTTGCATCGATCAGCTGGACTTCCAGTAAAGTTGTCACTCCCAAGGTACCAAACGAGCTCCGAGCCCCTCTCCATAGATCCTCTCGCTCAGATGCTGAAGCTGTGACAACATCGCCGTTGGCAAGGACGATCTCAACCCACAGTACTGTCCGCTCGAACAACCCGTACTTAAAGGAGCTACTTTCGCCTGAGGTACCGGCATAGCCGCCACCGACCGTAATTCCGGGAAACTCCATTACGACAGGTGGGACAAGGCCATGCCTCAGGGAAGTATCCACTAAGTCATCCATTGGGACATTGGGCTCCACAAGAATGGTCTTTCGCTCCGCATCGACATCAAAAACATTCCGCAAGCCACTCGTGTCAACAATCTGGTCCCGTCGGAAATCAGCCGTTCGCGTGCTATTCGTAGAGCCATGGTAGATACGAAAGTCCTTGCCACGTTCATGAAACCCCCGAACGGCTGCAGCTATAGCATTGACTCTCGCATCATGGGAATTTTTTAATTCTGTGGATGAGGTCGCCAAACTATCGGACATGGTACTCTAGCGTGCGCCGTCGTGCGGACGAGGTGCTTTAAACCGGAGGAACGCGAGTGCGCGGATGCGAGACGATAACGAAATGGAACAAAAATGATCTAAAATCGTGACGGAACGAGCGGACTAGGAGAAGTGGAGTGATCATGTATGTAGTTACTCGTCTGGGGGACTCCTGAAATTCATACTTGAATCCTTCTCGGGCGAGCGTGCCGCCTTCTTCCGGTCAACGCTTACGAAGAGGGAGATGCCTGGAATTTTTGCTGAGGCCTTTCTGGCTTACACGGTTTTCCGTTCATTCAACATCATAAACCGAGTATATGTCTCCTCATACAGAAAAAGACGGTTATCATGCCTAACATTCTTCAAGGGAGGGCCCCCATCTTTTTCCATCAGCCATAGAGCATATGGCACGGTTCATGTCACCGATTAGACTCTCCAATTTCCCTTGAGACTGCGAGAACACAAATCATCGGAGTGCACAGCGATGGCTCCCCTTAGCGTACATGCCGTTGGTATGGAAAAGGGCTATCAATGCTATCCAAGACCGAATCTACTTGAAGCAGTGAAATCAGAGCGCGGTGACCAACACCGGCGTCTGAGCAACACTGTAATCATTCTGGCAATGACCCGATTGTGGTGACGGAGCTAGATATGCCTAGAGAGATATCATGTCGCGGGCTCATATGCGAGTTGGCAGTGATCAATTCTAAAGGGTCTCTCGATTGGGGTTTCTTCCAGAGTTTTTCATTACCGTTCTATTTCCTGACCGACATACTCCCAAGCCTAGCCCAGCCCAAATTAAATATTTACACGAGTCCAACACCCACGCTCCCATGTCGAATTAAAACATCGAACACCTTGCCAACGTGATGGCTCTTAATACGAGACACGCCCGTAAGCATTCATAGTAGGTGCCCTTCCAACGGCCCAGAAGAATCTGCCCATCATGTTAGTACCTTCTCATCGAACGTCCGCTTGCCTGTAAGACTCACTTATGCTGCCGTGTCATATCAATGCCCTCCGGATTCTCACTCATACACTCAATCCGATGCTTGCCCTCCGGCTTCCCTTCCAACAACCGCATCTTCTCAAAGAACACATACGCCCCGTAGGAGACGCAGCTAGTGTTCCCGGACAGCGGCCCCTTCTTCCCACGGAAATCGTCGAGCTGCTTCGACTGGATCTGCTTGGGACGGCGATCGGTGTTGTATATGTTCCGGAGTTCACGGCAGAAGCCAGCGGCGGTGACGCCGTCCTTACGCATGTGCGCGCCGATCTTGCGCCGTATCTCGTCGCAGCTGTCGAAGATGGGCGCGGTGTCGGACTCTTCGCCGGGGAGGTGGATGTCGTAGATGGTTTTGGACTGCGGCGCTGATGCTGATGCAGATGCAGATGCAGATTTAGACGTGGTGGTGGAGACAGGAGCGGCGCCAGAGGAAGCAACGCCTCCTTTCTGCGTGCCAGCGGGAGCGGACTTCGTGGCTGTGACCTTGCGCTTCTTCGGCATGGGGATGCCTTTTATCTCTCTCTTCTTGAAAAATCTCCAAGCTTCGTGGTAGGTCGCACAGCCGGCACCTTTGTCCTTGCCGCTTTGGCTCATAAAACGCGAGTATGCGTTGCTAGAGACACGGAGCGCTTTCTGAAATTCTCCGACTTTCATTCCGCCGGCTTCAATAAAGGTGTTGATCATGCGTCGAATTTGGTCACAGTTCTTGTCAATGAAAAGGCCTACAAGCTCGTCGTCCGAGTCATAATCGTCTTCCTCTTCGTCGTCGTCAGACGAGACTTCAACGATGCTGGCATCGTTGGGTTTCATGCCAATACCAGATTCGTGGGACTTGGAATTGGAGTCGAAGCCGGCATCAGTAGCAGTACGTTTAGCGCTCGTCGAGGACGTGCTAGTTGCGGTTGTAAGAGAATTCGCGGCAATTGACGCAAGAGCGCGGCGCTTGGTCTGTCAACAGAGCTGTCAGTGTGCTTCCTGGTCAAGGTATCTCGTTTGTAACTCACAGCAGGAATCTTAGGCGGCATATCGAATGGAACTGATTCTCAATGGTCTAGTAGAATAGGCCTATTCAATATACACAAGCAGGAGACATAATTGTAGAACAAAAAAAGGACCAAAGCCAATCAGCGGGGAGACGGGATTAGGGGAATTAAAGTTCGCGTCCGTGACGTGATATTGTGAATCTGACCACATCGAGATATGTGCATAACACGAGAAGATCACGCTAGCACGTGACGATCATGAGAGCCTCAAAAGATAAATTTTGCTGAGCTTAGATGTCCAGAATGCCACGCGTGGAGCTCGAACGTGAACGGATACGTGTAAAAACTATGCAAGATAACCAATTGCAGACGACTGCTCCAACGCAAAGAGTGCTCTTAATGATCTTATTCTTCCTTGGCCCCTCCACGTCCAGACCTCTCAGCCTCTTCAATACTCTTCTTATCCGTCTTAATCTCGCCGCCTCCCATGCCAAACATACCGGCCGCCTTCCATGGCCTCTTCATGTCACCCGATGCCGCTTGTCCAAGAACATGAATCTTAACCAAATTGCTCTCAAAGGCACCCTTCAAAGGGATGACGGATTGGACCAGGAGCGGGTTGGTGAACTTGAAGTACAGGTGCATGACTGAAACCATGCCGATACCCATCAATTGTCCCCGGAACAGTGTCCTGAGCTGTTGGAGATCGTAGGCGTGGATCGTGGTGGTGACGGACTTTGGCTCTTCTTGCGAACCCATTGGTGGCGGCTCGACGTACTTGATAACCGTCATATCTGCACTTGTTAGCTGTGATAGGAGACAATGAGGCTAGCAACGCGACTCAAAACGGCGCATCAAGGATATCGTACCCTTCTTCTTGTTGATCTGCTGCTGCACATAGAGATATATGCCAGCGATAATCAAATTTGAGGTCACGTAGAGTGCGCGCACCAGATTGAGGACGTTCGGGTTGTCGAACGGCACCATCTTCGAGAACTGCATGAAAAACCTAAACCCATAGTCAGAGCCGGCAGATACGAGCGAACTTGCGCCGAGGAGCCATACAGCAGGATAAGAAGGTTTGTACTGCAAGGTTGAAAAGTTAGCTATTTCACTTATTGGAAAGCATGCATGAGACCGCACATTTGAGGATTGATTCCACCGATTCCTGCCATTTTGACGATGTCACTGGTGGTTCAAGATGAATTCTCAAGGCAGAAGAGCGTAGATGGATTGAGATCTCTGAGAGAAAGGTGTGGTGGTGTTGTAAGAGTGTTGAGTTCACAATTTTGGAGCACCGGAGCTGGCGGAGGGTTTTCGCCGAATAGTCGTGCTAAACGTAGTGCAAGCTGTCCAGCCGTGCCAGCCCATGCAGCCACGACTCTGTGGGCTTCTTTCGACTTCCACGCCGGAAGCCGATCCCCGTCAGCTCATAGTTACACAGTTGTCTCTATAAATGTACCGCTTTTTGGAGCAAGGCGGTTTTGCGGGTGTCGTGGGTGTCTGGTAGCGTATGTTTGGACGCGGATGTGGACCAGGGCAGATCTCAACCACCAAGAATTCGGCGCCATAGTTTGCTAATGTTTATTCTACTTTCCCCTTGTGCTAGCTATCTCATCCCAGATCTACACAGTGAACTAATGGATGCAGGGATTCATATCTGCTTGACCTCCCTCTGCCATCTCCATGGCTGTTTCTGAAAACTTTTTGGGTCTTCCCTTGCACCCTCTTTCCAGTATTCATATTCCATCCATACATCCTCTTTCATTTGCTCCTCCATCAGCTCCATCCACTCACCAAGCTCAGGGGCCAAAGGAACTGTTCCAGTCTCCACCACATATTGATCCCAAAGCTTCAGCAGCTGCTTCATTCTTTCGGGCTCCTTTTCTGCTAGATCGTATATCTCGCCAGGATCATTCTTGAGATTGTACAGCTGCCAGCGCTCAGGACCTTTGGGCTTTGGAACGAAGACAATTTTCCAATCACCTTTGCGAACTGCCGCTCTACCACAAGTCTCCCACCCATTAACAAACTCATCTTCGTGGACCTTATCGTCTTTGCCTTGGATGAATGGCAACATGGATTTGCCTCGTACGGGCACGACTTCCCTCCCTTGGTAACTAGGCGCCGGATGCTTTACACCAGCCATTTCGAGGATGGTTGGAGTTAGGTCCATCACTGTTGAGAACTTATGCGTGATACCGCCATTCGCGGCAGATTTATCGGCCAAACCAGTTGGCCATTTTGCGAGGAATGGGACACGGACGCCACCCTCAGTCGTGTACGCTTTATACAGTCTGCTTGGGGCAGTTGCTGCCTGGGCCCAGCGGGGACCATACCAGATGAAGGAATTGCCAGCGCCGAGGTTTTCAAGACTGTTGTCATAGTACTTTTGCAGGTGCTGAAGCATTGTTCCCTGTACGATGGGATACGCTTCATATGCTGCGCCCTCAGCGCCATTATCAGACATGAAACAAACAAAGGTATTGTCAAGTTCGCCGGTTTTCTCCAGGTAAGATACCACTTTCCCCACGTTAGCGTCGATGCACTCGACCATGGCCGCAAAAATTTCCATCGCGCGCGACGATTTTGCTTGCTCCTCACTAGTTAACTCGGTCCAGGGCTTTACCTCGTCTGCTACCACGGGATGAGGTTCGGCATCCTGTGGGACAAGGCCCATCTTCTTGAGACTTTGCAAACGTTGCTGTCGGAGGACGTCTGGCCCGTCCTTGTACATGCCTTTGTATTTCTGGATATACTCCCTAGGCGCTTGAAGCGGCCAGTGAGGGGCAGTAAATGGGAGGTAAGCAAAGAAGGGTTTGTCTTTATCTGAACCTTCCTGTCGTTCCTGCAGATATTGGACCATCTTGTCACCATATCCATCACTACTATACCAACCATCAGGCAATTTCTTCACGTACTCTCCGTCTTCACTGTGCAGGGCAATGAAGCTCATGGTCATGAATTCTGGAATTTTGTCTTGGCCCTGCAGCTGCGGCTCAAAGCCGTAATGATTACTACAGGCTGGCAAATGTGCGAAGCTCCGTGTGAAACCTCTAGCTTTTGGACTCCGATCTGGTGTCAAGCCTAGGTGCCATTTCCCCGACATTAAGGTCAGATATCCAGCATCTCTCAGCAGCTCCGGCAAAGCAACGACACGCTCGTTGAGGTAGCCCTCGTAGCCAGGCATTCCACGTTGTGGCGCAGTATCTAGCTTTCCACCCTTTGGTCCATTCTGTCCGCTGATGTTCGTCCATTCAATGAGGTTTCCTAATCCGGCGATGTGGTGATCGGTCCCTGTAAGGATCATGGCACGCGATGGAGAACAAGCAGCAGCGGCATGAAAATCGGTGAATCGAAGACCTTTGGAAGCGATGGCATCGAGGTTTGGAGTTGATATCTCGGAGCCAAAGCAACCGATGTCGCTGAAACCCAGATCATCGGCCACCACCATGAGGATATTGGGACGTTTTTGGGATGCCATGACGAATTATTGTGTGGGATTTGCACTTGATGCTTTTCAGCTCGGTTGCGAAAACACAGTGAGCGAGATGGCAGCCAATGTGCAATAATCAAGCCAAATCTGGATCAGTACCGTGCGTCTTTTGCACCAAGCTAGACTTATGGAGTGATCGCGTGCTGAGAGAAATTGAATTAATTAAATCTCGTAGAGACGATTGATACGTGCCGCTATATGAATTGTCACTCTGCCATCCACAAGAATTTGACACTTGGCTGGTAGTAACCAAAAGTGCCAGTGACTAAATTCGCATACTTGAGTGGTGCGCGTCCTTTTTGTCTTCGAGACATTTGAGGGGTCAGACAGGGAGCATGGCGTGCATGGGGCATGGGCGCATGGATATGACATCCTCCGACAATTTCTCTCCGTCCCGCCTTGGTCCTGTCCATCATCGCTCACTGGACTTCGTGAATATGCCTCACACCGAC
This sequence comes from Viridothelium virens, assembly GCA_010094025.1. Lineage (NCBI taxonomy): Eukaryota > Fungi > Ascomycota > Dothideomycetes > Trypetheliales > Trypetheliaceae > Viridothelium > Viridothelium virens. The sequence continues at coordinate 172,215 of ML991775.1, forward strand.
TGTGCGATTTTCTAAAAGCTCCAGACAGGTACATCTGGCAGCTACTGATGTATGGAACAATTCATCTTGTTGCATGCCTGATTAAAGGAGATCTCCATCAAGTAGTATGATACTTACAGTACGCGATGAGGGACAAGATAAGAAATGTCAGCATTGGATATTCTCTAATACGTTCCAACCTCCTCAGTTCAGAGCTTCTCAGCAACACCCATCAATGGCCGTTCAGGATCATGGATGAGAGCTCAGTTGGATACAGAGCAAAGACTGGCAGCAGCTCTTCCCGATAGCCTGAGCTTTCCTTAACCGGGGATCATCCTAACAAGACTTCGGGCTTCACTAAGCGCAGCCAACACTCTACCGTTCTTCTAGTGAGCAAATCAGACAGTCGATTGGAAATGTGCCTAGTGAGGGTTTATTGATACGGCTCAGAACCGCTTATCGAACCTTCCGTTAACCATGGACAAATCCTCCAAGGAAAGGACCAGATGCTCCATTCATCCGAGAGAGCCCATAGCCTTGCCAAGTCACCGCAGTCTCAAATTTATCTCTCAGTCATCAGGTATGCTTTATTGTTCAGAGTGAACAGATATCTGATAGAAAATTGGAACCATAGCAAGGTGGCAAACTTCAGCACTACCCACTCTTATCTAGACAGAGTTTGGGTATTTGATCGCCATCCATGCTTCAGTTTTGCCCATTACAATAGCTTTTCTGGCAATGATCCACGTCATTTCGAAGTTCCAATTGTCAACTGCATCGCTTTCTTCACGTTTAATTGCATCGATCAGGTCTGCAATTTCTTGCGCATCTTCATCGAGTTGCTCTTTTTCAGAGCTTGGAATTGACGACGCCGCGGCAGCGGCTCTCTTACGTCTCATACTTGGTTCGAGAAGAGTGAGGGCAGCTCCAGTGATAACGTGTCTCTTTCCTGCAATGACGACTGCACTCTGGATATGTGCTGTTGAGACCGTCTCCAGACGCCGAATTCGCATTGAATCGCTATTGAAGCTATTCGGATTCTGGTGCCCTTGCGGAACCTCCGTTTGAAGCGATTGTATGGTTCGAATTAAGGGCGTGGCGATCCTGAATTGGAGTCAGATGATTTCTTCGAGGTTTTATGATCAAGGCCTCGGCTGACCCTGGAAGGAGGCCCCGCGCAATCTTCTCTGGGATGAGATGATTGATGATCGATGTCGAAATTGGAGTCTCAGGGGCGGTCCAACTGTCGCCAGGATCGCACTCCTGCCATTGAAGGTATCCCCCAGGACCTAGGATGTGAAAACGTTATCGCCCAGAGGCTATCTCAGAGTTGAGCTGCTAGCACTAACGTAATAATTGTATTATATTTCTCACTGTTTTCTCTAGATCTCTTGCCTGGAGAACCCAACTGACAAGTCGAACATTGACTAAGTCAAATTGCTCATGATATTCTAATGGAAAAGGCCTCGTCATATCATGAACCACAAGCTCGACCCCGTCTTCAAGCTCCTCCTTAGTTGGATATTGTTGTGGTGAAATATCAAAGCCCACGAAGGAAGTATTCTTTCCCCTGAACTCCGAGCTTGAAGCCAGCTCTCGTAACCAGATGCCCGTGCCGGTGGCCACGTCAGCTACTGCGTTCAGATTCTTCCACGGGATTTCAGGATGGACTAAGTAATCTTTTGACAAACTTCGGAGGAATTTGTGCTGAGCATCCAGACGTTTGGACTCCGTACTATCTCGTGGAAGCATGTACCCGTCGTCTGTGGTGGCCATGACGTTGTGATTTTTCCGTCCTCAGAAGACCTATGCAATCACATGCGAAACGAGGCAGCTGCAAATCAAGTCTGATGGTGGACGTGGCCTTGTATGCTGAGTAAACAAAAACGGATGACACCGGCAGCGCAAGACTTGATCAGAGCACGGAGGACAGCGACACAACCCGTCTGCACTGGAGCATCAGTGATACGTATCTCCCCTCGGCGAAACCCATAGCTATCGACCAGGTCCCAGGGTGCCAAAGGAATAATAGTCGAGCAAGTTCACCGCCAAGGCCAATGCAAGCTACGAGTCACCGATGGATGGGACACTACCTGAAGTTTGTGGAGCACACCGCAACACGGCACGGCACGGACACGCTTACACAGTAGAGTACCGCTCCGGGATCAAATTATATCTCAACTCCGAGCTACTCACCTACTCAAGGCCCAACCTCGTCACCGACGCGAAAAAGCAGGCGGCAGAAGCGATCAGTCACAATCCAAACGATAGTCTATGATCAAAGCAATGCACCTCAAAACGCGAGCCGTGACGATGATGCAGCGACATGATGAGCATCTTGGCCGCGTTTGGGTAATGGTAAACTTTGCTAGTGCTGAGGACTCCTGTGCCGCAATCTGCTCCTTTCCTGTGGCGCAGTAGCTTCCAATGCTGATGATTACTCAGGTCTGTTGTAATTGCCATCAAGCGCTTAACGGCGACGCTGGAGGCCAATCTCGACGGTGTCAGCTGCAAGTATAAGGCTATCGCATCGCTCATACTACGCCATTGGGCGCCACGTAGGATACACTGGCATTGCTAGCTGGACGTGCGTTGAGCCGGTAGCCGAAGTTTTGGGAAGGATAGTCACCGCAGAAATTCGTATCCACACTCGCTCCTTGGTCTCCACCACCAAGACATCAACATCGACATCTAGTAGCAGCAAATTTCAGGAAGTTCACAGGTCTGATAACCCGATCCAGGATCTTGATCTGGAGCAAGGACAGTGAGCTTCGTCAGCTATGGTCAACCATGAAGCAAAGACTTCTGACGGTACTTCCTTGCATCCAATTGCGGTTACCGATCATATAGATGTGCATTAGGAATGTCGGAGAATACCGAAATGGTCGCGATGAATGACCCCTTCTACAGCCGTGCCTATGGATAAAATTTTCTGCCAGAGTGATAGGTCGACATCCAGTGGAGATGCTGAGAGTGCCGAAAGAAAGAGCTCTACATAGAACCCATCGAGATCTGTTTCTGTTGCCCTGCGACTGTTCTTCGAGCTCGAGCAACAGGAACGATACTCTCGGAACTGCCAGAAAGAAAAGGGCGACTTTTGCAGAAGGGAGTCAAGATGATCCATGCTATCGTTCGAATCATTCTCGTAAATCATCAGGCATATAGTCGAAGGGAGATCCAGAATGCGCTGTAGGTCCGATGTGGATGCTTTATGCGATGCAGATCAAGTGCTTCAGAAGAACGGGCGGAGAAATGGCTACACGAAACTGGACCAAAGGGGCCTGAACCTTCGCCACCACCGCGAATGGGGGTTGATCTTCGACATCAGGACTTCTCCGATTCTGACACCCTTCTCTGTACCTTTTAGACGCAGCAAATATGATATTGCTTATATTTGAAGGATAGATAAGTCACAGAGCCAAACGATGAATTTGACGTTCGGGTTCATTACCTCGGTTACTCCATATTCTTTCGACGGATAATGAAAATAGCATAATGGCTGGAATAGAGTCTGCTGATGAGTACCTAGGTAGTTCATACGGTCATTCGCCTATATTTGGCAACGCTGTATGTGTCATTCGAATCTTACTAGACTTCCACTTTATGAGGCACCAGCCTTTGTCACCAGCAACAACAAGCGATCGCCTATACCCTTCCAGAGGTCACAGGCCTGATCCTGCACATCGTCTGGACGGATATGGGAGTGCTTCCCGAATCGCGACGAGGCTTATGAACGGCGATACTATGGGATACGCAGCAGGTACATCCAATATGGTGTTGGTATATTTTCCGAGTAATACAGGCTTGCATACATGATGCTGCTCCTTGCAATAGGCGTTGCTGATCTTGGATGGACTTATTGACGCGTTTTAACCATCTAAGCGTAACCAGATGAACAACATCGTCATCTCTTCATCCTGACCGAAGGAAACCATCAAAACCGGAACCCTGCGAAATCACTTCATCCTTCTCATCCCTTCGTCGAAGCCGTCTCTTGCTCCACCAGATCCTTACTCGACGCGTACGTATCCACATGTGCAATCTCCTCCAAGCTCTTCCCCTTCGTCTCCGTCAGCACCGTCCAGCTGAACATCGCAATCACCGTATCGAACAGTCCCCACAGCAAGAATGTGCCCCATCCGAGGTTAGTGATCATGTACGGCGTCGACAGGGTGAAGACGAAATTCCAAAGCCACTGAGCCGCGACTCCCGTCGCCACGCCCGGCTCCCGAATGCGGGCGCTGAAGATCTCGCTCACATAGGGCCAGGGTAGCGGGCCCCACGACAGGTTGTACGCGATGACGAAGAGGTAGATGAGGGCTACAGTGGCGATGCCGCTGTGCGTGACGTTGGTGTGACCGCCTGCCGGGGCTGCAGGCGGGGGCGGCTTGTACTTGACGACGACGGCGGTGGTAATGAGGCAGGCAGCCATGCAGAGGGCGCCCACGGTGAGCTGGATGCGGCGACCGAAGCGGTCAGCGATGAGAAAGACGAAGCAGGCGCAGGCGACGACTTTGACGGCGCCGAAGATGCCGGAGAGGAGCAGGGCTTGCGAGCCGGAGCCGCCGACGAGCTTCTTGAAGTATTGGGTTGAGTAGTAGGCGAAGGCTGTGGCGCCCGTGGCTTGTTGGGCGGTGAAGACGGCGAAGGCCATGGCCAGGGGATAGAGGTTTTGACGTTGGATGAGCTCTGAGAGGGAGTGTTAGTAATCTTTCCAGGAGTTCTGCAAGAGAAGGAGCGCGGTAAGACGATCGAAGTGTGGAACTGCCGTACCTTTGAGCCTAAAGCCCTCGGTAGCTTGGAATTCCATCTCAACACCGTATCTGATCTCTTGCATCTCATCCTCGGTGACTTGGGAGTCATCGGCACGGATCCACTTAAGACTCTCCCAAGCTTCTGCGTGACGGCCCTTTTTCGTCAGCCAACGCACACTTTCCGTAACAGTGAACATGCTCAGGCCAAGCAATCCAGCTGGAATCAGTTGAAGAGCAATAGGAATTTGCCATTGCATAGCCATAGAGGAAGCCACATTCTTCTGTACGCCGTAGTCAACCCAATATGAGAGGAAAATACCTAGAATGACGTAAGTGCGATCCCCAAGATTAAGCTTTGTACAAGAAATTTGCGTACCCCAAGTATACATCCATTGGAACATGCCACCAAGAGTACCTCTGATTTCTTTAGGGGCCATCTCACTGGTAAACATGGGCACAACCACAGTCGCAGAACCCAAACCCAGACCGGCGATAACACGTGCTACGTAGAAGGCAGGTAATGAGTGGGTGTTGATTGTCTGGATCAATGCGCCAATGCAGAACGTGACGGAAGACACCATGAGAGACCTTTTCCGTCCCAGCGCATTTGTCATTGGCCAGACGAGAAAACAACCGACGAAACCGCCAAGTTGCTGAAGACTAACAGCTAAAGAGGTAACCCCTGATACGGCAATTAATTAAGCAGTCTGCACTTCGCCGAAGTCAGAACAGACTCACTGGTCGATTGTTTCGTTGTGTAACGATAGTCCTTTTCATAAGAGGCGAAGGTAAGGACACCACCTAAATATTTTTTAGACTGATGACGGCGAGTAGCATATGTCTGGGAAACTATTTCATACCAACACTAGTAGAGACGGAAGTCAGCTTGAATCCCATCCTCATACAGGCACACAGGTCTTGCTGCGATACTTACATTCCCGAATCATATCCAAAGAGAAACCCTCCTCCCAGATTGACAATGAATGCGAGCCACCACACACGAATCAACCCCAATCTAGTCCCTGCCTTCATCTTCATCTTGGCGGTGTTGGAGCGCCAATGATCGGTCTCAATCAAGGGAGCGGACTCGCCGTGCTCGTCGTTGTCGACAGGACTCTCGACAGGACTCTCAGGCTGGATGTCAGGACCGCGAGAGGACGTTGCATCCGTCATTACAGGTTGCAATGAGATATATGCAGCACGGCAGAGCCCACGCAATCACTTGACTACCCTGCACTAATTCTGGATTACGCCGTACAAGCCATACATCCAGGTCAGGGTTCGCACGCGGGGAGTGCTGCTTCTGGCCGCGCAGGAAGGTTAATTCTTTGTGGCCATTGGCTACGCATGGCGTGCTGAGGACAAGAGACGGCCAGGAGCGATCTCAGGGTCCAAGCTTCCTTCATGCGACATTTGAGGCCTGGCGGGCCTGGTTCTTTGCAACAATCAAACTCAAGCATCTCGCAGACATTGTAGCCAATTACCAGCGACCTTGATCATGCGCGGAACAACATTAACGTGGCTAGGCTAGACTACTTAGAGCCGAGGCTGACTACCGGGATGACGGCTGACGGTGTGAGTATGGGGAAATGCAAGCGGTGCAAGCCAAAGCCGTTCCATCTTGTCAGGCGGTGGCAAAAAACCGTCACCTCAAATGCAGGTCGATGGTGTCATCCTCGACAGCCGGCGATCGTTGGTACTCGACAACACCAGAGCGGGTCTTGGGCTACACAACCTGTACAGAGTAGCCAGGGTCCATTTCGTCTTGCATTCTACCTAATTTCCTTGCTCTCGCTCTTGTTCTACGGCTACCATGTCAGAGCGGCCTTCCACGCCACCTCCACCCACCCGACAGCCAGGCACACTTCCGCAGTCTCCTCTGACGCCAGAGCAAGTCCGGCGCACAGTGAGTGATGACGAGATTATTCCCAGCAGCCCATATCCCGCTAAGTCAACATTACTAGGAAGAAAAACGACTAAAAGCAAAAGCGCTTCGGGAACAGAAAGAGGCCGCCTCACGATGCAATGACTCCACTATCCGCACCCCGTCTGGCTTCATCGCCGGTCAAAAACGACCACATAATGCCATCTCCACCTCCAACACTCCTGCCACAAATCGCGATGCTCGCACACCCAGCGTCGCGCCTTTCAGCAATGGCGCGGCTCCATCAAGAGCGTCCTCTAAGGCTCCTGACACCGGTATCCAAGCTGCGCGGAAATTCACCAAATATGTCGAGTACGACTTCAGTAAGATGGAAGACACCAAGGGTGGCTTCCTCACGGCAGAAGACGATCCACATAACCGAGCACTACATACTCCAAATCAGGAGGAGAAGCCGGCGCATATGACACTAAAGGAGTGGGAGCGGCACCAATTACTGAAGAAGCTTCGAGAGCAAAAAGCTGGGCCGTTTGAGCCCGGGATTAGTGGTGGGAAAGGCGAAGACGTCTCTAAGCAATGTAAGGAGTGTGGCAGTCTGGAAATCGACTGGAAATGGGAGGAAATATTCGGATGTGCTGTGTGCAATTCTTGCAAGGAGCGTGTACCAGAAAAGTATAGTCTGTTGACCAAAACTGAAGCCAGGGAGGATTATCTTCTTACAGAACGTGAGCAACTGCCCACACTTGTTGCTGTACCTAGGACGGATTGGGCTGACTCAAAGTTTCTGGTAGCGGAACTCAAAGACGAAAGTTTACTACCTCATCTCGAAAAACCGAACCCCCATAAAGCTACCTGGAATAATATGATGTTATTTTTGAGATGTCAAGTTGAAGAATATGCGTTTTCGGACAAAAAATGGGGCTCTGCAGAGGCTCTGGACGAAGAATTCGCAAGGCGTCAAGACGAGATGAAGAAGAGGAAGGAGAAGAAATTCAAGACGAAACTAGAGGAGTTGAAGAAACGGACAAAGTTTGATGCATATCAACGGAGCAAGAGGCAAGGTAATGGGGTCGTTCAATTTGGAGATAGGCTTGCGGGGGGGAAGCATGAGCATGAATGGGGTAGGTCGGTGGAGGATCCTGAGACCGGTGCTACGAAGAAAGCATGCATTGAATGCGGCATGGAAGTAGAAGAGCTCGAGTTCTGAAAGATACCCGCATTTGTAACTGGACATAACCATTAACCTGGAAATTGCATGTTTTCTCCGGACTTCCCCTACACCGATGACGTTTCGCATCCCCGCATAACCATGGGCCCCACTCTACATCACAATTCATAGCAATACCTAATCATCTCCTCGCACGCGCAACTTACGCCGAACCAACATTCATACTTTGGACACTCTGCGGACACTCTTCGAAGCCACGCTCCAATCCTCAAAACAACAACACCATAGTAATGGCGACCAACGGCGTCAACGGCATCCCCCACTCCAACAGCGATCCCCAACCACCACAACCAACTCCGCCGTCCTCCTCGTCTTCCTCCTCCTCGCTCGGCGCCTCCATCGACCGCGACGGCTTCGTCATCATCCCCTCCCTCCTCACCCCCTCCGAACTCACCACCCTCCGCACCGCCTGCAGCCGCACCCTCGCCCTCGCCCGCTCCGGCCACTGGCCCCACCTACGCACCCTCCCCCTGCAATTCCCACCGTGGCCCAAATCGCCACCAGCCGGCACGGGCATCTGGGGGATCCAGCACCTGCTGCACCCCGCGCTGCCAGAGCGCCGCGTCTTCGCGTCGTCGTATTTCCATCCGCGGATCCTGGGGGCGGTGCGCGAGATCCTGGGGCAGGAGCGCGAGGAGCAGCTGGTGATGGAGTTGTATAATTTGTTGGTGAGGCCTGATGAGGAGTTTGCGCTGCGTTGGCATCGGGATGATGTTGGGTGGGAGGTGGGGGAAGAGGAGGAGAGAGTGAGGTTGCAGGAGCCGGCGTTTCATGCGCAGTGGAATTTGGCATTGTGGCGGGATGAGAGCTTGGTTGTGGTTCCGGGGAGTCAGGGGAGGGTGAGGACGAAGGAGGAGAGGGAGGCGGATGTCACGGGGCATATGCCGGGGGAGAAGGTGGTGAGGTTGGAGGCCGGGGATGTGGTGTTTTATAACAACAATATTGTGCATCGGGGGATTTATGCGAAAGATGTCGAGAGGATGACGTTGCATGGGAGTATAGGGGATGTGAGGGGCGGGGGCTCAAGAGCGCGAAATGTGCTCCAGCACGGAGTTGGGGAATGGGTGGAAGATTGCGATTTAAGTATGCTGGACGAAGAGACCAGAGAGACGGCTGAAGGAATGAGAAAGAGGTTAGTGGAGCTGGGACGTGGGAGAGGAGATGTTGGATATTCGCAAAAGAACTAGAGATACTGAGCATATATCTGTCAATCTCCATGGACACGAAAAGAGGTGGAACCGTTGCTTCACGATTAGCTTTGGGACGCTCGGAATGGCTTCGCACTTCGCTGGTCAATGCCATGCTATTACCTTAGACTCGCGAACTTTGCAAGGTGTTCTCGCATATCCTGGCTTCTACACTTCTGATCTATCTTTGGACGAGGTCCGGTCCGGTCCACCTACTTCGACTTATGAGCGATAGACTGGAAGAAATACTTCTGCCTTTGCCAATTTCACATTGGCACCCGACAGTTGGCGAGAGGAGCTATCCAGGAACGCCAGTCGTGACAATGGGTGCAGAGACCAAGCATGGTTGACTCTCCTATCATCTGGACAACCACAATTGCTCTTAGAACGAGGTTAAGCTCATTGATCAGCCTCAGGTTATTCACACTGAGATTTGAAGGAAGATTGACTAGGCCCTTCTATCGGAGCTCGTGATCGGGAGGACCTGAGAGATCTTTCTCCTTACATCGATCTTAAATAGATCCATCCGGATGCTTTCTCAGAAGCAGGGGTTTCTCCAAGACCTCCGATGCATGTCTCATTGGCTCTGCTTGTGATTAAGCAACTGCAGTGAAGATAGAGACAAGGGTAAATAAGTCGATTTCAATTGAGAACTGCTACAATTCTGGTACCTCCGCAGGAGAGAAGATTTCGAGATCGAAAGTGAATGGAAATGGCGTCTGCAAGAATTCGAGCTAGGCCCAACTCCACAATAGCCTCCGAAAAGATACCAGATAGCGTGGGGGCGTATGGTGAAGTTAGCTGGAGCTGTGGAGGGCATTGAAGCCGTGTTTGCCGGGCCGATCTCGGGGTTTGGCGAAGAAAAGAATAGCTCGGAGTTGCTATCTGCTAGAACCCCTCACCACCTAGAGAACCACCCCACTTAGTCTGCTCATTCTTCCGTCCACACCATCACGGATTTTTTCCAATGATGGCAAGGTTGCATGCAGGTGCCTGCGTGAGCTTCCATTGGCCTGGTAGAGCTGCTTGACCAAAATATCTTTGAATCCTCGAGAGATTCTTCTCACAGGTGAATCATCTTCCCATTCAAATTCCTCGTCAACAAGAAATTCCAGAAACACCACTGCGATGGTGAGCCGGACACTGGCTCTTGCGCTCTTCAGCGCTTCCATTTCTCATGCTGCCGAGACTGTCCTGGGAGTGTACATGTTCCATCGACATGGTGATCGAACAGCAAAGCAAACCCCTCCAGCGAACTTGACTGACCTGGGGTACACCGAAGTCTATCATTCTGGTCAGTACTATAGAAGCCGCTATGTAGCGTCCGATGCCTCATTAAAGATTTCCGGCCTCAACAGCGACATCGTCCTGCAGTCGCAAATTGCTGTTTCTGCACCATCGGATACGGTCCTCCAAAATTCAGCACAGGGTTTTCTCCAGGGATTATATCCAGCAGTGGGAGCTCAGCTGGGCAATGAGACGCTTGCGAACGGCTCTAGCGTCCAGGCGCCGCTTAACGGCTATCAACTGATTCCAATTGCCCTCACTCCTTCTGGAGGTGGCAGTGAAGATAGCAGCTGGCTTCAGAGTGCCTCTGGGTGCTACAATTCTATCACTAGCTCCAATAACTACTTTACGTCGGCAGACTACCAAAGTCTTTTCAAAAGTACTTCAGGCTTCTATGACAGTTTGACGCCGGTGATCAACAGGACCTTCAATGCAAGTCAAATAAACTATAAGAATGCCTACACCATCTTCGATCTGATTAACGTCGCTGAAATCCACAACTCTTCAATCCACGCGTTCGACAATATCCTTACAAACGACACTCTGTTCCAGATCCGCACTCTTGCGGATCATCACGAGTTCAACCTTGCCTACAATGTCAGCGAACCAGCCCGCGCCATTGCGGGTGCTACAGTAGCAGCCCAAGCGGTCCAGTATCTCAACAATACGATTACCGCAAACAACAATTTCAGTGGGCCTCGCCTTGGTATCCAATTTGGCGCGTATAATAGCTTCCAGTCATTCTTCGGACTTGCCAATCTGACAGCAGCGAGCGAGGATTTCTATGGCGTTCCAGATTACGCATCAGTCATGATCTGGGAACTCTTTACCAACACAACACTACCCTCTTCAGGCCTGCCTCCTCAGGACGATCTCTATGTGAGATTTTTGTTCAACAATGGAACCTCAGCGACCACGACTGTACCCCAGGTTTACCCGCTCTTCGGTGGCAATGCGGTCGACCTGAAATGGACCGACTTTGTCACTGGCATGAACAAATTCGCTGTTGGTACAACCCAGCAGTGGTGTCAAACTTGCGGAAACATAACAGGCACTTGTGCCCAGTTCGCCAGTACACCAAGCTCATCTAGTTCCTCAAGTCACTCGTCAGGAAACAGCAACGGTATCTCCACGGCTGTTGGCGGTGTCATTGGAGCAATGGTCACACTTGCTGTCATTCTCGGAGCTGAAGCATTGCTCCTGCTGCTCTTCGGACTTAGGGTAGTAAGTAAAAAGAGGCTCACCTCGGCAGGGCCTACAAACGGAGCAGCTGCGACAGGGGCCAAGGCTTGAAGAGATTCAGATGCAAGCATAAGTTGCAATATGCAATTTTTTAATTATAAACAGTTGACAGCGCAAGAAAATCGAGTTACCATAATCGTTTTCATAGTGGCTTGATCAGGACTAGGTCTAAACAATATGATAATATTCCGAAGCCTTTTGGCGGCTGCTCCTCTAATGTTTCACACTAGTCATTGCTTCATCAAAATTTGCAGTTGCCTTCGCGTGTCGTACTCCATTGATGGCTGACGGCCACCTGTTCGGAGACTTCGTAACATCGCAAAGCCTTCATTTGCTCCCACAACAAGCACCTCCAGTAATTAAAATTGATTACATTGAGATGAGCAGGACGACAGCAGCTCAGAGGCTGCGAACTCACGCGCTAGTACATTGACAGAGGTACAATAGTCCTTCAAAGCGCCTTTCCCATAAATTTTCGCTTGGTAAAACTTAACCACCACTATCACAAAGAAGCAATCATGTCAGCTAGCTTACTCTTGATTGCGCCTCAGCAAGATTAATTACAGGAGCAACACTTACCTTACTCGGCCGGTCCTCTCCATCCGCATACACCCTCTGCAACAACCTCATTCCCAACTCCTGCCTCATCTGCCCCACGTACCCCCTCAACACCTCCGCCTCGTTCCGATCCCGCGGAGGTTGAAACGCCTGATTCAAAGGAAACCCCGCGTCTCCAGGGACACTAAAATTATTGTCAAGCGCTACATTCGACACGGCCTTCTCGGCTTCGCGCCGGCCCATAGTCGGCCGGATCTGGTTGAGACATTGGGAGATGAAGAGGATGGCATAGATGAGGACGCGGTCGGCGGGGCCTTTGATCTCGAAGTTACGGAAGAAGGTATTGGCCCGGAAGAGGGAGAGAGCTTCGTCGAGGGGGTCATAGGAGGCGTGGTCCGGGGCGAGTTGGAGAGGATCTTCACCGGGGGCGAGAGCAGAGAGTTGAAGGGCAGGACCTCGGGTTTTGGTGCGAAGAGGAAGGAGAGCAAAGTTGCCTGAACATGTAGTGAGTGGCGGGAAATCTGGACTAAGAAGAGAGGAGCGTACCTATTAGCTGCTGGTTCGGCTCATCGAGAAATACGGAGTGGTAGGCCTGGGAATTATTCGTCAGCAAGCGGAATTGGCTCAAGCTCAAACTCGGAAGTCGAGGCTCACTGGCATGACTGCAGTGACAACACTGGTTCAGATTGTGCTGGGCAAGGGTGGCTTCAAGAAAGCCTGACCCGGTTGAAGTGGTCGACTTGTGCGATGACGGACTGGAGCTGCGCGTCGGACCCACGAAACCCTTGCAATCGGTCGTGTCGGAGTCGGTTTGGCGGGTTTGGCGGGCAGACTTCGGATCAGATAAAAGAGAATCAGATAACTCGGCCAACTCAATTTCATCAACGCGTCGGCGCGTTCTCCACGATATCAATCCCATCGCTGTTCTACAGGCTCACAACGACGGTGGAAAAGTCTTCCCTCAACCCCCACCCTCCCAACCCCTTTCTCTTATCCTTTCAACATGTCCGACCTCGGAGATGATGACATGGACATCGATGTCTCCGTGCAAGATGACGTACAATTCTCCTCCAACAACTCCAATGCCAAGGGCAAGCGGTCCGCGGCGAATTTACCAATTGAGGCGGAAGACTCTCTCCCTTGGTTCGTCGACCCTTGATCGGCATTTCCGGGCGGTACAGTAGCTTACAATCAGCCCGGCGATACAGGGTGGAGAAATACCGCCCCAATACGCTTGGTGACGTATCAGGCCATCAAGATATACTAGCAACGATAAACAAATTCGTGGACTCAAATGTTCGTCATGCCCTCTCTATATCTTGGCGCCCCGCTAGAGATAGCGTTTTCCAATCTCCAATTTCCATTGACAATGCTAAATCATAATGCGTCGGCATAGCGACTCCCACATCTCCTCCTCTACGGCCCACCAGGAACGGGTAAGACCTCCACCGTCCTCGCCCTCGCAAGACGAATTTACGGCGCGGCAAACATGCGACAAATGGTCCTCGAGCTCAACGCATCCGACGACCGCGGCATCGACGTCGTCCGAGAGCAAATCAAAACCTTCTCAAGCACCAAGCAAATCTTCTCCGCTGGCGCCTTCAACCACAACCAAAACCACAACAGCAGCAGCAGCAGCAACATCTCAGCCTTCAAACTCATCATCCTCGACGAGGCCGACGCCATGACGGCGACCGCCCAGATGGCCCTCCGCCGCATCATGGAGAAATACACCGCCAACACGCGCTTCTGCATCATCGCCAACTACACGCACAAGCTATCGCCCGCCCTCCTCTCCCGCTGCACCCGCTTCCGCTTCTCGCCCCTCAAGCCCGCCGACATCCGCTCGCTGGTCGACCGGGTCATCGCCGAGGAGCACGTCGCGATCGCCGCCGACGCGGCCGACGCGCTCGTCAGCCTCGCCAAAGGCGACATGCGGCGCGCGCTGAACGTGCTGCAGGCGTGCCACGCCTCGTCGACGCCGCTGCGCCCGCCTGGCGCGCCTCCCTTGACGCCGAAGCAGCAGGCCGACCTCCAGCGCGACACCATCACCGTCGACACCGTGTATGACTGCGTGGCGGCGCCGCATCCGCAGGATATCGAGCGTATCAGGGATACCCTGCTCAGTACCCCCGATGTGGCGAGCTGTTTGAGTGTCGTTAATGCGCTGAAGAAGGATAAGGGGCTGGCGCTCGCGGATATCTTGAGTGCGTTGGCGGAGGAGCTGGTGAAGTTGGAGGTGCCGAGGCAGACGCGGGTGCTGTGGATGGAGGGGTTGAGCGAGACTGAGTGGAGGTTGGCGGGTGGGGGGAGCGAGATGGTGCAGACGGGAGGGTTGGTTGGAGTGGTAAGGAGTGGGTGTGAATTGGCGGCGTAAGAGCTTGCGTAACGTGGCGAGTTTTTCAGCGCTCGGTGAATGGTTTCTCTACACAAGCACGTGTAATGATCTCTTCGTTGTCGTTCTGGTACCAGGCGTTCAGGGACCTGTACAAAGCTTATGATGAAGTATATACCCAGATTCTAGGTGCTCGCTTCCCAGTCCCCAATCCTTTACATCACTCCTACGCCTAACCTCCCTCCTTGTAGCTCCCCAGCCTTCTCCTCCCCCACGACCGTATACCGCCAGTCTGCCGGTTCTCTCCCATGGGTAAGGCCCAGTTTCTCCTATCCGCCGCGATTCGCTGCTCCTCGAGAATCTATTCCACTTTGGCGTCAGCATCAACATCAAAGCCACATCTCGAAGCTTTCCTCCGATCCCGACACAATCGATCCCATCGTTCTCACTCACCCGTTCCGCAACCTCCTTCCGCCTTTCCCGCCTCTCCCTCTCCAGATCTTCGTCCACCCCACCCCCACCCTTCTCCGCCCCAAAATCCACCAGCATGGTGTTCTCCCTTCTCCCACTCCCTAACCCCTGTCTCACCTCCTCCGCCGTAATCCACCGCCGCGCAAGACACACCGCAGCCTCGCCTCGCCGGGTACAGCGACTGCAGGATGGCAGCGCGCGGTCGCAGGGGAGCTGAGCGACCGCGCACTGGAGGCAGGGAACGCGAGCGATCCAGGGGATGTCGTAGGGAGAGTTTCGGCTCAGAGGTTGGTGGGGAGGCGCGGGAGTTGGAGATTTCTCATGGTGTTGCTTGGTAGTGGCGGCTGGGGATGGAGCGGGATTTGGTGCATTGAGATAGTCGGAGCTCGGGTCTTGAGGTTTGGTGAGTGGATCTATGTCGATGCGATGTCTAAAGTCAAGGGGGGGATCAGGGGGAGGCGATGAGGGGAGCGATGCGAGGTCTTGAGGCGAGCCGTCCTCGTCCCAAATCGATGATGGTGCAAAAGGTGAGAACGGGGAGGGGAAGGCCGCAGAAGGAGTTTCATAGTATTGAGTCCCATACGGATTTGTGGGATCTCCCCTTTCAACTTGTGGTCGAGCTGGTGTCTGGAACTTCGATTCCGTTGGAAGTTTTGGTAGTCCAGAATACTGGGTAGTCTCCTTGATGACCTGTTCGGAAACTGGACCATGCTTGGCCATGACGAGCGAAGATTCCCGCCAAGAAATGGATCAATTCAATCAGGGTAGGAAAGAGTCAAAGAGAAGGAAAGTGAGATCGGTAAGCCCGACCCATGAGCTCCACCTTTATCTCGGGTGTTTGCATACAAACTGACAAACTGAGACTATTGCAAGTGACGGACTTATAAAAAAAGACTAACAAAAGTGTTATCGAAAAGTGATTGCTGTATATGGCATCCGTGTGTTTCCTACTTGTTGGGCTTATTGAAACGTGGAAAGACTTCAATACGGCAAACCAGTTTTGGTGTAAAAAAAAAGAAGATATCTGGAAATTAGCTCTGACCCAATCTCACTGAGTTCATTTCAGCTGTGTTTAACTCGAATGTGTCGAGATTTGAATCAAGCAAGCAATACCACCGTCAAACACTTCCTGCTCAGCCGGTCTAGGCACGCGGTCGTGCTCTTGTGTCAGACCGAGGCAAACGGAAGATCCTCGCAGCGCATCCCTATCATTGCAGGAGGTCTGGCAGCTCACGATGCCTGCCTCTGGCGGGCCATAGTCCTTCTCACTAGGAGAATTATTCGATCTTGCCAGTCCTTACGCTGTTGCCATCTCTCTTTCCTGCCTCCGCTTTTCATCAAATACAGCCTTCTGCTTCGCCATATCCTTCAGCAGTGCGGGCTCATTCTCCATTGCATCCTGAGCAGCATTGTTTCCTGCCGCACTCTTGCTCGTGCCCGTCCCGGTACCAAGACGCTTCTTCTCGTATCCCCATCCGGTAACGTAACAACCATAGTAGAAGTGCGACTCTCCCTTCGCCTTGTTGTACTGCATGGAACGCGTTTCCAGGTATTCGATTTTCACCCCCGGCGACATGATCTTTCTCCGTAGCTCCTCTTTGGCATTGGCAGCCATCACCGACTTCGCTGCCGCCTTCTCAATCTGTGCAAGCTGCGGCTCCCATAGAGCAGTAAGCCAGGCCTCGGCTATCTCAAAGCCATGCTCTGGATCGCCTAAGATGACAGCAGCAACATATGCCTCAAATACATCGGCAACAACCTTGTAAAAAGCTGGGTCATCCATCACGCTTGGCGTACATGTCACCTTCTGATCGAATCCATACTTTCGAGAAAAATTGGCGAGGGAGTTGTTGCAGACCAGATTTTCACGAGTATTCGCTAATTTCCCCGATGGGAATTGAGGGAACCGGGAATAGATGATGCGGGTCGCGATGACTTCAATATAGGCGTCACCTAGGAATTCTAGACGTTCGTAACTAGAATCCTGGGCAGCAGAAATGCGGGAGCTGGTCACGGCGCTGTTATGAAGGAAAGGAGCAGTCGAAAGGTAGCCTGGTGGAACAGAAGGCAACTTTGGGAAAGATATGGAGGGTGAAGACGGTGTGTGGCTTGGGATTGGCCCATGCTGAGGAGTACCGTTGTGAGACTCAGGCTCGAAGTTCGATGTCTGATCTGGACCTGCCGAGTGTGAGAGAATATTGATCGAATTTTTACTCGAGGTAAAAAACAGAGAGCTAGGTAAAGAGCTACTACGGATGGATTTTGCAGTTTGTTTTATTGATCAAGATCTGAGATGCCCTACCGGTTGGAATGATATTGGGATCTTGCTTCTTGTGCGATGATCCTGTAGTCGGCTCCGACTCGCGCTTACGCTTGTTACCCATGGTGAAATTCAATTCAATGGTGATTTTGTCGGTTGCGGGAGCTCTGGAAATTTTGGAGGTCGGAGACATGCACGACATCGTTCAGTCGACGTCGGCGTCGGAACCCTTCCTAGACTTGGGCAAACCCTCAATATCACACCACACTTATCCATCACCGCTGCAGCATCATGGCTGTGGCTCGTTCGCGAGTACTGGACCTCATGAAGGTGATAATGCCGTCAATGAGGGCACGAAATTGAAGTATTGCTAAAACTGGGTTGCAGGTCCAGTGCCGCATCTTCAACACAACATTCAATCCAGATCGGCTTCGCACCGGAAACAAGATTTTACGCCAGCGCCTTAGAGGTCCTACACTTGCCCAGTATTACCCTCGACGAGTCGTTACTATCGGGGATCTTAGGAAGGCATATCCGGATTATGAGGTCTGGGATGAGAAGGAGGAAGAGAGATTAGAGCATGTTGGGATGCTCAAAGCGAAAGGGAAAGGGCCTCCGAAGAAGAAAAAAACTGCCGAAGGTGAGTCCTCATATAACTGATGAACTTGCGTCAATGTACACTGGCTTATCAAGAGTAGAATCCAAGAAATTCGCCGGCAAGAAAAAGAGGTGATGCGGCGGGCGCGCTATTGACGAATCGTGCATTGGATCTTGAAAGACTGGTTGTACTATTGCATTCATTCGGCGTAGAAAGAGATTCTGCACTAGCTTGGGAATTTTCGGATATGGAGAGAGATATGTGTCTACGCGAGACATGGGCGATGCGTACAGACTTGCGTTCATACATTTGTCCAAGTGCGACTGTATCATACATGATATCCCTCGCTCGACATTGGGCGGACCCATTTTGGATCCAAGAAAATTTGGTACTGCAACGAAGCTAACTACCTCCTGATTTCCATCCTGCACCCGAAAGAAACAAAACGCCAGCCATCTAGAAGATGCGAGTCATGCCAGGAGATCCCGTTCCGTGCCAAAGATGCTTTCGAACCCGATGTTGGAAAAATGCAGAAACCTCGACAATCATGCTGAGTTTGGTCCACCGCTATGTCCACCACTCTTGGGGTCGAGTAGTAGCTTCGGCTTGATGAAGCCTTCGTCTATCTGACTGAACCAATTTGCCGCATCCTCTGACGTTCCCGAGAACAATTGGCTGATGGCACCACTCGTTGTAAGGTTGTGATCGCTCGTGCTCCGAGTTCCCTCTGGTCTCGTTCCCGACGTTAAATGTGATATATCGCCTTGGCTTGTCCCGCCGTCTCGGCTATCTCTCGTCGGCGAGAGCTTTCTTCTCGGCGATCGTCTCGCTGGAGGCGGCAAGTCAAGGTCAGCATCGTCATCATCATCGTCAAAGTCAATTTCTTGACTCAGTAATCCTTGTTCCGCCACGTCCATGTTTCTGCCACTCCGACTTGTATTCATCCTTCTACCAATGGCCGATCCAGGACGTTGGGGTGGACTGGCACTGATAGTCCCACTGCTATAGATACCTGCTGTTCCGCCTTGCCGATCGCGGTCTCTACTACGGTTATCCATAGGTGAAAGTGCAACACCATTGGTACTTGATTTCGGCATGTGACCAAGACCTTTTCCTGCGTTCCTGGAGTAGGTCCCGCCAGAGACAACTTCAATATCGAATTCATCATCCGAGTCGATTTCTTCTACGACCCCCATTCGAATGTTCAGGATCTCAAGCATCCGTGCCGTCGTCCCTCCAAAAATGATTACGGTCAATACAACGACAACCAGAACCGTAGCCCTCAGAGCATTTCCGTTGGGTCCAGTTAAGCCGGCAGCAAGAGCCACTCCTACGGCCCCCCGCAAGCCTGCCCAGAAAAGCATCGCTTGATGAGGCCATGGAAGTTCTTCCACGGCTTCTTGTCCTCGACGCTGGGCACGATATCTAATGAACCAATTGATCGCCTTTGCCAGAGGGAAGACAGCTAGGTATCTGGCAATGCAGATTCCAATTACCGTAACCAGGATGAAAAGAGGCTTAAATTCCAGGCCTGTCTCTGAGAACAGGGTGAGACCCAGGTAGATGAAAATGAAATTCTCCGAAAGCTGGGCCATGATTTGAAAGATGAATTTCGTTGTCAATTGGGTCCGTCTCGACATGTTGTGGTAGGCGTAGTGCTTCAGGCAAATCCCACAGAACAGTAAGGACACAATACCTGCGATATGTAAACAACAGTCAGAAGGTATTAAGCGGATTGACTAACCTGATAAGTGGACAGCATTAGCAAAGAAATAGGTAGCGTATGCAATCAAGATGATCAAGCAGCTTTCGATTTTGGGAAACCGCCGCACGAGGGTGTACTTGAGTAGTAAAGACGTGCCAATGCCAACTACAAGACCAATGATCAAGCTGCCAAAGAAGACCAGCAAGAAAATGCCGATACTTTCAAACAAACTGAATATGGTCAGGTGTCCAGCCTGAGCACCTTCTTTGTACTTTTGGGCCGTTTCGAAAAGAACGATGGCAATGGCATCGTTCAGGATAGACTCCCCAAAGATCACTGTATATAGTTTTGGATCGACTTTGTAGGTATTAAAGATGGCAAGAATTGTCACAGGATCGGTGGCAGAAAGCGTGGCACCCACAGACATCGCCTCGACAAAGTCGATATTGAGTCCTTCGAGAGGTATTCTCGTCCATAGGAATAGGATAAGACCCAAGACCAAGGCTGAAATAAAGGTTCCAGCGAAGGCAAATGTGAGAATCGCCCCAATATGACGGAAGAAGTTGCCCTTCCTGTCGTTAGCCAATCCACCCAATGATGTGAAGCAGAATCCTATTCTCACCTGGTGTAGCTCGTAGCCAGAGGCTAGAATAATCGGGGGCAGAAGTAGATTGAAAAAGAATTGGTAGTCGAAGCTCACAGCATCTAAGACGGAAGGCGCTGCTGTTAATCGCAAGACGAGACCAACCACCATGCCGGCAAATAT
Organism: Viridothelium virens; assembly: GCA_010094025.1. Lineage (NCBI taxonomy): Eukaryota > Fungi > Ascomycota > Dothideomycetes > Trypetheliales > Trypetheliaceae > Viridothelium > Viridothelium virens. The sequence goes on from ML991775.1 coordinate 192,467, forward strand.
TGACATAACCGTCTCATGTATGGCCTGGACTTTTCTTGTCTGTAACAAGTAGCTCGTGAACAAGGCTACTATGAGTAGGACGATGAGAATGAGGAGAGCCCATGATGCGAAGATCTCCTTTTGGCCAGCCTCTGGTTCTATTCAGGTATGAGTATTGTCTGAATCGCGTGAATCGCAAGCTTGGGAGGTGTAGGATACCTTCGGGGTCGTCTGGATCTGCTCCATCTCTTTTTCCTGTACAAGGCATCAGCATCCAGCACTTCAACCGGAGCAAGCAAGTTGACACGTACTCAAAACTTCGAACACAGTATTTGCTAATGCCGAAGACATTTTGGATTGCTATTCCTGCTTGTGTCATTCGGAACAGGCGATGTTAGACGGGAAATGTGACACTTTAGGTCGTCTTGGCGGCCACGCAAGACCGGAGTGGCCGATGGATTGAAGCTGGAAGAGGGACCCTGGAGAATCGCAGTGCTGTTCTTTGGCGAGTTTGCAAAAGGGAATGCTTCCTAGAGACTTCGATGCCGATCGACATCTTCTAGAGAAACATTGGATCGCACAAAAAAGTTGAGACAGGGCCAAGCTTTGAGTTTGGGACATTAATGGTGCCGCAATTCTGTCCTTCACAAGATCCTCGGTCCTTCCCCGGGCGGAATAAGCAGGTCCGCCCCACCCCGCCCCCAAAGTGGCTGATTGGTGGCCACGCCCGTGCAGAAAGCTGTCCGGGACCCTGTGACGTTGCTGAGCTGCAAGGAACCAAATTCCAAAAACAACCTGTCATTTCCTTTTCTGACCAATCTCCATCACTTTCTCCTCCGAACACCTATACAAAACTTGTCCTTCTACATGCAGAATACAGCTCATCCTTGGATCCCGCTCTCCCTCGATATCTGTTCAAATCGCAATCCGTTTCTCCGGAAGATTCGGTCGTGCGTAGACCTGATGTCCTTGTGATTTCGAGCATCGAACATGGACATACTGTCAGCTGGGGATTACTGTGATCCCTAAGCGCAGGAGACACACCATTCAGCACCAGGTCACGAGCTATCTCATTAACCGGTCGCGCTACGCAGCAATCCATGGCGCACGAGGAGGTGACCGGAAACCCGTCGGACACTTCGGACTCGAACGGCATTACCCCTCCACAGACTAGCGATGATTCTATAGCACAACATTCAAAAGCGGTAGCCTTCCGCCGCGATTCGGGGGATTCGCGCAGCGTGAGAAGTGTCCATTCTATGGATGGGGTGAAAGAAAACAACGAGTTCTCACCGCTATTGGAACCGCAGCGCGATGGGGACGCACTACGGTTTGCATCAGTACTGTCTCCATCGACAGATGAGAATTGGGAAGACAGAGAGGTAGGTGCTCAAGGCGAAGAGACAAAGAGCAGCTGGTATCTTTTTCTCCTTACCATAACAGTTGGTGGGTGAGTAGACCGGTGCTGGTATCCATGTTGCGCTTGGACGTAACAACTTTGCGCCAGTCGTTGACTTGATTGAGCAGCTTGCAGATCGCATGGTCTGTCGAGTTATCCAATGGCTCTGTACGTTGCTTTTTCATTCTACTACATTGCTTGTCTCCTACTAATATTGCCGAAGCCATTTCTCCTTGGCCTCGGGCTCAGCAAATCTCTCCTTGCTCTTGTCTGGATTGCTGGACCTTTATCTGGAACACTCGTTCAACCATACGTCGGTATCAAGAGCGACAGATGTAGAATCAGTTGGGGAAGACGGAAGCCTTTCATGATTGGTGGTGCCATCGCAACATCTATTTCACTCATGGCCCTTTCATGGACCAGGGATATCGTGGGAGGCTTTTTATCGTTATTTGGAGCAGACCCTGCATCTAAAGGCGTGAAGGTTACGGCTATCGTTTGGGCGGTTCTTTTCATTTACATCCTAGACTTTTCGATCAACGTTAGTAAGTATACTGTTATACGACGTCTATTTCTCCTCCTATGCTAACCTCACCAAGTTCAAGCCGCTATTCGAGCATTCATTGTCGATTGTGCACCAACCCATCAGCAAGACGATGCTAACGCATGGGCTGTCAAGACCTCAGGCGTTGGCAACATTCTGGGCTATCTATTCGGATACGTGAACCTCCCAAACTACGTTCCGTTTCTTGGGAATACCCAATTCAAATGCCTGTGCGCCATTTCGATCACCGTTATGTTGGGAACACTTGCGGTGTCATGCACGGCGATCAAAGAGAGGGATCCAAGACTCGACGGTGATCTACCACCATATCAGAACGGAGTCATTGCTTTCTTCAAAAGCATGTCTCGCTCTGTTGCACGTCTACCTACCCAGATCAGCCGAGTGTGCCAGGTCCAATTTGCTGCCTGGATTGGATGGTTTCCATTCCTCTTCTACATTACAACCTACATTGGCGAGCTCTATGTGGAACCATTCTTCGCTGAGAACCCGAACATGACTCCTGAAGAAATCGACAAAACCTGGGAGCACGCAACTCGAATCGGCACATTTGCTCTTCTCATCTGGGGCATCACCACCTTCGTCGCCAGCGTCATTCTCCCCTGGCTTATCGTCCCCGCCTTCGAGCCTCCTCCGAAACCAAGCGCCACTCCTCTCACTCCCACCAGCATGACCACCTCCAGCTACTTCAACCTGCCCTCCCCCTCCGCCAAACCCTCATCCTCCCGCTCCACCTTCTTCCACACCCACTGGGCCCGCCTCACCCACCTCACCAGCTCCCTCCGCATCCCCTCCCTCACCCTCCGCCGCCTATGGCTCCTCTCGCACCTCCTCTTCTTCGCCTGCATGTGGCTCACCTTCCTCGTGCGCTCCACCGCGGCGGCCACCGTGCTCGTCGGCCTGGTCGGCATCCCCTGGGCCATCACCAACTGGGCGCCCTTCGCCCTCATCTCCGCCGAAATCTCCAAGCGCGACGCCATCCGACGCGGCGTCCTGCGCGCCCCACCCACACGCGATGGCGAGCGGCTGGCGCGCGGCGAAGACGACGCCCACGGCGCGGATCAGGCGGGTGTCGTGCTCGGGATTCATAATGTTGCGTTGGCGGCGCCGCAGGTCATCGCGACGTTGGTCAGTTCGGCGATCTTTAAGGCGTTGCAGAAGCCGAGGGGCAGTGTCGGGGATGAGAGCGTCGCGTGGGTGTTGAGGTTTGGTGGGGTTTGTGCGTTGCTTGCGGCGTGGTTGACGATGAGGGTGGGGGAGGAGGCGGAGGATTTGAGAGGGGATGCTGGGGAGGGGAGGGAGGGGGCGGGTCGTGTACATTGAATGGGATTCCCTTTGCATTATTAGCTAGATGGTTGACTGGGTCTGGATAGGTATTCGTTCGGCTTCATGGCGGAAGGTGTGCTTTCCGGCGTTAAGGCTGACGGTGGCTTACGTCCAGCATAGATTACGAGCATTTGGGAGGCAATCTACTCTATCGCTGCTTCTACAGCTATCATACCCTCAGCTTATCGAGCTTCACAGTTTTGAAGGAACTAAGTTATATTTTTAGATTTGCGCTTTCTGTTTTCGTGATGTACTTTGTATAATTATGATTAAATACAGGAGGAGAGAGCGTCGGCATGTCGCCGAAACAACCTCGGCCCAGCAACCTCAAAAGTTTCGCATGCGCGCTGTATGCATGTATTACCTTACTTCAAATATCCAATGCCTCGAGAAGGTCGGAAGCGAGCTTCGCAGTTGCATCGTCCAGAGTGCATAGCCTTTCATAGATGATATCCTCAAGATAGATTACTTCCCTTTCGTTGCAAGCGTTTGCTTCCCGTTTTATCCATAGATATCACCTTGCATTTCTGTCTTGTGCTTTGACGAAAGTCCGATTTTGAGCACAGCATCACGATGAGTGAAGCACGAGAAACAAGGCGAAAAGCCTTGCTTGCAGTTCAATTTTCCATAGAAGCGTATGTCCTTATGGTTTCGTTCACTCGCCACTTTCAGTCTGCGCTAAAGTCTCGCCATTAGTGCTGAGACCTATTATCGTTCAAAACCAGAAGCCGACAAGGTGTGTAAGAGATAGTACTTCTTTCTGTCAATCAATGCAGTCTTCTGACAGGTAAATACAGCATTTCGATTGGGCGTTCTTGGAAAACTTGAGACTGGTGGATGCAGATCCGACGGGCATGGCGGAGTTTGAATTTGAGGTCTTGGAGCAATACTGTAACCTTGCTGGTAATTCAGAATGAATTTGTATTCTGGTTCCCCTGAGAAGCCAAAGTTGACATGCTCAAGATAATTTGCATGGTGGAGCGGCGGCTCTAATGTTCGGTTAGGGAGCGTTCTACATGAGTCATGGCTTACCCTGCTAATCGTGTCCAGATGTCTGTACGTCTTTAGCCATCAGCCCCTTGGCCAAGCCTGGTTTCTGGGAGTAAGTTACTTGCTATTCGCTCTTTGAAGTCTTTCCGAGGCTGACAATGAGCAGATTTGGTGACCATGTCTCTCGTACAATCAATGTCTCCTACCTCCGGCCGGCGCCATCTGGTACTACTGTGAAGCTGAGATGTCAAGTCGCAGCGATTGGAAAACAGATGTGTTTGATTAGGGCGGAATTGAAGTCTCAAGATGGCAAGCGAATATACTGTACAATGGAACATCATAAAGTCAGGACGCCAAAGAGCAAGGAGGCTACGCAAGCCCTGGATTTTATGAAGGATGAGTGGAACAAAAGTGCGGAGAAACGTGTGAAAGCATTATTATGAACTTAGGCGAAGTTACGAATATCTGAAGGCCGGCACTTGGATTTGGATGTCTAATACCTTATGCCTGGGCCCTAAAGCCGTTTCCAATTGTCTAGCATAGGTGAGTGGATGGCTAAGAGTCTCGGCATTGGACTGATACTGTCAGACCTAGGAGCGAGAGATAACAAGGAAGAAGAAGGCACTAGCTAAGTTGGCAAAAGATTGCACAAAAGCCTAGCTAGATAGAGCTGCAGCGTAGCGATTATGTACACGTGTGTACACAAAGGTAAAATGAGTGCGCGTATAGGCGAAATGAATGTGTGTAACGTAAGACCACGTGCCAGACCATGACATTGTTTGCCTTCTTTCCCTCCTCAGAGATGTAGTTCCCAACAGTCCTGCTCGGGGTAGCCTAACTCTGTGGAGGTCAAATGGATGGACCCCCTCTAGAGCTCTCTAAAGCAGGGGGTCAGAGCTGCCCTGAGAGATCGGCGGCGGGAGTGTCGATCAAACGCGAACCACCTCACCAATGGCGAACTCATCGCCTCGGAGTTGTTTCTCGTTCATTTTTCCTGTTTCGTAACCTCCCTGGCTTCCGGACGTTTCGCCCTCAGTTTTGCTTCTTGTTCTTGTATAAGTACGCGCTGGACGGTGCTCATTTGCGCGACGATATCCCATATCCGATACTCCCCTGGACTTCTAGAAACTTACAGTAACCGTCCAAAATGGCTGCGCCGGACTTTCGCAAAAGAGTTTTAAGAGTTATCTTCGTATCCTTACTATTAGATCTAGTACGTCAATTCAAAACCTTTGCTACGAAGCTTTCTGACTATCTAAACAGATATCGTTCACGTTCATTCTGCCCCTCTTTCCCAAGCTTCTCGAATTCTACCGCAATCTCGATGCCGAAAGTGGAAATACAAACACCGTGTTGAACCAGGTTCTCCGTGGTCTCAATACCTACAAAAACTCCTTCGCCCGCCCGATCAACGATCGCTACGATATCGTCCTGCTTGGTGGGGCACTCGGCTCTCTCTTCTCTCTGTGCCAGGCGATTGCAAGTCCTATCATCGGCACTCTGTCGGATACATACGGAAGAAGAACAGCGTTGATGTGGTCAATGGTTGGCAATATCTTATCGGTCGCTTTGTGGGTCGCTGCAACGGACTTTAGAACATTCCTGGCAAGCCGCGTTGTTGGAGGTTTGAGCGAAGGAAATGTACAATTGGCCCTCGCGATCGCGACGGACATTAGTGACGAAAAGCAACGTGGATCCACCATGGCGCTTGTCGGCGTGTGTTTCAGTATAGCCTTTACCTTTGGTCCTGCCCTTGGAGCTTACCTGGCAAACATTACAACTGTTGCCGCGAACCCCTTCGCTACCGCCGCAGCTTTCTCGCTCTTTCTTATCGTGACAGAGACCCTGTATCTCTACTTCAGTCTTCCGGAAACCCACGTATCCAGCTCCTCCAGCAAGCCTACAGACTCCACACCAACTACGAACGGTCACGCCAAGTCTGCCGCCAACATCAAATCTCCTCGCACTCCAACCACGAAAGAGCAGCCCCACCGAACCAACTCCCATTTCCTTCTCAACTTCACCCACTTCGCTTTCATTCTCTTCTTCTCCGGCATCGAGTTCTCCCTCCCCTTCCTCACTTATAACCTCTTCCAATACGACTCCCGCCGCAACGGTAGCCTCCTCGGCTTCATTGGCCTCATCGCCTCTCTCCTACAGGGCTCGCTCGTCCGGCGCCTTCCACCTCTTCTCAACGTCCGGATCGGCGTTCTCAGCTGTTGCGTCGCTTTCTTCCTACTTTCGCAGATCACTAGCCGAGCGGGTCTCTACGCCGCGGCGACAGGCTTGGCGGTCACGAGCAGCACGGTGGTCACGGGGCTGACGAGTCTCAGCAGTTTGGAAGCGGGGCAGGAGGAGAGGGGTGGAAAGCTGGGGAATCATCGGAGTTGGGGCCAAGTCGGTAGGGCGCTGGGTCCGCTGGTGTTTTGCAGTTTGTATTGGTGGACGGGGCGGGACTTGGCGTATAGGATTGGTGGAGCGGGGATGATCGGGGTGGCGGGGATTGTATGGGGATTCTTGAGGCAGCCAAAGATTGTTGAAGGTAAGACGGAGAAAGCTGCTTGAAGGTAAGCTAGCTTTGTAAGAGCTGTTTTTATTAGAGGAATCTTTCTCTTTGATTATTGCTATCTTCTTTTGATCCTTAATCTATGAAATATATTCCTTTATGGTGAAAAGCCTTTATACCATTACAAAATGTGTATCCGGCTTATGATGCGATGTTGCTTAGGGTCCCTTCCGAGGGTTGTTCGACAGGGCAAGCGGGTTGAGAGGGGAGTGGGAGGGATGAGAAGTAGAGTAGTTTAGCAAGTTTTAAGAGGAAGTAATTACGGGTAATACAGAAGGTCTATTCTTTCTGTCTGTTAAAATATATACAATCATTAATGTCTTGATAAGGAATGAATCAAATGTTTTCCTTGCTTAGTTCCCATCCCCTTTCCTATTGCCTAATCCTCCGATTCATACGCACACCATTCATATCTCTCGCTGCCTTTGCACCACACTATGACTATTACTACCATAACAGAACGCAACCACTTCCACTACAGTGCTAGACAGAATAAGGAATTTCCAGGACTTTCGCTCTCAAAGGACTAGCGATGAATGGCTCGGCGATTTGGAGCACCAACGTAAGGCTGAGTATCTAGTTTATCCGGGTTTTGGAATCCATTACTAATGAGAGTGTTTGGCGTCTCTGGCGTTACTAAGAAACCTTCCAGAAGTCCAGTGTTCCAATTATCTTTCATTCGTTTTATTACTAAGTCGGTATTCGACCGGATTCTCTCGTAGCTGATGAAATATGCAAGGACTCCAGATACGTAGGCTGCTGCGATAGAAGTTCCACTGTGAACTCCATACTCATAGACCCCAGCCGCGCATTCAATATCATGGCCTGGAGCAGAGACGGCTATTTTCGGTCCATAGTTTGAATCCCAATCTCTTCGATAATAGTTGTCCACCCCTGCAACACACACTGTGCTTGTCATGTTGCAGGGAAATATATCTCTCGCATCTCGATTTTCATTCCCAGCCGCAACAACAATAGGAATACCAGACTGTTTTGCTCTCCAAATTGCTAGTTGAACCGCGCGACTATTTGCGTCTCCGCCGAATGACATATTAATAACAGATCCTGCGAAAAATTGGCGAGCAGATGGACTGAATTTCTTAGTATTATGGGTTTTCCTAATATCACTATTTTATTAGAGAGAAAGAATTAGTACATTAGTATAAAAGCTCACATCCAATTCAGACACTCTAAACTTACTTAAGCGCTCTAAGAATACTCAGATAGTTGATTGGAGTTGAACCTCCCGTTCCAACTTTGACATTGATAATATTTGCATATTTGGCTGGTCCAAGGTGTGCACCACCAGCAACAGACGCGAGACAAGTGCCTAAGACTTATTAGAATAGAAGGATAGAATGAAATAATGACAAAAATATCATTATACCATGAGAATCTTCATCGGTATCCGCCATCTCGTTCAGCTCACCATCGATGTATGGTGAAATCGCCCAGTTACGAAAGTTGTAAGCTCGGCCCCTAAACTCAATATGGTTGATATTGATCCCTGTGTCCAAAATATAAATATCCACGTCAAGGCCAGTATTTTTCCAGTGCCAAAATCTGTGTGCATTAGTTGAGCGTTGGGCAAGTTTTCCAGTGGTTGACAGCATCGCTAATGAAAAAGGTGCATCATCGTCCACAATCGCTTCAAATCTTTTCGATTGTTTTGACTGCCGTGGTATTGTCATATTCTTCTTAACTCCAAATGATTTTACTGAACGTTTATACAGATAAACACTGCCAGTCTCTTCAACCCACTCAACTCCATTATCTTTTCTAACTAGATTATCAATCATAGATTGGTTCGTCTTAATCGAATATCCAGGAAGAATTTCTAGAGAATGAAAATTATAATTCATAGAAGAAATATTTAGTCCAATATGGATAAGATGATCGTTTAAGGTATAATGATCCTTGAGTTTAATAACATAATTGTGTAAGACTGGTTTTGATGAGTTGGAGTAGTTTATGTATGGAACGGAAACGGAAGGGGATGATGCCATGGTCAATGCCAATGCCATAGTTGAGGCCATTAGAAGACTTATAAAGGAATATTGAGAAATAAACATCATTTTGATGTAATAAAAACAAGAAACTTATGCGCTTTTAGAGTGGAAATCAATGATATTCCGGATGAAATAGCTTTAATGTTAGTCATGTATTTGGAAAAGAATCGTACTATTGTGTTTCCAAATAGAGACAGAGTTCGCGCTTGTAGTAGAACTAAAAGGGAAAATATTAAGCAAAGGACACTCTCACCAAAAGTGACAGATAGAGGTAAACTGTGTATAAGCAATGTGGCAAAAGTTGGCTTCCAAAGCTTCTGATACTCTGCCGGTGACGACAGCGGCGTTCTCCGCAGGAGTTTCAGAACAGGTCGCAGAATGACGTAACATAGTATCACACCACATAAACTGCTTTTTCGCATACGTAGAGTTAATCTCGCTCAAACGCAAATATAAGCCCCAGATTCCATTTAAAATAAATAGGCCTAATAATTTGTTTTTTTTTTTGTTTTCACCCTTTGATCGGGCAAAAGACGGAGATGTAGCACTCTGCTAGACCGTCGGGACTCGAACCCTCATACCGCTCCTCCTTGTATTGGATATCTCGACTTTAATTCACTTTAACTTTAACCATCGCTGGTCAGCACGTGATGTGCAAAAGTTCAGAGATTTGTAACACTGGTAGAACACCCTCAGAACGTTTCCCCTATTAAGGGGATTATAGAGTTTCTCTTTTACTGTTTTGTTCGGGTCTAACGGGTGGACTACCTTATTCGCTGGTAGAGGCAGAGAGTATGCCCTAGGGGACGCGAAGCCCTTCCACAAAATGACCTTGTACTTCCCTTTAGCTGAGGGAGCATCAGCACCCAGTGGGGTAATCTACTTCATGCGGTTCCCTCTGTCTCAACCACGCTCACCACTGGGAGGGGAGGAGGACTCTGCCGCTCCCCCAGTACACGATTTTTACTCAACTTGTTTGTAGGACATAAATTCAGTAGCCCAGGCAACCCCCCGCTATCAATCTACTCCAGTTTATCGTTCGGAGGATGAACTCTCCCTGGCGGGCTTATTCAACACATCCACGACTGAAGGAGATTTTGACCGTTCATTTGCTCACTCGCCGTAGAACTGTACAGGACCCCCGAATCACCCCCGTAATGGAGCGAGCCCAGCCCTTCTTGGAGATCAGATAGTGTCCTTTACCCCGGATAATTAAAGATCTCCTCAACCCCCCATCTAATAATGAAAGGTTTTGTAAAGACTCTCAATTCAATTCCACAGAACATTTCTGTCCCATTTCATTGATAACAGCGTCTTTGCCCGTTAGGGCTAATATATAGTCTGTGGAATTCTCTTAGTTGGAACGTTTTCTTTGGGTTGCAAGAGCCGATGCTACCATTACGTTCGTAAGCCCCCAATGGACATCTCGTCAAGATGGAACTCCATGTCCTTTGTTGCGACAATCCGACCAAGATCGATCGCTCAGAGGGTGGCCCTAATTTAGTTACAGGCTGATCAGAGTCAGAAATTCAGGAGGAGATACCCAACACAGCTCGAACTAAATCCCCTCGGGGGAAGAGATTGTACCTTGTACAATCCCTTTCAAAAAGGCCGTGACATAAGAACACACACTCAATTCAGCATCAGCATTCTAGGATTCTAGAAGAGCTTGGTTTAGTTCATCAGGATTTCCTTTCCCTTATTCTCTTTTCAAGAAACGAATAAAGTGATAGAAAAAACCCCAATTTAAGCCCACAAACCCACGTCAAGGTACAAGCTCATTTGTGGGGCCCAATCCCCTATGCAGTGGGGGGGGACCGCGTCCGAGATCAATCATTGGGAGCTATTTTAAGGGCACTCTAGTGTGTCCTCCCTCAGAAAGATCGAAGACACGTCCCGCTTTTGTGCATCACTGGGAGCTGTTTATTCAACGACTTCAGCCTATCATTCTTAAAACTAAATCCTTAGCCAGTGGTCCCTGGAAAATGGGGGTTCCGGTATCCTTAGTGGCCCCTGGATAAAAGGCTCCGGTATCCTGCGTCCTTGGAAGCCAGTTTTAACGACTCCAGCCTGTCGACCCGCTGCCAGACAAAGTCTACCTTCGACCGCGAGCGAGCCCGTCGGCGCTTGGGGCTCTCTGCCTCGAGGCAATGGGTTAGCCGCGACCCATGTCAGCTAGTTTAACGACTCCAGCTTGTCGACCCGCTGCCAGACTAAGTACAGCTTCGACCGCGAGCGAGCCGTCGGCACCTTGGGCTACGAGGTTGGCCGCGACCCAGGCTCGCTACCAGACAAAGTCTAGCTTCGACCGCGAGCGAGCCGTCGGCACCTTGGGAATGGGTTGGCCGCGACCGCGACCCGGAGAGGCATACCACACTTGTTTCGTTCTAGAGACTTGATTCGCTTTTCAGCTTGCCCAACTATCTTCTTCAGAACCCATGGACTACTTTTTTGCCAACCTGTATAGATCAATAGTAAATAATGTTCAAAATATTTCGAGATGTATTTAACCAAAATGATTGCAGATAAAGAGGATATTATGTCATTTGTATATCGTTTCGATTCTGATCAATTAAATTTTGATCAAAATGACTTTGTTGGATGTGCCGCATTAGACTGGTGTCTTCGATCCTTGTGTACCAATTGCTTGAATATATGGAGTTCGCTTAGTTCAATCTGCAGTCCAATCTATAACCAGTGGCCAGTGGTATAGATTGTGCATGCATCGACATACAGAATGTTAAGCCCCAACACCGCGGCAAGGTGGAACTCCCGTTGGGGAAAGTTCAGGCATAAAGCCCTATGAAAAACCCCTTACTTCCGTGAACCAACCAACGTCATTGCATAGATGGGTGCTAAGACCCCGATTACTAGTCAGAAGGCGGAGTTTTCTCTGGCGCGTCTTACCACTAGACCACCGAAGTAGCTTTCATGGCCGCAGATTTGGTGGATCCCGTTGGTCCCCCTCCTTTCGGAGGCTCAAGCCCCGGCACCACGACAAGGTCGAACCCAGGCCGGGGAAAAAAACAAATTCAGACATTCAAAAAAGTTTCCAACATCATGTTTTGTTCGGGCCTAACAGATACGGTAGCCCTACCTATAGTGTCGTTATCACCAATAATAACCGCCATCGGTGTTAAAGGAAACACTACCCACCCTATCACCTTACAGGGGGTCGGATAGTAGACACTTCCCACTCTACTACCTTACAGGGGACTGGGGTAGTAATTCCAACATTTCAACGCAATAACTTATGCCAACCATCTTCAAATGCTGCCAAATCCTAACAAACGGATTATCTTGATCTTGATCCTTGCGGATCAGATCATAGTCTTCAAGACTGTTCCCCTCAAGACGAAGTCTAGGGAGTTAGATCCTGTTGGTCCACCTCGTAAGGGCGTCCCCTATACGAAGGCTTCAAGCCCCAGCACCACGACAAGGTCGGATCTAAATTCGCTGGAGTAAAAACCTCATCAAAGCGTTCCCCGCGTCCGGGTCACCCTTCTACGAAAAACCCTCGCAGCCGTCCTCAGCATAGCCTGCGGCCCTGCCAGCTACTGATATGCACCTACTGGGGCCCCAGCACAGTACACACCAGTCCAGTCTATGCCTCCTGCTCCGTGGTTTGTTTAAGGATGGGTCCTGTCAGTTGGCCATGGCTCATAAGGTGCAAGAGATGGGGGCCCCCCGGGGGGGCCCCCTCTCAAACCCCTTATGCCCAGGAGCAAGCCCCGGCACCGCGACAAGGTCGGACCCTTCGCCGGGGGATTATTAGGAATCTCTTTTCAGAGGTTCCGAATAGAAATAGATCGCAAGCAAGCGAGCTTACATCGCTGATCCTTTTCAATGAGTTCTGTTGGTCACCCTATTGGGTTAAGCCTCGACACCACGGCAAGGTCGAACTCAAATCGTCGAGGGAAAAAAACATTGGAACTTATAAAGCTCCAATCGAAAACTCAACCAATCACAGTACTGATTCAGTCTGGTTTTTATACTACGCACCCCACAAAGCTTTCAGTGTAATGATGATTATTTTTTTCTATGTAAGTTATAGCTCTTTCTAAGTGATAATTTTGTGATACATGAATTTGGGGTGTGATTCATGAACTTGATGTGCTGTGTGAGTGTAGGGATATGTCAAAATGAATTTGGTGCTGGGGGTTGACATGAATTTGGTGTTAGGGAGAGGGGTGATATGAATTTGAGGAGAGGGGGAATACAAATTTGGGGAGACGGGAGAGCGGGGATATGAATTTGGGGAGAGCGAAGAAGGGGGATATGAATTTGGGGAGAGGGGAGAGGGGAGAGATGAATTTGGGGAGAGAGCGAAGAGAGAGGATATGAAGATTTGGGGAGAGAGCGAAGAGAGAGGATATGAAGATTTGGGGAGAGGGGAGGGATGAATTTGGGGAGAAGGGGAGAAGAGAACAGGGGTGATAAGAAACTGGGGGTAGACAAAAAGAAAAACTCTACCACTCTAACCCCCCATCCTTGCCTCCACTACCACTACCACACACTCCTCCCCATCCCAGGGATTTGATGTCAAAAGCCAATTGCCAAGAGTTAGGGAGAACATCGGCTGAAGTTTTGAACAATGTCGGGTTTGGGGACAAGCAAGGAGAGATTTGCTCCTCGCAGTTGAATCCCAAAACCCACAAAAATCACAACGCAAAGATGGAAAGCACAAACAGGGAAGAAAGTCAGTCCGTATTTTAACACAGAACTGACTTATAACGTAAAAAGCAGTACCATCTAAAGGGGCATACAGGGGCATACAGGAGGTACGGATGCAGGAGGTACGAATGTAGGAAGCGTAAAAAGCAGTACATATGAACGGGCATACGGGAGATACGAACATAGGAAGCCTAAAAAACAGTACATCTGAAGGGGCATACAGGAGGTATGAACGTAGGAAAAATCAATGTTCTCCCAGCTCCACCAGAGCAAAGCGTAATGACCATCAAATCCCCCCAAACCCACCGGAGGTCCAGTCCAGAGGTCCAGTCCAGAGGTCCAGTCCAGAGGTGGAAGAGTTTCTCAACCACACAGACACAAACACAAACAAAAACTGAAGCCAAAGCACCACTGCCTTCGGCAACGCAGGCTCCAATTCCAACCCCACAAGAGAACCTGAGGAGCCTCCCCGTATGTCCCCCACAATTTCCCCCGTCCACACTTCGAATCCTCATAACGTCATCCCCCAAAGAACCTGCGTATATCCCAACTTCCAGCCCAATTTCCAGCGCACAACTTCTGCGCCCCACAAAGTTTTCCCCCAAGAACACCTGACACCACCCTGACAACGTCATCCTCCAAGACGTAAGACAGCTCGCCGTCCTTCAGTCCTCAGCTGAGACTTTTTAAAAGCGTCTCATTTCCTCCAAATGCCCCCCAGATCCCACAACTTCATAACTTCAAGCTCTCTGACGCCAGCCAAACCTCCACCATCGAAGACAGTTCCCACTGATGGGCAAATGGATCGTAGGCTCTTTTGACTTTCGGCCTTCGTGATTCTTCTGTTTTTCTTTTCGTTTCTTTTCTTCGAAACTTTCTTTTCATTTTCTTTTCTCTTTCAAGATATTTCATTTCTTTTTTCATTTTCGAGACTTTGTCTTTTTCGCCCGCATTGCTCGAGACTTTTTTTTTTTGGCCTGACCCGCTGCTCTAGACTGTTTTTCTTGGAGTTTTTTTTTTACTGAGGCTTCAAATTCTTCAAGGCTTTTTTTCTCGGGCTTGCTCGAGGCTCCTTTTTTTTGCTCAGGCTTGATTTGCTCGAGGCTCTTTTTTTCTTGCTGGAATAAATGTACTGTGCAGCCGTTTTTTGCTGTGTGGCTGCTGGAAAGATGTGATCTTAGCAGCCTTTTTGGTGTTGGCTGCTTAGTCGGCATCTTCCCCCCCCCCTGTCAAAGTTCCTTCATACATACAAGTAGTTTCGGCTGGGAACTTCGCCCAGGGGCTCTCCTTGGGTTTTGCCCTCTCCCCGAAGTAGTTTAACGTCTTGCTTAAGGACGGGGGTAAGTTTAACCAGAGTTGCGCTGGGAGGGTTCCTTCGTCCTCTCCGGTGAATTTGATCCGTCATGCAGCCACACCCTCTACACCCTCCTCCTCTCTTGCTGCCCTTGTCCTTCAACCCTGAATCTCGACTCGACTCGCGCCCCCTTCGCCATCCTCCCTGCCCTCCGAGAGAGAAACTCATCCAATTTCAGTGGGACATGCCGTCTTGCTCCAGACTTGCCGGTAGGATTGTTGCTCAGCTGAGCTTCCAAAAGCCCATTGATTCATCATGCCAAATGTTTCGAGTAGCGAGGTGAAACAGATGCTTGTTATTCTCATAGCAAAAGTTGTTGGTCCCGTACTTTCCATGAAGCCAGGGATGAGCGTCTTCGTCTTGATTCAGCTCGCACAGTGACAAGTGATATTTGGGGAGGAGGGGAGGATGTCTGTGCATATCCAACTGCTGCTTTCTGCCTCGTTTGATGTCATCGTAGCTTGAATCTTGTGTGATCGCGGTGTGAAGTCCATAGAGGGACTTGAAATAGCGTGACGGGACCTTTTTGATGTGAAAGGGTATTCCCCGTTCGAACCGCGAGAAATGAGTGAGGTCGATAGGAAGAGACCTTTGCTGATGAAGCCCGTTGTAGGACTTTATAATGCTTTCGTGATGCTGATGGAGCCCGTTCCAGTTGATCATGACCTTGTGATGCTGATGAAGCCCGTTCCAGTTGATTATGACCTCGTGATGCTGATGTAGCCCCCCGTACCAGGACTTTATGATGACCTTCGTGATGTGAGAAGCCATATCGGGATTGCTGCCTTTCGTGATGGTAAAGGCCATATTAGGGTTTTCTGATGCCCTTGATGTAGAATCCTGTTGATCTGTCGACGTAGAATGATGACGTAAGAAGACCTTTTGGATGCCTCTGAGGCGAGGAGCCGTAGCATGACTTTTGGGATGATGTCAAGGTCAAGGTCAAGGTCCGTGGTAGGATCCACCAGATCGGCCAAAAGGAAGTCACACAAGTCCAATCCAGTCCACCGTACGCCAGCATGTTTGTTGTTGCTGGCGGGCCACACCCATCCCGGCGAAAAGCCGAGATGGGGCCGTAGCTTTCCTCATGCGTGAAGCAGGGGGAAAGACGCGCGCCATCACAACTCGCGTTGCTATGTGACAGAATGTGACTAACCCATTTTGGGCTTCTCACCAGACTAACACATCGTCAACACAGTAAACAAGTAAACAATTGAATCTCAATTAGTTAAGAAACTGAGCTACTGCTGCTCTGCGCAAACCAATTTGATTCACATCAGTTCAGTAGCTGCTGCTCAATTTCCAACCGACTTTTGTTCTAATTGCTCTTTTTCCATGAGAGGCCGATTCTTCGCGCCATGCACAACCGCAAACGATCGTTTCTCGTGTCTTCCTTCTGCTTGTTGAAATGGTGACATACTCTATTGTTCCACAGCGGTCTTTCGGTTTGCTATGCTCTTTTGCTCTTTCCCTGATAGGATGTAGATTTTCTCCCTGTCCGGCCTGAGAGGACTTACCGCTCACGCTCCGCCGGCCCCGGTGACTGCGGTCCGTAGCCCATCACCATCACTCCCAGTGCAGCATGGCATCACTCTGCGAAGAGCTCCGCAACATGTGACCTAGACGGATAGTCGCGTTTGTTGTTTCTGTCGGCGCGCCTCAATGACCAAACGCTCCCACAACGGGATATGATCTTCAAGGACTTACCAAGTCGAAGAAGAGGGAGCATGACATTGCATGAAGGACAAGACATATTGTGCACGTCGCTGATATTATGAGATACCGAACAGGATGGACGAGGGGCCGTAGTGCACAGAAATCGCATCCTTACCGTTATCCATCCAGACTTTCGAAAACCCGTCCAAACTTCACGCGCTCACAGGTCCACGTCCACGTCCATGTCCATGAGCAGAATGGCGGAACCGGTGAGAAGGGCCTTCAGCTTCCGCCTAATCAAGAGAAGCTATTGCGAAGACCGCTTCATTCAGATCTGACGCCGAGTCGAGAATGCTGCCATCGATCCGCATCACGATTGACCGTGCCCTTATCCATGCTGAAGCCGCCGTCCATATGAGTTCAGGCGGTACCTCTCCTAGACGTAGGCGGTAATCCTCAGAAATGTATATCGTTACCTTCGGGAAGGTCATGTTCATTCGCCGCATATCAGGTCCGGTACTTTTGCCAGCTTTCAACCGGTCACGTCCGAGTGGATGACTGTATGCGACCATGAAGCAGCAGGCGCATGTCTTTCTCCATTCATTTCGCAATCGCTCGAGTGAAAGATCGACCACGCAACGTTGGTTTACCCGCGACAAGAATACCCTGGGCTCCAATACCGGCGCCATTGGCAAGTAAACCTCTTTTAATGTTATCATATGTGTGCAGCAGTCACCTGCATCCTGATTTCTGCATTCTGAGTTAGCCATGAACTGTTGCCTCAAGCAGAAGTTCGCCGCTATCGCAAGCAAGACCAGTGTTTCGTTCACGGTACGCTTTTATCTTTCTTCAAGTAGAGAAGAACAGAGCCGAAAAAGGTCTCATTCATAATCGTTCTTGCTGTTAAGGGCTCAGAAGACAAGGCGCAAAATGTTTGCCAGCATCGAGTTCACGGAGAGAATAGGATGGGAAGTCAGTGCCATCACTGCAGACAAGACGAAAGGGTGAGGTTGTGAGAAAAAGAGGGACCTGCCAGGGGTCCCGCGTGCACAGACGCTACTAGTACAGGGGGTGTGGGGACTGCTCCGGGCGCTACTCCGCTTTTCCCGGGGTTATCAGTCACTTGTGTGTCTCGAACAAAACAAAACTGTATTTCACAGTGCACCTGCATTCAGATCTCACCCTCAAGCAATTTTACAACTAATCTCACGCTGAGATTTCAGTTACAAATTTGATGAATTCAAGCTAAATTTATCATATGAGGCTGCAAAGTTGGACAGAACTCGCTCTGAACCTCAAAACCGAACCTAATGAAGGGAGTGAAATCAATCTGGCGCACAGACGAGGCCATTGCACGATGCGACCTTACTCCTCACAGCCCAATAGCATTCCTCACGGAGTCCATTGTCTGCTGAGCACTTTGATTTGCTTTGTTGGTTCCCAGCATCATAGCCTCATCTAGTCTCTTCCTGTCCGACCCCCTGACGAGACTGGCAAATGCATCTCGAATACCTCTTAAGTGGTGCTCAATGCATCCGGACACCTGCTCCTTAAAAGCTCTCATACTGAGAGCTTCGTAAATTTTGGCCAATTCCTGCGGAGATGCTTGATCATGGTCGTCTTGGAGATGAAACAAGATTTCCAAAAGGTTTGAAACCCCAGGTCGCCCAGTGGGATCATACGAAATCCCGGATACTGAATCGGTAAGAGCGCTCTTAACTTTCCTCTCAATTTCTTCGCGGCTGTCAGTGATCATAATGCGCGATTTCGGATCCGTGTGAGATTTGGACATCTTTAGATGAGGTCGTGTGAGGGACATGACTCGTTTTGCAGGAGCTTGATGAAAAATTGTCAGTCGCAATGAAGCCTCACAACGACGAGTGAGTCCATACACAGCAATGTGTCCGGCGCAACCAGCACTGGGCCATAATTGTGGTTGAAGCCATTAGCACAGTCCCGCGCGAATTCAAGATGCTGGCTTTGGTCAGATCCAACAGGCACATGAGTAGCCCTGCAGTTGGCGAGTCAGACAGTTTCTGAAGCAATTCAGAAGGGGAATGTACCGATGCACCAAGATGTCCGCAGCCTGGAGGACGGGGTATGAGAAGAGACCTAATTTCAACTTCATTTTTACTGCCGCATCGAAGGGCGACGAGTCATCAGGTAGATCCAGCTTGCTCTAAAGTCCCGTGAGTCCATACGTAAGTGTGACGAGATCGAAAGGCACATTGCGCACCTTCCACTGGGTCATCCGAGAAAGGTAGCCCATCGAAGCATTAGTGCTTAGAATCCACATTAGTTCAGTGTGTGCAGGCACCTAGGTTCAATGAGTAAAGTTACTGTCAGGGCGCAAGATAGCAGTGTACTTTGGATTGATAGAAGATTATGGATCTGTCAGGGTTGAGTCCTACAGCAATGAGCGCCGCAAGCATATCTCGTCGCCATTGTCGCAATTGATCTGGGTCCTCTTGCGTCGTCAGAGCATGGAGGTCAACTAGGGAGTAGAGCAAGGTAGTATCAGGGCTTGCATCGTTCTGAAGCTTGACCCATTGTTTTAAAGCTCCGAGATAGTTCCCTAGATGTGGGATTCCTGTCGGTTGGATACCAGAGAAGATTACTGGTGGAGCCTTGGGACGGGTACTGTAGAATTGAGATCGAATTCTGTTCGCCAGAGTACAATGATCACGCAGCGAAACGCTTAATTCTCTCCATCTCGACCGTCCCCGGATCATTGAAAGGTGATGTACGCTTAGGCGGGAGATATGCACCTGAAAAGAAGGAGAGGGACGGAGCCAATACAGAGTGGAGTAGCAGAATGCGGACAAACACTGCCTCATCCCCCATTCCCGCCCTGTCCGCTGGATCTAGGAACCACCACGTTTACTCCGTACTATCGTCGCCACCATCACGGCACGTCTAATTATTGCAAACCCTTAGAATTGAGCACTCTGAACTCATCCATACCTGCGTATAGCTACTCGTCATCTTTTGAATCGACAAAAGCACACAGTCTATCTCGAAATCCGACTCTGCATAACCCTGGGCCGCTACCATGTCGTGGGCGGGTACGAACAACTCTCCTAGCATGAGCATCGGCTTGATCAGACTTGCTGACCGTATCTAGGCTTCAAGAAGAATGTCAATAGGGCGACGACTCAGGTCATGATGAAGACTGGTAAGTCCACTAATACCCCTCCTGGTGGGGCTACAGTTGATGCAAATACAACATAGGGCATGTTGAGAAGACCAATGACCGAGATTACGAGGTGGAGGAGAGGAGGTTTCGCACAATGGAATCAGCAGCAAACAGACTACAGAAGGAGGCCAAGGGCTATTTGGACTCATTACGAGGTTCGGAGATCCAGTCCCTGTTGCGGACAAACGTCTAATTTTAACCATTAGCAATGACCGCCTCCCAAATGCGCATTGCTGAGACCATCGACGCTTTCTATGGAGATGCTGGTACAAAAGACGGCGTTAGTAGGAGCTACAAGCAGGCAGTGGAAGACTTGGACGCGGAAACGATCAAAGCGCTTGATGGTCCGTACAGGTATGCGTGACGGGTCGAACCATCCAAATCCAGAAACTGATAATATAAAGAACCACAGTGCTTGAGCCCATCTCCAGGTTCTGCGCATATTTTCCAGACATCAACGAATGTACGTTGCCTATAGTCATTCCTTCCTGGTGTTGATTTCCCCGTTGCCGCTAATGCAATCTCATCGATGACACAGGCATCAAAAAGCGCAATCACAAGCTTCTTGACTACGATGCGACGCGTGCCAAGGTCAAAAAGCTCGTCGAAAAACCCGACAAGGATCCCTCGAAGCTACCCCGGGCCGAGAAGGAGCAGGACATGGCCAAGGAAGCCTACGAACGCCTCAACGAACAATTATTCACGGAGCTGCCTCAGCTCATTGATCTCCGTGTTCCGTACCTCGATCCTTCCTTTGAAGCACTCGTGAAGATTCAACTCCGGTTCTGTGCGGAGGCATACTCGAGAATGGCACAGGTGCAGCAGTATCTGGATGCGGACACGAGGGAACAGTATGCGCAGGGACATCTAGACAGTAAGGTGGAGCAGGTTCTGCAAGAGATTCGAGACTTGAGCATAGCTGGTACGGTTTAGGCATTGACTACATCATCGGCGGTATTAGAGCTGATAGGGATGTCGAGAAATTGGCATGGGCGTCTGGCTTGTACGTCTTGCAGCGGGTAAATCTTCTATTGACATGTATAGTGCTAAACCTCCCACTTATATCTAGTATGCCTTTGCAACTTTTGCAAGATGGGTATCTATGAGGTCATCCTACTCGAGGCACTTGGACCACTACCACAACGCCCACACGCAGCCTCCTTTCCTATCATGCAATACCTAGAGAGCTCCCGGAAAGTGTTGGAGCGTTCTGGTTTTGCATCGCAGAAATTGGGACTTCAGGAGTTTGGACATCAGTGACTGGGGCTGCGGGGATTGATATTGCGGTCGGATCGATGTCTGCCGTAAAGATGGGATGCAGCGCGTAGATTGGACCTTTGGACTCTTCTCCATCAAACAATGAAAAGTTCTGTAGAGGCTGTTCTCTCTTTCCGAGCACATTGATGACATCCTGTGCGACCTGACCACCTAAGAAAGCAGATACCGGCGCGAGCTCGCTTCCAAGGTTTTGGAGAAAACTCCGTAGAAACTCGCTCCTAAGCATTTCCGTAGGTAGCTGCAATTCCTTGTGCTTCTCGGTGGCCAGAGTTGTGAAGAGTTGCAGATCAACATGGGAGTAGGTTGGTAGTCGCTGAGTACCAGTCTCGAAATCCCAAAGAGCCCGGAAGCATGTTAGGAGCGGGGTCACTTGACCAAGCTTCCGAGGGCTAGCAACGATATCAATGGGAAGGGGAGAAGTGTTTGCAAGTAGAAGGGGGGAGTAGAGCTCCCGCTTAGTGACCATCTCAACGACCTTCCCGTTTTCCGTCTTTGTTGTGGCTGCCAAGACTGAGCGCGTGGCCGACTCCGGTCCTAGCACTGTGTCTCGGTTGCCTTTTTCTCTCTCAATAACGTATTCGTGTTGAATCAGGTCTGCAAAAATGTAGCCGTAAAATCCATGCATTCCTGCCGCATAGAAGGGTCGTGACGCAAGCCTTGTAGAAGCGTTGATGGTGGATAGCGTTTGGTAATCTTGATTGGTCGCTACTATGACGTCGAACGGTCCATAAAGTTCAGGCCCTTGGAGAAGAATGTTGTCCGTAATGGTGTTCACCGTAACTCGAGGATTAAGTTTACGGATTTGGATGGCTGCTGCTTCAGCTCGCTGCATGATGGTTAGTTGTTACCACGACCATTCAATGTAGTTTTGCTTCACATTTCGGCCAACATCGGCCTCAGATACAAGAAATTGAGAGCCCAAGTCATCTTGTGTCACCGCCTCATGGTCGACTAGTGTGATGGAATGAATGCCAGCGAGGACGAGATTCTTGGCGATCTCATTTGCAAGCGCGCGGATCGATACAAGGAGGACGTTGGCTGAGCGGATTCTAGAACAAAAACATAAGCCTTCTGAAGAGCAGGACTCCAGTGAAACAACGCACTTCTCCTGTGCTTGCACACCCCAGAGACGGATTTGACGATCGTAGAGGGCTATTTCATCTTGAGAATCATGTTAGCGTTATCCGTGCATTTGTACTCGATAGGAGCTGATTTATGCAATACCAGCACTGATAGCTTGGGCTTGAGCTATAGAAGCAACTGTATCGCCCGCATTATCCTCTGTCAGGAGGGTGCCATTTGTTGTCATGGTGGTGGCACGAATTGTAGGTAGTCGTGGTAGTGAACGTGATATCGGAGGTGTCGTTCGGAGGTGACGGGTGACGTCGGAGGTCAGAGGTCTGACGCCAGGCTGGAGAGTCACTGCACTGCATCTGTCTCTCACTTCACTCCTCCTCCCCTTGCAGAGGCCCATCTTCTCTTTGAGCCATTCTATACTCCTTTGCTGCGTTTCAAATGCTTCTCCAGTGACTGAAAGTAGTGCCATTAGTACGTTTCAGCTGGCAGTCGCCAATGACTAGCCCTCGTCCTTTGTCTACTGTGGTACGGTCTATCTATGCTCGTCTTTACATCCATCTAACAAGGCTAGACTGGTCATTTCGACTTTCCTCCTGCCTCTTCATCTCGCTGGTCAGATCCTGATATCTCCGAAGACATCCAGACCAGGCTACAAAACATTCACCGGGACCTTATCGAAGAACGTCAGGATCGCCGACTTGCCGCAGAGACAGCCTCCTTTGAACGCCGTCGAAATTTCCAGGCCTACTCAATGCCTCCATCCGCCAACTTGCGTCGTCTTCGAGCAACTCAGCGCAGTGGAGGACCAACCAGCGCGAGTGAAGGCACAAACAACGAAGGATCTGGTACCTCCAGTAATAGCAACCCCACTATTAACGTAAGGAATCGGCCCCGAGCTACACCGAGCGGACGCTACAATCGATCTCATCGACGTCGACAAGAGGCGGAGAGCATTCTTAGCGGAGGTCTACAAGGCCTCCAAGAGGCCGGAGTGCGTCTTGCCCAGATTACCTCCAACATTGAAGAGATACTAGACGGACAGAACCCCTCGAATCTCTCCAGGAGTTTGCATCACAGTCTCTCACCAGAAATAGATCACCATCAGCATCGTACAAAGCGTCGGAAACTCGATGCAGGCAAAAGCGATGAATTTACGCATCACAAATATGGGTGGTATGGTCAAGTGGAGCCCACGCGGTTGAAAATGGAGATTGCCAGCTGTGATGGAGGGCATTATGCTGAAGAGAAAGATAGCATGCAATATCGACCCGAGAACGTCCTCAGGAAGAACAAAAGGGTATACTGCACGAAACGATCTACATGTGATATGGTACTTCGGCATCAGGGCGAGACACCATTTAGTGTCGAGAAGATCTTAATCAAAGCGCCCGATCGTCATTTCACCGCTCCGTAAGTAAAATCGACTGCTGTGATCTCTTAGTAGCAGGGCTAACCAAAGAGAACAGAGTCCAGGAAGGAATGATTTTCGTTGCGATGACTTCGGACGACCTCTTACGCCGAACTGCAGACTACACCGCTGAGAATGCGACACCTCGCGCGGTCACGCCCTTAAGCCCTTCGGCCAACGGCCGTAGCCGGGAACAACTTACGCTTCTAGAATCTCTCCATGATCCCGTGGTGTCTGAAGCGGCTCGTCGCCAGAATGGCGAAGACGTTCCCCCACATGCCTTGCGCATGGCCACTCGAGAGCGCCCTTTTGCAACTAACAACAGTGAAGACGGCGTCGCTGACAATTGCGATCCTCCATTTGATGACGGTGACGCACCGACTGGCCGCGCCGCAGTCACGACAAGCATAGACCCTCCCACAGCTTCATCCGATAGTAAGGAGGATTCGAGCGAAGAGGAAGGAATGAGTCCAGTGTACCTGGCTGATCGCCTGAGGCGAGAAGGGAGATGGCCCCCAACAAATGAAGAAGATGAAGCTTTTCAGTACCAAGTAATCCGCGAATGGCGAGAGGCGCAGCGGCAAGCACGAAGCGGACCTCGTGCTCGGACGCGTAGGAGAAGCAGTCCACCACGCGCCGAGACGGAGGAGCCGGTCCGTGGATCAGGAAGACGTCGTCCCATTATATCCCGGGAAGATATGATTGTTCCTAACGCAAGATTCCGGATGAAGGATAGAAGCCACCAGGTTACGATCAAATTCGATCCTCCACTGTAAGTTACATGCTCTTGTGCAGAAGCTGGAATCCTGCTAACGTTGAGCTTCTAGGTCAGGCAAATACATACTCATTAAGTTGTGGAGCCCAACAGTCAATGGGAATATCGACATCCAAAGCATCACTACTTACGGATACTCTGGGCCGCGATTCATTCCAGCATTTGAAGCGAGATGAGCAAAGCGACTAAACAATCTAACATTGCATGGTAGTTTTTGGGAGTACTGTAGCGCTTAAAGGTTCTTTCTCCAAACCTTTAGCGGTGGCCAAGCAGCTCAACGCGAAATTTGGAGCCTCTTTGCACGATAGCAACTATTCTGGCCTGGTGCCATGTACGACCTTCTTGAGCACGACTATGGATATAAATAGAAATAGTCGAGCGAGGATAGAGCATAAATACGGAGCTTACCTAGAACTACACCAATGATAAGCTCACTCTTTCCAATGATCACTATGACCAACCCGAGCAGACGACTCCTAAAGTAATGTCCGTAGAAGGGCCAATTCAAATCTTCCGCATTCGAACCCCTTCACTCCCCTTTCACCCCCTGCGCACGCTCACCCTCCTTCCCCCCTACAGCCAACAACTTCCACACCACCCATGCAAACCCCACCACCACCGCTACCACCGTGCCCAGCTCCACATACCTCGCTCGCCCCAAGTCCAACACCGGCACCGGCACCCTCTCGACCAGCGCCGCCGCCTGTACGGCAGGCGGCACATGATAGAACATCGTCCTCGTCCCGAACAACCCATCATACCCCAGATTCGTGCGATCGAACGGGTTCATCCCCATCTTCGTCCCTTCCTCCGCTGCACACGCCCAGAACACAACGGGCCACGGCACGTCTACGGCGCTCATCCCCGACGCGTTCGCGCGCGGCTCAAGGTACCGAAGGTGCAGCGGGATGGAGACGGTCCAGTCTGCTGCTGCTGCTGCTGCTGCTGTCTCAGCGCCGGCTCCGGCTTCAGCTCCGGCTGTAGCACCGTCCTGAGGGGTTGAGGGAGGGGCGGAAGGATGCGCGAGCTCGAGCAGGACGGCGGAGCCCCAGCGTGAGATGGCCCAGTTGGGGGCTTCGAGGTCGGTTTCGCCGGCAACGCTGTGGAGCCGGCGGAGGCGCTGGGAGGAGAGGAAGAGTGGGTCTTGGAGTTGGTATTTGTCGATGAGGAGGGTGGAAGGGAGGGTGAGGTGGGCGTGAAGGGCACAAGAGGGGTTGGGGGGTATGAGGGATTTGGTGCCGGAGGGGAAGGTGAGCTGGAGGGTTGGGTGAAGACCTGCTGGAGATTTGATGTGCGTATAGAAATAAGTGGGAAGGTCTGATGCTGGGACTGGGTGATGACGAGAGGGGAACGAGAATTTGGTGGCTTCTGTGGATGGGTTAGCGTATCTATCACTGGACGAGATGGAGGTGAATAGGTACTTGGTCTATCATCCTCTCCGACAACTGCCAAGACTCCGCTCAGAGAGAGCTCTTCGGGCTCAAGTGGCTTTTCGTTAGTCAAGATCCCGACTTCAAGAGTACCGCTTGTTTTCTTAGTCTCAATAAGTTCTTTCCAATGTTTGTTCCCGGTTGGCTCAGCCCAATAGGCATTCAGGATACAAGCATGAGATATAATGTCACAGTCTACATCGAGCTGGTTGACATCCAGAAGCGACCGTATCTTAGCTTGCTGTGATTCGTGGACAGCGTGCTCGACATATGTCACAAATTTCTTCAAAGAGGGCCATAGGGAATAGTACTGAAATGAGGCGGTGGATGAAAAGCGTTCAGAAAGAATTGGCACGTTGATGAAGCTACGCTGTTTTCGGAATTTTTCAGTTTCAGGCGTTGGAGGGGATATATGGAACAGAGGGATACCTCAACGCTCTCGCAAGCTAGTTCATTCCCAAAGACTCTTCCCAACAATTGACAAATTTGGGCACTAGTTCGCGGGTTCAGTATTGCAAAAGTGATTACAAGATACTTTTCTTACTCATGTCCTTTTCGCCGTGGCGTATAGAAGACATGCAATCCTGGGCTTACTCGAGATGTAAAGGGCGAAAGTCCAGCATACAGGAATTGGGATGCCCATCGGATGCGTAATTCATGGCATTGGTTTAGTACAAGTCGTAGCTAGCATGAGTCAGTGCAGTTATAATAAGCATAGGTCGGCCTCACAGCTGTTAGCAGTAATTACCTCCTGGGGCAGTTCGTCCAATCCCAAAGTAACTCGATGCTCTTTGGCGCCATAGAGATCATGAATTGAAAGAGAGTTATCTTGGACTTGGATCTGTTCTGGACCGACTTCTGCATCGTTCTCCTCTAGCAAATATGTGATACGTTGCTTCATGATCCGCCTGAATGAGGCGTGATCTGGATTTCAATTGAGATGAAAGTACCTAGGACTAGATGGAGTGCGGAGTACTGTAGTCCTTAAGAGCACATGGCGCGCCGACGCGTGCAGCTCCGCACTTTGATGCCCTCACTCTCAGGCTCACTTCGCTACTGAAACTGCAATGTAGCCCGAATCATCCACAGCCTGCTGGGCTTTCCCACGAGTCTCATCTAAGTTTTCTTTGACAATGCGTTACAGAAACATCTTTGCCAAATTATTGCTCGCCATCTTCGCTCTTTCTACTGCCGCTAACGCAGCCCGCAAACCAGCCGACAGCGTACTTCTTTCTAATGTAAAGACTTTGACGTTGCGTGCCGGTCTAAAAACTTCGCATCGCCGAGTGTCTGCTGTTCCGCAGGTATGATCTTTTATCTCGGTCTTAGCGACTCAGTATAAAACTGATAGCCTCAGTTGAAATGCGTTGGTGGCAATGCGAAGGGACTCTACGATGTGGATGTGATGCGGTGCAAGA
Organism: Viridothelium virens; assembly: GCA_010094025.1. Lineage (NCBI taxonomy): Eukaryota > Fungi > Ascomycota > Dothideomycetes > Trypetheliales > Trypetheliaceae > Viridothelium > Viridothelium virens. Next base: position 219,564 of record ML991775.1, read on the forward strand.
ATCAAGGAACCGATTACGACGATGACAATGTTCAATGGACTTGCACCGCTGCTCTCCCTGCCGAATTCAAACTTGGAAGTACCGATGTTATTTGCGAAGGTTACGACTCATCGAGCGATCCCTACGTGCTCAAAGGTAGCTGCGGAGTTGAGTACCGTCTCATTCTTACGGAGCAAGGAGAAGAAAAGTACGGTCGACAAAAAGGCACCAGCTCGAGTTACGATGGAAGCAGCTCAAATGTGCCGGCAACACTCTTTTGGCTACTCTTTGTAGCGGTAATTCTTTGGATGCTGTATTCAGCATTCATCCGTGATAACGGCCCTCGTCCAAGAGGACCACCACGTGGACCTCGATGGGGAGGTGGAGGAGGAAATGGAGGTGGTGATGGTAAGTTGCTCATGACGACTCAAATAGAATGCGATGGCTGATCCGGGACACAATAGATGACGATCCCCCACCCCCTTACGATTATCACCCGCCACGGAAACCCCGGACAAATATTAGTTTCGACGCGCGACCAGCTTTCAACAATTGGAGGCCTGGATTCTGGACTGGAGCTGCGGGAGGAGCCGCGGCAGGTTACCTTGCTGGTAGGCGAAATGGAGGGACCAATCCGGCGGCAGGCAACGGCAACTTCAGAAATAACGATCCTGGCGTGGGCAGTTCTACCAGACCGGCAAGTAGCTCCTCAACGTCTCGTCACGAGAGCACTGGATTTGGCACATCAAGTCGGAGGTAAGACATTGGCAAAGGCGTCATACTGGTCCATCAGTGTACACGTACTGGTCCACCAATTTACAGTCAATTACGAAGATGGCACAACGCGTGGACCCTTGATCTGGTTCAATGCTCATAAGCAACGATAACACATGGCGGGCACCCCGGTGGATAAGAGTATCCATCCTGTATGCGCTACTTCGATGGAGTTGGCCAATTGTTGAGTTCACCGGCTCAGTTAAGCAAGCCTGGTACAGAATGTAATCGATTTTTGAGATAATTATGGTGCATGAGCCATAAAAGCCCTAATAGGAAATGTTTTGCTAGGCAAGAGCATTGGACACTATTTTGTCAGAGTCGGGAGGGAGCAGCAGACCGTTAGCCGATCCAGATCGCCGCTCAAATGCTTTTTCTAAGCCTCTTCGAGATCTTACCTTATATAAAAGGGATGGACCATCCCTCCTTCCCAGCGTAGCCAACCTCATCACACTCATGGGAGCCATGCATGATAATCTCGACGGAGCGTCAACCACCTGGAACCATCTCAGCCACCGATTTCTCGAAATTGCGAGCTGACAACACAGCTACTCCCCTTTGCCGAGGCTTAATACCATTACCACCCTTAAAACAATCGGTGACTCTTGTATACCCACGTGGTACCTTTGACCGCTGTTTTGGTTCTTGCAGTGGTTTTGCCGAACTCCGGCTGGCATGTCTTCGGAGATGACAAAGATACGCGGTTGGCGAAATAATGGTAGTGGCACCGTGGCACAGTTTTGGGTACTGTTGGTTCTACAATTGGCTGGTCTGACGAACAACTCATTCTTAGAAAGGTAATGCGCTAGCCACGCGTCGTAAAATCAGTATTATATCTTAGTTGGGCGCGCTATCATTTTAGTGACGCCATAGATTCGGAAAGATCCAAGATGCCAGCTGGAATGCTTAATTTCGGAATCCGAGAGACAGCACCAAACAGGAAGACTGCTAAAATGTCTTCTCAAGTTTCTCCAGAAACCATAAATTTCAAGGGTTCAACAACACGATAGCGTTCAGACGGTGTAGGAGTAGCGTTGAGACGGCGCGGCACAGATCTACGACCCTGAAGAACAACAGTTGTTAATAATCTTGAACAGGCAAAACAAGATGAGCACGGCTCCAGAGCTTGGGGCAAGGGCTGACTTGATACGGCTACTGGCATAGTGCGTCGCCTAGCGCCCGTGCCTGGTGGTGCATTGGAAATAGTCCAAGAAATATATATGTAGCTCCCTCTCTCGGGACGATAGCTTTGGTCAGCTTTTTATCTCCCTCCAGTCTCTCACCTACTCTCACATTCTCTTTCAAAATGGCCGAGAAACCAAATGTCCCCTCCAAGATGAAGGCGGCTGTCTTCACCAGCGCCTCAGGAGGTATCGAGAAAAACATGAAGATCGACTCAAACTATACCACACCCTCAACAGCGGTCAAGCCCGATCAAGTTTTGGTTGAGGTCATTAGTACTAGCTTAAATGTCGTCGATTACAACCTTGCCGAAATGCCAATGATGGGCAAATACACTGTAGCGCCACCCGCGGTCACCGGCCTTGACTTTGCCGGAAGAGTGGTCGCCGCTGGTAGCGAATACTCCTCGCGTCTAAAGCCTAGTCAGCTGGTTTATGGCAGACTAACACCCCCAACAAAGGCTGGTGTCTTGGCCCAATACGTTGTTGCGCCAGGTGTAGGGACACGTCCACTCCCTGAAGGCATTGACTTTGACCAAGGAGCTGCTGTGGGTACAACAGCAATTACCGCATACCAGTCCGTCGTCCACAACTGCAAGAGCGGCGACAAAGTGTACATCCACGGTGGCTCTGGTGGAACTGGTACCTTTGGAATCCAGTTCGCTAAAGCCAATGGCTGCCACGTTACGACTTGCTGCTCAACACCTAATGTGGAGCTGTGCAAGGAGCTTGGCGCCGACGAAGTGATCGACTACAAGACAACAAATCTGCTCGAGGCACTTAAGGCCAAAGGCTCAGGATACTTCAACCTAGTCGTCGACAATATCGGAACGCCCGACAATCTTTACAAAGCCGCTGACTCGTTCTTATCTCGGAATGGGAAATACGTCCAGGTCGGTGCTCCCCTGACCATGGGCGGAACACGGACCATCATGTCCAGATTCATGCGACCTGGTCTCCTTGGCGGTGGCAAGTCTAAATACGAGTTTTACGGGGTCAAGATGGAGGGCAAGGACTTTGACAAGATTGCAGAATGGTTTGGTCAAGGCAAATTCAAGCCGGTCATCGATTCTACCTACGAGTTCAATGATGTGGCCAAGGCGTTTGAGCGACTGAAGACAGGCAGGGCCAGGGGCAAAGTTATCGTGCACGTACAAGAGAAGCCGTAATGCTTTTGAGCGGAGAGGTTGGAAATACCAGTGTATTAGTACTTCTTCAACATATACCAAATTGCTGCAATCGAGATTTTTGTCTTCCTTGCTTTTGTTCCCAAAGTCTCTTGCTACAGAACGATGTGACTTCGGCCCCCGCTAGAGGGCAGCTCCAACTTTTTTTCCCTCGCGGGATGTATTCCGCACCAAATCTGGAGACAACAGCATGCTCCCATTGAGAGCAGTCCAACGTGTGCGATCCAGAACTCGCCCCTCCACTTTACTCTCCTCATTCTATTCCTGCCGATTCCGGGGCCTTGTTACTCTCGCATATGAACTTCATGAGCCTCCGGCTACTTCGGAGCAGAGTACCTCTCGAGGCACCCCAATCATAGTACTACACGGTCTTTTTGGCTCCAAGAGGAACAACAGGAGCATCAGTAAGTAAGGATTAGTCCACAGGTCTGTATGAGCTTGTGCTAATGTCTCGCACTTGAACAGAGTCCTTGCTCGCGACCTTAATCGCCCAGTATACAACGTCGTACGCACCTCTAAAAACTTAATTCACACGCATTAGCTGAACCTTCTCCCAGGACCTAAGAAACCATGGCGACTCTCCACATGATCTCCAACACGACTACACAGCGCTGGCGGAAGATGTTGAGGGCTTCATGGACCAGCATGCGCTGAAAGACCCCACCCTTATCGGACACTCGATGTAGGAACACCCTTTCTCTCGTCAGAGTCAAGGTCGCCAAATTGCTGATGAAGAGGCAACGCAGGGGCGCCAAAACCGCCATGACCGTCGCCTTGCGCTCTCCCGAGCGAGTTGCAGCCCTCATTCCTGTCGACAATGCGCCCGTGGACGCAGCGCTGAAGAGCGATTTCGGGAAGTACATACAGGGGATGCGGAAGGTGGAGGAAGCACACGTTTCGACACAGAGCGAGGCGGATAGTATAATGAAGGAGTACGAGGAGGTGAGTGATGCAATTTGTGTGCGAACCCCCAACCACCCATCCTAGATCCATTCCTGTAACCTTGGCCCTGGTCCTAGTCTCTTCCATCTCTTTACTAACAACCATCTCTTCCAATCTCCCAGTCCCTTCCTATCCGCCAATTCCTCCTCACAAATCTCATCCGCGACCCTCCCACCTCCCCCCACCTCCGCTTCCGCATCCCTATCTCCATCCTCGCCAACGCCCTCGACAACATGGGAGACTTCCCCTTTACCGATCCAGACACGCATCGTCATGAAGGGCCAACGCTCATCGTGCGCGGCTCCCATAGCCACTACGTTGCCGATGAGACGCTGCCTGTGATTGGACGGTTTTTCCCAAGGTTTGAGGTCAGGGATGTGGAGGCGGGCCACTGGCTGATTTCGGAGAAGCCGGAGGAGTTTCGAAGAGGTGAGTTGGGCCACTTGTTTGACCGCGTGAATGATTGCTAAAAGTAGGGCTAGTTGTTGTGGAGTTCTTGCAGGATAAGGATTAAAGGGAAAGAACGGGAAAGCACGGGAAGCAGGTGATGAAGGGAAGGGAAACGGGGGCTTGAATTTGTATTGTAGTTTGAAGCTGAGCTTTTCATTCGAGCATTCACATGGGTAGGATAGAGCGATAGTACAGGGCAACCTCATAAGGGCCATGTAAGGTGCACGAGACATCAGATATCAGGACTTCCGCCAGAAAGACTAGCCTGATAGAGTACACATGCACTAGAGGATAGTCATTTCTCATTGACGAAGCACCGCTCTGACTTATGCCAGGCGGATCCATCTTTACCAGGTCTGCAATTCCCAATGACAATGCTGTCTTGCTGACATCTCGGTTGAGTGCCCATCTTCTGCTAAAGCAGAGCTAAATCAGAGAGTATTCGATGGAATATGTCGACTTTGAATATTCTTCATTTCAATTCAGTCAGACTAGCTTCCACTATACGCCAGAGAAGAATGCAGAGCCAACAAATCATTCCCATCTTGCCACTGCAACACTACACGCTCTCCAGCGGAGTCGGCTCCTTGAACTCCCGTTCAACCTGGATGATATATATTAGCCAAAGCTCGTACTCCTTGAAGGCCGTCACTTGGACATGTGCTTACCTTTTGTCCTGACTCATCAGTGGTGGACTCGCCGTGGAGGGAAAGGAGAGCACCAAGGTCAAACTTGGGCGACTTGAGAAGCTTCACCTTGCGAACGTGGACCTAGCCCATGTTAGATACGCATGTCCAATGTTGCCTGAGTCCAAATAGGAGGGTTTCTACAAAAACATACGTTCTGGAGAGGATATATGCCCTGTGTGGACTTCTCAATCTCACGGCCAATGACTTCAGGGATCAACTTGGTGACAAGCTGAGTCAAAGTACAACTTGATGCCTCGCGCGAGATGATGTCAACCATCTTCTTCCTGATAGATCTGATCTGTGACGAACGTGCGTATGTGGTCTTCTTGACTTGATTTGGTCGTCGCTTGGTGAAGGCAATGGCGAAAAGGCGAAGGAGGTAGTCATCGGTGGTCCTGACGATCACATTGGCTTCAATTAAGGATTGCCACTTGCGCACCAATGATCGAAGCTTGTCCGAGGTGAAATCGAGGCCGTGGAAGTTGGTGAGGCAATTTCGTCCTTGTACTTCGTCCACCCTCAATTTGACTTTTCTGAACGAGTGGTCTTCGTCCTTCTGAAGATCTGCTAGCGATACCTCGAATATTCGGCCCTTCAAAGAGTCGTTCGCGTTCTTAAGACCAGTGGTCCGGTTGACTAACGTCTTGCCAACACTGCCGAACAGTTAGCATCTCGTCGATGAATCTACTCGGAGGTTACGGCTGTATCGTACTCTCGGATGGCAAAGGTCGACGGGGCTTTCACTGAATACCAGTCTTTCCTTGCGAATGGATCTTGCTTCTTCTTGATACCTTTCTTGCCCTTTGAAAGGCGTTTGTTTTTGCCAACCGCCATGATAATAGACCTGTTGTCGCAATATCGTCACTTAGGTTGGCTGTTTGTGCAGTCACAGATTCGGCTCGCTTCAAGGATCAACTTTTTCCCGAAGTGCCGCGATGACGCACAGACCATTTACGCGCCACAATGAATACAACAGATACGCTCACACTTACATTGCAGTCTTTGATTCAAGAGATGATTCTTGAGTTTAATGATGACTTCGGACACAGCGTAAGTTACAGTTGAATGGACAGTTGATACGACCAAGCAAAATGCTGGTTGAGCTGCCGCAATCGAAATTCTCAACGTTACCATGCTGAATAGCGGGGCATATCTATCCATACCTTACCGTACGCGCGCCGACTGGAAGAACTTCCTGAGATTCAATGCTGCGGTCTAATTAGCTTGACATGCAAAATTCGAGACTAATCACTCACGTCAACGTCCTCCCACGGCCGTCCTTGAACATTGTTCAATTCTTCCGTGGTCATGATCTCTCCATTCGTGACTTAAAAGAATCAGTACCCGAGCCAAAAGTTGAGTTGTCATTGCTCTTACAGTAACCTGCGTGGATCTTTGCATCAATTTCCACCCGGCTATCCTCCGGTATCATCTCGTCTGGAATCGGTACTCTTTCATGGATTGGGATGCCCTGTTCTACGATTGCATCATGTTTCATGTTGGACATGCTGAGCATCCTATCGATCTTTGTAATACCTAGCCAGTGCAGGATGTCTGGCATCAAGGCCTGGAAGCGCATATCCTTCACGCCTGCAATGTTTTCTGTACGTTTGAAGTAGTCGCTTGCTCTGTCAGCGCCTCGTTTCCGAGCGTTGTAGACGAGATACTTGGTAACTTCGCCAAGTGCTCGTCCTTCCTTTCTGAAGTAAATGACGACGCCGCTTCCGCCTTGTTGGGCTTCTTTGACAGCCTCCTCGATTCCAAAGATAAGATAGGGTCGACAGGTGCATATGTCAGAGCCGAAAACATCACTTCCATTGCATTCGTCGTGCACACGAAGCGCAAGGCGAACGTTCGGGTTTGACATCTTGGCAGGATCACCAAAGCAGTAGACGGTGAGACCGCCAATCGGAGGCAAGAACAGCTTGATATCGCCTCGAGTAATTAGCTCAGGGTAAGATCCACCTGTATTTTCAAACAATGATCGGCGAAGGGTCCCCTCGTCTACAGGACACTCAAATTAGTTACCAATTCCGAAGTCGAGTCACATATCATTGGGACTTGTACCTATACCAAACCTTTCTGCCACCCCTGGAAGATACCAGACTGGCTCTACTGCGAATTTCGTCACAGCAAGCTCTCCCGAGTCATTCAAGCAGATCTTGCCATCCGGCCTGAGCCGTCCCGACTTGACACTGTTCTCGAGCTCTGGAACCTTCATATGGGCCTTTGTCACGGCAATTGTGGGTCGGATCTCTACATCCTCACTATTAATGATTTCCTTGAAAAGCCAAGGAGCGAGGTGACCAAGGGGATCCATCGCCACAATTTTCTTTGGGTCATGCCATTGTGGGAATGGGCCAATCTTGGCAGCTGGCTCCGTATTGGTAAAGTCTGGTTTGTGATCTAGTGTGAGGTTTTTGCTGGCAACAGCTAAGGCGTAATAGATCGAGTAAGAGCCTCCATGAGCACCGATAGCTGGAATTGAACGTTAGAGACTCAGTCAAGGGCGTGTTCAAAGACACGTAGCTTCTCCAGTCACGCACCATTCCGCCTTTTGATTGTGCTGTGGTTCCTCGAGACCACGACAGGACCCCGTAAGTTTGGATCTTTATTTCCCCAGTCCATCGGCAAGGGATCTACTCCGGACTGTCCAGGATATGACGTGAGAATGATTCTTGAGGACGAGGCACTCGATCTGCGACTACTCTCCACACCGGGCGAGGCTGGATTGACCGATGGCGGCGACGACGGTTGGGCATCACCTTGACCATTGAGGGTCAAAGGACTCGGACGGCGCTCTCCATCTGCTGGAGGAAGGCGATGGCCTGTTGTTGAGGGTTGCGGTTTCAATGCAGGCGTGTCTTTTCCGACTTGGTCATAGACCTCCTTGATCCCTGCGAGAGTATTGACTCTTCCATTAATGGCATCCACGGCGGAGGCTAGATGTGAGTGCTCTTGCTTTAATAGTTTGACGGTCGATAAAATCTCTTGGAGTGTTGCCGTCAGGTCACCTTCACCGCCCAGCTTGGCTGACGGAGCAGCAGCCATAATATCACGATGGGGTACCACAACCGCGGTGGCTAAACCTTTATCAGATGTCGCTCGTTCAAAGATGGTGATGTCAAATTTCTGAACACCAAACTCCAATCATGCGGAGAAACAACGGGGCCTATTGTAAAGCGGTCATAGGAAATACGGAAAGAAATAGAGCAGTCCTGAAAGTAGCGCAATAACGTTCCATGAAATAAAATGGCTTTCGGTTAAGAGGCTGGGGGATTCGCTTGCTAGGCAAACAATTCTTCTTGTTCATTCATATCTTGACAATGGGCACTGCCCTGTTTAGCCCGAGGTCGACAATAGGGAGTGAGAAACAAGGGCGGCACGGCGGTAGCGCCTCACGCTAGTGGCGCTTAGCCTTAGGTTCCGCCTCATTAATGGCAGGCGTGGCTGGCAGGCGTGGGCACGCAAACCGATAATCGATGACTTAAGCGGAGCTTCCAGCGGAGGGCTACAGGGACACCCAACTTCCTTTGCGCCCTTCCTTTATACCCAAATCTTCCCCATCTTATCCTGGTACCCAAATAACTCCACCTCGTCTTTGACATCGTCGCGATGGTAAGCGCAAGCTATACTGATCTCCGCCGATCTCTACCAATGATTACTCACAATTTCCAAATTACAGGGTAAACGAAAGAAGTCCACTCGCAAGCCTCAAGGCCCGAAGAAGGTCTGGCCCCTCTCACATCCTTTCATTATTGACCACGCATGCTAACATGTATGCAGAAAGAGAAGCTCGCCACGTCTTTCCAATGTCTATTCTGCAACCATGAGAACTCGGTGACCGTCAAGATGGACAAGAAAGCTGCGGTCGGACAGTTGTCGTGCAAGGTCTGCGGGCAAACATTCCAAATGGCAATCAACTGTATGTTACTTCCTGGCCTTGGCACTGCAGCCTCGCAAACTTTTGAGAGGAAGCTCTACTCATAGTGCCTCACTCCAGATCTCTCAGTACCCATTGATGTCTACTCGGAATGGATTGATGCCTGCGACGCAGTAGCAAAGGGGAATGCGGATGAGGAAGAAGCGGTACCAAGTACATATCGGGGAACAATGATGACATCGAGAGATGACGGTGCTGGAGGCGGAGATACTGGTTATAGTGGTGAGGGAATCGTGGATGACGAGATGGATGGGGAGGCAGACTACGACGATGAATGAACCTGGTCGGGGAGATGGCATGCAAACATGTGCTTGCTGGCACAAGTGATGTTTAGCATATCGAGAGATCATGGCTCAGGCAAACGGCACCCTTCTGGATTGGAGAATGTGTTGGCAACGCGGAAAAGGGGGCACAGGGAATTGGGGATGTATTGATGATCCAAAGAGTTATGACTCGTTTTCCTTACATTGTATAATATCGGTCGCCAAAATCACCCAACCCAGGCACGATATAGCTATGGATACCTTGGTCAGCGGACTGGACACAACAAGCGACTGAAGAGCTTACTTTTTCCCGTCAAGACCTTGGTCTACAAAGGCTGTCACTACACGCAACTTTGGAAATTTTTGCGCAAAATTGTTTGCGCCTTCGGGACTGGCGATGAGATTCAAGAACAGAATGCGCTCTTCCGGAACACCATGAGATCTGAGAACATCGACAGCCATGAGCGCCGATCCACCTAAGGAATTTTTTAGCATATGAGAGCACGTTGTACGTTAAATATGTTAATTGAGGGCCGTACCTGTCGCAAGCATCGGATCAAGCAGAAGCACCCATCGGTCAGCAATATCTTCTGGTAACTTTGCATAGAACAGTCGGGGCTTAGATGTCTCTTCGTCACGCTGAATGAGGATTTTGCCAATTCGCACCGACCGACAGCATTCACGCAATCCTTGCTCCATAGCTTCCCCAGCTCGCATAATGGAGACGCCGCATATCTTACCCTGAAAGTTGACGCCAGAGTAGGAGCGACCGACAGGAGTCGTGACAGTCTGCTGAACGACTGGAAGATGGTTTAGACCTTCTTCGACTAGAAGACGTATAATTCGATTGGAATAGAAAATAAAATCTGCTCGATTTGTCTTTTGATCCCTAATCGTACTGGACGCGAATACTTAGCGTTCTATTATCATGCTTTTGTTAAAGGTGTGCACGTACGTGAGAAGAGCAATTAATTGGGATGTCTGCGGCAAGATATGCACATTTTCATGAGAGACTTCGGTAGAGACAGTGGCCGTAGGCTTCTGGCCGTCCGGACGGTACTCTGGTCCCACACATTGTGATGGTGCCTTGGTATGGGCCATTTGATCGGACGATGGACGTGGTTGAGTTCCACGAGGGAAGCTAATTATCCAATCTCTCAATTCCCCTCGCGGATTCTCTGACTTTGACAACGTAGATAGGATGGTCTAAAACGAAGGTAAGGAAGAGCTGAGTATTTGATGGAGAGACATGTACTCCGCATTTAAAGCATTCTTAATTTTATCAAGCGAGACCCCACACTTCAGGCATTAGTCGATCAATCAACTAAAAAAGTCGAGGCCACATACAAATCTACACACCTACAGATCGCGTGCTCGTAAGGGCTCGAAGCCTGAGCCTCGCAGGGGCTGCACGCTAATGCCGGTTCCCGCTGGCGGTGACCCGAAGCAAGACATTGGTGACATCGGTCGCTAATTAATGTTTTGGTCGACTCTCAACTCGTCAACAACCCACGCCCGACTCCATCACTTTTGCGCCCGCCTCGCCTCGCCTCATGTTCTTCATGCTCACACCCCACCTGACAGTACACACGTAAATACACCTTGCTGCCTGCTCCAAGGCTGCGCTTTAGTCATGACTGGCGCAAGCCTAATCCAACCACGTCGGAAGCAGGTGACGTACGGGCGAAGCACGCGAATGCGCAATCTCTCACTTCGCGATGATGGAACCTTGCCCTCACTTGGGACGGAAAAGGACAAGAGTCACATTATAACATCCGGCTCCAAGTCCTGGATACCTGCAGCTGCCCCGGGAAAGCTACCAGCTAGAGCTGCTAAACCGGCGACGAATGAGGACCGGGGAGTCTTCGACGTGCCCTCCTCAGATGATGAAGAATTGCAACATAACACTCATGGCAAAAAACCGGTTCAAATACCCAAGAGAAAAATACCGGAGATTGAAGATCAAAACATTGGGGAGAATTCACCGGGTGATGCTACTTCGACTGAAAGCAGTGATGGATCACGCAAGAGGAAACGCACTACTCCTTCCCAGCAATTGCAAGGAGAGCTGGATAGAGTGGCGCGAGAAGGGCAAAGAAATCTCAAAGCTTCAGTGTCGACTACTTCGGCCTCTAAAAAGCCAAGTCTTCCTGCGAGTCGTCAAGGCGCAAGGACACAACCATTAAAGAACAAGTCACTGGAAAGCAAAAAGAATGACCGTCAAGCCACGATTAAGCCCAATGGCAAGACTCGTGGCGGTTCAACTTTTGCATCAAGCTCATCCGCACCTGCGATGCTGCAAAACATGTTAGAGAACAATTCTACGATCTCCTTACCCACGAAAAACGTGGCTAATATTGGTAATACACCTACAATGAGAAATAGAAGCTCTCCAGTAGGCGATAAGATGGAACTAGATCTCAACCCGTCTACTCCTCCGTCCCTTTCGCCTGATCGCAGCGGAACTCCTTCTCAGATGCTCTTGAACACACCAAGACAGAGCCTCCTGTGGCAGAACCTGCTGAAGGATGATGATGATCTACAGGAGAAAACCACGCGCCCTGGAAAGCGTTCCGCCACCGGCACAAATCCAGTGGTTGAAAAAGTGAGCAGAATTACAGGACCTCTGACGTCGATGCCTCAACCAACTGTCAAGCCAAATGCCAGCCTACCGCCTCGACGCACTAAACTTGTGCATTCATTGATTGGACACCGCCCAAGACTTGACCCGAGCTCCGAGGAAGAGGAAGAGAGTGATGATGGCTTGTCGGAATCAGAAGACATTATAATGGAAGAGCCTCCTCAGTCCCTGGCAAATGCTGAGACTGAAAGTGGCAAGACTGTGCCTACGGAAGCCTTTACTCGTCGCCCTGGTATGACGCAGATTGGTGGGCCCAAGATCACTTACGCAGAGAAGCGTTCTTTTCTCAGCGCTCCGCAAACCGACCTTGACCAGATTCTCGCTGCCCCACTCGATGACTTTGGGTTCGGCAGTCAAAGCCAACAATCGATGGCACACTCTCAGGGCTCAGTTATGCCGAACACTCAGGATCTCATGGAAGAGGAGTCGCAGGAAGAGGAAGGGCCTTCGATGCGCAGTGCCCACGAACTCCAAGCGTTGGGGAGTAACAGAAGATTCGTCGACAAACTCGATGCACTTTTAGACGACATCAACCAGTCGCATGGAACATCAAAGTCCGCCCAGCGAAGCGCTCTTCTGGAGCTTGGAGAGAAGATGATGGCGAAGGATTTCCTAACGCGACTACTTCATCTGGACTATGACCGAAAGCTTTTCTCACACTTCACCGGTCGTGCTGATCCAATCGCTGATTTCATCTGGACCGCCATGGTTGCAATCATTGCCAACGGTGGAGCATCTTCTCACGTCTTACAACGCATGTGCCAAACGAATCTTGCAAGCAGTCTCGTCTGTCAATTGACCTCAACACGCAGTATTGCAGCTACGTCTAAAGAGCGTAAGTTAAACATGTCGAAGATCGCTAGAGAAGACTTGATGAAGTTCCGCGAATCTCTCTGTCAAGAAACTATTTGGGTATCTCGCCTGCCTCATTCGCTCTCTCCACGCCTAATGGCACTGAAGAGCTTGGATCTACTTATTCGCAAATCGCGCGAAAGTGATGACATGAAGGCGATCCTGCGTGACGAGCATGTGAAAAATCTAGTTTCAATCTGTTACGAGGGCACAAAACAGACGGAAGTGGCCAGTCAGTCTCCAGATAACGATCTCGAAGCTGAGCTGGCTTTGTCGATTCTTGAATCGGACAGCATTCATCTTGCCGGTGCTACTGCAGAAAGCAACTGGACTTCAGAGACGTTACGCGACTTGGCAGGTTCCACTACAGCGTTGCTCGGAGCTTCTGAGACTACCGGCGGGACCATCGAGTCTTTGCTTCTCCGCTTATTGTTGAACCTCACAAACAACAACTCAAACGTGTGCGAGATATTTGGAAGCTCGGATATCGTAGCCGCTCTGGCGACATCCGTCACCGTGAAATTTGCAGAGCCGTTTGACAAGTTGCCCGAGGAGACGCGGGTATCTCTGCTCGATCGGCTCATACTCTGTTTGGGGACATTGATTAATCTTGCTGAGTTTAGCGAAAAGGCTAGGATGTCTTTGGTTGCCGATGGCGATGACCTGATTCGGGGTCTGCTCGATACCTTCGCCGTCGGTCTGGAGCGATCGACACAGGTAAGTTCAAATATGCATCAGCTCGTTCGTTTGGCCCTCGCTAATCCTCATGTAGGCCGAATCAATCGAGCAGACTCAGATCAACGTCGCTTACGGATACCTCGCCGTCTATCTTGCAGACCTCTGTGAAAGCAGAGCCCTGCGAAGGCGCATTCGTATCGGGCTCCCGGGTCAGCGCATGGAATCTCTCATTACGGCGGTTCAAGAATTCATCAAATTGAACATGATGGTAGATCGTGAAAAGTATGACGGGGATGAGGGGCAGGCGGTTCTGACGGCCTTCACGGCACGCTTTCAGACAGTATTGTCGCGGCTCAGGGCGAGTATTGACTGAAAAATGTCTTTTCGAGATGCACGAGCTTCACGGAATGGTCAAGGATATTTGCTCCAGGTCAGAGTGGAATAATACCGGAGGGAAAGGGGTTTCTTGGTTTACATGAGCTCTGCTTTGCGTCAGCTTGACGCAAAAGATATGAAGTATATGACTATACGGCGCTTTCATTTGTGATACCCATCCTCTGGAAAAGACGAATCGACTATCCTACTCCAACATCCGATCTCTGTTAAGTAGGTTAGATACCCAAATATTTAAATATTCCATGTGCCCGTGCCAGGACGACTTAGGTTGTTGTCGATCAGGGTCACGCACCAACGTCTAACTATGGACCCTGGTCGAGTGGAAACGCGCCTTTCGGGAGGCATTACGCCATCGAGCTTTGCAGGAGCGAGCTCACCGAGTAGTTCCTACGTGCCATACAGCACGGCTGAATTCACATTGAGTAATAGCGGCCACCACTGCTTTCCGCTGGTCGGAAGAGAGCTTTCCTCCCGCCAATTGGCTAGGCCTAAGCCTCGTCACTGGCCCTCACGGTCCTCACACTCTCTTGGTTTATCCCCACATTTTGACCCTGCTTCAGCTCATTGCTATTCTCACCGCGAACGCTTATTCACTTCCACCCGTCATTTCACCCCTCTGGACTGAAGCAAAAGCCTTCCCGAGCTCTGCTCGACCGCAATCTCGAAATAACTCTTCGAAAATTTTTCAAGCAGTCCGTTATGGCCCCGCCGGCGAAGCAGCGCAAGATTGCCATTGTCGGCAGCAGGTCAGTTGGTACGTCTCCCATTGCCATGCCTACCGTGCCCACATCAGAGAGGATTTTGAAGCTCATTGCATTGTTGCAGGCAAGTCCTCTCTGACGGTCCAATTCGTCGACGGCCATTTCGTCGAATCCTACTACCCCACCATCGAGAACACATTCAGCAAAGTGATCCGTTACAAATCGCAAGACTACGCGACTGAAGTTATCGACACTGCTGGCCAGGTAAGCTTTCTGCTCAACCCCCTTACCCCTTTCGCCCCGGGGTAAGAATACTGTACCATATATACCAAGAACTTGTATATGACCGGTTGCGACTATCTAGTCCGCTGATGCGGAGAACTTCGTCAAGGACGAATACAGCATCCTCAACTCGAAACACTTCATCGGGATCCATGGATACATGCTAGTGTATTCATTGGCGTCGAAGCAGTCGTTCGAGATGGTGAGGATCATTCGGGACAAGATCTTGAATCATTTGGTGAGCATGCTCTTGCTCCTTTGTTTGCAGTGGTCCGCAACGTCGTTCTGCTCTGGCAAACCCTTCACCACCCTTCGTCTCCTGCTTCTGCCGAATGTGACATTAGCGCAAACAATAAAGGCTGACAGTCAATTTTTCTCTTTCCTCTCGCAGGGTGCAGATTGGATACCCCTCGTCATTGTCGGCAACAAAAGCGATTTACGGCCTGAACAGCGTCAAGTGACAGCCGACGAAGGGAAGAGGCTCGCCGAGGAGTTTCGCTGCATGTGGACCGAGGCCAGCGCGCGATACAACGAGAATGTGACGAAGGCTTTCGACCTCATGATCGCAGAGATTGAAAAGAGTCAGAACCCGAATGAGCCGACAGGAGGGAGCAAGTGCTCGGTTATGTGATACTCGTGATGCTGAGCAGCTGGGACATTGGATGCTGGGACAGGAGCAAGATGGAGTCTGGGAATATGGGATTCGTTACGACCACAGCATGAACACGGTCTTGACTTGAAGCTGTCATTGATGGCATTGCCTGGATCAGCGTCGGTGTTTGGTTTGATCGGTGCAGAGCTGGAGCTTTCTTTTACACTCGATCAATCTTCGATCGATCCTCGATCAATCCTGCCCCAATATATATTAGAGTAATAAGAAGCATTCGCTGAAAGAATACTATCGCAACGCGCGTAAAGGCATGTAGCTCAAGTGATTGACGCGCAAAATGAGATGCTAAGAACCACTTGCTGTGAACCGAACGACGAAAGTAGATGGATTGTGATTCCGGAGCTAACGGCTTTAAGCCATTCCTCGTAAACAATTTTGTGCGCAAGGATTCGTTTGCAACTTCAAAAATTTATCCAGCATGAGGACCAATCCAAACATCATCGTAACTGGTACGCCTGGCGTGGGCAAGAGTTCACACTGCGAGGTCCTGGCGCGTGATCACGGCCTCAGGCATATCTCAATAAACGAGGTAGTCAAGGAGCGAGAGTGCCATGCCGGATGGGACGACGAGCTGAAGAGTTGGATCGTGGACGAAGACAAGGTAGGTACTCCAACCCTCGTACTCTTTTATCTACAATGGCTAATATTGAGCGGAACGCAGTTGCTTGACAGTCTTGAAGAAGAAGTCAAAGATGGCGGTTGTCTCATCGATTGGCACGCATGCGACGTTTTCCCCAAGAGCTGGATTGATCTCGTCATTGTCATACGATGCAACTCTACTATACTCTATGACCGTCTTGTAGCTCGTGGATATTCCGGACAAAAGTTGGAGGAGAATATGGACGCGGAAATCATGGAGGTATTGCTGGCAGAAGCCCGCGAGGCATACGATCAAGAAATCATCGTTGAGCTCCAGAGCGACACGGCAGACGACATCGACAGCAACATCGAGCGCATTGACACCTGGATTGTGAATTGGAAAAAGGATCATGCCGACGCGAATGATTGATCCATGCTCTGGAGGATTATGTGGCTAGACTGTCCTACACATTGCTCTTCAGCCATTCGGTCAGCTTCGCCAACGCCTTGCCACGATGAGAGATTTCGTTCTTCTCCGCCTTTTCCATCTCTGCGTATGTCCGACCTTCGTACTCGAACGCGGAATCCCAGCCTAGAAATTGTCAGCATCTGCTGGATCATCACACTACGCTCGACGGACCGAAATCTGTAGGTCCACGGGACGGCACCAATTTGCCCTGTGGCCTGATCAGTCTCAGATATGAATGCATGGCGAAGGCACGGACCTTGGTTCGACCTTGGAATATGATGGGCTCGTGGCCTGGCCCCTCGGAATATGCGAATGTGCATACGGCCTGCGCAGACTTATCATCGAAACCGGCCAGTAACTTGTGGAGATCATGAGGCCCAAGGGCTTGCAGGAACCATTTGCTAGTCATGTCAACTTGCGTGAGCTGCGCCTCGGAATAGATTTGTCAAGGACAAAGCGGCTCAGGCTTACATGTAGGGTCCTGGTAGTTCTTGTAAAGCATCGAAGCAGAGGCAGGTATCTTCCACAAGTACTGGACCATCGATCTGCGAAGGAACTTAGTTAGTCATGTAAACAGAAGCAATGCTCATCAATGTTCGTACGGCATCAGCGGCACGCCTGCATTTGTCTTGAGATATTTCTTCGATCGTTCCTTGTATCTCGGGTAGATCAATCGACCGGCTTTGGATATCTACGCTCTCCCCAAGAATGGCCTTGACTTCGGCCAATTTGCTTTTGTTGCCTGTGATGAAATTAAGCGTTCGTGGCGCCATAGCTTGACCTATTCAGGATTGACGAGGGGAAAGACGGAACAAAGCAAATCTGAGGAGCGGAGAGAATTGTCAGTTGTATGTTCGTTTGGGCAAGGATCTAATTGGGACGGTCGTGAAGCTATGTAAAGGCTTGGAAACTTAGCAGTGCAACCATCCATCTGCTTGGTGAAAGATTGATCTCGCTCTTCTCTCAATGGCATACTCTAATGCTTATCATTTTTATATAAATTTATGCTATGTCTTTTCGATTAAGCTCTTCGTTGATCGTTTCGAGGCGAGACTGTATCTGTTCAAAACGGCCTATGAAATTCAGAAGACATCACACAAGCAGAATTCGTCAAAATCAGGCACTTGTATCGTATGGTATACCTCTAGTCGAGACGGTCAAGATTGAGGACGGGATACGGTGATCTGTTTCAGGATAAGTTGGAAGGCCCAAGAATGGCATCGGCTAATTCCTCACTCTCCGAGACGGAGCATCTTCAGCGACATACTGGACATCTAATTACATTCATGTCAGAACATAAAGACAACTTGTCTACGACAAGCATTGCCATCTCAATCCTAGTGTTACTTGTCGCTACGCGTTTCGTGAGTGGCTGGTTGGGAAGTAGCTCTAAGGTCCAGGCCGGCTCAGCACAACGTGTACCCCTGATCCCATACTGGATACCAGTATTCGGTCACCTTGTTGACCTTTTAACATTTCCCGATCGACTGTTAAAAGGGACCAGGTCGGTAATATTTCAAGATGTCTCCATGAATTGAACGAGTCTGTGGTTATAGCTAACAAACGTAGAGATGCATCTGGCCGCGGGGTTTTTGGACTCAACTTGGGCGGAGCCACTCACAATATCATATATTCACCTTCTCTATCGCAATCTCTCTTCAAGCAAAAATGTACCGTCGTGAGCCACAAGCCCGTGGCATGGCATATCCTTCGACGGACCTTTGGTATGCCTGCAAAGTTCAAGGATTCCTATGCGCAATTGCAGCCCGAGCTTGAGGATTCCTTCGAACATCATCTGCTTGGAGATCCCCATCTACAGGAGATGCTTGATGTCACTCTCGCCAATGCAAGTCGAGACCTGCCAAATTTAGTCTCCTTTGTCGACAGCATGGTCGACCAGACTCCCTGGGAAAGGGTTAGCAACGTCTCCGTGCCTGGCCAAGACGCTCGCGGAGCCTATGTTGAAGCCAGTCTGTAGTAAGTCTCCTTCATCAATTCCTCCCCTTCGTCTCTGCTTCTCATTCACGCGTTCTTTCCTCGATTCTATTCCCTTCTCCTCGTCCCTTCTCCTGCCTTCAGCTCCCCCCATCCCCCCTCCCTCTTCCTTCCTTCCACCCTCCTCCGCTAACAAACCAAATACTTCTCACCCAACAATCTAACATCCCTCTCCCCCTCGCACAGCTCCCTCCTCCGCAACTTCATCGCCCACACCGCGAACCCCTCCCTCTTCGGCACCACCTTCCTAGAGATCTATCCCGACTTGTACACCTGGCTCTGGACCCTCGACGCCGCCTTCCTGCTCCTCGCCACCGGCGCCCCACGCTTCATCCCCATCCCACGCCTCACCTCAGCACAGATCGCGCGCTCCCGCCTCCTCCACGCCTTCACCACCTTCCAGCGCGCCCTCGACGCCGCGGCGACCGGTTCCCCCCCGCCTAGCCCCGAGTGGTCCGACCTCGCCGACGTCAGCCCCTTCGTGCGCACCCGCGCCGACATCTATCGCCGCCACGGCTTCCCGCCAAATGCGCGCGCCCCGCCGGAGCTCGCGCTGCTGTGGGCGATGAACGCCAATGCGAACCCCTTGGTATTTTGGCTGCTGCTGCGGGTCTATGCGGAGTCGGCTGCGCCTGCTGCGGAGGGTGGTGGTTCGAGGAGCGGCGGAGGGGAGGAGGGAGGGAAGGAGGGCGGGACGCTTCTGGCGCGGCTGCGTAAGGAGATTGCGCCATTTGCGCGTGCGCGACAGCCGCCGATGGCGTTTGGTAGCTTCGCGGAGCCGCCGGAGATTACGTTTGATGTCCCTGGCTTGATGGCGCGGTGTCCGCTGTTGCGGGCGTGCTATATTGAGGCGTTGCGGCTGGACTCGGCGCCCTGGGCGCTGAAGAAGGTGATGCAGGATTGTGAGATCACTGAGAGTCCGGAGGATGCCGGGCTGGGAGTGGGAGGAGGAGCGCAGCAACCAGAGACGTATCGCTTGCGGAAGGGAGAGTATGCGGATGTAGCGTTTGATCTGCATTTCACGGATCCGAGGTACTGGGAGGAGCCGATGCGGTGGCAACCAGAGCGGCATTTGAAGGAGGATGGGGGGATGCCGGAGCTGGGTAGTGTGAGGGCGTATGGTGAGTAGCTGATTTTCGCATGGAGATAACATGATTGAAAGTTTTGCTAATCGAATGGATAGGAGGTGGTAAGGGCATGTGCAAAGGACGTGCCTTCGCAGAAAAGGAGTGCTTTGCTTTCGCGGCGGGCTTCATAATGCTATGGGAGATGGAACCGGCGGGCAAGAAGGGATGGAAGATTCCAGGGCATGGGAAGGCGACGGCGGTGTCAATACCAAAAAGTGATATCAGGGTGAAACTTCGGAGACGCGATTTGACTGCGCAGGAAGCGTAAAATTTAACAAGTTGAATGGAAACGGGACTTCTCTGTATAGAGGGTCCGATGTGTGTGATTGAGCGAAGTATCGGATTTGTAGAAACGGCTGTTCACATAGTGTTAAAGAATCTGATACGGGTATCTTCACCCACTGAAAATCATAACAAAGAATCCATCGACTTCTCCCAATCCCACCATGCCCATCAGCTCTTCGATCTCTACAACTCATTTGGTGACCACGACTGTATGCGCCGCATCCTTTTCGCCCACCAGCTAAGGTCTCGGGAAGGATATCTCTTCCGCTTTTGGCTTGATGGTTCATCCGGAACCAAGAAAAATGCTAAATGGTACAAGCAACGTAAAGGCTGGTAGAGAAACCCGTGCGGCAATGTTCCTTGGTCGTTAAAGATCCCAGTCGCGAAGATACTTTGCCAGATTTCTGTCGCGCAAGGACATACCACCTGTAGACATTTTAGTAGAGGCAAAAGAGCTCGGATTTGATATCGATATTTGGAGTGCCTGCTGGAGATTTCATACGTCGTCCCAAGCAGGAGAGGGTGGTGCAGGAGCTGTCAGCCTGTACAGAGGTTAGCTTTCGTTGCTTCTATACAAATCGTATCGGCAATGAGCCTGAAGTGACTTACTCTACAATCTCAAAGTCCCGATACCTACTCAAACTTGCCACGCCACGTCGATACATCTTGAGCAGCGGGGCCGTCGCTTGTGGACGACGAACGAGACCATCCTTCAGTCGCCGCATCTCCTTGGACACGACATACATCGGGTCGAACACCAGCAGATTCCTTGACCCATCCTTCCGAACCTCCAACCCCACAACCGTCAGCGAATGCCCCGGCCGCTGCAAATAAATTGGCGGCATCAACGTCTTCCGCACCTTCGCATCTGCCTCCTCCACTGCCGCCCGCCCAAAATACCCCTCCACATACTCGACCAACTGTCCCACCGCCGTCCTGGGCTCCCTCTTTCCCCTCTCATCATCATGAAATCCCGCTACCTCAAACTCCACTCCCAACCCCGCGAACAACGCCGCCACTTCCGGCGTCCCGACATACTTTCTCGTGCCCCTGATCCCCCCCGTCTGCTCCCTCCCGAGCACATACAACCCCCGATCCCACGCCGCCTCGATCCCCTCCTGCAGCTCCAGCACGCCCGGCACCCGCTCTTCCTCTACCCCCCGGCCGCCACCAACACCACCACCACCACCACCAAGCGCGTCCCACCCAGGAGCCCTCGCGCCGCGCAGATACGAAATCAGCATCTGCACATTGCGATAGCCGCAGAAGCCGCCTTCGCGCGGCAGCTTGCTGACATGCAGCACGGACGGGTGGCAGAGGGACGCGGTCGCGACGCTGGGATCTGAGGCGAGGAGGCGGGCGAGGAGGGGCAAGAGTCCTGGGATTTCGTTTTCGGTCGCGCGCGTGGTGTAGAGGTGGCCGGTTGGGCTGATGCGTGTGGTCCGCGTGGTTTTGCCGCCGGTGGCGAGCTGGGCGTGCAGCCAGGCGGGCATTTGCTCTTCGAAGGCGTAGGGGCCGAGTTCGGCTTTCTGGGAGGAGGAGAGAGGGGTTAGTTGGAGGGTTTGGAGAGGGGAGCTTACGGGGAGGAGAGGAGCTCATACCCCGAGTCGGAGGTTGTTGGAGTTGGAAGGTTCATGACTTTTGTTGGATGTTTGCTGCTGTTTTTTGATGGAGCTGTTTCCTTGGATGGAGCGTCTTAGACCTGTCTTTCCATCGCAGTCGGATGGAGTCTCTGATTGGTAAGATAACGATTGCTGTTGCGAATCTTGCGATAGATGTGGAGAAGAATGTGTCTGAACGAAAGAATATGAGGAAGATGCTGAACTAGCCATGCTTGAGCGAGCGATACTGGCATCGTCCTCTGAGCTTAATTTCTCCGCAAAATGCAGGTCGAGATGTTCATTGAGTTCTTCGAGAAGGACCTCCTCGCCGCATTCTGCTTGCGGACATTGCGCCCACTCATCTTGCGACTCCTTTAGTGAGGCGTAGGGCTCGGAAGGCTTATCAGGCTGATGCCGATCTGGAAGTTGCGATGGCGGTGAAGAGTCTTTTATCTGGAAGGGCGAATCGTCGGTATGATACTGCTCAACATGTAATGTAATGGTGTAAGCATCTCTGGTTTCGTATCCACAGAAGGGACACGAAAGTGGCTCGGATGCCATCGAAGTAATCTCTTCGTGATTGCTATTGAAGGAGCCAGGAGAGCTCGTCGTGTGTGCTAGAAAGTTGGGATACAGAATCTATTGCCACGCTAAGCAGATACATCTTGATCGCAGGCGTTCTTTGCTTGGTGAATGTGTGCAGAAGCCAGAACAGTGCACATGTCACACTTTGATGTTGATCATTTGTATCTCCGTTTATTACAAGGAATGACCTGCTTGATGGTCATATGGTCATGCATCCACGCGTCACGTTCGCAGCATGATGGAGCTGGGCAAGTGCGCGTCGCAGTTGTACAAAGTCAGGGTTCCCATCTCTAACTAGCCAACGCCAAGCTGCACGTGGATTTTGGAAGAGTAAGGCATATTTTTCCGGCTCATCAGAGCCTGCTTACGTTCCTCATTGTCGGGAGGGATAATAGTAATAATATTTATATCGCTAGGAGTGCCACCATAGATCTCATGGCCTCATCACGTAAACGCCCGACATGCCGGTAACGCTCTAGGGACAGAGTGACTGTGGGATAATCGCCCGCAGCTGTCTTGATGATCTGGAAGAAGAGGAAAACCGTCGCCGGTACTGAAAGGCCCAGCCCAAAAATGAGGAGGTACAAGAAATTATGCCAAACACCAGCTACTGCCGGCCTGCGCCGACGCAGCCAAGATTTCTTGTCCCATGAATAGAGAGAAGGACAGCCACATCAGAAGTAAAATTAAAAATGTGCAAAGTCTACGCTTCGTTACCATTCACATCGGCCATGACCTGGCCGTCTATGCCATTGCCTTCGGGGTAATCGAGCTCGTTCCTTTCCGCCTGTGCCATGGCCTGGGCCGATACTATCTCCGCTAACCGTTTGAGACGGGGAATTTGGAGCCCTGTTCGGAGAGGTTAGCTCTGCTTCGAAGGATAAATCTGGTCGAGGGAGAGCTTACAGGAAGGAGTGTACGTCTCCAAGGCAGTGATTACACGTGGCTCCGCGATCTCAAATGGTCCACTGTCCTCCATATCTACAGCAGTAAGCAAAAGGACATCACTCTTCTCCGTGACCCGAGAGGCGACGGCTTTCATGATTTCGCCGTTAATAGGCTGTTCGTAATCGGCGACAAGATACTGATTGAGGAGCTTCTGAATCTGATTTGGTGAGAGCCTGGTGTCGCGAAAAATCAGTCACTCATCCACCATAGATATCGGGATCAAAGACTTACATCCAACAGATGTCCTGAATGATCTCGATGTCATTCAAGGTGGCCTTCTTTAGCTGGAGAAGCTTCGTCGCTTGCTAAAAGAAAGAAGAAAGATTAGTAGTTATGGCGGGAGATAGGGATAGGTTTTCTATACCATCAGATGCTCCAATTGCAAAGTACCCTCAGGCATGTCGTGACTCTTACACCACTCCTCGATTCTTGTGATGTTGTAATTAATTTGGAGACCACGCTTCCACGAAAGGAAATTCCGACGCATAAGGAGATCGTTAAATGCTGTGACACCAACGAGCCTGAGAAGCTCTGTTAGTGCCTGCGTTACGATCGTGTCTTCCAGATGGTAAGCCTTCATAGCTTTGAAGACGTTATTCAGCAGACTGAGTAAATTGTCCATGCTGTAAGCCGGAGTATTATTGGATTGCAGGAGTTTGCCGAGGAATCTATTGCTCTCATTCGTGACAAAGCCAGGCAACGATTGCGACTCAATGATAGCGGGTACAATCATCTTCTGCAATTTCTTCTTGAGAACTTTCATCCATGTATGATAGATGTTGAACTCAAGACTTTCGAGATCGTGTTTGACAATCTCCAGCAATCGATCGTATTCGAGATTCTCTAATTTTTGGTTCTCATACCAATCCTCTGCTAAGAAGACAAAGGACAGCATCTCGTGAACGTTCGAAAGCCAGAATGCACCGGGATTGACAGCTTCATCGCCATCGTGCTGCATGACCTCCTGCTGGATGGATTGCATGACGTTGGCTAAGAATCGCTCCGATTCTTTGACATAGCCATTGTTCCACATCTCGGACGTTACGAGGTTGATAAGGTAGGCAGGGAACAGAACCTCCTTGTCCGCAGGAGGCGGGTTGGCACTCGGAGGGGGAACCTTGAGATTTCGGATGAGTCCTAGGGTCACTTCGTCATTGAGAGCTTCTTCCTCAGACAAAAGATCCACCAGCTCCAAGCCAATGTTATCGGGCGCTGGGCTAAACGGTGTTCCAGACAAGTTGTGCAGGTTATCGCCTGTCACCGCAAGTGAGACAGGTCGGTGGCTGTAGGCTGCGCTAAACCGGTGATCCATATCAGACCGCTCGAGGCCGGCACTTCTCCGCTTAGGCTTCTTCGACGAAACGAGGTTGATGAGCCCACTGGCTGGGACGTGGTTGGAATTTCCGTTGACCAACTCTCCATTGACCGGTCCAGCACGCTTAGCCATGTCAAGCTGATCCTGTAAGTCAATAAGCTGTTGTCGTAGGGTGTGCTTTTCGGACTCGTGTCGGTTGCCGCTCTGTTTGGCAAGTTCGAGCTCTTGATTGGAAACACGAAGCGAGTCCCGCAGTGTCTTTGCCTCGTCCTGAAGGCGCTTGGAGCCTGATGTGGACTCCTCGTAACTCCTCTGTAGCCGTGACATCTCTTCCTGCATGGCGTTGAGTTGGGCTGTGACAATACCGGCTTGATTGGCTTCGGCCTGTAGCTCTTTGGATCTGGATTCCAGTGCATTCTGCTTGGTCCTCATCGATTTCAACTGACCCTCGTAATTCTCCACTTGACTCGCTAGCGCCTTGTTCTCTCGCCTGACTGTTCCGAGAGTCTGGGTAAGTTCGACAACCTTGTTCTCTAATTTGTATGAGATCTGCTTGAGATCTCGAGCCTCTTCTCGGAGACCTTTGTAGGTTTTCCGAGCGCTCTTCCCTCTCCACAAACTCTGGAGTATGACAACTTTGCGACGGTACTGCCTCCATGATCGAAGTTGTCGATGTGATCGCCATGACCGTTGTATTGTTCTTGCAGCATTGCCCAATCTTGTATCGAGAATATTCTTTCGGCATAGATATCCCTTCGCTTGCGATTCGAATGCAATAATGTCTGCCCGAATAATATTGTATTTCTTCCTCTCGTTCGAGCCCTTCCAAACACGTTGAATTGTGGTTGCAGCCTTGGTGCGGCGTGCATCCTCCGCTCGTTGCCGAGCAATGACGCCTCTGACAGCTGCCTGGAAGAAGATAATGGAATCTCGAGCCTCCAAATATATTCGTCGGTAGTACTTGCACCGCAGATTCTTTTGTATCATGATAGCAGCTTCGTTCAAACGCGTCTGCCGCAAGTTCTCAAGGAACGCAAGCATTCCTGCCCGGAAGAAGATCTTTGTCAGACCCAGCTGATACTTGTCGTGTCCATCATTCGTCGAGCCGCCCAAGGCTTTCTTCAGGATGTTGTTTGCCATATCCCGAATCTGTGAAGTCCATTCGATGGAAGGGATGAGCATGTAGTAGCGGAGCGCGAATTCTTCGTACGTCCATCGTGTCGGATAACCAGCACAGCTGATCCGGACTGTCTCGAGCACACCACAGGCACGAAGCTGGCTCAACACCATCGGGCCTTCCCACTTCCATGCGTCTTTGCTCTCATTTGGTTTGATGCATCGAATGTAATGCACATCGGTGGAATTGATGGTTTCCATCAGTTCTATCAGTGAGGCCTTGAAGATCCCTCCAAGCGTTGGCTTTCTATTTGCGGCAACACCTGCTCTTCGGCCTGAATTCGCAACTGCTTGGGGTTTGGATTGAGCGGCAGACCCTTCTTTGTCTCTGGCAGCAGCAGCCGCCTCCAGGACTTCGGAGAGAAAGTTGTTAGACGTAGCCTTCAGGTTCTCCATATGCTCATCAGGCACCGTGTCCCGGTTCTTTTCTATGAAACCGTCAGACTCATAGGTGACGTCGATAGCATAATGGCACACGGTGAAAGCGGATTTGCCAAATCGTGGTTTCTTGTAGAATTTATGTTTGTCGCCAGAATAATGATGGTGTAATTTGTTAACGAAGGACTCGTCTGAACCCATTGGAAGCCGGGATTCCTCATCTAATAAAGAAAGAATACCAAGTTTCCCCTCGATCAAGTCGATGCATGGTTGATTGTCGGAGAAGTCAATAAAGGTCCAATCAATCTTTTCCCGCACATATTCCTCCTGTTCCAATTTGAACACATGCTGATTGAACTCTTGCTGTAATTTTTCGTTGGCATAGTTGATGCAGAACTGCTCGAAAGAGTTCTTAGCAAAGTGTTCAAATCCGTAGATATCAAGAACGCCGATAAAAGAGTTGACTTGGCTCAAGATCTCTTCCTTCGCCAAGCTAGCATTGATAGTCTCTACCAACCAATCAAATAGGCTAGAATAGATGAACTTGGCGACGGAGTCTCTTACAACAATGGCTTGTTGTTGTGTAAGATTAGACATGATCTTCTCGCCTCTGGTGATCAATTGCTTTTTGACTGTCCATTTAGCGAATTCCGAAGGGTTGATGCCAAGGAGTTCGCATGCTCGGACCAACGAAGGCTCGTCTGATGCTAGTGCTGAATCCGTACGAGTAGCAGTAATCTTGACGTTGCCGAGATGCAACAGAGCAGCCAACAACTTGAAGATCTGAGCCTGGCGGGCTTGCTCAACTCCGATTGTGCTGAGGGACTGTCTTGTGGCAGTAAACTCGGCTTTGTCATCCACTCCGTCGATAATGTGAGAACCACCCTGGTTGAGGTACTCAAAATGTTCCACGGGAACCAGTCCTAATTGCTCCCGCTCCTCATCTGTCGCTCCTGCCACTAGCTGGTAGAATATGTGGTAATTCCTCTCCTTTAGAGGCTGGAACACTAATCTCGATCGTTCCAGCAGGTATGTTCTTATTCTTGCCCCTATGATCTCTGTGTTGTTATCGAACAATATCTCTATGTATTTTCCGAACCGAGAGGAGTTGTCATTCCGAGTCGTCTTAGCGTTTCCGAAGGCCTCCATGATGGGATTGGTTGCCAGGATCTGTTCCTCAGTCTCGCTCATTGCATCACCTTTCCCTTTCGATCTCTTTCCAGGTTGTTCGGGAGCTTCTCGTGTGGCAAAGTATCGCATTATGTACTTGGCGCTGACTGTTTTGCCAGCTCCTGATTCTCCCGACACGACGATGGTTTGGTTCTTATTATCCCGCAACATGTCTCTGTGTTCATGTGAGCATCGTCAAATTGGTGGGGAATTATCAAAAATCGTACGTGAAAGCTTCCTCAGCAATAGCAAAAAGGTGAGGGGCTTGTGTTGACCTCTGCTTGCCAGCGTAAACTTGGACCATTCCGGGGACGTATAGCGAGTCAACTCGGGCAAATGGGTTCGTCGCGATCAACACGATGCCACTATACGTATATATCTCTTTCTGTGCATATCGTAGCTTGATAGCTTGTAATACTGTAAAGTCCATCAGTTTCATGATCTCAAGTAGCTATTGTGTTTTTATTACCGGCTGGCTCATTAAGATGTGAAAGGTTTGTGAGATCATCGCTAGCTTCCAACATTGCCGGGTTCGCCAGAGGTGGTAAGGAGGTGGTACTGTCATCTTGAAGTGCCGCGATGGTCGTCTTGATCTCCTTAATCTTGAAGGGTCGAAGCATGTTAGCAATAGCACAGGAACATGAGATAATCGAAGCAACTGCTTGGGGGTTTAAGAAGGTCTCACCTCTCCGTTTGCCAGCTGGAAAACCAGTTTAACATTGTCGCCGTCGACAAGTTTCTTTGTGACCTCTGAGGCGACCCAACCTTCGGTCGGATCTGGCTGCCAGGCCTGGGTCCCAACATCGTAGCTGTGCGCCATTATGAATGAAGAGCAGAGACCTGTCCTGCGCAGAGGCCGACAGGTAGAGTCTTCCCTACGAACACGAAACGAAGAAAAACCCCAACGCCAGGACTACCCAGGGAGCATTGGGTTCCAGGGGAGGACGGAGGGGAACCCGTTCAGCGTCACAGGGGCTGGACGGAAGGGTCAATATTCATGATGGTAGGAGATGGGGGGTATGGATAAGGCACCCGAGCCACGGCAAGTAATAGATTCAATCAAGAAAAAGTGGTAGATTCAGCGGTGATCAGGGAGTCGTGGATGGCGTTTAGTTGGACATTAATGTTGGCAGCGGTGGGCCTCCGGGAGGCGTTGGCGTAACTAGGCGTAACTAAGGTTGGACCTGAACGTGAACATGCGGCTCCACCAGCTTTGGCCCGCTGCTTGCATCTGCAGGGGCTCCTGGTGCTTCCGTCCCCTTAAAAAAAATAATATCAAAAAATTCAAAATTCGACGCCGCTCAGAAGCCAACGCATCTCTTGCCACGACTCAGACCACCCGTTGCCTTGCCGATCACTTCTACATCTATCTCTAGACACGTGCACGTGAGATACAAGTGGGCATCGCACCAATTTATGAGTCCGTTGTTTCCAATCCCATATACGCCTGCGTCCGTGTTGAATGCTGCCGAAAGCCCCTTTTTACTCCTCTATGTTGAACCACCAAAACTCACAACAGAATGCAATCGCTCATGCGCACCTAATACAATGCCCTCGTCCTGATGCAAGCTGGAAGTAGTTAGATATGCATTATCGTCTTTAAATGAAAAGCATCACTTACCGGGAAGCATTTCTAGATCTTGTACAATGTCCCTGATCTCGTTGTCATTGACATTGCTGATGTCTGCCATCAAATATGCTATCTCGCCCCGGCTGTCCGTTGTTTGTTTGTCTATATTGTGGTTTTCAAGGATCGCGTTTACTAGTCACGAGTCAGTATTAGAGTTTTTAACCAGATCAATTCTCCCTCACCTCTGCGCAACACGCCAGGAATGTTGCGGTGGATGAAAATGATGCGGACGTGGTTCGGCTCCTCAATAGTCAACGATCTCACGCTCACTTCTGGCATGTTCACTGCGCCTGTTGTGTTTCCTTCATTGACGAACCGGCAAAGCGCACTGCTAACCTCTACTCCAATTGCACTCTGCGCTTCTTCCGTGCTTCCGCCAACATGTGGGGTGAGAATGATGTTTTTGAGGCTCCGCAGATCTTCTGCCCATTCGTTGAGGTTATTGTGGAAATAGTCGCCATTACCGCCAGGTTCATTCGGATACACATCGAGAGCAGCGCCGGCAAGCTTCCCAGATCTCATTGCGTTGATGAGCTCCGGGATGTCCACTACGCTGCCACGACTGGCATTGATGAGGTAACTACCCTGCTTCATCTGCTGGAACTGCTCTTTTCCAATCATGTTAAGTGTTTCTGGTAGTTCCGGCACATGGCAGGTGACAAAATCGGCTGCATCCAACAGTTCTGCTAGCGTGGCCTTCTGGCGCGCCTTGCCCATCGACATGAGGTTGACCACATCGTAGTAAATCACAACCATTCCCATTCCTTCGGCAAGCACTGACAACTGATTGCCAATATGTCCGTATCCGATGATGCCAAGGGTCTTGTCTCTAACCTCCCAGCAGCCAGCACTGACCTTATTCCATATCCCCTGATGCATTTCATTTGAACGGTCCCCGAGCTGCCGCGCTAGGGAAATGATCTCAGCAATGACAAGTTCAGCGACACTTCTCGAATTACTAAAGGGCGAATTGAATACAGTGATACCCCGGTCGGCAGCATATTGAAGGTCGACCTGGTTCGTACCTATACAGAAACATCCGATGACGATGAGATTCTTGGCTTCTTGTAGGACGCGTGCTGTGAGTTTAGTCTTTGAGCGGATGCCGATGACGTGGACTTCTCTACACATACTAATCAGCCACTGCTACTATGGACAAACTTGTCTTCTGGCTCCAATGTAACGAACCGTATCTTCTTTATGAGCTGATCTTCAGGTAACGACGACTTCAAGAACTCCACCTGATAGCCTTGTTCTTCGAGGATTTTCCGTCCTGTCTGGTTTACATTTTCTAGCAACAACACTTTTATATCTTGAGTCGCAAAAGGCTTAAGCTGCTTGGCCGCTGCCGCAGCATTCCGCGCGCCATGACTGGAAGAGAGAGAGTGGAAGGTTGCGGTCGGTGACGTTGACAGGTTCAAGGAATTGCTAACAGAGCGAGCTAGCTGGTTGTGATCACCGATATCCACAGCTGCCGACGACATTTTTACAAGAAACGAGCTCGAGTGTCTAACGAGGGCATTGGAAAATCATGACTAGGGGTGTAGGCTTGCTGTGTTCGAGTCACCAAAGAGGACTGCAGGGTCCATAAAAAGTTTGGAGGGGCATTCGCAACCCCACGCTGATCCCGCAATCCCGCAAGTGGGATGACACACACACACACACCTCCTAATCAGTGCCTAATACCTTACTAGTACCCAGGCAGGTACGTGGGTACGCAAATAGGTCAAGGTAATACGTAGTGAAAGCCAGAGTCTCCACTCTTTTAGCTGCAAGAAATTTGATGCCGTTTCAACTGTTACATGCAACGCCACAATACATTTGGAATGATGATAGGTCTCCGTAAAAGTTACGACATGGAAGCTAGCCATTTGCTCGTTGATGAATCTCGCCTGCAAGCTCCTACGCCATTCCCTTGAGCACGTCCATCTGTTTGAGGAAAACTACCCATTATAAGGTATGATTGGAGAGTGGTCAGCGCCGCAAAGGAGCCGAAGAGATTCATGGAATGCTGCCATATTCAGATGCCCGAAATTATAATGAGGCCGAAGACCATGCGAAGCGAGTGCATATACAGACGTCGGAACAGAGTGCACCGTTAAGAGAGTTCCAAGAACTAGGGTAGTGTGGCGTCGATGAGTCGATATCTAGAGTGCTTCTGAGCGAGCAATGGTGTCCACGTCAATTAACTTTGCTTGCATTCAGCAGCTTCTTGCTTTGGTCTGGATCCATCCTCCTGCAAAATATTAGCCACCGGTCTCTATTAACATGGAACGCGTTTGTCAAAGACTTACGTCGTCATCATCCTCTTCATCTTCATCGCGATCCTCGCTAAGATCTTCATCATCCTCGTCATCTTCATCCTCAAACTCTCCGTCCTCCATTTCATCCTCGAGCTGTTCGTACTGCAAGGCCTCTCCAGTAAACCAGTCGATAGCCCGAGGGATCAGCTTCTCCTTAATGTCTTCTCCAAGTTGGTAATCCAACTCAAGCCGCTCTTCTATGTCGGAAGTGGCGTCGCCTTCATCTTCCTCACCAGGTGGCTTTGGCGGCGAGAAGAAGTTGAAAAAGGATTCAGTTGGCACGCTTTTCTTGATCACTCGAGTCTGTTTTGTGTCTGCAATGAAATGTTAGCTGAACAATGCAAGAAACGATGAGCGTTCGAAGTACTTTTGTTGCGTTGTTTTTTGCTCTCGATCTTGACAGTGAGATCTTTACCAGTGTTCCAATTTATTGTGTCTCCTTCAGCGTGATCGTAGATGAAGTCGCCACCGTAACCATTCTCTTCTTGATAGAAGTAGGTCTTGGTGATAGTCTTGTTGGTGAAAAATTCATTCTCTGCAAATTCGAAGATCAGTCGGAACCCCGGTTTGTCCAAGTATTCCATCCGAATATCCGACAAGTGCCTCAGAGCGGCTTCATCGCGGTCAGTAATCAGCTCCGCTAAAGAAATTTGATTCTTCATTGCTGAGAGCCAAAACTCGGGGATGCCTTTCACGTCTACATCCGATGTCTCCGTAGCCTCGACGGGCTCTGTGGGTTCCTTTGCCTCTTCCTCATCGCCCTCCTCATCTTCCTCCTCCTTCTTCTCCCCAGCTTCGACTTCTTCCTCCGTGGGCTCCGCCTGACCGTTCACAATACGAGCCCGTTTCTCATATAAGGGAGTGAACTTTGCAAAGTATCGCTTCTCAAGCTGAAGAATCTCTTCTTGAAACTCGGCTTCAAGTTTGGCATGGTCTTTCTGAACGCCCTTTAGGCCGGCAACACGACGACGGACCGGAGCCGGCAATGACTCGATGTATCCAGATGATCGGCCCACCAATGTACCAAGCTTTCCTTGAATCATTGATACAAGTTTAGGGTTTTGGGCGAAGAGGGACGCTGCGGCAGCACGATCAAGCTCCTCTAGAAATCCCCACAACGTTAGGGTCCATCAGGGCAGAGACTACTGTAGGATAAGCTGCTGACCTTCTTTAATACTAGCGACTCCTGGTTGCTGCGCCCGAGAGGAGATAGGTGCATTATTCGCGGGCGTGTTTTGTGGAGTGCTGAACGAGGGACAATTTGCGTCAGTCATTCCATCTCTTAGTGGCAAACTGTAGGCAGTGGGATGACTCACGGTGCAGTTGCAAGGTCAGCCTTCTTGTTTCTTATAGGCTCCGACATCGTGGAGGGAGAAGAGGGTGGACGAACGCGTGACGGGCGAAGGAGGGTGCGTTGAGGTGAAGTGAGCAAAGATTCTTTGATAGAGAGCGTTGAAAAGCGTGGGGCCCGCCAGCCCCAGTGCGCCGCGGGCAGACCGGATCAGGTGACTTGGCGTCTCCCCAGCGGCAAACTGTGCCAGCGGTCACCACGCTCGAGCGGGCTTGATTGGGTAGGAGCCAACGTCACAAATTTTTTTCATCCGATACGGCGGCAGTAGCAGTCACCTGTTGAGGTACTTCCGGTCCGATTCATAGGTACCCAACTGGATAAAATTCTCATTCGTAAATGTTACAAGCTCAAATGTATTTACACATACGTGGTGAACTCGGAAATATTCAGATCTTCGATTCCCCTCTGATCTTCACGTCCTCTCATTCTTTCTTAATCTTGTGGACCGGAGAGAAGCAAGGGTATTCATCTCATACGGTTCAATCTCCGAGTCAATTGACTCGCAATGAATGCCGACACTCCCCCAATAAACATACAAACAGCGATCGCGTTCGGGCCGCTGGACGGACGATGGATGTGAATGGCGTGAGCCAGTTCTTGGTCTTTCCCCGGTTCGAGTATTCGAAAGACTATCATCGAAACAAAGGTACCGACAAACTGAGGTAGTGTAGTAAACAGGTTGAGGATTCCTAAGTAGACACCTGCAGTCTCCTCGAACCCTTTGCGATCGTCACCAAGAAGATGTTCCCGCTTCGCTATGGACTCGAGCTGAGAATCCACCAATGCTATAGAAGGGCGCTCGGGAGAGCGATCAGAAGTATATGGTATTGACTCGGAACTGAGCATATTGATTTCCACGCCCATGAACGCGAATGGTGCCCATATTGCTAACGCCCACGGCCTACGAGTTATTTAGTAATTATTATTCATCTGAACAGCCATAGGTTCTCAACTTACAGTCCACAAATGGCAACGATAAACGAGGCAGATTGCATGGTGCTTACAAATGGTGTCGCCATCAACGTCAATGCAAAGAGGATATTTGACCAAGTCCACGCCGTCAGGAGTGAAGGCTTTCGTTTGTTCGTTGGGGCCGTTATTTGGCTAGGGCTCGGCGGGAGTCTTGAAGTGAACGTGGTATCATCGTCTGGACATTCGACAAAGAGCGGTATCAAAAGAGATCCAAGTAGCATAATGACAGAAAAGATCACGAGTGAAGTACTGCCGACTCGACCAATATCGGCCAGAGCATCGTCGGAGACTTTTCCTTCACTGGTTTTCGCGTTTTGTCGTAGGTAAATTTCCCCGACCCATGTAGTACTGTAGAAGAGAAATGGAAACCAGCCTTGAACACGAGAGTTAGCAGTGGGAAGATAAAGTGCCGAGCCTTTTACTGCCTACCAATCCAAGACCAGAACTGGATCCAGCAGATGATGCGCATGCGGGCAGGCAGATTTAGAGTAGTTCTTAAAATCTGACTAAACATCGCGAATGGACCATCGTGGTCAGTGGTATCAGTCCTAGCCTAGGCGTCAATTTCTTTCCCTTGTATATATGTCGATGTTCATGCTCACCCGTCAGATATCAGGACCTTTTCCGTCACAGCCCAAGAGGTCACCCCAACAGAAAGTACCAGTCCTAAAGCTGCAACGACAACGACTTGCTTGAACTGAGTGTTTCCAAGAAAGTCTCCGAAGATCTGATGAAGATCAATGGACCCAAGAATATAACCAATTACATGCCCTATAGCAGCCATACGAGTCGCTGCATCGAGTCAGATAGGCTCTATAGTCACGATTTTCTAACTCACCCCAGGCAGATCCCGTTTGTTGTTTTTCAATCGGGAGGGTATCAACGATTAGACTACGACACGACGCCTGAACGGCATTGATAGCAAAATCAACACCATAGATGCTCAGAACCGCAAGTAGAATGATTCTCGACTGGTTTTGCTGAGCTGTTAGTCAGAATAAGAGCCAGTATTAGTTCATCCTAGCGTACATACCGTCTTGCTATCAGGTGCGAAGAATTCAATGATCTCCGTCGTCCAGCCCAGGATAAAAAGGCAAACGCATACAATTGCAGCACCCCCCACCATGAATGGCCTACGCCGACCCCATCTTGACCTCGACTTGTCTGCCAATATTCCAACGATAGGCTGCACCAGCAAGCCAGAAATCGGACCAGCTATCCATACCAGCGAGGTCTTGCTTTTCGAGAGGCCAAGAGAGAGAAGATAGGGCGTGCAGTAGGTCATCTCGGTACCCCAAGTAAACCTATTGGATGAATTAATCCAATGCTCCTTCCAGCTGTGGTGATTGCACATACTGTAGACCAATAAGACTGAATGTCAGAAGTGCCATTCGTATTGCTTCCGTAGAGCCTTTGATCGAAGAATTTCTTGTCCATGATGCTTCCTGAGACATGCTTCTCAGTCCAAAGCGGCCTAAAGTGGCTTTTTTTCACAGGTTAAAGGGAAATTCGAGCAATATTTACTGTCGCGTGGCCTGGAAATCGAGGAGCTGCGGACTAAGGAGGATACCAAGGCTTGCGAGATCGCCTCTTAAAAGTTCGAGGGGCTTCATGGTGAGTATGGTGTTCATTTGCCATAACTCGTGTTGCAGTCATGATGGTGCGTTGGTGTTGGGTAGACCAGCTGGCATTTGCTTTCGCCGTATAAGCTTGCTTGCGAAGGGGGGAAACGGTGTTGCTTCTACGGAGGACCGGGCGACTGATAGGCTAACAAACAGCCAAGCCACACAAACGCAATTAATGCGGAAAGGATCCAATTGAGTGGTGTGCATGGATATACCAGCGATAGAATGACGATTACGTGATGAAGCAGGCGTTATAGTCAGGGAATAGATGGAAAAGTATTAAACAGTACGACAGTCTAAGTTAATCGAGTTCCACTGAGCTTACTTTCAGAGCCTCGAATAGACGAGTTGGAGACAGGGGCTACGTTGTCACTGATCACGGCATCACGACACCTTACATCGACACGGATGATCGGATTTCAACAATCTGTGCTTCTATGTGCAGTAAAGTAAAGGCTCGTCATAAGACATCCGAGGAGTATGGCAAAACTCGCTTGCCAGCATAACAACCATAAGCTCCCTGCGGCTACCGTCTAGAGCGCCGCATTTGGTCTATTGCATTATCATGAAAAAGATCCAGGGCGGTTTTCAGGATGGGGAGAGCAGCACACTACGTCTTCCACCTTCCTAAAGCTTGGTTTGGTCACCTGCCATAGGCCACTGATATCCGGCAGGGTCACTGAACTTGTAGCCGTATGAGGAAGTGAAGTCATCCAGAACTGACGGACCACGCGATCCTGACGGACTGATTAGCATATTGAAGATCCTTCTTTCAAATATGGCGGTACTCACCGTATGGGTAGCCCATTGGGATGATCTCTTTGTTGTCGTCAAGGTAGTGCAAAAGAGGAGTAAAGATGCGCCAGCTTGCATCAAGCTCGTCATCACGGACAAAGTTGGAGTGATCTCCTTTCAGAGCATCAAGGATTAGCGATTCGTATGCCTCGGGAATCTTCAAATCAGAGAAACGGCGACGATATGTCAGATCCAGCTCCGTCACCACAGTCTGCATGCTCAAGCCAGGAAGCTTTGAGTTCATCTTGATGTAGACCGACTCGTTTGGTTGGACCCGAATGACGAGCTCATTCCGGGGGATGTCCTTGAAAATCCCAGATGTCACGTCGCGGAACTGGATTCTGACCTCCGTTTTCTGCTCGTTCAGAGCTTCGATTCATCAGCTCGGATCGTCTACAGGTATTCGATGATACTTACCTTTACCAGCCTTGAGAATAAATGGAACACCGTCCCAACGCTCGTTCTTGATATAAGCAACCATTGAGGCGAAGGTAGGGCATCTGGATTCTTTGGGGACGGTATCATCTTCCTTATAGCCTGGCTTGCTCCCATCTAATGACTTTTCATACTGACCAATTATGACATTCTTGGGCTCAATGGAAGGCATACCGCGAAGGACTCGGACCTATTGTTGCTATCAGATACTGTAAGAAACATTCAATCTGGAACTGACCTTCTCATCACGGATATCTTCGGCTGAAAAGGAAATGGGGCGCTCCATGGTAAGAAGGGTAAGGACCTGCAGTAAATCTGTGGTGAAGATTAGCCTGGCCATACTGACGCATTTCCTCGCTTAACTCACGGTTCTGCATGACGTCGCGAATGATACCGAATTCATCAAAGTATCCGCCTCGCCCCTCTGTTCCGAAAGGTTCCTTGAAGGTTATCTATGTCATCTTAGAATCAAGTCATCGACGCAAACTGAGGAAGAGATCAATGCTTACCTGGACGTTATCGATATGGTTGCGATTCCAGGTAGCCCCAAAGAACTCATTCCCAAATCGAAGAATGAGGATGTTCTTTACCATTTCCTTACCCAAGTAGTGGTCGATTCGGAAAATCTCTTCTTCCTTCCAGTTCGGAGCCAACGCGTTCTGCAAGTCGCGGGAGCTTGCAAGGTCCTTACCAAAGGGCTTTTCAACCTACAAGACGCGAATTAGCACTTTGTCTGCTCAATTATGCCGCAATTACGCTGGCAACGCACAATCACTCTAGCGATCCCGCTCTTCGGGTAGCAATTCGTTTTCAGATGCTGAGAGACTGGAATGAAGACGCTCGGTGGTAGTGCCATGTAGAACACCCGGTTCGTCTCCTTTCTGCCCTTCTCCAACTCCTCCATATGCTTGCAAAGGTTGACGAAAGATTCGTCCTGGTCATACTGGCCCGAGACATAGGTGCACATCTTGCAGAAGTCTTCGAGCTGCTCCTCCATTTCCTTTGTAGGGGTCTTGATGTAAGACTTGACTCGCTTCAAGTACTCACTATGGTCCATCTTCGTCCGCGCATATCCGATGATCTTGACATCTCTCGGTAGAAAATTGTTTCGGTACTATAACCATCGTTAGACAGGTAGGCAATATTGGATTTCGGACGTCAACATACGAGGCCGAAGAGTGCCGGGAACTAGCCATTTCGTTAGCGAAGGAATATTGAGTGGATTTAGCAAGCAGACTTACGGTCTTCTTCTTCGCCAAATCTCCCGACGCTCCAAGTACGACGATGACTGTATTGTCTTTGAGCTCGATTGTGCTAGTGTGAATGAGCGGTCAGCCACAAAACTTCTAAAGAGTCTGCATGCGCCTCGAGATAGCTTCAGCTTAAGCCATGGTGCAAAGCACAAGAATGACGAGGTAACTTAGTGACTGGCGCTTCGTCGAGTCTTTCCCGCTCGCTGAGAGGAAGCAGCTTCTAAAGGGCAGGGAATTTCGACTCACCCAGCATTGGCTTCGACTTCGGGGGTGATCACCGTGTTTGCCATGTTTATTCGCAAGCGTAGGGAACACGAGAGTTTCGTCAAAGTCAAAGATCAATGACAGACAGAGAGAGGGAGCTGATGGTCCGGGAGACCGAGCTTGAAAAATCCGGGCCAGCCGAGAGCAATTGGCGGAGAGTGGGGTGTAAGTAGGAAAGCTCGAGAAGTGAGGAAGATGTTGGTGGGGTGCTATTTCACCTCCTAAGTACCCCAAGCCTCGTTGGTGACAGACGATGGACGTCACTCGAGATTCAGGTGCTGCCGATAAGTCTCGGATTGATTATTCTCACGAATCTAGTCTATAGTGTACTCTTAAACTGAGGATGAAGCCCAAGACACAAGCTTAAATCGCATTCTGTCTGGCTGTTGCGCCAAAGCAACTGGTGTCTAAGAGGCATCACTAAGCCTGGAAGCAATATTGACAAAGCATCAGAGCTTGTCCACTCGCACGACTCGTCACGGCAGCAACTTCGGGCTAAGCTTGCATCCATCCGCTAAATCCGTACACCAATTGTCTCACATCTAAGACGGGACATCCGGAGGGACGAAAATACCTATCGCTGCAGATGCGCTTAGTTAAAGACACAAAAGAAAAGTTAGTCACGACCAACAAGACTGTAGCCATTCACAAAGTCGGGCGTCTGGAAATGAGCTTCAAGCATACATGCAGTGCAATCGCTTTCTCTGTGGCGCATGCAGACAGGGTCATACCTAGGTACGAACCCGAAGGCTTTAGTCATCAAAAGATGAAGATGAAATTCACAGACAGCTCAATCTCCTCAAGTCTCCAAAGAATTTGGTTTTCAGTCAGAGTACATTCATGTCCTTCAACTGGAGTAGAAATTACGACTCCTTATACAGCTAAAGCATTGTCGAATGCACGCTATAATCGTGTAAAGGCAGATATCTCAAGTATTGATCTCATCGAAGAACATCCTGGACATTGTTTAAATATGCACTCTCGCTCACTTTCCACCGATCGTGATAGGCCACACTTGCGGAGCCACACAGTCATTGAAATCTGGGCCGACTGTGACGTGGCGTACGATACCCGTACGGTAGACCATTGAGTTACATACAGACGAACCGTGGCTTCAGTTAAGTGAGAATGACCTGCAAAGGGTAGCTTTCGTGGAAGGATAGTTCGGCGGTGGTCCGTGCTTATCTAGCTGCTACCTGATATCGGCGAATCCTTGTAGCCGAAAAGTCACCACCAGCAACGCAAGAGCCCACATCCTTGGGCGAACGGACAGATGCGTAACGATGTTACCTTCATGACAAGTCGCCTCAATGCTTTGTCGACATGAACGAAGACAACACCTCTGGCGCCCGCCGTAGTAGCTCCATCGCGAGCTCTGCGCGGCATGGCCAACGCTCAAGCTTCTACCGCCGCGGCTCCAACTGGAGCGAGGCCAGCTTCTTGACTGACGTTGAGATGGCGAGCGAAGATGTCTTTGCTGGACCAGTCTCGGAAAGCGTACCCACGAGCGTTTCATCCTTCGCGCACCAACGGCCCCGAGCAGGTTCAACCACGAGCTTCACGTACTACGAGGAGGGGCAGGACAACGGGTCGTCTGAAGAATGGCTGGATGAGTTGGGGGTGACCGAGGCACAAGATGATACTGAAGAGCTTGATGGGACGCCTGAGCACGATTCTGAGTTGGATTCTGAGGAGTCACCATCACTGCGTCGCAAATCATCTGCGAATTCGAGGTCTTCTGTGCAAGCTCCTTTATTACGGCGACGCACGTCGTCTGATACGGATGTGACTGGGTACCGCAGAGAAGGGCGAGCAAGTCAAAAGATTTATATCGTGACGGAAGATATGACTATCGTGGTTGCTGGCTTCAAAACCTCGATATTGGGTTTGATCATTTACACTATCATCTGTCTGATGACCGCGGGATTAGGGTATCTATTACTGCGATGGCTGCCTCGCTGGCGAATTCGAATCCTTGGGACTTCACGGCCTTTGCGAGACGCCGACTGGGTGGCTATTGAGAACCAGTGGGGGGAGCTCGAGATACAACAGCTCTTGAAGCAAGATTACGGACACTCGCTGTCCACAGTATTCGGGATCCAAGAGAAGGCAGGATTCGAAGATTACGATGCCGACTTTGATCCGGTGCTCAACCAGCTTCGGTCTATCGATTATCGCTACATTCGTTTTTGTTTCCACCCGTTGAAAGACAAGTTTGTCCTGGGAAACGCATGGAAAGATCCCGCTTGGACCGACGTCAAGACGATCCGGCTAGGTCTAGAAAATGATGACAAGGAGCTGCGGCAGAGAGTATTTGGCCAGAACATGATCGATATTAAGCAGAAAAGTGTCGGGCAACTCTTGGTCGATGAAGTCTTCCATCCGTTTTACGTCTTCCAGATCGCAAGTCTGATTCTATGGTCTCTTGACCAATACTACTACTACGCGGCTTGTATTTTCATTATCTCTGTCGTGAGCATCACGACAACGTTGATGGAAACACTTGCCACAATGCGTAGATTGCGAGAAATCTCAAGATTCGAGTGCGATGTCAGAGTGCAACGTAATGGGTTTTGGCGACACGTCGATTCTGGCGATCTTGTTCCAGGTGACGTCTACGAGATTACCGACCCATCTCTGACCCAATTCCCGTGTGATAGTCTCCTGCTGTCGGGAGATTGCATCGTGAATGAAAGTATGCTCACTGGCGAATCTGTACCAGTCACTAAGATTCCTGCGACGAATGACGCTCTTGACCTGCTTAACCTAAGCGCCTCGTCAATGCATCCTGAGGTTGCAAAGCACATGCTTTTCAGCGGGACCAAGATTGTAAGAGCCAGGCGACCACAGGATGATAAGGACGACCAGGCGGCAGCATTGGCCATGGTTGTCAGGACTGGATTTAATACCACGAAAGGTGCCCTCGTTCGATCCATGCTGTTTCCCAAGCCTTCTGGATTCAAGTTCTACCGCGACTCATTTCGTTACATATCGGTCATGGCTCTCATTGCTGCAATTGGCTTCATCGTATCCCTCATCAACTTCATACGCCTTGGTCTGGCACCACATCTCATTATTGTCAGAGCGCTGGACCTGATCACGATTGTCGTACCACCTGCACTTCCTGCAACACTGACCATCGGAATGAATTTCGCGCTGTCACGTCTTAAGAAACGCCAGATCTTCTGTATCAGCCCTCAAAGAATTAACGTTGGTGGCAGACTGGATGTTATCTGCTTTGATAAGACAGGGACGCTCACCGAAGATGGACTTGATGTCTTGGGCCTTCGAGTGGTGCAGAGGCCTTCCGGTCGATTCAGTGACATTTTACAAGATCCTCTTTCCGTCTTGCCCAGCGCGCTGTACGAACGTGACCCCACAATAGACTACCGAGCTCACCAAGCCATGTTGTACACAATGGCCACCTGCCATTCTCTCCGTTCTGTAGATGACGAGCTCGTGGGTGATCCATTGGATGTCAAGATGTTTCAATTCACTGGTTGGCAATTTGAGGAAGGAGAGCAAAGATCTGGTGCAGGCGACGATGATGAACCGAACAGTTTAGCACCCTCTATTGCAAGACCTCCGCCAGGCATGGAGTACTGTCTAAGTGACGGTAACGATGAAAGCGGCGATAAAATACTTGAGCTGGGCGTTTTGAAGAATTTCGAATTTGTCCCGCACTTGAGACGTGCTGGTGTCGTAGTTCGACAATACCAGTCGGCGGGTGCTGACGTCTTTGTCAAAGGTGCTCCAGAATGCATGGCTGATATATGCCGGCCGGAAAGCTTCCCTGAGGATTACGAAGAGCTTCTGGGCTTCTATACTCATCGAGGCTACCGGGTCATTGCTTGTGCAACTAAGAGCTTTTCGAAGATGACCTGGCTGAAGATACAAAAGATGAAGCGAGCCGACGCCGAGTCAGATCTCGAGTTTGTTGGATTCATTGTTTTTGAGAATAAGCTCAAACCTACGAGTACGGGCGTCATCCAGGAACTCGGAGATGCCAACATTCGCAAGATTATGTGCACCGGTGACAATATTTTGACTGCCATAAGCGTGGCTCGGGAGTGCACTCTCATTGATAGGACAGCGCATTGTTTCGTGCCTCACTTCGTCGAAGGTGATTCTCGGAC
Source organism: Viridothelium virens (assembly GCA_010094025.1). NCBI lineage: Eukaryota > Fungi > Ascomycota > Dothideomycetes > Trypetheliales > Trypetheliaceae > Viridothelium > Viridothelium virens. The sequence goes on from ML991775.1 coordinate 261,584, forward strand.
TCCGCTAGCAAAACTGACCTGGGAGAGCGTAGATAACCCAGTTTTTCAATTGGACGAATATACCTTGGAGCCACGGCCACCGCCGGTGGATCATGATGCTTCATTGCCATACGACATTTCCAATCTACGCAACTATTCCATCGCTGTTACCGGTGATGTGTTCCGTTGGATCATCGACTATGCTTCAGATCGAGTCCTCAAGAGAATGCTCGTGCGCGGTCAAGTTTTTGCTCGAATGTCTCCAGATGAGAAGCATGAGTTGGTGGAAAAATTGCAAAGCATCGATTACTGCTGTGGCTTCTGCGGAGACGGTGCCAATGACTGTGGTGCGCTCAAAGCAGCTGACGTGGGTATTTCGCTCTCAGAAGCCGAAGCTTCTGTCGCTGCGCCATTCACGAGCAGGGTTTTCGACATTTCTTGTGTGCCTGAAGTCATTCGGTGAGTCTTCCGCGATCTGCCTGGACTGTACAAATGATTCTGATTGCTTCCAGGGAGGGACGTGCGGCGCTCGTCACCAGTTTCAGCTGCTTCAAGTACATGAGCTTGTACTCGGCTATACAATTCACGTCTGTCAGCTTTCTGTACGCTTTCGCATCCAACCTCGGAGATTTTCAGGTATATCAAGGCTTAGTCTACCTCCCTTCAACGTTAGCTAATCATGGATAATAGTTCTTGTACATTGACTTGGTCCTAATTTTACCACTCGCGATTTTTAGTAAGTTCCATGGGCGTCATCGTCGAAAAATTCTAACCGCATCCAGTGGGTTGGACTGGAGCCTATCCGATCTTGTCTCAAAAAAGACCTACAGCTAGTCTTGTCTCCCGTAAAGTTCTCACGCCACTTCTCGGCCAGATCATCATCAGCATTCTAGTACAAGCAGTGGCCTTCGTTGCTGTTCGACAACAGTCATGGTATGTCTCCCTTACCCCAACGGCACTTCGATCGGTGTTAAGAGGATTCAGGTATATTCCACCAAAAGTACACAAGAATCATTCAGGCGCAAAGAACTCGGAGAATAGTGCGCTGTTTCTCATGTCGTGCTTCATGTACATTCTTGCAGCGATCGTCTTAAGTGTTGGACCTCCGTTCCGCCGGTCGATGGCACATAATCGTAAGCACACTCCTAGCGACGCAATACCTAACAAGCAGCTAATATTTTTGCCAGTTCCATTCGTCATCGCCATCGTTGTTACTCTCTTGATTTCTTTGTACTTGCTCTTGGATCCTGCACCTGCGGTCCTCAGATTCATGGATCTGACAAACATCTCGAACAACTTTAAGATCTTCGTACTGGTCCTAGCTGTAGGATGGTTTGCATGTGCTTATGGAACGGAGAAATTCGTATTTCCAGCGATGGCTCGATGGATTGGCAGCGTGCAAGCACGGCTTTGGCCAAAACAACGAAAAAAGCGGAAAGAGTACAAGGTTGTGTTCGAAAACATGCGCATATAGATAAGCTATAGAACGTCTTGATATTTAAGAATTTTTCCCAATCTTTGTATATTGCCAGATTGTGAAACCCGTCTAGCATTGCGACGTCGCCGGAGCCTTGATCTCGTCCACCTTTTGTCGCAGAAACTGAGACAGGATAGAATTTGGCTTGCATCCATTGCGATCCGCCCGATTTGCACAGTTCAAGAGAGATGTTTTTCTGCTAAAAACGTAGATTGCAGATACATACAAATATGTAGCTTTACTTATAATTTACCCTCTAAATCTTAGTACTACTTCGCTTTTACGCGGGCTGCAATATCTATCCACAAAACTAGCACTGCTTGGAAGCGCCTACGAAATAATCAAAATGAACTACGGTAGAATGAACGAACCTTCTCATATTAGGCATACTAATCGGATGACAGACGAGTTGCAAGATCGTGTCCTCGACAGTGGATGGCTACCTCACGCGGTGATTCGAGTAGGCATACGGCGACAGCTGCAGCAGCGAATCTCCATGATACAGCAGACATCCATGGAAGAAAGTCTCAAACAGAAGATGGCGTATGTCAAAGCTCTACGTTCGAGACCAATTGCGATCGAGACAGCAGCGGCCAACGAGCAGCACTACGAGGTTGGGACTGGTGTGCTTCAGGCTTGTCTTGGTCCTAGGATGAAGTATTCGAGCTGTCTCTATCCCAAAGAATCCGAGACATTAGCACAAGCGGAGATCGCAATGCTTGAATCATATCTTGAGAAAGCTCAGCTGAAGGACGGCCAGAGCATTTTAGATCTAGGGTACTCGCACGGCGCTCTTCACTTTCGTTGCTCAAATTACTAACGACTCCGATAGTTGCGGCTGGGGCTCAGCATCGCTCTACTTTGCAGAAGTCTTACCAAAATCTGAAGTCACGGCATTCTCGAATTCACGTACACAGAAGGAGTACATTGATGCACAAGCAAAAGCCAAAGGTCTTCAAAACCTCACTGTCATTACTGGTAATGTTGTTGATTACGAATTCCCCCCCTCCAGCTTCGACCGCGTCGTATCAATCGAGCTTTTCGAGCACATGAAAAACTATGAGCTCCTCATGGCCAAGGTCGCGCGAGCGCTGAAACCAGGCGGCAAGCTGTTTGTGCACATCTTCTCCCATTGCAACATGCCGTACGACTTTGAAGGTGGTTGGATGACAACTCACTTCTTCACTGGCGGCACAATGCCATCTGCTGATCTGCTGCTGTACTTTCAGCGGGATCTAGCGCTGTTGCAGCAGTGGTGGGTCAATGGCAAGAACTATGCTAAAACTTGTGAGGTACGGTTCCTTCTTCATTCTTTGCACTCCCACAGCTTTAACAGAGATCGTAGGACTGGCTGTTGAAAATGACCGCGAGCAAACAGGAGATTTGGCCACATCTCGAGGAGACGTATGGCAAGGATGATGCTGCACGATGGTTTTATAGATGGCAAATCTTTTACATGGCGTGTGCGGAATTGTTTGCATTCCAAGGTGGAGACACATGGGGAGTCTCCCATTATCTATTCGAGAAAGCCGAGAAGTAGCTTTGAGACCTTAGTCGGCGAAGACATTAACAACGCTTGCTATCCGTGGTGATAATTGAACCCGGTCATTTGAATCGGGCAACCCCCTAGGCCCCCATGGATTGAGTGATATGTACAATAACAGCTTTCCTGCAGCTGGACTTCCATGCTCATCTTGAAAACTTGTTGCGGAATTCTTTTGATTGGAATTGTTGCTCCTTCTCAATGATCCCATGGGTGTTTCAAGCCGATGAGTGCGGGCCCGTCCTGCTTCGCGCGATACATCAACTGCTCATGTCAGCGGAACAATTTTTCGCCCAAAGACGATACAAGACATACGAAGAACCACATGCTGGCGCCTAGCAGAGTAGCCGAGTATCTGTAGAGCGGGCGCGGTGGATGGATGTGGACGGGATGATGGCCCTTGGGGCCAAGGTTCGGAGCCGGCATTGTGGAATGAAGTCTGTCACGTCAGCTGCAATTCTGCTCTGGAAGTCTCCAGCCAGAGACAGTCAGACGAATACCTTTGTATTTGGGGGATAACCTTAACGCTCCACGATTCACGTGGAGAGATGTCGGCGAGCTTGCCAGGGCGAGAGAAGTCGGTCATTCAGCGGAGCAAAGCCGCGGTACCCATGCACGCCAGGGCCAGGCGTGCCAGGGTCCAGCCGCCTCTGCTCTGGATTCTAGGTATTGACGGCGAGCAAGGTACCACCGTACCTTAGTATTCTTCCAACCTCAATCACCCGGCACCTATTGTCTACTCCGAGCAAACGACCATCACTGCCAGCCACACTCTCCGATTCAACACGCGCACCTCTATTCTATTCGTATATCCTTCCTCCCGCAAGCAGTCCATCTTTGCTCTCCTCCAACTTCCGCGCCCTACTCATGAACGCCTTCAAGGAACCGGTCCGCCTCTCTCTGACGGTAATTTGTTGAATAGAGGCTGCGCCTTAGAGGGGAAAGGACGCATTCTAGCGCAGCTCGTACACCAGCTACCTCAACATGTCGCAACCATCACCTGCGCGCCGAGATGGCGACGTGGCGTCCATATCCACCAGACGATTTCAGGGCTGCTCGAGCATTCGGGAATATGAGATTCTACAAAAACTGGGCGAAGGAACTTTTGGCGAGGTTCACAAGGCAAGAGCACGAAGGACAAACGCTGTTTTCGCGTTGAAGAAAATCTTAATGCACAATGAAAAAGATGGGTTTCCAATCACGGCTCTCCGGGAAATCAAGCTGCTGAAAATGCTGTCACATCCGAACGTCCTGCAGCTGGAAGAGATGGCAGTCGAACGCAAGGGAGAAGGACGTAAGAAGGCTATCTTATACATGGTCACGCCCTACATGGATCACGATTTGTCAGGTCTTCTGGAAAATCCCGCTGTCCATTTCACCGAGCCGCAAATCAAGTGCTACATGATGCAACTCCTTGAGGGCCTGCGATATCTACATGAGAGCCATATACTACATCGCGATATGAAAGCCGCCAACCTCCTAATCAACAATCAGGGAAAGTTGCAAATTGCAGACTTTGGTCTTGCAAGACATTACGACGAATCCGTTCCGCAGCCTGGTCGAGGTGGGGGTGAAGCGAAACGAGACTACACAACTCTTGTGGTGACACGCTGGTATCGCCCTCCAGAGCTGCTGCTGCAGTTGCGCCGGTATACCACGGCCATTGACATGTGGGGCGTGGGCTGTGTCTTTGGAGAAATGTTTAAACGGAAGCCGATTCTTTCTGGGACGACCGACCTCAACCAAGCACAAATTATCTTTGATCTTGTGGGATCGCCAACGGAGGACAACATGCCGGGCTGGAGCCAGCTGCCGGGTTGCGAAGGAGTAAGATCATTTGCGCCACGACAAGGCAATCTTGCGCAAGTGTTCAGGGAGTATGTCACACTCATCGCTTAATACCACTATCTTTATTCATGCTGACAAAGGTGCTTCAGCCAATCTCCGCAGGCCATCAACCTCCTTACACAGCTGCTCAAACTCGACTGGCGGAAAAGAATCAACGCGATCGACGCCCTCCAACATCCTTATTTCAAGACACACCCAAAGCCCGCTCGGCCAGAGGAAATCCCGAGATTTGAAGAATCGCATGAGCTCGATCGAAGGAAATTTCGAGATCGCAAAGCCCTTCCTCCCGCTCCCGCCGGGGGCTCCGTTGGAATGGGCCAGAACGGGGAGTGGATCGGATCGGGGCCTCCTAATGGTGGCTACATGAACGGAAGCGAGCGACCGACACGAGGCTCAGGCTATGCGCAAGACAGAGGTCCGCCAGGGACAGGTCCACCCGTTCCGCATCGCCCTCCTCCCTATGATAATCGAGTGCCTCCACCAGGCGGACAGCCCGCGCGTCGGCCAGGATGGCAACAAGGTCCTCCTCCTCGACACGGCCACAGCAGCGAGTTGCCGCCTCCGCCACCAGACATGCGACATCCCCTCCCACGCGCACCACCTCCCGCACGAGCATCAAACAAGGACACGTACATTCCGTCCTATTCCGCCGCCCATGGACAGCAGCGACCACGAGATGAGCGCAGTGGCGGTGTCTGGGATGATCGGGCGCCGAGGGATCGCGACTATCGAGACCGAGAGCGAGACCGTGAGGGCGGACCCCGGAGGAACAGTTTGGACTATGGAGATCGTGATAGGAGGAGGACGCGCAGTCGGAGCCCCGATCGAGGCGAGCATCGGGAACGGCTTCGAGATCGTGAGCGGGATCTTTATCGGCGATGAGGCTTTATGATGGTACCGGAAGGCGTTTGGGTAGGGGCACTTTGGGTCCTGAATTATTTGTGCGGCACCTGGGTTATCTGCTGATTTTTGCAGGAAGGGATGGAATAGGGATATGATGGGTAAGCATGGCAAGGCGTTCACGGCTATACCTCTGGGCATGGGAGTCGGATGGGTCTGTGATGTGGGTTGTTTTTGCTATGCCATACTGCCCAAGTTTAGACTTGCTTGTTACCTGATTTAGATACCATTCAGGCAGTACGATACACAAAATCTAATGCGGCATTTATTGTATTCGCAATCCCATAGTATATTACTTCTTCATAGTAAGCTCTAGTAGAGAGTTGCGAAGGCAAGAATTCCGAAGGGCTTTAGATTATTCGGCTGACATTATTTGGGAATTCCTCGTTCTATGTGAGCTAGATCAACAAGGTTGGGAGAATGAGAAGCTTTCGTCTGATCTGATTGATGTTTGTTGTTCTCTTCTATTTGGCCTCATAGGTCTGTCTTAGATAGGTAAACTTCACCCGCATGCTTCTTGCCAGCGTTATGCCGAACAATCCGCAAACCTCCGGTGTTGCGGCTAAATAGTCCATAATGGGTTTAAATCAGTTGTCGCAATTTTCCATGGCCTCGGGCCTGGCTAGAGTGATGGAGTGTGACGCATACTGCCTAATAGTTCTGCCCCTCGGCCACTGTTTGCGCTTCTGTCCAGATCTTCATTTTTGTCTGTCAGAGTCACTATGGGTGTCGAGTCCTTCACCAACGGCCACACCGCTGGCATTGCCAATTTAATACCTCACAAACAGGAGAAAAACCTACCGGGCGGATGGATTGTCCAAAAATTTGGCGGCACGAGTGTATAACAGCCCCAAACTTTCAATCCGAAGAGTAAGCAATTGACAAACAATAGGTAGGCAAGAAGCCACTCAATATAGCAGACATTGTGCAGTATGCTCTCCCATCCTAACTCCACATATGAGTTGGCACTGAGTACCCTCAGAGTAGGTCTCTCCTCGAGCCGAATTGCCGTTGTTTGCTCCGCCCGCAGCAGCCATACGAAAAGTGAAGGCACCACGAATAGGTTGCTACGTGCTGCCCGAGAGGCGGAAAAGAAAGCATCCACAACACGTTACGAGAGCATCGTCGAAATAATTCGCAAAGATCATATAGAAGCGGCGCAGGATGTTATTCGGTCTACAGATATCCTGGGGCGCCTTACGGATGCAGTCAACGATGAGTGCAAAAGCCTGGTTAAGATCTTGGAGTCTGCACAACATTTAGAAGGCATCAGTTCTAAGGGTATCATTGCTTTGATTGAGGACAGCATCGTCAGCGAGGGCGAGAAGCTGAGCTGCCAGTTTATGACCGCCGTGTTGCAAGATCAGGGAGTCAATGCTCAATACCTGGATCTTGCTACCGTCATTCCACCCAGGTCTCCAGGCAAGGGTTTGGATGAGCAATTCTATGAGTCCGTTGCGCACGCTCTAGCGGAAAAAGTCTACGAATGTGGCGACAAGGTTCCAGTCATCACCGGCTACTTTGGCGACTTTCCTGGGGGGCTCCTCAATACCATTGGCCGCGGTTATACTGATCTCTGCGCAGGCCTCATCGCTGTAGGGCTCGCCGCCAAAGAGCTTCAGGTCTGGAAAGAAGTCGACGGTATCTTCACGGCAGACCCGCGCCGGGTGCCCACTGCCCGTCTTCTCTCCTCAGTCACTCCATCTGAAGCCGCTGAGCTTACTTTCTATGGGTCCGAGGTCATTCATCACCTCACTATGGAGCAGGCCATCCGGGCGCGTATTCCCATCCGCATCAAAAACGTGATGAACCCGCGCAACAACGGCACCATCATCTTCCCCGAAACCCCCGAGGAGATCAACTCCAACGCGCCTCTTCGTGATCCGCGCCTCTTCCGCCATCGCTCTGCTAGTAGCGTCTCCACCATACAGCAGTTACAACGCCCGAAGCGGCCGACCGCCGTCACAATCAAGCGCCAAATTGTGGTGTTGAACGTGCACTCCAACAAGCGCACGCGCTCCCATGGCTTCCTGATGGGTATTTTCTCGGTGCTCGATAAGTGGCATCTTTCTGTCGATCTCATATCGAGCTCAGAGGTGCATGTCTCCATGGCCTTGCATTCCGAAGTCGCCATGCTGAGCGGAGGTGGTGCAGAGGAGTTGCGTATCCAGGACGAAGATCTCCACGGCGCGGTCACTGATTTACGTCAATACGGCACTGTGGATCTGGTGCCGAATATGGCGATTGTGAGCCTGGTGGGAAGGCAATTGAAGAATATGGTTGGTATTAGTGGTAGATTCTTCAGCACGTTGGGGGAGAATAACATCAATATTGAAATGATTTCACAGGGTGGGTGACATATATTTCTTCGAGCATGTTCTGGTTCAGTGCTAACGAGACTCTTTGATTAGGAGCGAGTGAGATCAACATATCTTGCGTTATTGAGGAGCGCGAAGCAGATCGGGCTCTGAACATTGTCCACACGAATCTCTTCACATTTCTAGAGTAGCATGCGCATCTGTGGCGTTCTGGGTCATGAGAATGTTATGAGCTAGATTGCATTGGATGAATTTGGGACACAAAAGCATTGCATTTTTCTCAAAACCCAATTTCAATTCATCTTGTCAGATCAGTCCATTGAAACTATATCTGAGCTAAACGCACCTCCGTCTAATGTTACAGGCTCTCTCACTCGGCTTGACCTTCTCATCAACCAAACGCAACCTTCAAGTCTATTGTCGGAAAGCCGATATGCCTTGCTTGCCAAAATGCATTCTACGAGGATCAATTGTCGCTACGTGTATGACATCTTCAGTACATCCATATGAGAGTTCGAAACACACTTTCCCCCCCAGGATCCATCTCTTGTTTCGCCCTTCCTGGCGACTCAACCAAACCATAGTCGCCATCGATGAAGGTCTGTGGACGGATTCCCGAAGATAGAATCGTTGACCTATGTCTGACAGATTTCAAGGAAAATGGCTGGTAAGGGTCAGGGATGTACTTCGCTTACTTCGTCTTGCTGAGGCCAATCGCCTGCCCTTTCTTCTGAGGGAAGGGAGAAATATGTCGATGGCAATCCGGCGAACCCCACCGCAGGTGACATTCCATCAAGGCGAGTAGTAGGCCTTGGTAGGCACTCTCGTGTGGCATACCAAGGCACAGGCAGCGTCGAGACGTACGTGCTAATCGCCAGCAGAATAGAGAAACAACAGACAAGCTAACCAATCTCCAAGCTCTGGGACAGTTTACTTTACAACGTCCTCATCTCGATAAGACAAGGCTTAACCATGGCTGTCGACAGCGTTCCCAATTCACAGTAAAGAGGTGTTCCTGCTCCCCCCCGCTATACCCTTCATGAAGGCAAGCTTCTGCAAAGATAAGATAGCTCAAATCATTCCTTTCGCTCTAGCCAGGGTAACGATAGACTACAGAGAGACGTTAGACAGCGTTACTCAGGGCGACGAGACTAGCGGAACGTCTCAAAGCCCTACCCAAGCTCCACTCTTGTCTTCGGAGGGAGGGGTATTGGATTGCACAGATTGTCCGGCTTATTATCTCGTCACAACCTAGCGGAGCGCGTTAAAATCCACGTCAAGCTCGAGGAGATACCCGGTCGTGATTCAAGGCCTCTTTTCTTGTGGAGCGCATATTCACTGGATAGAGCAAAAATTATACTGGCGTATCTCCACAGCTTGAAACATCGACTCAGAGTTTACTCCCGTAGGTACTGGTGTTTTCGTACAGCTCGCAGCCTGATGAACAGACTACAGAGGGCACCTGAGTTGCGTGATTCCTAGCTCTACATGGGGCGTTGGTTCGCGTCAGCGCCCAGGTCTGACTCCAATCTGATTCAGCAGGTCACGGGAATGTGCGAATCACCGATTATCGTGATCCTATGGGATAATTAATCCTCTGCTTCTGGTGAACTCTGGCTGTCAGGTACTCGATAGTCTACTGGCCGTGACTTTTCCAGGTGTCAGTGGTGGAACCATTGTGGACGGGCTCAGTATCGGATAGTATCAGATCAGTGTCGATTGGAAGATGTTCAGAGATGCAGAGGATCCGGAATTATGGCTGTCATGGTCGTTGTAAAATCGCAGAGCAGTCACGAGCGTCAAAAAGTGCGCAAGAAGCGTCTTCAAGTTGGACGACATCAGACACAGAAGCTTTTCCAATTGGTTCAGAGATCTCTCGAAAGCTTTCCCAACTCTAGTATTAAGGCGTATTTTTGTAGTTCATGCTGGAGTTCAGAGAGCGATTGTGCACCATCGAAAGCTTTCCTAACCTCAATACTAAGAATTGTTTTCGTAGATTGATGCTGGGATTTAGAGATCGACGCCAAGCTTTCACAGCCGGGATTCAGAGGCTCTGGTCGGGCGAACTCGTCTGATCTATATTTCGGTCCTGGGAAGTACGTCGCCAGGCTGCAAGAGGCGGCACATCAGACAATTCATAGAATACCAGTGTAGCCGTTGGAACGAAATGGCCTGGAGTTCATGATGAAAATATATCGGCCAAGGGGATATGCCGGAGCATTTCCGGCAAATATATATTCCTTTCTAGGAGCGCTCCAATTACGTCATATTCGATGTTGAAAGGTTGACCGACAGACTGTACAGGAAGAGAATGGCCCTCGCAGAGCCTATGATAAAATTGATTAATGTTAAATGGTAGAAGAGTTCTGTGGAATATCATGAACCTACCTCTATCCCGTGGGACCCGGGAAGTCCTCAGTGAGGTTTTGGCTAGCTCCGACACCCTCGGGCCGTCACTCCACTCCCTCAAAATGACTTGATAGTGATAAGGAGGTTCTCCGGAAGATCTGTATCTAGGAGTGCCGCCCCCAGTACACCCCATAATCCTGACATAGTACGAGTTCGCCAGAAGCACAGCTCCGTCGCTGGCCATTAAGCATAGTCATTCCATACCTAAAATAATTGAATGTAACAGCACGAGATTCTCGATCACGCAAGGTGGAGCCGCTTACAACCTCGTTCTTCTGCATAACTCGGATTTTTCGCGTAACCTTTTGTCGATGGATTGGATGGATGGATTCTCAAGCCCTGAAAATGCGTCCCAGTATCAGGACAAAATTTCTTATTCTGAGCATATCAATGTGGTAGCTTGGAATCTTAATGGTGGATTTTTAATTTGGAGTCAGGCTTTCGAGGACGAATGCTGGCCTTTGTAGACGGCAGGGCGGCCTCCTCAGGTTGGAGGATGCCTTCCCGAACTGAACTTCGACATCATGCGACTGGAGCGCGACCTTATGTGACAGTTCTGAAGCTTCAAGAAGGCCATTCAAGCGACATGTGGTTATAGCTGATGAATTTGAACCCACATAATAAGATCAATCCGTGGCTTCCTTGTCAGTGTCTTCAGTCTCTTGCTTTGCACCAGTCCTAGTCTTCTCCTTCTTTTATAGTTCGCTTTGCATCAATCTCATTGGTAGGGTATTCCAGTCAGTTACTCCTTGTACTTGAAGCATTCCCACTCTGCCCTTGAAGTAGTCTCAGTCTTCGTACTCAGTCTTCATACTCAGAGGAGTCTCCCGGTCGAAATCCATCTTCTCGACCTTCTCTTGAATGACTCCAAAGATAGATAATAGGCAGAGAGCCTTAGGCTCAAGCCTTTCAGATCCATATCTACGGGAAGTGCAACACTGATGGTGGTAGCTTGTCATGTTCTGGACCTTGACGGATGACAATTTGAAACGAGAATTGCAAAGCAGCCCGTTGGCACCATCTCGACTCCTGGAAGACATGATCAAGACAGCCTCCACCATTAACCAGTTCAATGACGTCGTCAGCATTGATACGAAGAATGACGGAATTCTTTTTGAGCTCCTGCCGCCCATCGATCTGCAAACCTGAAGTCAGCTTTAACTTTGTGTCTGAGAAAAACAAGACAATGTAAGTTTCTGGGATACATTGGAGAGGTATACTTTTTGAGTTGCATGGACAGTATGCTGAAAGATAGGTCCGTAGGTGCCACATGCGGAGATGTTGTGACGATGTTCTACCATCCTGAAGTTAAGGCCGAGGAACCCACATTCGATGCAAGAAGCTGTTCTCGGATTTGGTGACTGAGGAGGCCCCCATAGTAGGTAGAATGTCCGGGGCATAATGAGTGATGGCTGGGTTCATGTATGCCTGCACCGTGGTGAATACGAAAATGTGACTTTTCCTCACCACACCTTTTGGCGTGCCCACAAAATTTTTCGACCTTTGCCTTGTTTTTATCCAGAAAATATTCTACAGACCAAGGAGCCTGTATTGTCAGATCCTTCAAAAGCTATCTTCAAGGCTTTGACGTCAACTGCTCTTACTCAGCGCAACGATCTAGTCACACCTCCAGACACCTGTTCATCACTTGGTCCATCCGAACAAGAGAGTCAAGGCCACCGAGTCTCACCTATATCGCCTGGTCAGCCTCTTCGTGTCCAGCCCTCCATAGTATCGATCGCATCTCGACAGGTCCTTGGAGTTCGGCCCTATTGCTCAAGATGTGCAAAGAAGTCGTTAGCATCTTCACCTGCGAACACGTCCAGTCTAAAATCGATTGGTGCGTACCAGCAATCGGCAGCGGTATCGCGTGCGGGATTCCGAAAGACTCTCCACGCTTTGTCAATGATGTATGTCCTAAGTGTGGAACCAACCCTTTCGAGGGGAAAGATTACCATTTTGATGACACCAAGAAACCCTCTCAAGATGGCGGTAACGGCAACACCAAGCATGGCGGGAAGTAGAAAAGGTGATATGGGATAGCGCTTGAGAAGGAGCTGCTATAACCTGGTCCTCGAGTGAATCAGTCTTCGATGGAACCTAAAAAGGAGATGAAATATGTGGCAGATTGATGGATGGAAAACGAGCGATGAGTTTAGATTAAGTGCTGAAGTTGCCTGATCTCGAGCGGCTTATTTAGCCATGGAAGTGCAGCTGTGGAATGGGAACTATCAAATAGCATCATGATGAATCGTATACATACTCTGTTGCACAGCAGGCTCCAACAGAAGCTCTCCAATCCGACACCTATCTTGACTTGTACAGAAGCCTGTGACACTGGAGATATAAGAGTCGAGTTTCTCGTAATCGCAAGACTGAAGGTAGATTGATGTGTGTGAGGCGTAACGAGACTGGCGTATAGAGGATCGTGCTATGAGTCTACCATCCTTTATGATAAGGGGTGGCGACAGGAAATGTGGATGTTTGTAGAGGTGACCGATACTTTAGTTTCATATTTCCAGGGCGCCTTTCAACAAGGAAGTAAGCGCAATGTGGTCATACTATGAGTATCATCCCCCTTCGCGACAAGAGATGCAATAAGAAATATTGTTGCGAGTCCTCATGGGTTGCAAAAATGCTCGAAAGGGCTATTGAGGAGGTTCTCTACTGGCTGCTGTTCGGTATCATATTTGACCTTTCCCAAGGTCCCTCGAGTAAGCGATGCTGCGGCCCCGAAATACGTTGAGTCGATATATCGGTCAGATCCGGTTGCACTAAGATCTAGAGTTATATCTAGAGACGGTAGCGAGAACCTTGATAGACTAACAAACAAAAGCCGGTTGAGGATCTCTTCGATGGTCCTATCATGGCTTTTTGCAAACCATGAGGGTCGCAGTAGGATGTTGAGCCGGAAATTGTCACCTTGTCCTCGGGGCCGAGAGTTTTCGTCCCCACCGCTGATGTTCATTGCCGTCAAACACACTTGATCCACTGTACCTTCATTCAAGAGTATTCCTCTCCCCCAGAAGCCATGTCGAATGCTCCTTGTGATGCTTGCGCCGCAGTGAGTTGCTGCAACTGGTTGGTCCTTGATCCGCAGGATCGAATATGCTTCATCTTGCGTTGCCACCGGAAGTAAGACAAACTGTTGGTCAAGCTATTGCGATTTCCAGTATGGAGTGGGCATGAATAGCCAACATAGACTATACGTTCCTCGATAGGATGTCTTCCGTATAAACGGCAAGGGTCGACGTTGTGTATGTGGTAGATGCAACCACAGCCGGGATATTTCTCAATGATACGGATGCACATGATGCATTAGGAGGATACTTCGAGGGACAGTGATGGAGTAAGGCTGCTTGTAGTGAGAGGAGGAGAGGCTCTTGAGATCTGTTGTCAATAATGCACTGGACTAGAGCAAGTTGGTGGCATGCCATTTGACATTTTGGGGGACCCTTCGCAGGAGGGTTAGCACAGAGGACAGACATGATTTCAAAGGCGAAAAGAGCGCAGCTCAAAGGAACAGATGCGGCTCTAACAGTTCACGACTTGATGGCCTAGAAATCAAATATAGAATCGAATTCTCCAAGAACAAGGTGGCAGAGTGAACCTCAGGGAAGACGAATACACAGTTGCAGAGTCTTGAAGGCCATCAAATATGCGAGACATCTGGTCACATATGCAAAGCCGTTTCCACGAAACATCATAACATGCTTGCAGGATGTACCGCACTTTCAATCGTTTTGCCTTAGCTTGTAGCGATCGTCTGGCCCCTATGCGGCTTCTAGCATGATGCTGCTGCATCATACCTTACAGCCTCGCCTTGTATGGCGGCTTTTGAATATCATTACCGAGACAGCCAGTAGAACGACGCATACTATCTGTCGGCTATTACCCCTGGAATGTCACAGTGTTTCCCTCCGGTCTCGGCTTACTCAGAGCGTTTTCTGGATGAATCAGATGGAAGAAGAGACAAAGCGATCTCTGAAAAAGCAAGTGAAATGCGTCAATAATGTCATTAAACGTACTGTAAGATCGGGAGATCCCAACATACTACCCATGGCGTCCCACATGCCCGGACACCAGACCGGATATAGGTCTACCAGATTGAGCAGAGCGTCCTGTCACAATCGCAACCGTATCTGTACCACGCACTCGGTTCGGCACGATCCACTTCCAGCCTAGGCGGCGGATTATGACGCGGATCCAAACAACGCTTGCTGGCTGGCTGCAGATGACAGACCAAGGCTGCGATTGGGTGAGAGCGCTGCAAAGTTTGATATTGCAGTAGGTCTGACCGATTACGGCTGCCTGGAGCCCCATCATGTCCGCCCAATGATACGGGCAGAGAGACATCAACGGCGAAAAAGAAGGACAGGCGATGTGGTGTGATTTCTGGTCGGAAGGCCATCACAAAATGCAGTCGTCAGCCCTACGCGGCTAGACTCTATTCGGCACACGAGTTACTCCATTCGTCCTCACCGCACCTCGATCTTGCCTTCGCGGCCGAGAGACATGCCCGTGGATTCTGCGTGGAGCGGTCAATTTTCGCAGAGCCTCTTGAAGGAAACGGTTCAGCACGATGTGGTTGGCTGCGCTGCCTCGGGCTTCCTTCCGAATGATTTCCGCTATGCCGCTCACACAGTGGTTGGATTTCCTTAGTGGAATGAAGGTACCAACTATTCTACAATGGGTATAAGCAAGCCTGCATGAAACTGACCGCCAGAAAAATGAGATGTGACAACTCTTGGCCTCCTTCATAAAACAAAACTGCCAGTCCCAACACACCTCCAATGCCTCAGCGGTCGACCATCCTCAAGTTCCACACACCACCACAGCACTTCCTTGGCCTTGTCTATCTGACCACTCTCCTCGTACGCGCGCGCAAGCATATACCAAGCCTCAGAATCGTCCCAACCGGTGCCGAGCTTCGTTAAAGTGGAGAGCAAGTGATAGGCACGATCGCGAGCGGCGACACGGTTGAGCACCTCGGGGGAGTCTCCATCTTGTGTGGGATGTGGAGACTCGTCGCCCCCATCTTGGCCATCTGCCGATTTCCGAGCAGAAGCAGGTCTCAACGTATTCGCAGTCGAAGAAAATGTTCCCTCGGGAGGCTCCGCAGGGATTTTTTGAGAATAGATATCCAGTAAAACGCCAGACAGGCCAACAATTGCTGCTGGATGGTCTGTGAAGTGCGCCAAAGACTGGTCGTAATAGGTGAGAGCTTCGTGAGGAGCTGCTTGAGCTTCAGCGACAGCACCGCGCTGGAGACGGTCAGCATAGCTGTCTTTTTCATTAATCCTGACATACAAGGGCAAAGGACTTACCTCGGCATACACATTAGCCCAAAGCTCGTCCACACTTTGACCCAAACCCCAGCCACGTTCGGCAAAAGCCTTGCTGCTTGACGATTCCTGTGAGACTTGCATCTCTAGCCCCTCTACAAGCTTCTGAGCTTCATCGATAGCACCCTTCGCATCCTCCAGCAATGCAGCCCTCGTATAGAGACCGGCAATGAAGAGCCATACTTTGACAAGCAACGAAGTCTTCTGACGACATGCTTGTAGAACGGCAAAGCGAGGCTCTGGCATCTGCTGTGGTCCCCCAGGGACCGCAGACGGTAAGCGAGTATCTTGTCGTGGAGGTTGGTCGGAGTGGCCGGCTGGGGGAGGTACCATCGTTGGTGGCATATTATGGGGAATCGATGGTAAGAGCTGGTCGGGTCTTCCAACGGTCTTCGACCTGTCTTGGACCTCTTCACCACTGCTCGTCTGAGGTAGAACCGAAGTGCCTTTTTCAGGGCTGGGATTGGCCAACATGCCGACCTTCTGGGTGTCTTGGTTGTCGCTCCCTTGTTTCCAGGCTGGGTAGCTCTTTGGTCGGGACGAGTCTGCTTGCTGGGGTGTCTCTTCGGCATGAGGGCTTCTTCGAAAAGGTAGGTGGGAATGTCGGTGAGAAGGTGTGCCCTCCGACCTTTCGCCGTCTTCGCCAATGACTTTAATCAAAGGCGGGGATATTACTTGAGCTTCCGCTGTCGAAGGCCTGGATGCGAGACTTGCTGTCTTTGCCTTATCTGTTGTGGTGGGATGCCTCTCCAGCTTCCTTCGAGAGGTCTTTGGTCGCCCAAGTATACTGCCACCAAAGCTTTTGACTGTACTCGATGAAGTCTTCGGCATTGGTTCGAGGCCCTGCGATTGAGTCAGGAGATTAGGTTGTGTTGGGTCTCCAAATAGTCGCCGAAAGAGACCCAGCAGCTCGTGGGAAACCTCGATTGCCGCGGTCGGACCTTCCATCACCTCTAATAGTGCAAGCTGCGTTATCTTGATCTGAACGATACCCTCTTTTTCGCTGACTTCCATTCGATCCACAACGCCTCTGGGTGTTTGGGGTGAGTCTTTGTACGCCATGTCCTTTTCTATAACCTCTCCGTTGCTTCTAGCTTGATCTTGCGACTCAACTTGTCCGAACAAATCTGCATAGTCGCCAAATTGATCAAAGGCAGCATCGCATAATCTTTCAGCAGCTGCAAAGTCGGATTTGGAACTCAGCAGCAGTGCTAGCAAATGCCAGAGCGAACAAAGCCTTCTTTCGTTTTCGTAACTGGGCTGCTCTGACTCTATGGGCCCTGTTGTTGTATCGGTCTCGTTACCATTGGAATCTGCTATGACGCTTTTGATCAAGTCAATGGCGCCCGAAAGATCTCTTGTCTCTGCGAGTAGCAGGCCAAGGGAAAATGCAGTTCTTGAATCTTCTTCTGTTGATAAAGTAGATTGCATTGCCTTTTTGAGATACTGGATACCTTCACCTTGAATGGCAGATCTTGATGTGTTTTCGAATGTGACGCGAGCCCAATGCGCGCGACCAACACCCATAGCGCGGTAAGCGACTCGAGCTGCTTGCGGGGAAACGCTGTTCTTGGAAAGCCATTGCTCCATTTTTTGGCTCACGTCGAGTGCTTTTTCCACTTCTGCTCTAGATCCATACTGACACAGAAGTCTCACTGCCTCAGCTGCCGTAAGAAGGACGGTGTCGTCGTCATCTAGGTCAGGTTGCCGCTCGCCACTTTTCTCTGCACGTGCTTGGCCTTTGTCGACAAGATCAATATATGAATTGAAGGCCTTGAAAGCAAGGTCAAACTCCGCTAGAGACTTGTGCACTATGAACAGGTACCTCAGTATCTGAGTTGAATGAAAAGTTTTGGTTGCAGCACGGTAAAGGATCTATTGGGAACAAAGATTTGATCAGTCAATTATAGAGAATAAAGTACAGATCAGAAGTTGAGATCATGGCTTACCTCGAGCACATCTCTGCTCACAGCAGCTTTGCCACCCTCTCCAAGTTCTTCGTCTTGCCAGGTCGGTCCGCAGAAGATTCGCCAATTCGCAATGACTGCCTCAACCCATCGTTCTACTTCATCATTCCTTTGAATTGCTTTTGGGAAAGTGGTCTCTTCCAAAAGCAATGACTCGTAACAGGTCTCAATCCGCTTTAACTCAGCGCGTTGGGCTCGACGAGCAGTCACGACTGTTTTTTCAGCATCTGCTGGTCCAACAGAAAAGCTACTAGCAATCTGGGAGGATTGAGCATTGTGGGTGAGAACAATTGACAAGGAATCGTAGTAGGCCTTCCATACGTCACGACGCTTGACGCCACTCACAATACCAGTCTCAGTCACATCCACGAGACCAGCTTTGGGCTGATAATGGCAAAACTTAGCCCACAATCGAAAAGCCTCTAGAGCTTTACCTTGCTCATCCACTGGTAGATGCTGCATGCGCTGACTCAGGAGACCGCAAAGACGACTGAAAATTTGCTCGGCCCAGCGATGAAGTTGAGGATCAAGGACATAAGCACCCTTCGATGTTGTACTGAGCGAAATGATTGACGAAAGGTACGGTAAAGAAGCGATATATGTACCAATTGCCTCATTTGACCTGCCAGTACTTTCTTGTGTAGTGCCTACAGACAATAAGCCATGTTCAATCTCGCGAACTATTCAACCCTAGAATCTTCGAGCTCTCACCCTTCAGTAGATATCCTTGAATCACAGTGCTATGCTTGCTGTCCCCTACATCCTGATTTTTCAACCCATCCTCTGAGATGGCGGCCAAATCAATTGTTGATAATCGATCAAGGGCTGATTCTGGTTCGTTCAAAATCCAATGAATCCAGCCAAGGATAATAGTCGCTCGAAGTTTATCAAATGAACAGGCCCCATGGTCATTTAGCGCATCACGAAGAGGAAGGATAAGATTTGATATTCCAGATGTAGGCGTGGATGTCAAGGCAGTGATAGATCGTTGACGTAGGAAATCGATGACTTGAACCTCTGATCGCTCGGCAAGGACCAGTACTGCATGATGAACTTCGTTAATATGGGATAGCTCGACGAATAAAAGCGCCTTACATGGTCGATTTGGTGCATGCTTCTGAACTTTCCTGGCGAGCTCTGGAATGTCTTTCCAACGACACTGACTACGGGCTTGCTCTAATTCCTTCAGATAACGAGCAGCTTTGCCATTTTCGCCCGTCAGTAGACTGCCAACTTCTCTCAATTGGCTCCCGACGGGGTCTAAAGAAGCTGAGTCGCCCATAATAGGAGCCGTGCCGTTCTAGAAGAACTTTGTGCTACCGCGGCGTGTCTGTATTAGGTACGAGTAGACGCATCGTGACAGGCGTTCACATGACTTCAAACCGTTCCAGAAATTGAGGCGTCTGCCCTGGGTTCGCGCAGAAACAACAATGCGGTATCGAGTGCTGAAATTTGTACTTGGATGCTAGATGACAGCCAAACAATACCTCTAACCCGGGCCATAGTTTCGCCGGTCTCTTCGGCAGCTCCATAAGGTAGCGAGGTACCTATCTTTCCACAATCCGATCTCAATTATTTCCCACGTTACCCAACGTGTCACCAGACGAGATGCAAAGAACCAATGGCAGACTCTAAATCACAGGCAAGATTATTGCCAACAGCGTTGCTTCATTCTGCAAGCCAGCAACTTTCAACAACACCAAAGGAGCATCTACTCCGCATAGTGCCGCACATTGCAGGTGGCCTTGCCACGTGCTCGTCATTATTAGCGAAGCCTTTGGGCCACAAAGATGGCAAAGGCTCTGAAGAGGCTCTCGCAGTCCACAGATTTACAACTCAGCTCTCTGCATTTCTGCAAGATCGAGGTCCTGAGCGTCGCTGGGCCGGAGTCGTACTCACTAAAGCTACCATTGAGTGTGGAGGACTCAATATCTTACAAAGGAACAGTACCTGGGTCAAGAATCTCCTCCTTCTCCTCTCCAAATCCAATCCTTCGACAATTCATTTGTTGACCATTCTGGCCCTAACTCGCATTTTCATCTTAACTCATGACCTGCCTAAACTGACTCGTGAGCTCACTACACCCTCACTACCTCCCTTCATTGCAGCTTGTCTGGACATTGTCAAGCAGCACAGCACACAGAATATTGGTGATTCTTCAGTGATTTGGTCGATCCTTGAGTCATTCAATCATTTACTACCTCTACACCCGACTACCTTCCGACCTTTCCAATCGCAGCTGCAGGACCTTTTGCGCTTCTCAATTGTCCCGACTTCCAAGATCGCATACAGCAGTAATTCAGATACGGGGAACATCCGTAAGTCAGCACAATACCTGTTTGTTCGGCTACACCGTTGCGCGCCAAAGGCTGCAGCCGCAGAAGAATGGCAGTCCCTTGTCTCCGTAGCCGTGGAAAGTGCGCATGTGACCGCAGATCTTGTCTTTCGGAGCTTGATTGAACTTGGGCGAGGCGATAGGCAAGCAAAATCTTCTCCAGGACCAATCGGGACAGAGTTAGAATCCGGCTCAGATCCTCTACACCTTCCAGGTTGGAAGGGTATACGAGCAGGCTGCGAGAGACTTGAGCACATTCTGGAGCTCCTCGAATGCATCTTCAAGTTGTCCAATTCTACGCCTGTCAACGGACAGATCGGCCTCGTTCTGACCTTACTGACTCGAGTTTTCATGGTCAGAGTCCCCTCACCCGAGGATGAAAAGCTGAGTAAAGACAATCTGTATAATCCTGCAGTTCCAAGGGATGAACTCTTAGGACTATTGCAAAACCTGCCATCATTACATACCTCGGCATTGGACTTGTTTATCACGATGATTGACCGTCTGGGGGCGCCTCTTCTATCTTCCGTACCGACTGACTTTCTGAGCTACGTAGTCAGAATCTTTGATACTGAGAAATTGGACTTGTTACTCAAAGCTACATCGTATCGACTTATTAAGATCCTGATCGAAAAGAAAGGTTCAATGCTCAATCCTACTCTGGTAGGATCATTATCTGCCGTAATGACGGAATGCTCCTTGGATTGCTCAGCACTGAACCAGGATCTCACTCTGGATCAATGCGGAGATGCAGTACTGGAAGAAAACCAGGAACGTGCGGTTCCTAGAAGAGTTCCTAAGCAATTACAGCAGGCAGCCTCGACCTTATTGCCTGTCCTCTTGGCTAAGCTACCAGCACCAAATGTTTCTCTAGGTTCCCGAGCACGAATGGATCAAGCAGCCATTCTCAGTGGCAATCACGAAGCGTTAGTTGGAAGCGTCCTCAATCCCAGTGGAAGATCTAGCGTGATGCCGTTCTTACTTCGCGCATCTCCAAAAACCGCAGAGTCCGAGGCAATACTAAGACCCCGACTTCCACCCATAAGTATTGGCGTGACCGGGCTTGATGGAGCTTTTGATGACTATTCCGAGCAGCAGGACAGTGATGGAGAAAGCGAACAGAAGAGTAGCGAAGAGGCCGAGGCTCAACAGGACAGACTGGACAATGACACATCAGTAACAAACACATCAGTCCAAGATGATTTCGGGAAGAGGAAACGTGCAGAGGAGAATACTCCAAGCTTTGAGGGCTCAGAACTTCCTACACGCAGTGGATCCGATAAGGACGAGAGCGTTCATACCCCCTTAGAGCAATCAAAGGCGATGGCAGACACGATTGATTCAGAAAATGTGGATGCCACTGTTGAGGAGGCTGTTACCACAGGCTTAGAGCCAAAGGCAAGACCATACAAACGCGTCCGGTTCTCTGATCCCGAAGTTGAATCGCTCAACCAGTCAACGTCGTCAGCCAACCTTCGTGGAGAAGAAGAGCCGACACCTATCCCAATTCCTGTCGTAGTAGCATCTTCAAGCGAAGTACACGCTCAAGACGAGGCCACGCGCACACATAAAGCCGGAGATGACGGAGACGATGATAATTTCGACCTACCGCAGTTAACCATGGAAGAAGACACAGATGAGGATGAAGGTTTGGATTAAGAAAAGTAAGCTTCTTGGCCGTGTACTCACGCGGGGGAAATGCTGTGCATCACGTGTCAGGCTATTCGTGCTTTGCTTCCATTGAGATACCCATTGAGTCGGTGCTACAGGTTTCGGCGCTCGGGTGTAGTATTGCGTGAGCAGATACATTTCTTTGCACGCAGATTCTTGCAGCTATGCTCTGTGGATGTATACGTATTGATAGAACGCAGCACAGAGATTTAAGCATATGTGCGCAGCACGCCCTACCGACACAATAGTCCATCTACGTCCCTACCCGAGTGATGATTAGTAGCACACAAGTAGCTGAGCTGTGACACTGATTATGTCTATCGACCTTTGGTGATTCCTTTACGCATAGCTCACAGCGAGTTAGCACAATGCATCAGTGATAAGCCAGGGGCAAAGACTGTTGCTGAATTGAACGAGGCAGGCAGAACTTTAAGCTCTTACACCACCAAGGGGTTAGGGAGACAGGTTCTTAACCCGACTGGATCGCACCCAGATCTGCTTTTTTTCCAAGACTTGCTTCAAGTGTCCTTACGACTTAGCTGTCAGAGAGCTGCGGCTACTGCTATGACACAGAATTGGCATGATGCCAAGCCTATGATGTAGCAGCTAACGAATGGAGGTCGAAGTTGCGAATTCGGCCGAAAATCAACGTGCTGTAGTCATGAGTCACATCTGCTGCTTGTCTTCAGTGGGTCTTAGTTCGCGGCTATTAAATTGCATCTTCCTCGTCAATCCTAATCTTTTACCAGAGGGGAGGAGGTGGACGAATCGAAACCCCTACCCGAAACGACATGTTCACGGAGAGTGTTTGCATGATGTTAACATGCGTGTACCTGTAGCCTTGTCGATTGTAGTTTCCCTAATATGATGAGACGAACGATGTAGATTGACATGCAGGAGAAGAGATGAAAGCGCACGTTCTGCATTGGTGAAGTATTTTCATTTTCCATATTTCCAGTCAGTGATTGAAGTATGGACGATAATCTAAAAGGCATAGAAGTTAAACCACCTTGGGACGCTCAATTTCTCCGGAGACATGCGACAAGGAGCACAGATGAACGCCACTTCCACCATCTTTGCACCAGATAGACATAAGAGGCTGAAGTTTCATCGAAGCATTGTATCTCCACGCCAGAGTAGAAACACTTCTTTTAGAGAGGCTGCTAGTTCTCTCGTAGAATCTGGACTAATTTCTAGTGTGAAGATAATTAAGTTTCGGCTAAGCTTCGGGCGGCAAAAATTTGTAGGACGGTGTTTTTCCCCGCATTGCGTCGACATCATGTCCCTCCGTCATGATGCAGAGTTACTCTCGTTGAGGGTTACTCGGCAAATGATTTCACCTTTGGCCATCCTTCTTGCAACAAGATGACTTGGTCTTTCTGCGATCGCTTGATATACTTAGTTCACGCTGCACCCATGCTACAGACGTCATGTAGGTAAGGGACGTGCAAACTTTAGAATATAAGCCCCCGGTTTGATGGTTGGTCCTTTCTTCTGCTTCAATATGCAGCATTGTTGTGCCAAATGAAGACAATGTCAATCATGAACTTGAAGTGTGTGTTCTTCGCGGTCGCCTTTTTGTTTCGTCCCGTAGCTCTCCAATCCTATAACGGCCCAGAAGATTCTCGACTTAATGTTGAAGTGGTACTTGATGTCCCCACCACTGGGGCTAGTACAACGCCCGATGGTCGAATCTTCTTCGTCTTGGCCCGAGTGGATGGTTCTACTGGTCCCCAACTCGTGGAATATCATCCGTCAAATAAGAGCACGACAGCCTATCCGAACGAGGAATGGAACTCATACTCTGAAGACAAAGACCCCGCCACTCACTTTCTTGGAGTTAATTCACAACGTGTGGGTCCTGATGGCAACCTCTGGGTCGTGGACAAGGGTGCAACATCTTTTGGAACACCCGTAAATCTGCCGCACGGACCAAAGGTCGTCATAGTGGACCTCAAGTCAAACGAGGTTCATCGAACATATCCCATGGGAAACGCGACTCGTGCAGCTAGCTTATTAGATGACATTCGATTCCACAACTCCACTGGCAAAGCGTATCTCACTGACGCTGGAAGTGCCGGCCTGATTGTCCTGGATCTTGTCAGCGGCAGCGCGGTTCGGGTGCTTGACGGTGACCTTTCGACCAGGGAATACATGCCTGTGTCTGCAGAAGGGCGTATCGTCTATACACAAGGTAAACCTTGGTATGTGTCTGCGGACCAGCTTGAAGTTTCACCTGATGGTACCTACTTCTACTATCAACCCTCTTCCGGTGGAATGAGTCGGATTGAAACACAGTGGCTAGACCAAGCCTTCTATAACTCTTCTCTCGACTCAAATGCCATTCTCGGTCAGTATGTTGAACCTTACGCTTTCACCACACCCACCGGCGGAACTGCCATTGATGCAGACGGCAACATCTACAACAGTGATGTGGATAGCCAGAGGATTATCAAGATCAGTCCAAACGGTACCATGACGACGCTGATCCAAGATCCGAGATTACTTTGGGTCGACGCCATGTGGATCGATGCATCGCAGCGGCTCTGGATGCCTGCAGCACAGCTGAACAGAGGCGAGCCATTCAATAATGGAACAAGCAAGATCGTGAAACCGAACTATGTCTACAGTCTGAATATCGGCGTCGGACCTTCACCGATAGATCATGCTTGAGGTAAGACAGCTAAAATACCTCTGAGGAATGATATCTGGCTGACTCTTAATCTCCAGGAGTTGATAAGTCAGCAGCGAGCCAGACTTAAATGTACACTCAGTTCTTCAAGCATGTAATATACCAACTGAAGCACTGCGAAAGTGCTTCAATAATAGGCTCACATGTTGTTATGTGTGGCATCTTCTTAGAGATAGACAATGCAAGGTTAGGCATCATCTTGACCTAGATGAAGCCAAGAACGACCACTTCATTGTTTTGACCCGTCCAACCTCCGGAATGGATAGCTCGAAAGGGCTGGATTGCTTGCCTAGGCGAGAGATTATTGGCCTGAGTTACTAACTTCCCTTAGTACGCCTCTTCGTCGTTCTGAAATTCAGACTATTTCTACCGCATGTGGCATTTCCTCCTATTGAGGCATTCCGTTGAGTTGTAGTCGTTGCCGGCTTTGGTGGAGTCAAACGATAGCAAAGAGGGTTGTCTTGTTGGACGTTTTCCAAAACAGGGCAGGCGGGGATCGAAAATGCAGAGAAACCCTCGGCTGACTTTCTTTTACTCATATTAGGGGCATTTCAGTGTCTCGAGGGCTTAGCGAAATGCTCAATGTGAAGAGACCCAGGTTTAGGCCATTGAGTGCAAACTATGCGAAGTTGTGCACGATCACCAGCTGCTAAGAAAGGTACCATGCCATTCTAGGGCCATCTCTCTGAATAGGTACTAGCCACTCGTCGCATCTGCTCATCACAGAGCCAGAGCAACTAGCACCGTACCAGTAGGCAACGCCTCGATCTAACGTAGTGCGGATGCTCCTATCCTACGCGTTCTTCAGCGAGTCCAGAAAAGTCTATGCCACCACATGGAAACGCCATCCATTTGGCCGAAGGCTGGATGGCGGGGAAACGTGGGGTACATAATTCGCGTACGTATTTCACGATTCACTTCATTCTTCTTTGTCTGTCGCACATTTGTTTTAGCTATTTACCTTGCACCCTTGATCATCACCCTTGCAAGATAACAAGCAGTCACCACACCTGAAGGACCCGTCAGAATGGTGCTTGAAGTCTATCTTGACCCGTGCACTGTTAATAGCCGCAAGGTACTCGCCGGTCTAGAGTTGCTAGGCACAGAATATCATTACAATCATGTGGACTACTTTGCTGGCGAGCACAAGGGAACTGAGTACCTCAAAATCAATCCACACGCCACGGTTCCCTCAGCCAGAGACAACGGACCAACAATCACGGAGTCCAATGCGATTTTGATGTACGCAGCTGACCGCGATGGAGGGAATTCTGCCTACCCAAAGGACCTGCAAAAGCGCGCTCAGGTCAACCGTTGGCTCTTGTGGGAGGCGTCCGTTTGGTTTTCCAGCTGCTACGTTTATCTCGTCGAATTCGTGGTGAAACCGCTGCTCAAGAGTGAGCCCGATCAGGCTGTCATTGAAGGACAGTCAATGCAATGGCATAAACTGGCCACTCTTCTAAATGATCAGCTCACAAAGACTAAATGATTGTGTGGTGATGAGCCAACCATAGCGGACATCTCCATCGCAGCTTCTATGCATTTGCACAAAGCACAGCATCTTCCGCTTGATCAGCACCCACAGCTGAAAGAATGGATGACAGAACGAGTAGAGAAGCTGGCGTGCTGGCAGAAGACGCAGGCTGCCGTTGAAAAGGCGCTGTTATCTGACAAGGCAACCGCAAATGGTATAGTCAACGAGTACACTCAAATTCAATCAACACTAAATTACACCAAGGACCTTAGCCCGAAACGTACCGAGCTATACTTCTATGATTCGAATGAAGCAGAGGGGATTCACGAGCCTGGAGACGACGCTCACGAAGTTACAATCCCTGATGGCTGGCATCGTGGTCAAGACTTTTCAGTAGATAAAGAGGGGTTTTCATCACGCAATTTTCACACGGGATTCGACAAATGGGAAGATGAGGAGACGGTCAGGGCGGAGTTCTACCCGGAGGTCGTTAACTTTCTCAAGTGTCAAGTCGGCGCCAAGCGTATTCTCTCGTATTCGATCACACCATTCGCACAAAATCCAACGACGTCAAGAAGCTCACGCAAGAAACAAACACGTCACAGCGGGCACCAGTGATGCTAGTACATTGCGACTACACTGCTGAATCTGGGCCGCTACGTGTGCGACAGCTTCTTGGAAACGAAGCGGAAGATCTTCTATCCAGGCGAGTAGCCTTCATCAATGTCTGGAAACCGATCCGTAACATTGTCGAAGAGCGTCCCCTAGCAATGTGTGATGTCACGACCTCACCCAGAAGTGACTTCTTCAAGCTGTACTTTCGCTATCGGGAACGGACTGGCGAAAACTATGTCATGCGGTTTTCGCCAAGGCACAAGTGGTGGTATTTTCCGAAGATTACACCCGATCACGCTATTTTACTCAAGACATACGAATCAGAGAATGATGGTTGTGCTCAATTCGCTGGCCACAGCGCGTTTTTGGATCCAACAACTCGTCCTGATGCACCGACCAGAGAGAGCATTGAATTTCGCACTATTGCCTTCTTCTGATGTATGCCGTCGTCTTGGAATCTTTGCATGCACGACGTTGTGTTGTTTCTTAAGAATTTACGAGTAGGCCCAAAAGTCCAAATGGACGATGTAAGTGCAATAGCTTCGCTTTCGGAGGCTGTGTGGATATTCAGCAGTTGTAATTTCAGACAAGTTCTAATAAATCGTTAATAGTTATTCGTTCTTTCACTTTCCGAGTTTTATTTGCGATTTGGTTATTGAAGAAATTGACAAAGTGGATTTGGTTGAGAGTGATCCAACTGAATGCAGGCGGACGAATCGTCAAGCTTGATCCAGCAATGCCTGGGCCGATTCGCTGGATACAAGTCCTATGTTTGCCATCTCTATCTCGCTCAAGGCCGTAGTTGCCTGATTTATCTCATCCTGCGATGGACAAACAGCGCTAGCGAGTGATATCGCAGCTTGTACTATTGCTTTAAAGACCTGTCCCGCAACGGTGTAGATGAGTGCATCAGTGGAGCTCAATCTCCCAGCCGCCAGCAGGTCGTCTACCCCCAGATGGATGAGAGTAATGATGGCAACTGTAGTCCCGGCGGTGATGGCATCCTGAGTCGCAGTTGTCGTATTTGTTCCTAGACCAAAAGCGATATTTGCACCAAAACCGCCAGCGAAGCCAGACGCTACTTTGAGGATATACGCGGTGATTTTTCCACTGTATTCCGCGTTGAGGAGCTGTCGACCGTTCCGCTGTACAGGGCACTTTCCGTAATCGACCAAGTCCGCTGCAGCCTGGAAACTATAGAGTGCCATATTTATCCGCTCAGAGTCGGACACAGACTCCAACTCCGTATAGTACTGATCAGCACGCGCATTCTCTGGCGTACCATCTTTTGAAATCACCCCCTCCAACCAGTCTGACGGGCTAAAGTGAAGGCCATCAAAAACGATTTCGTATCCATGTGGGTCGTTGTTCGACACTCGGGCACCTGCCGGTATGAGTACGTTTCCCCTTTGCACAAGCGTGTCCGTATGGCTCGCGTACCCAAACGATGTTGACGCGCAGGAGGCTCCCACAAGTAAAGTAACGACTAGGGGCGTGCTTAGATACATGGATCTGCGGTGATGAAATGGATTACCGTGACTAGCTCTAGGTATGTGGATGCTAAAGTTGACCGAGTAAACTATGAGTGCTCGCTTGAGTCAGTTTCTACTCGGCGTCGCTACATTATATATTCTTCATCCAGAAGTTTGGATATCTAGACATGTAGACATCGAATGCGAAATGAGCCAGCCACACCCGTTTGATGACTCAACTCCTATCTGGCATCTTCGCATCGAGATAATGTGTCTGCAGTAGTCGATCAGGCCCACGGGGATGGCGCGGTGTGTGTGTAAGATGACGTTGGAAAGAAATAGTGAGTAGGATGTCTACAAAAAGCTGGGATTTGCTTAATTCTCACTGTATTGCTGATGTGGCAAAAATAACCCTTGTTGATGATAGGTCTGGATGGCCGCATGTAGACAATCCACGCCAATCACAAGCTGAGACCGTTCTGGGTTTCCTTCGGGTTTCCAAGAAGTAGTATCAGGAAGTCATCTGAAATTGGTGATATCGTCATTAAGATGGTGTCGGCCGAGTAAAACCAAAGTACCTCTAGCGGGACCGGCCGAATCATGGTTATTTACAATTCTCTCGTGTTCGACGTCCACGGAATCGACTCAGAAGGGCGAATTGGCATTGAGGGAAGGACTGATGTAGGAATACTAACTTTTCGGAGAACTCCAAACTTTTGTCCGTGAAGTATGGTACCAACTGACTGTCCTTTGGGAGAGTCGCGCTAATGCAAATCATACATATCGACAGCAAGATGCTGCAATCAGGTGGACGCCGTGCTAGCCTTGCTCAAAAACGTGTTCAGCCTTAAGTACGCCCCGTATATGCACACGGCGAAGTACATTTGATCTGAGGCTCGGTGTTCCCTTCGGATGCAGGGTACTCTATCCTTGGCGTAGATCACTAGCCCTATCTCAGTTACCCGTGAGCCCCTGTTTCACCCAGCAACCTAACGCGTCATGCGGGTCTACCTAATCGTGCTTAGCTCACATTAAGATGGAAAAAGCCGCGGCTTGTACTCCGTAAACACACGGAGTTACCACGTTCGTACTTGGCAACCTTCACTCAAATTTCTAATCGCATCAGAGCTACGTTGTCATTATCGTACAATGCCCAGAAGGTTGTCACAAGATCCTTCCTCGCACACGCTATAGTCTGACGTATATAGCTCTTCGTAGAGTTCAGAGACATCTCATAGGAGAGAAACTTAGTCTACCTCCTGACCCTCGAAAGCTGGTAGCCTGTTCCTCACATCATCCCAGGTCTCTACACCCTCGACAAGGCCCTTGATGGCCTTCAGGATCTCATCTTCGCTCGATCGAACCTGGCTAGTTGAATCGCGGTCTCGTAGAGTGACCGTGCTATCCTTTACAGTCTGAAAATCGACGGTGATACCAAGTGGAGTGCCCAGCTCATCATTCCGCGCATAACGCTTACCGATGGAGGCGGAGGAGTCATCAACACGGCAGGAGATAGCGAGAGTGCGGAGTTTGCGGGAAAGCGACTGAAGGTGAGGATGAAAGTAAGGCGAGGATGAGAGAGGAACTAGCAAGACTTTTGTGGGCGCAATCGGAGGTGGAAAGGAGAGTACCTAGAGTGAGATAGCAATTAGAGTGAGGGATTGTCAAAAAGAAAAAAACGGAAGAGAACTCACACCGCGAGCTTCGTCGCCTTTACGGGTCCAAAAGCAGTGCTCAATGAGACTGTATAGTATTCGGCCAATACCGAAAGAGGGTTCAATCACGTTCGGAATGTACTCGCGAGTATTCTCCACCCGTGTACGCCGCTCAATCTCCACGACGCCCTTCTGCAGCTCGACTTTTCCACCGCCGACGCCAGGAACATCAATCTCTATCTTGCCCTCTTTCTGCAGGTCGAGATTCAACTTCTCTCTTAAATCTTGGCTGAGCTGCTCGATCGCGGTCTCCACAGTCTTTGCGTCCTTCTTAAAAAGCGGGCCAAATTTCTTCTTGTCGATATCAATTTGCCACTCTTCAACCTTCAATGGCTCTTTTCGTATTGCACGGACCATCAGCGGCTGACTCGTCTTTTTCATGTGGACACTTAGGTCATATGCGCTGCGATCTGCACAGCCCACGCATTCAATCCAGCCATAACTTGTCAGGAGCTCAGCGTCCCAGCAATCCGCGGCATAGTGCGCCATTTCGTTTGCCATGTGTTGCCGGAATCGCACTTTATTGGGATCCACACCGATTTTGTTAAGAAAAAGATGTATTCTTGCAAGGAAGTAACCCAGGGTCTCATTGTCTACCAACTTGGTCTCCACTGCTTTTCCAATAGATATCCTGTCGACCGTTGTTTTGCCTTCTAGCTGTGTATCTCGATTGAGTAAAGCCAGTTCAATATGCTTCACATCATCGAAGCGGGGATGCTTCTTGCCACCCTGAGGATCGACAAAGTGCTCAATTTCTGCCATCAGAAATTCTCGGACACGAAGTAGACCAGAACGAGGTGAAATTTCATTGCGGAATGACTTGCCAATAGAAGCAGAGGCAAAGGGCATGCTTTGTTGGTTGAATTCAAGCAATTTCGCAAAGTTTAAGAATTGGCCTTGCGCTGTTTCGGGTCTCAGGTAGCCAGGCAGTGCGGAACCAGGACCAATGGTGGTCTGAAACATGAGATTGAATGATGTAGGAGGTTCCAAGTCACCACCAGTCTCTGGGTTCTTTATGCCGTATTTCTGAATGAGCAGTGCCAGCTCATCACCGCTGTAATTATCAATCTTCGCCAGTACCTCCTCGTACTCCTGGACGACTGTATCCTCCAACTTAACTGCCGTGCTCTTCGGTCCCTTCTTTTTCTTCTTCTTTGGGTCTTCCTCCTTCTCCTCCACCTTTTGGCCACGCGCCTCTTTATCACCTTTTAATCTTGCCTCTAGCGCGCCCTCAACAAGGTGGTCTGCTCGGAAGAAGTCGCCAGTCTTAGGATCTTTACACATCCAGTCTGCAAATTTGTCGACGTGTCCGGATGTCTTGAGAACTTCATGCGGAGTAAGAGAAGTACAGTCGACTTCTAGCATGTCCTCTTCGAGAATGAAATGCTTGCGCCACAGATCAACAATGTTAGCCTGTAGTGCACAGCCCGCCGGACCATAGTCGTAAAGACCTAGTGTTGAACATATTTGATCACTAACTATGCCTCTCATTCCTAGATAGAGAGCTCAAACCTTTGACACCGCCATATATTTCGAAGGAGGGCGTGTAGAACATGCGGCGTTTCATGAGTTGTTCCATTAGCGTTCGATCGAACGGCTCGCCCACACGAGTGGTAGTCTGGTGAGCCATATTGGCTTCCTTAGTGGCGATTTGAAACCGAAAAGTTGAAATTGAGTAAGTGAATCGTCGGGTGAAGACCTTGGGAACAGTTAGGGTCAAGAACCGAGATTGATGTAGGCCTGTGGCATGGGCAATTGAGCGCATAAATCAATTGAGTAAGGAGAGGATAGAACGCAGGGTAGCAAAGGAATGGACTTTTTATATCTGGGTGTGAGTCTTGGGTGTGAGTCTTGGGCGTTTCAACTGCGACACGAGAAGTTGAGCCTGAAATGCGAGTGACGTTGGCGGGTCGGCCCGCACTAAACATCCAGCAAAATTTCTTGAAAATCTTCCACTGCACCACTGCTTCGGAGCCCACAATCTCGCGCAAGAGCCTTCGTCCAACGTGGGGCAACTCATCCTGAATATGGCATCATCAAAATTCCGGGTAGGAAAGCCGGCCAACAAATTACAACGGGAATCATTGCATCTCAAGCACAAGAAAGAGAAGGCGGCCAAAAAACGTGAGCTGCAGTTTCGAAGGAAAAAGGAGGAAGGCCAAGATCCCTATATCAAAGCGCAAAGGCAGTCCAAGAATGTGCCAGTCACGATCGATCATAAACGGAGTTGGGATGATGTTGATGAGAAGGACGAGCAAAATGAACTAGGTGCAGCGGTCGAAGCAGGGAGACTCAAGCGACGAAGAACTAGCGATGGGTCGGTCGATCGAGAGGACAACGACGATACCGATTTTGAAGGATTGTCGGGCGCAGAGAAGGAAATGGAGCCTTTGAGCAATGGCATGGACGACAACGAAGAGAGCGAGGATAGCGAAGAGAACGAAGAGGATGAGATGGACAGCATGCTTGATTCAGATTCTGAGGAGGATGAGAACGATTCGGACGTCTCATTGCAAGATGACATTAAGACTCCAAATAGAGCAACAAGTCCTAGTGGTTCGTCTGTGACCGCCGACCCGAAGCTGGCACCCGAAATCCTCCTCTCGAAATTTCCAACTCTTTTTGAGTCTGCTAAAGAACCCAAAATTCTCATTACCACTTCCTTGAATAGTACCTTACACTACGAGGGAGAATTGCTTACGACTCTCTTCCCAAATGCCACCTACGTTCGCCGCAACAAACACCGATTTTCGCATAACTACAGTATCCGAGAGATTGCCTCCTTCGCCTCCAGCCCCAGCAGAGGCTACACGACCCTTATCGTCCTCAATGAACTACAAAAACGACCCAGTGGACTCGATATCGTGCATCTGCCGTCGGGCCCCATGTTTCATTTTTCTATCAGCAACTTCGTGGAGGGCAAGAAACTCCCAGGACATGGAAAACCAACAAATCATTGGCCCGAGCTCATACTGTAAGATTTTCGTGACCTGAAGACTCGGCTTCCATAGCTAACCACGACAAAAGCAATAACTTTGTCACTCCACTTGGTGTATTGACAGCATACCTCTTTCGCACCTTATTTCCCCCTCAGGCAGATATCGAGGGGCGACAGGTTGTCACATTACACAATCAACGCGACTATATTTTCATGCGCAGACATCGGTACGTGTTTCGTGATCGGCGAAACACCGAGAAGAAGATCGTTGGACGCGATGGAAAGGAGATGAAGGGGGTAGA
Source organism: Viridothelium virens (assembly GCA_010094025.1). Taxonomy (NCBI): domain Eukaryota; kingdom Fungi; phylum Ascomycota; class Dothideomycetes; order Trypetheliales; family Trypetheliaceae; genus Viridothelium; species Viridothelium virens. Next base: position 294,584 of record ML991775.1, read on the forward strand.
GGACATCAAGGTCTCTACTCAGGAGCTCGGCCCTCGGCTAACGCTGAAGTTGAGAAGAGTGGACAAGGGAATCCAGAGAGCAAGTGGGCAAGAGTGGGAATGGAAGGCGGGAAGTGAAAAGAAGAGGACAAGATTCCAGCTGTAGCGCTGCAAGATCGAGGAGTTCAGCGGTCGCGCATCTGTTAACGAGGCAGTAGCTCCAAGGGACATGATATGAGTTCTAAATCCTAAATTCAGCTTTTTGGCGTGTGTGAGTGTCACCTCAACAAAGACCAGCCCATATCCCTGGGTTTTGATTCATTGGGTCAGGACCGAAGCTCTTGTGACAAACTCTTGCGCGCCGTTCACCAACACAAGCTCTATCGCAGCATGGATAGATGGCAAGGGAAATAGCAAGACATCGACGGTCATTGTTTACGATCACTTTGGCAAGCATCCATTAACAAACCTCCTTCGACAGCAGTCAGGCGGTCCATCGGCTCTGACTTATCTAGCGCTTCTGGATTGAGTTCCGGAATCAGGTATGCCAGGCTTCGGAGTCAGGGATTGTATGTTAATCCGGTTTACTGACAAAGAAAGCCCATGTGGCAAGACGGACGCAGTAACGCAGAAGTGAAGTGATTTGGGTATTTATCCCAAATGCAGGGACGGTGGGGGTAATTTTTGGTATGTTTGGTTGGCGTCAAGATGCCGATTTTAGCTTCAGCCTACCTCTTATAGGACTGTGGCTCTGCGTATGAATGAGAAAGCCGTACTGAGGCACGGGGCTGAAGCGTTGACTGTCGAGAGTGCTGAAGGCGGCCTGCTTCAGTAAGTGAATGCAATCACGCGCCTGACGCGGGGCATGCCTGGCGCGCATCTGCGTCCATTCGACACGACACGTGGGGCATTCCGTCGTCTTTCATCGCAGCAAAATGTTTGCCCAACAAAGGATCCGCCTACGACCTGATGACATACGCAGCAAGTCATGCCTCCAGAGAGAATACATAAGCTTCCAGGCCTGTCCTCAGGCGCACGCCTACATCTAAGCATGATATTAAGAGCTCACTGACAGATGCCGCCCTGGCGCTTTCCTCGCCATTCTCCTTCCGAGATTCGCATTCATGGCGCTTGATAATCCTCTGCCAGTTCTTGCCGAACCTACTCCTACAGTGTCGACAATCGAGTTCCCAGCGAAATTGAGGGGCAAGAGAGTTCTGCTCGCCACAGAGTCGCTCGGTCCCGTTAATGGCGTCAGCAGAACTACCCAAAGTTTGATACAGGTAGAGATACCCGTGGTGCCAGAGCTGATATATCAGGCTAACGGTCTGCGCTGAAGTACTTGAGGGATAACGAGGTGCAAGTCGCCATTGTCGCGCCCAAGTTCAAGGGATATGTCTCTTACAAGACCAAGAATTGCAAAGACCCGGAAGTCCGCGTCCATGGCTACCCTCTCCCCTACAACCCCGATCTGACTGTCGCTTACCCTATGCGTCTGGACCGCATCTTTGAGCGCACTTTCAGGCCAGACCTCATCTACCTGGCTAGTCCCGCTTCAGTCGGATTTCAATTTTTGCTGCAGACGCGCCAGCTCTTCTCGCCTCCAGCCGTACTCCTAAACTTCCAGACAGATCTTTCTTCCTATGGCGAGATCATCTTCCCTAAGCCACTCGATGACTATGCCGTGTGGCTGCTACGAAATGTCCAAGGGTTCCTCTTCAACCACAAGGCTATCCATACCATTTTCTATCCCTCGGATTTCGTACGCAAGTATCTAGACAAGGCAGGTGCTCCGGCCGAGAAACTGGTTCATCTTGGGCGTGGTGTGGACACGACTCTCTTCGATCCGGTGAAGCGAGATGAGCAATACCACGAGGAGCTTACGTCCAATGAAGAGATTGTGCTCATGTGTTGTGGGAGACTGGCACCGGAGAAGGGATTCAAGTTCTTGGCAGATGCGTTCGAAAGACTGCAGAAAAATGGGTTGAAGTGCAAGCTGCTGATTGTTGGGGGAAACAAGAGTCCGACTGTCGAAGAGGATGTGCGGCAGTTGTTCGCCAAGTTTGATGACAGGGTTACATTTACGGGCTTCCAGCAAGGTGAAAACCTTGCTCGTCAGTACGCTTCTGGAGACATCTTCCTCCATTGCTCAATCACTGAGACTTTCGGTCTCGTCAATCTGGAAGCGATGGCGAGCGGTCTGCCGGTGGTGGCCCGCGATGAGGGCGGACCGTCCGAGATCATCGTTGACCAGAAGACTGGGTACTTGATTCCTCCCCACGATCTCGAGTCTTTTGTCGCTCATGTCGAATTACTTGCTCGCAACCCCGAACTTCGCGCTGTCATGTCCACAAATGCCCGACAAGTTGCACTCGACACGACCTGGAAGAAGATTAACAACCGCGTCGCTGTCCAGCTTGCTGCTGCGCTCGAGCACAACCCAGAGGCTAATCACCGCCCCATCCGCAGCTGGATCCTGAAGCATGTCCTTGCTATCTCGTCTTCCTTTGTCGTCATCATGAGGATCAATGCTGCCATCGGAATCATCGCATTTATGTGGTTGGTTGCTGTCGTCCCCCTCTTGATCCATGGCAATAGCAAGTTCCCTACATTACGGTCTCGTGTCTCCAATCTCTCTACTTGGACTGCTCTCGGAGACACAGTTTCTAGATGGCTTCAAGGCAGGGCACCTGGAAACGGACACTAAAGTACTAACAAGGGCTTGTTGGTTGGCACATTGTTTACGGAGATACCCCGTTTTGTTTCTCCCAGTTTGCGTAGTAATTTTAGCTTTCAAGGTCACAGATGGAGCTTACGTTTAAGTGACCTTCACTATCAATAATATCCATGGCGCTCACGAGTCTTGAAAGTGAACCCTGGTAACAGTAACTTACCTTTGCACGAAGATGCAGTCCGTACTTTTAGTGCAGGATCTCCCTCGAGAGCTAATTACGTGTATTCAAACCAGGCATAGAAGGGGGAAGGTATGCCAGCCAACCGGCAAAATTGCCTGTGCACGCAAGGCGGTGAGACTGGGAGATTATCACCTCCACTTTGCTACACCCATACACAACATCAATGTACTCTAATGGACAAGGGCACGATGTGCCACACTCGCGTCCCTGCAACCTACCTACGTAGTGCGATGTTCTCAACCCATCAGCTTACAATCGGTAACTCTCCATGACCGCTCAACCCTGATGCCCTTTGCCAATACAGACACGCTCATGGCCTACCGAATTGGACAGATGTGCCCCTCAGTGCTCGACTTATTCTCTGAAATCTTGACAGGTTTTCAAGAAGTTTCAATCTCCACTCTGCCCTCTGGATGATCGTCGGCGGGGTTGGTAACGCCATCATCGCGTCAGTCGCTGTGCCTCAGTCGCTGTGCCGTACGCCCATCAAGCATCCGGCCAATCTCAAGTAGCCAGCAGGGTATGCTGAGCTCATAACTCTGACCTTCATCATTCCTGTGCCTTCGTCCGATCTTGAAATTGTCATTTACCTCAAACGTGTGGCAAGTAAGAATCAGAATCTTACTGCAGTCGCGCTATCTTCCCCGTGTTCTGAATCATCTAGGTTCGAGACGGTTGTACCAGTGAAGCAGAGAAACACTTACGATAGAGCATAGTTTCTCCATTAGCAATCGAAGCGTTCGTATCAGGCTTTTGCCGCGAAGCGCAGAGTGCCCTCCTACTATTCCTCAGCGCTTGTTCCTCGGCGGCTCCTAATAGAGGCGCAGCGCTTCTCGTTTATTCAGGCGTCATTTTGTGAGTGTTTTGAGAATGTCTAGCAGCAATCGTGGAGATCATGTCCAGACTGTTACGCCTCGCGATCATCGTCCTTTGCCGCCAAGCAAACAACACACTCTCTTCCTGGTGACTGGCGATTTTGGCAGACAGCTATACGTTGAGCCTTACGACTGGATGTATCTCACCTCAGACGCGGTATCAGATTTGCACAGGAGCGAATCTTCCCAGTTTTCCTCAATTTCTGGGACGGCTCGCACCTGCGAACCTTGTTGACACCACACTGAGGCGTATCGCTGACAATGAAGCTACGTTGAGGAGACATTGCATAGCAATGGCTCTCAGGATGTCGGGACTTGTTTTAAAGAAGTTCTGCTCTCCAGAGTTGTATTCTCAACCCACCTGTCTACTCTTCTTAGAAATCTACATTTATTGTAGGAGCGCTGGTAGCTCAGACTTGTATTGTTCTCCTTGAGTTGGGCACACAAAGCCCGGATCTTCATAATTCATAGGTCATCAGTTTATATTTGAGCACTTCATTATCTCTCCTGCTATGCTTATTGTAAGGCGAAGTTCAAATGCGACATTGAGAGCTAATTTGACAAACCAAACCAGACGATACTATTCCCTATTTCTCTATTATTTAATAGAAGTAAGTCTAGTCCTCCCGTATTCCTACCTTCTTTTCAATTACTCACTTGATTGACTGTATCAGTGCACGCCCGTTTGACTTCCGGGACCTCTGATGCCTTCCCTGAAGGACACACATCACTGTCATCCGCCATCTCCGAGCAATCCTCCACTGAAGCTTTACGGACGTCGACTGCACTCTCTCCAACACATACGACCACTGAGGGTCTTTCAGTCTCCGTCCCGTCCCCAGTACCATCGAGCTATAAGCCCAAGACTAAAATTATAATCGTAGTGATCAGTGGCGATACATATGTCCTACCAGAAAGATCAATCGATTTACCCCAAGTGGACAGTTCTTCAATGACTCTGGCTCCCTCGCTTGTAGTCCATGATGGCAGATCCTTTGTAGTGCCGCCTATTTCTGAACCAACTTCACTAAGTTCACCAGGGGCCAACAACTCCATCACGGCTTTTCCAGCACCAAACCAGAAGCCTCCGACCGGTGGGTTGACGGGCCTTCCAGGCCTCATGAAGGGCCTCGAGAATGTAGCTTCGGAGGCATCGAAAGCCAGTTCAGCATTAAACGAAACAATGGAGAAAGGCACGCAATGGGCAATGACAAAGTCGATGACAAAGGCTTCTAGGACGTTGTCTAGTATTGAGGGCTCTCTCAATGAGGGACTTTCTCGTAAGCTCTAATTCTTTACCTATTATACCCGTCGCAGGAGGCACTAGAAAGCACGAAGTCAACGCGTTTCGAGTCAATGGTATTATCGAGCCTTTACTAACCTGGAGCGTAGGATTGCGATCCGTAGTCTTTGCTATGGCAGGTGCTGTTAGCGATGCTGGATCTTCCTTTGATGATTTACCATCTACCGGAAAGGGAATTTTCGAGGCACTTGACCAAAACTCCAGCAGTATGGTTGACATTTTCCAAAGCATCGAGAGACTGATAAGCTCGGTCCCGAACTTAGAGATCGATACCCGCAGACACGTGGAGGGTGTTTTAAAGGACTTTTTCAGTGTCGCCGGACAGCGGCGAGCCCAGGTGGAACCAGGACTTTATGCTCTCGGCCTATTTGGCTTATACGATTGGACTCAGATGCAGCCTTCGTTCAAGTTACCTGCAGCAGCAAATACTACGAGCACCTTATCAAAGGGGACTGCACAATTAATGGGCAGGTCTGAAAATTCTTCATCCGGCATGACAGGTTTAACGACTAACACTAGCGTTGATTCCTCGAGAACACTAAACTCTTCGACAGGTTTGAAACCATACACGATTGCCAATAAAAATGAATCCTCCAAAGACGAATTTACATCTTGGCTAAAGACAGCTAACCTACCGAAACGTGGAGATCATCCCCAAATGGTGGGAAATTACTCCGTGCCGGACCTCTACAAGACGTATTTGACAGATGACGAGGCAGCAAAGATTAGAAACCTCTCATTTATTGGATACGCTGTCGCTGTTGGCGGACAAAGAAGGGGAAAACGGACTGGCGTTGCTTCAGCATTACCAAAGACTTCGAAATGGAAGAGGGAAGATGTGCGAACCCAGAATGCACACATCTGGCGACGCCCTGATTCTGTATACCAGCTGGACTTGTTAGCCACCTATCCGGGTCCTCCTCTGATAAGACTTGAATACCATTTCGAGATTTCCTTGGGTCTTGGATCCACGATCTATGTCGTGGATTCCGGTTGCGACATAAATCATCCTGTAAGCGTAGCCTTATATTCTTATCGTATAGTCATTTGCTAACTTCTCTAGGAACTTAGTCCTAATGGACGCCAGGCCAGAATGCGAGGATGGCCTCAAGACCCTAGATATTTTGCGAACGATCAGGAAGGTCATGGGACTAAGACAGCAAGTGTTGCTGCTGGGAAAAACATTGGCGTAGCGTCAAATGCGAACATAGTCTGTGTGAATACGGCCTCTTCGAATGGACTCAGAGATAACGAACATGATATTTTGGAAGCAGCATTCAGGTGGATAAGAGATGACATTCGGTCAAAGCACTTGCAGAAAAGAGCTGTCATACTATATACGGAGTGTAAGCTTCCTTGATGGCTTTTCGACGAGTTTCTCACTTTAACATAGCTTTCGATCTTCTGTGGGGCGACCCTGCGCGAGAACCTACTACCGCCGTTTTCGAGAAGTGGATTCCCAGATTTAAGGCTGTATATGCGCCATTCGTCATCGCAGCCGGGAACGACGGTCAGAAGTGGTGGGTGCCTGGACAGGGAGCAAGAGAGGATCCTGACCCAGTTCAACGAATAGTCCCCATGTCACTTGACTACAGCATACCGCAACGACTTGGACCCGTTCCGGGGATGATAACAGTTGGCGGTACTAATCAATACGGTCAACTTTGGACGGACACCACGCCCAAAGCACCCAATGGGCACGGGAGAATTGACGTCTATGCGATGGCTGACGATATAGAAGTTGCAAAGGCGGGTACCCATGATACCGACGAGGACTTTGGGACAAGTTACGCAGCAGCTGCGACAGTATGTCCTTCCCATCCTAGACCTTACCCCCGGACCCAGTATTGCTGTGAATTCTGCCAACTCCACATCATGTTTCTAATTAGTAAAATTTCTAGGCTGGCGTCATCGCTTATGCTTTGGGGATTGATCGCTTGCGGAACTCCTTAGGCAACACACCTGATCTCTTCTTCAGGAACCTCAGAGGAAAGCTTCGGAATGCTGCTGCATCCACGGCCGACATCTCGCTCGCTTTTCAGCGGGTCGATACTAATCACTTCCTTCCATCCAACGAAAACCTCCAGAGTTTACCTTACGCCAGATATGGCCTCCCCCAACAGCTTCCGGTCGTCTATAACCAAATATGGAACGGGTATGTAATAGTTTTTTGGGACGATCATATGCTGGAAAAGATTGGTGTCTCTAGTCTCAGTGTTGGAGCGCCCGTAGAAGCCACTTTTTTCCTCTCGCCCTTGTTTGCGTCCCGAGCAACTCGGTCAATCTTCTCGCGCAATACTGACATTCCATACAGTTACTGTCCAGGCCCCGATTCACCACCGACCAAGAAGAAGAGATCTCAGCGAGGCGCTACATCAGCGGCTGGCGAGCCCATAGTCTCGAGCAGAGATATTGTCGCCAAAGGAGTGGTGAGAATGAAGGATAACCAATTGACTGAAGAACCCTACTGATATGGAAACTAGTCGGCGTGTCCTGCGCCATCCGCTTCCTCCACCTCGTCCCACTCGTCCCACTCGTCCACGCCTCCCTCTTCAACCACTTCGGCTGGTCCGACACCTTCGGAGGATTGCAAGACCAAGTACAAGGTAATGGAAGATAGTGTCACGATCTCCGGGACTGCGTGGGATGCGAACAAGCTTGGCGCCGACGGTTCTGGGCTCAAGAAAGCAGTCGGAAAATGTGGCGCCGTCACGAAATGGAAGTGGCACTCGCCTGTCGATGGGTGGGACTTTACAGCAACCTTCCACATCGGGGTGTTCATGAAGCATTGCATTTCCGGCAAGTTGGAGGAGGCTGGATCGCCTTCCAATGTCTGCCATGGATCATCTTAGATGGTCTGGGTCACTTTCAGACTACCTACTTCTACGATTTGGGTCTTTCCTTATGTGTGTCGCAAATACTCGCTCCTTTATGCATTTCTTCATCATTAGCTCGATTACTCGTCTATCGGTTTCGGGACAGGATCTTGAGAATTCTACGCCAGTGACGACGAAAGCCCTTTTGCTTGAAGCTTATCGTACTCGAGCTGTGTCTGAGCTCGATCTCTTGTGCCTCAAGAACATAGCTTCATTCTGTTCAAGCTCTCCGCATCAGAGCGAGCAATTCTACAGTCAATGAAACAGAAAAATATCTCAAATCTGCCGTCTATGTTGAAGCTTTCGTTCTGCTTATGGAGATGGGGATTGTTTCTGCAGTCCATATCCGCTAAGTGTCTACCACGATGCGGGAATCCTTCAATCAGAACCATGAGATTGGAAGAGAGCCACCTATCATTGGATGATTCATTCAATGTGGGAGTCTACGCAACATTGGTGGTGAGTTGGAATGCATAGTCTGAAAGACCGAAGCTGGTCTTTGGCATCTCAAGCGGAAAGTACGGCCAACGGATAGAACACACTCGTTAAAAATAGAATACCAATGAATCTAAAGTTATTTTCACAGATCCCATCAATGGGAAGCAAGATTAGAAATGCTAGTTAGCTAACCATTCGCTCCCAACACATCCAAACGCTTGTCATAAATAAGCGAGATGTGTGGCCGGCGATAGTAGATTAATTACTGATTTGCATATGCAACGACTGAGGAGGCTTAAGCTCTGGGGCCATACAGTATGCAAGATGACTCGGTTCACAGCAAGTTGATCGTCTTTGTCATGTGCTCTGGAGCTTTTCTTTCTCATCGGCCTCTCATTCTTATTATGCAGAAAACCAGGCCATTGCTTTACATCCTTTCCCAACGTATGTCTTAATCAAAGTCGACGAGTATAAACCAGCCTGTGCGCTCCCATGAGTCCAAATTTTTGTAGACCCCATTTACATAGGCAACATACCACCGCGTAGTTCAGATTTGCGCTCTAGATATATGTACAATCTCAAGAACCAATGGCTTCGCTGTCCCGCACTATCAGATCCCGGACATATGTCACTCCTAAGATTTCTCATGGACATTCAAGAATACTATGGCAATGGGATCTTTGAAATCTATTCCGTCTTTTATAGAGTACTCTTGTAGCAACCGGCAAGCAGCCCTTCATATCCCCCGGCATATGTGGTTGGAAAAAGAAAAGCGCAGGACACGAATGCCATCTGTCCAGCGCTCCGCATCCGTCTGTAGCGACGTCTCGAGGCCATGCCAGCACCCAAAGCTATAGTACACGCACGCCGATCGATAATATTGTAGAGCAAATAACTGAGCCGCCCCATGATTCCCATCAGAACCCATAGTGAAATGTTGGTAAGTCTTCGTAAAAACGTGCCATGAACACCGCGCTACGTGACTGAAATCCCATATCCATGTCGAAACTCCTAAAGTATCCATTCCACCATCCGTACCGCCAGTCATCCGCAAGATCTGTCGAGTGTAACAGCTCCGAGGTGACAACATCTGCAGCAGCAAGAGACTAGAGTCGCAGCATCCCAAGAACCTCTCAGCTCTGGTTCAGCATTTCCCCACGAATCCGGCGCTTACCCCGCCTCCTCGGGGCCACCGTCCGCTTGCGTAGGACCCTCTTCTTGCCACCGCCACTGCCGCTTTCATCACCGCCGCCGCCGCCAGCTTTGTGTCTGTGAAGAAGAACAAGCATCAGCATCTGTCAAGTCTCGTCATCGCGTCACACCCCCGTAAGGAACCGACCCGGGTCCTCGTCCACCTCCACCGCCGCTCCCTTCCCCTCCTCCGCCGCCACCGACTGCACCATTCGGCCCATGGTTACGAGGACCTGAGTTCGGTGGCGGCGGGAGATGCAGGCTCGGGTTGAACGCGCTGGAGGGGGGTGGTGGATGCTGTTGTGGGGGAGGCGGCGGTCGGATGGTGAAGGGTGTGATGCCATTGGGACGATGATTGGAGTGGGGGGTATACTGTGGATTGGAAAACCTGCTGTTGCCGCTTGGGGCGGAGAAGCTGCTACTCCGGCTAGGGGGATAGGCGTGGCCGTTGCGTGGGTCAGGAAGGGAGGCGACAGGAGAGGGGGAGTAATAGGATCCCGCTGTTGTGCTGGGATTGGCGCCGGTGCCGGGGGCGTGGCGTTTCGATGGTCGGTGTGGAGGTTCGTCGTCTTCTTCTTCACTTAGGGTGAGGTCAATGACTTCTTGTCGTTTCCGCTTGTTACTGTTTGAGTGAGGGGCAGATGAAGCTTCTCGAGATGTGAGGGGCGGTGTTTGTGCTGTCACTGAAAACGGATTCGCCGAAACTGGCTCTTCTCTCTTAACTTGGCTGACGCGAGTATCAGTGATATCGATGAGGTCTTCATCAGAATCGTCGCTTTGTTGATTTTGTCCATTTCCCTGCTGGTCTGCAGAGGTGTCCCCCTCGGACCATTTACCATCAGGCTCAATGGTGACTTGGTCCGCTGAGGTACGCGCAAGAATGTCTTGAACATATTGGTCGACGACCAGCGCTTCGAAGGAGATGACCTTGGTACAGACAGGGCAAGTCCACGTCGGAGCTTGCTCTTGCAATTGGAGAAATGACGCGACGTCGAAACATTGGTGATGGGTGCAAACGGTAGAGCGGCATGGTATTTGAATGCGAAGGGTTGAGATAGGGTCTTTCAAAGACATGATAGAGGATGTTGCTACGATGTCTGGATCGTTGGCTCGGGTGATCACTACAACTCCTTAGCCATTTCCAGGTTCCACCTTGGAGAATGAGAACGTACTTTCATCGATAACTTTCTGTTTTGATATCACAGCTCGCCGTCTGATCTTGTCGCTAAGTTCTCCTACAGAAGTTGTTTTCACCAGATATGCAATCAGTGAAAATTTCTGACCCATGTTAGCTATTGCAACTTTAATATCCTAATCCGTGGCAGATTTGCCATGATTAGCTCCTGCATCCCCTAAAAAGAGAAATTTGGTCCTGACCTGTTTCGTAAGTGCATATGTTACTGATATTGAGTTATCATAATTGGCCGTTTTCCGCACAAAACTTGTAATGTCCGCCGGGCGTGTTGTACCTGGCTTATTCTTCAAGCCCTTAAAATTCGCTTTTACTTCATCGTTGTTGACCTTGACTTCGATTTGGGAGGGAAACGAGATGTCAAGCTGCTCGTACCGACCGGGGCCTGAATTGACGGCGCAGAACAGACAAATCCGCAGTGAAGGATCGGCACGAATGTGTGAGACTTGCTCTTGGTTTAGGGTGAGCTGCGTTGCGACCGTATGGCGATGGCTTGTCATCTCTGGGGCAGACAGTCAGCGAAATCGATGAGTCTAAAGTGGTTTTGAAGTGTACCTGGGAGTTCCACGACACTGGTGAGAGAGTCAACGATCGCGTGGAACGGACTGTTCTTGAAGACCATCCCTGCTATACTCTCCTTAGCTGAAGGCTTGCTCGTGAACATGTGGAAGCATACCAAATGAGCGGGAAGGTTGGCCATAGCCATTATGCTGGTTATATGCTGGCATTGTTGGAGAGCCTGCTGAATAGACAGCACTTCCTGCTTTATTCTGCGCGAAATCCTGATATCCTGATGGTGAAGACCCCCGATTCTTCACAGTGTTTTCTAGACGTCGTAGGACTGCAGTATCGCCACTGATATTCACTTCATTTAGGCCTAAAAAGAAGCGATGAATTATTAGCAAAGATCCACAGCTTATCTTAGCAAAGAATCTCGATGCCAGCAAAGTGTTTGTAGCAGAGCTCACGTTCTAGGATCCGTTTCTGGAGGGTTGCTTTGACGCCCGAGACAGGTAAGCCTTCCGCACGACATATTTCTTTGAGATCGCTATTGATCAGAGTCTTAATCTGACGGCTTAGCTTTTCCACTTGTTGCTGGACTCCTGGAGAGGCTAACGCCATTTTAATGTGCCCGGCCGGCTGCTACAGTGCAAGAGACTCGGGGAGTGCAAGTGCAGCACTGATGTCAGGGCGGACTTTATTCCGCGTTTCGAAATACGTTGGCAGACTTGCAAGGCTTCGGCAGGGAAGGAAGAGCTCAGGTGTCCGAACACACGAGGAAGCGAATGTTGTAGAGTGTACGCGAGGCATCATTCGTGAGGTAGCGAGGCAAAGGTGGAAGGTTGAGGTTACGTCTAGTGAGGCACGAGGATCCGCACATACGCCCGAGTCGACTCACGCCAGCCCGGATTACCCCCAAGCACGAAAGAATTTATTGCTGGCAAAAATACGCAACCTTCACAAGAGTAATCTACAGTCATGTACATTGATCCCATACTGTACAATCTTCAAAATTTTTTCCGTCTCGGCTTTTAGAAAATTCGCAACTGCCATTATGGACGAACACGTGATACAAGCAGGTGTCACAACGGATACCAAATAAAAGTCGTGTTATTGTGAACAAATGAGTCACAATTGATTTCATCATATACATAGAATAGAACTCAGGACTCGTAGAAGCCAAATGTTTTTGCAGAAGATGTCAAAGCATCGTCGCCACACGAGCTGATTAAGTGGTGGAAGAGCTGTTGGTAGGCACACCAAGAATGCTCAAAATCTTGGGGAAATTCTGAAGTGTCATTAGCACGTGGGAGACGATTAAGAAAACAAAGATGAAGTAAGACCCACCGGTGTTCCGAATCCAGTTACAGGATCCCACCCAGCCTTCGCCGCGAAACCGTTAGTTCCACAACCAATCGCGCTCCCACTCGTAATGTCATTAAATCCCGCGTATGCCGTCTTATACAGCAAGGGATTGAAGAAGCCCAATGGACTCTTGCCCGCTGCAATCAGCGCATCATTGACTAAGCTCAAGACCGCGCTCGCCGCCGGCGTTGCCGCGCTCGTACCATCGACTGAGATGACTTCCCCGTCATAGACGACCGCAAAGCGCTGGCCCTGCGCGCTGATATCGGGGTACCCGCGGCCGGAGGCGTTGAACAGACCAGCGTACTCACCATTCAACGACGCGATGTATTGCGGGACAGTCGTATTCTGATAATACGGACGAGCAAAGTAGTTGCTGAACCCCCCACCGGACGCAAAGTTATTCGAGGAATCGAAGGCCGCGACCTCGGGCGCAAAGTTCTTGGTCGCGCCGACGGACGTGATGTAGGGGCAGGTCGAGGGGAATTCGGGGATGAAGGCAGTCGCGTTGGTGCCATTGTTCGAGGTGCAGCCACCTGTGGGACCCACGCCACTGTCTCCAGAGGCGAAGAGGAGCGTGTGGCCCTGGACGCCAAATTTCGCGAATTCTTGGCAAACGCGAGCAGCAAAGCTAGGGGGGACCGTCTGTTCATCGTCGTCGTACGAGGTGCTGATGACCTGAGGGACAGAGCTTTGTCCCTCGACAAAGGTGATCCATGTGAGATACGGCTCGTTGGTATCTGTTGGCGTATTGACATCGGGAATGAAGTCGGGAGATCCTCCAGTATTGTACGCGGTAAGAGGCGTTGGGTACGAGATACCCAGGATAGTCTCGGCATCCAGATTACCCTCAATGTCTTGACCATTACCGAGTTGGGTTGCGCTCAATGGGGTCTGTTGGTTTTGACCGTTGGCGATGATATCAATTGTGAACTGTTGTCCTGCCCCTGCTGCGTCAGGGCGGAAATTCTGGAGGAAAATCGACACATCAGAGCGATTATTTGTCTCGTTCAGGTAATTGCATAATGCAATTTGATTCTGTCCTGGGACTTGTGGTACGTAATCGACTGTCCCATAAAGAGTTCGGAGGCAAAGAGGAGTGACAAGACTGGTATTACAGACTTGAGACACAGTGGGGTGCTGGACACCTGGCGTTCCTAGCGGCACTCTCAAAGCTCCTTCTGCTTTAGACACAGGCTTCAAGGTCGAGCTCCGCTTCATGTTTGGCTTAGAAAGCTTCGAGGGTCGCGAGAATGAATTCGTAGGCTGAATGGCATCAACGTGCCCGTGCAGGTGCCTTGGCAAAGACCACTCTGGAGCACGAACCATGCGCGTGCCGTCCTCGTCGTGCTTATAAACAGAATACTCCGTGTCAAGCAGTTGTTCCACTTGCTTGACGGGTAGGCGAACCGTAATCCAATCACCAGCTTGAGTGTGGCTCAGGGTATCTAGGTCAACGCCGTTGTCCGAAAGCCATTCGTGAACATCGTCCGAAGCCTCTTCAGTGGGTCTGATGTACTTCGAGACTTCCTCCGGGGTAAGATGTTGTCCATAACGAGGATGATCAGGGTCAGAGACCTCCATCAATTGCTTTTCCAGGTCTCCGAATCGGCTTTGTTTCAACCCAATGGACAAGGTGATGTGGTGATCCTCAGGAGCTGGACCCTCGCGAGTCCATTTTGCAGGGACATCGTAGCTGTCCTTGACAGCATACGGGGTGCGAGATTGAACTATGGAATTGAATCAGCACTGCAGTGACACCGGTGAAGTCCGACTGAAGTAGTTCAAAGCGGCGCGCATAAGAAGATATGGAGCCTGTAGGGCCTTCCCAAAATAAGGTTACCAAGTAAACAGCTCAAACGATCAGGAGTTTAGCCACCACTCCTCGGAGGGCGCCGTTTTGGCCCTATCTCGAAACTCCTCACTACCAATTCACTTCGCTTTGGGCTTGAAATGTAGGTGATACACATTCCGCAGCCAATTGGGAGATTAAAGTAACACGAACCTTTGTCTCCAGTGTAGACAGGCTTCCCACACGCTACGTCCCCCAAGACCGCCAAAGAAAGCAACCCAAGAGCCCACATTGTCAAAAGAATGGTAATCAAAGAATGGCCTTGCAAACGAGAGTAGCACGACGACACTCAGAAGAGCCCACTATGGTCAAGAGGGGCTTCGCCGGCTCTTTAATGTATTTTCCCCACAGTCGCGCTTCGCCCATCTCCTGTGTCCATGGCATCATCGAAGCGACTGCTCCTTGCCCTGCAGGTACCCCTTGGTGCTCCATATCCGTTATCAGGGGAGTCCCGTCAAGCCAATCGTGGCATTGGCACTCGCACAGGATTTGGAGGGTTGATCGGACGTAAGGCCGGGTACGACACCCTGTACCTGCCTAATCAACACAGTGAGGTGGGTTGAACATGGTGATGATGCTGGATGATTGGTGGATAAGATCCTAGCACGGACCGAAAGTTACTAGCGCCAGTATACACCACTATGCCACCAGGCCACCTCGCTTGGCACGTCTTGGTTACGAGATGCCAAGGGCTCTGGTGGCATTTGGCTAATTCGAGATCTTTTTACCTGCCTCATCTTGAATAATGTCTGCCAAGCATGGGTGAAAGACCCAAGGCGTGACTTCTGTATCTACCCTACCTAGCTTGGTTAGAACATTGTGGTTTGCGGTGCAGATAGTCCGCAGGATAGAGCACTGTAGCACCGTAGCTACAATGCTCTGCCATGCTGAAAGAAGCTTAATGAACGCTATCACAGCCGGGTGGCAACGTCCGACGGGAGGCTGAAGCCCGCTGAGATAGTGGCGGAAGGAATGACGCCGCTGCCGCACTGTCTCACGGTCTCACGGTCTCAGTCAGATAGCGTGTTGCGTTTGGATTGGTCCCTGAGTGTTTCGCCTCAACCCTAATTGGCCATCTTCTCGAAGCTTTGAAATTTCAGGATCAGGATAGACGTAATCAGTAGCATTTGCACGCATAAAGCACATTGCCTGATGTGGCATGATAATTTGGAATGCAAGAATGTGGTTTGCATTTTTACGTGTCTATATTCACTTGGTGACCATCCGTCCCAGTGGGTGAGCCGCTGCCAGTGTATCCTCGGAGCAGACCCAACCCGAAACGCCAGTTTCCTACGAGAGGACCGGTCTATAGATAAGCTCACTATGTACACGGCGTGCGTATCAGGTCATCGGAGTTATAGGTGTTGTTCCGTCTACTCTATCATTCTCCTGCTGAATCTTCGGGATCGTATATTCTAGGGAGGTAGTGCTTGGTGTTTTCGTACACCAGAAACGTCACGCAGGTCGAAGGGAGGACGCGAATGATATTGGGCCCAAGTCTAAGTTGTGTTGTCAGCGCTGAAGCCCGGCTCAGTTTAGAAGAGTTAGAGAATAGGAACTGCGGCCTACCCTCTGTAGAAACCTGCGAGTCCCTCCTGTTTCCAGATCTGGCTTGCCACTCCTCTAACGTTCAGGAATGTTCCTGTCGCTTCATCCTTGATTTGTAACCTGGTCCTCAGGACCTGATATGGGTATGTGACGCTTCCCGCAAAGGCCTTTGACATTGCAGACAAATTTACATAATCCAGATTTGTCAGGTCCTGCTTGCTGCCCCTGCTCTTCGCCCAGTGGTTTTTTAGTTGCTCGTATGCCATGAATTGTATCGCCCCATGTGATACGCCGAATAATGAGGGGATGAGGCCACGGTAGAATCCCGGGATGCCTTCGCGTGTCCAGATGTCCCTGGCGCCATGCATGATGCCGGTGTATGCGTCAGGTGCATTGCGGGCAGTGGACAGCATTCTAGTCTTGATAACCCAGATCGGATTAGTGCAGGCGGCTGTGAGGATTCCTGAGACGCCTGACGCGATGAAGTAGTCTGAAGACGACAGTTGCGCATTCTCGCCTCGGAGTGATACCAGCATCTCCTTGAGATTTCCATACCTGCGGGCAATTAGGGGTCGCGAAGTGATTCGGTTGTGCACCCGAGGGCTTCTCACCAGAGAAAATAGAGCGCCCAGCTAACCGAATTACCAATCATGTTTGGCATGAGACCGCGATAGAAGGCGCGCCCACTCCTCTCTTCCAGCATGAGCTCACGCGTTACTCTCCAAGTGTCGCCCCATCGCGTCCGCTGAACTTGCCGCACTGAAGACGCCTTCGATCAGCCTAAGTTCCCAGGCTCATCATCTTCGCTCGAGACCTTTAAACCCTCTGGCATTCCTACCTTGCAAACGCGTCTTGACAACATCGAAAGGGTGCACCGCCAGTGTGCTCACGATACCCGCTGTAAAGCCAGCGACGGTCTCGACGATTGAAGGAGAGAGGGATGGGTGCGCTGTGCGGCCTTCAATCGGTGGCACGACCCGAGGCATCGTGCTGTGAAGGTTGTTTGCTCAACCATAGGCATGCTGAGAGGTGAAGAAAAGCATGGAGATGTGTCATGGGGATAAGAAGCGAAAAAGTGAAAAGTGTCGCGGAAAACCTACTAATCGACGATAACTTCGTCATAGCGGGGGCTGACCGACACCGACCTCCGCTCCGCCCCGCGGTTTCTCTCCCTACTTTATACCTTCGAGGCCGCCGGCCGACCGAGTTGCCCTATAGGCAGCTCTCACCGCAGCGCATGTTGATTGAACGCTTTTAAGTACCGACACTTCTTCTATACAACTCTAGATATCATGGAAGGTACCTAATTTATAATCACTCGGTGTGCCCCGTACCTGCTCTGATCCACGAAATCACACAGGCAATATATGGCGCATTGGGAAGCGTAGATTTTGTTCAATTTCATGAGGTTAAAACGAAATCAATATCAAGGGCCCGCAGCTGCGCCCCTGGCTATTCAATCATGGCAAAGAAAGTGACAGTGCTGAGACCTTAGGGTAGAGTGCATATCGCATAACATTCTATTGCATAGTGCACAGATCATTGGAAATACCATCAGCTTCAGTTTTCTAGTAAGTCTAAGAATTGTACAGATTGGCGGAATGTCGAAGAGATCAAGGAAGTATGCTGGATAAAAGTCAAATAATGGTGCACCAGTCCCTCGCATAATCAACTCCTATCCTGATTGCAGCATGAACTCCTCGATGATCGTCCTCGAGGAAGATCTCAGAAGAATAAACATCCTCAGAAGTGGCCACGGAAGTTCATCGTCCTCGCGGAGAAGTCGTTCAAAAAGAGCTCTGCAAGGTTCACCGTATTTCATCGTCCCCATTTGCAACATCTCCGTACCCGTTGGCCTCCCCATTAGCATCCTCCATCTTCACCTCGTCCGTCCCAGTTTCTTCCTTGACTGCCAAACGTGCATCATTGGCCTCCGCCTCCTCAGCCGCCTTCCTTGCGACCTCCGCCGCCATCTGCACCGCTGCCTCCCCGACCACTCCCTCTTCCACAATCCCCTTCCTCTCGAACACTTTGTACCATCTCAGGCCCCACTGCTTTCTGAGCTGCAAGTCCTCCTGACTGACCGGCACCTGCCCCTCTGCCTCAATCATCCCATCCGCAGCCCCACTCGCTACCCCGCCAACCGCATCCTTCACCGACTCCAGCATGCCCCTCATATCTGCCCGCTCGCGCTCTAGATGCTCATCCAGCATAGCAACATGCTGCTCCGGCACCTCGCCTCGTGTCCGCATCGCAACGATCTGCCGCACTCGACCCGTCACTTTCGCTACCGTCGACGCAACCATCTCGTACACGTACGCCTCGGCAAGCTTGCTGCCCGCCCGACCAGCCTCGCGGGGCCCACCCGCCTCGCCCACGCCCATGCCCATGCCGTCATTAGTCGCGTCAGCGCCGTCGGCGGCTTGAGCCCCTGCGTCTGGAAGACCGGACGAGCCCGTCATCAGCGCCCACTCGAGGACAGACTGCGGTGTCAGGACGGTGTAGTTTAGCAGCTTGTCGACGAGGCTGACTGCGATCCCCGGATGGTCACGCCAGTAGCTCACCACGCTCTGGACGATCTGCCGCTTGACGGCGGCGCCGTCGCCGGTGACGATCTCCGGCTGGGCTTCGAGCGCGTCGTTGTCGCCGTTTTCGGTTGTGGTGTCTGGGTGAGTGGTGACGAGCTGGCCGCGGCCGAGAGCGAGGAGCCGGTCCTTGCAGCGATCGATGCACGAGAGGACGTGGGAGAGAGATTTGGAGCCAAGGAAGCAGATGGCAGTGACGAAGGCGTCGGTGGCTGGCAAGAGGGGATTGGACGTGGGGGAGTGATCGAGCGAAGCGCGGGCGATTGCGGTGAGTGGGCCTGCGAATGCTCCGTCGGGAGCTTTATTTCGAAGAAGGCCATGTATTTCACGAGCCTCCTTTGCGAATGGGACTTGGTCTGATGCATACTTGAAATCTGGCGTATCTTTCTCCTTTCCTTCCGAGATGAGTGGATGATAAATCTGAGGCAGTGTCTCTCGGATGCGTTTGGCAAAGCTGAGACGGATTTCCTTGTCAATGATCCCTACAATGAAAGCCTTTTTGGGGTGGAGATTTGTCTTATCGACATCACCGGTCCTGAGCAATCAGCAACAAGATAATTCTAGATTTAGCGAATATCATCCTTACCATTCAGTCCATTTCCATCGAAATTCGAAGTTGCTTAGATGGTGTGCGAACCAGTCAAGAAACCGGTATGCAAGTTCCAAGTCCATGTAGTCAACGTTAGTATACAAGAACCGAATGGCTCGGCCTAAGCTGGGCGCGATCGCCGCCGGCGCGACCTTGCAACATTCGGTTATCACCGAGTGAAAGTAGACAAGTCTATGCTCAGGCGACGGCAGCTGAAAGATCTGTGAAAAGACAGCATCGACTGCCATGTCTTCGGGTTTCCAGATCTTCTTCCCATCGGCGGCTAGCTCTCGTAGTGTGTCGAATTGCTTGCCACGTCCCACGAAAGTTCCTTGAGCCCAGTACAGGTCGAGATCAATCAGGCACTGGGCAACAGCGGTTCGGTTGAAGTCAAGCATATTGATAGTGTCGACTAACGAGTCGCGAAGAAGTGTGGATGAGATATCGGTAGTTGGAGGAACAGTCTTGGCACTTAGTTAAAGAGAGTAGAACTAGGGGAAGTCAGAAACATACCTCAAGTTCTTGATCTGCATATAGAGAAAAATAGATTTCTGGAAAAAGTGGTCGAGATCCTGGGTTCACGGCTTCAGGTATGATAATAGTTGGGAAAGTGTGTTTCTTAACAGCCGCTTCACCGTCTGGTCCAGGCGCTACATTCTGGATAAGCTTGGGGATGCATGAGAACTCCCAGTTGTTTTCTGATTCATGTTGCAGCTGTTTCTGTAGCAAGCTGATCACACTGCTTGCTGCCATTGGTCTCTCCACTCCCTCAGGAACAGCGGGATATGGATCGACCAATGAATGCAGTGTGTGCGGGGCATCGGCTATGATTTCAGTCTTCGCAAGCAAGTCTCGAGTTCTCTCCTCAAAGGCCGGTGATCGCTCCTGCAGGGCGTACGGAATCGTCAATAGGATGATCTTAACTAGCTCTAGCCCAACAGCCTGGTCTGGTGTTAGCTCGAGAGGCAAAGGTCAATGACAGGGTAGTTTCACATCTTCGGCCGACTGCTCTTGGAGATCGGCAGCTTTGTTGAAGAGCTCGTCAAGGATTGGAAAAACTCCTTCCCCGTCGCAAATCCTCTGAAGACATGCCAAAAAGCGCAATACTAATTTGAATTCCCTCCACGATCCAGCTTCAGCGAATTGTTGAGCCTTTTGACCTGCACGTGCTAATGTTTCTTCTGCAATTTCAGTCTTCTGCTGATTGGCATAAATGATGACCACAGCGACGAACGGGATCTTGAAGGGTTGTTCGAGGACACTGATTAACGATAAGCTTTCGGTCTGTCGATATGGAATCGTCAGGGATACTCACAGCTGTAGTATAAGCTCATGAAAGCTCTTGACCATCTCAAGGTCGTCAAACCCTTCTACAACGATAGTAGCTATGTTGCGCGCGTCGTCTTCTGGGGTCCGTGTTTGCTACAAAGTGTAAGTCTTCACACCTTTGATGTCTATCATGTTGCACCAGATAGGAACTTACCGACTCTGCGATCTGCAGAAGTTCACGCCGAACCTTTTGCGCCAATGGTTCCTGGTACCTGCGGCGCTGAGGCCTGCGCTCGTAATGGTCATCGTCATCTAGAAAGTCGTGTGAGCTAACCGCGCTCAAAATCCGCCACAAGCATCTTTGCAGTATCCGTAGAAGGAACCAGAAGTGAAGACGATAGGGATACCAAGCTTACCACCGCGATAACGTCGTTTCTTGGAGTTCTGATGCCCTCGTCCTCCATAGCCTCCACCGCTGCGGCGTCCACCACTCTCTGCGTCTGCCATTGTTGACCTTTCTTCAATACTCCGACAGTTTGTGGGACCACTGGAAAGGTTGACACGGTTGGGTATGCCCTTTTGCTTGTATAGCCGAGCTTTCGCGTAGTTGTCGCGAGTTATGAAGGTTAGCTCTCTAGGACCTTGAGGAGCTAACCGAATTCGGTCATGGAGCTCACGATTGGCCCGGGAGAAAACTCCGTTAGATTGAGACGTCGGTGCTTCATCACGAAGAGAGAGATTTCTGAATCCGCTAAACGCAGCATTCTCATCGAAGGCGACGCCTTCCATATTGCTAGCTGTCTCCATGAATGAGTGTGTGGTTATCATGCGTCTCAAAACAGAGGAACAGAAATATCTAATGAGAGCGAGGGCCCTGAAGTCACTTGTAGGTGTTGTTGGATTGATCAACTACATCCAGAAATATGAAGATTCACGTGAGAGCTTCAGTTGGTTCAGTTGGTTCAGCGGCCATGTAAGAGTAAGAGGTAAGCTTGTTATAGTCAGGATCTGAGTTTTCGGACAAGATGCACTATTCTCAGTAGCAAAAGTGAACATCACGAATGACGCGGCAGTCACCGTTCAAAAGCCATTAAATATCATTGGAATACGTCTCATTGGTTGCTGTCAAAGTGATATTTCGATCCCAAGTCTTTTGAGTACCACAGAATGAAGAGAGAAGACCCCCGGTAGACGTACTTGTAGGAATATGAAATCTAGCATTTTCCCTCGAGTCTAGGGAAGCTCATCCAGCAACTGTCACCCATCCATTACCTTCCAACCGCAATGGATTAGAGTGCCCAGGTGAGCGCAAGCGGCGAGCCATCGTCAAGTCATCTTCAATACAGAACCCCATCAAACCGTCATTTGAAAATACACAGGCAACATGCAATCTGCCGTGGATGCTCCCCACGCAATCCATCTCCAAAGCTCGGAGACACGTCCAGCCGCAGCGTCCTTGATCAGCGAGCAAGGAATGCAAGAAAAAGAAGAGAGATTGGGCCAAGGGTTAGTCAGTCCGTCCAGGTGGGGGGAAGGGGGAGCAAACGACAGTGGCAATTTCTCAGATCGCACCTGTGATGAAGTATCGTTTCATGCGCTCGGTGCCAGCCTCTGAACGCCGAGAAAAGGATAGAGCTCTGGCTAGCAAAGTGTTTTCGACGGGGAAGAAGACCCTGTGGTGCCAAAACAGCGCCTTGAACCTGCCAGAGAAAAACGACGTGATCATTCGTAATGCATACTTTTATCGATTGGAGTGGTGACAAGATCAATCCAGCCGCGCCATCATTTCCTCCTTGGGTTTCGGCGTGAAATTGGGCGAATCAATGTCAAGTCGTGGATCTCGTGCTCTCAGTGCGGCCCTCACATGTGGTGGGACCAATTTTTGATTGAGCTGTGGTGCGATAGACAGTTCTTGGATTTGGTTAGCTTCTCTAAAATTGAGGAGGTTTTGATGGGCGTACCATGATGATCAAAGTTGAAGAGTTCCGGAAGGTCCTTTGAGGCACCATTAGCATGACGTGAGTCCGGCAATCTGGTGTTCGGATCTCGAAGATCATCAAAGAAGGGGTGAACCATGGCCTCGATGGCCGAAAGTCGTTGCGTAGGTGTGTACTCAAGTAACCTTGAAATTAGATCAATGGCACTTGGTTCCGCCCGTCGAAACACCTGATTATGGGCGATTAATGAATGCTTGCGTTGGATTAAACATAATAGTGGATCTACCTTGCTAAACGGATGTGGCTTGATCTGAGGGAATTTGTGCTCCATGTAGTTGGGATTCATTGTGCGAATCTGATCCCTAGTCGGTGTCCCAAGCACCTTGATAATTTCCACAAGCTGATCAATACCTGATTCTCCGGGGAAAAGCGGCTGGCCAAGCATCAGCTCTGCCATGACGCAGCCGGTGGACCACACATCTGGAAAACCCGGTCAGTCACGTGACAATCGTGCATGTAACATTTAGGCGCCTACCAATCTTCGTGGTGTAATTGGTTGCACCAAAAATGAGCTCGGGAGCTCGATAGTACCGAGAGCAAATATATGACACATTCGGCTCATTCTCCACCAGTATCTTGGCACTGCCGAAATCGCAGAGTTTGAGAACGCCGCTGTTGGGGTCAAGGAGGAGGTTTTGTGGCTTGATGTCTCTGTGGCAAATGCCCATAGAGTGGATATAAGCAAGTGATCGGAAAAGCTGGTAGATGTAGAGTTTGACTTCAAGGATGGGCATCGTAGTCTTCATCTTGTTGAAGTAGCGAGACGCTCGATAGACGGTCTCAGGCACGAACTCCAGAACAAGATTGAGATATACTTCATCCTTCTGTAGACCCGTTAGATTTCAACGGGCGCATAGAGCGCGAGTGCTACTTACTCGATCGCCATTGGAATAGTAAAATGCCTTCAATTCCACGATGTTGGGGTGTCGAACAATACGCATAATTTGCAGCTCCCGATTCTACCCCGAAATCAGCAGCGAGTCTCAACAAAGCTTACGAACTGAGCCAACCTTGAACCGTTTGTCTTGAAGAACTCTCTTGATCGCGGCATCCTCACCACTGGGTGCGAGTTTGGTCTGGAAAACGACACCGAAAGAACCATTGCCAACAATCTTGCACTGCGTATATTGCATTTCCCGAGTTTCGCCAGTAAGTCCATCTTGGACTTTCTCGCGGATGACCTCTGAAGAAGATCAGCTCCATGAATTTGCGATGCCAGAGACGTGCCGGACTTACCGCCCATTCTCAAGCTGGAAAACGCGTTGGAAGGCCGAGTCTGTGACATGCCGCTATTCCAGTCAAACCAGGTCTGGTGTCTGTTGACGAGATGTTATCGCGAGAAAGGCGGGCTGATGTTCAGGATTTGGTGGATCGACCGGAGAGAGGTCGCGAGTAAGTCCGTAATGGGCAACTATGCGTGTCGAAGTGAGAACCGAGAGGCGGAGCTCAAAGGTGGGGCTCAGGCTGTCTCGCAGCGATTGAGGTCGACGGTGAAATGGATCGAAGCTGCGCGTTGGCTAAGGGTTGGTATTGGACACAGTTTGGGGGTGGTAAAGCTGCGGGTTGTTAGGAGAGATCCGGTGGTGGTGAAGGAACAGGGAATAGTTTAGCGCAAGAGGGCCGCCAATGCAAAGGCTGGGATTCAAGCACACAGAGCCGCCTAAGATAGGGGTGTGGGGAGGAAGTGGTAGAGTGAGAGAATTTAAGGTGTAGATTGGGATCGCGAAGTTCGGAAGGCAGGTGTAGGTGGAAGGATTGGTTTGAGAAGAGGGCAGATGGTGATGGTGCTTGGTAGTGGTTGCGGTGCGGGCATAGGGACCCCGTGACTGCTTCGCTCTTGGTTCGCTCAACCACTCGCGTGTCTCGAGCCAAACAGTGACGTTTGGTCCCGCCTGGTGGGGGCAAGCTAATAGTCGACAATCTAGCGCTCGACACTAGACGGCTCTCTCTGTGCTTTCTGCAGCCAGGCCTCTGGTTCGCCCGTCAGACGGGCTTCAACTGCTCTTCTGTGTACAATCGATCACCGTGACCCTGGGGCCTTTGGCAGGAGACGCCGTTGCTGGTTGAGTGAGAGGCAAGTGCCACTTCAACCATCCACCCATCACGTATCACACGCCCGTTGACGCCGACAATGGCAAGTGAGCAGGCGCCAAGGCACGTGAGATTCTTAAATTATCCCGCCCGCCCCTGGAACAGGTCCAACTCCTATTCTCTCAGAGGCGCTCACGGCGCTCTACAACAACTAACCATCTCACCAGCTCCCCAGCTCATCCGCTCCTCAGCGTTCCTGCGGTTCGTACATCACGCTGCGCGGACGTGTTGGGGCGAGAGGTCTTGGCACTGACGATGGCACATCCCGAGACCGTCGACCAGAGTCTAGAGAGCTGTACCGTAATGCACCCGCTGCTAACTGCTCTAGGCGGAGCTGCTGCACCGGCTGCGACATCTCGAGTCGAGCAGCGGGACACGGAAGCGTGTATGGCGGAACGGCCAGGTTGCTCTCCCCGTAAGCAGCAAAGGCAGTGCTCAAAGCATGTGGAGCAAAGGCATTATCCCGCCGGTGCCATTCGTGCCATTGTCCATTTGGATGTCTCGTGACGATGACGGAATCGGCGAGCCTATTCTTGACCAAGGCGGGGGGCTTTTTCGACTGGCCATGGACCCAGCAACCAATGCTGCTACGCTAGCGTCCTGCCGACCCAGCGGGGAGGGGGCGAGGCACGCCAGTAGGAAGCCGTCTATACAGGACTAGGTAGGCAAGGCCCTCGACTCTGGCCCCTGATCGAGTGGTGGAGTGTCTCTTCTCTTGCTGTCTTGCTTCCCAAAGCTGCCAAAAGTCAACGCTGCGACCGCCTGTCGCCACTCGGCACCTCTCCGCTAGGGCCCGGCCGTGGTCTCATCAATTAGGGCGGCTCCCATGCTCGCCTCAGCTGCCCCGAAATCATCTGGAGCAACTATAAAATCAATGTGCACCGCTCAAGACGGGATGCGTCGCAGGACTGCATCTTGAAGGAGCTGGTGGGCCCCGCTGCTACAGCTTCGTCACCACCTGCTTTGGGCGAGGCGCATGCAGCAGACCCAGGCCCCAATGCAGGCCGGCTGATGACGTTCGGCTTTCCCTGGGACCTCGATCATTTGCATCCTTCCGATCGAATCAAATCCTCCCGGAATGCAGTAACACTCGAGGGCGACTATCACCAGCTCCCTCACGCACAAATAATAGCCTCTTTCACGTGAAAGACTTCCGACGTCAGGTAGACTAAAGCCAATCCTCTACAACAGTTTTTCTTCGTAACGCGGCACGAATCGCTCAACCCTTCATTGTGCGACCGCTCACGTGAGTTGTTCGTCATGCTGATTTCTGCTTTCAACTAAATGGGTGCGAGCGTTATTTCGCCCAACATTTATTGAAGGTTGTGAGCTAAACTGGTTATGATCGCGTCCAGATACGAATGCAATCATATCCGATGCACTTTCTTATCCCTTCCTTAGATTTCCATCGTTGCATCCTGGTCATCCAGTCCGATGCCTTCACACACGCCTGGCTCTTGTCAATAAGATACGTAACGGTGCAAAGCCGCTACTGGAAGGCCCACGATGTTCATGGTAAGCGGGCAATATGATACTCCAATTGATCTGGCAGAGATACGTATCAGGCAACACCCTAGGGAAAGAGATCTGCCGTCAACTTGAAGATGTCTACGGCAATTACCTGCACCATTCGCTTGCGAGAAGCGGGTAACGCTGTTGTGTCCCACGGAATCTCTTACGATTCGACAGAGAAATGCACCACAAACCGGCTCAACATGGTCAAAGAGTGTTGCTCAAGCTTTCCAGATGATGCACTCAGCCGTCTGTCGTGCTCGCATACACCAGTACAAGCACTCTCACCGAAGCAGACTCTAAATGCTGGCGGTGACTGTTCCTGTGCTATTTCTTGTCGCTGGAGGATCTCACCGAATTCTGTCGCACGGCAGCTGTACACTTGCCGGATGCTCTCATGGTTGTTGCTAGACTGTGCGACAGTAATATCGCACGTTCAGATGCTTCTTGAAGGAGAGATGCCATTCATGATGCATGTAATGCCGATCAAACAAAGGAGTTAGGAAAAAAATCAGACCAGTCCTCCTGGGCGGAGGCCTCCAGATCCTTGAGCCCGGGAAGCACGCATATGCAAGGCCACGGCTCGCCAGTACTCTGGCAAAAGGCAGATTTAGTGTACACACTCTTTCGAGGATGGGTGTCCTCATGCAACAGCACATCCTCAACCATGCTCGAGCACCTCTCAACAAACTTCGACACGACGTGAATTCAAATTTTGACGTAGTGGTTACGCTCGCACCGCATGCTCTCAATCAAACGATGCCTTTGGTCATCGACCGACTCCAACTTGACCGTCATGTTCGACCGGCTTCCTCCACAGTTAGGCAAATCTCCCACCGAGCGCACGCTCTATTGCATAAATCACGCCTCATTTCAATCGATTTGTATTCCCACACTGCTCTCTATACTTAGTTAACCATGCTTGCCCCGTCAAGATTATCAGTTGAAAACTATGGGTCTATATTGCGCAGAGTTCCGTCTCGCTTGGAACTTCGCTTTGTCCCGTTCATCTCCAGGGAGTGACCAGGTAAGGATATGCATATTCATGGCAACGCCAAAGTACCCGATTGCACCGATTACGCGAAACGGCGTATGTGGAGCCACGACATCCCGAGCAAGACCGGATCAGGGCGGCCCTTGACAGAAGGCGAGCACATCCGTCATGTAGCTTCCAGAAAGCGGTTATAGGCAACCCGGAATAGCCCGGATCAGGAGGCTCCTCGCGAGGCGGCGACATCCGGAGGTGCGGACTTAGTAGATTCCCACGTGAAGTATCTCAACAATGGCGAAACCCAGAGATTCATGGGGATCCACTTACGGGACCATTTGGAGCCCATCATACTCTCGTACCTGATGCAAACCTAGGTTGTGCTTGGGTCTCCTTGTTTCATCCTTCTGCAGTCCCAATCTGTTGTTCGCGCGGCTGGGACTGCAGCTCACCGCTCCCACCATTCTCTTCCTCTCCCCTCACAGAGCTTTCCGCAACTGTTTCTTCCCATTCCTGCGCCCCGTCCTGCAGATCTCGCATACCACTAGGCGTCGCAGGGCCACTTTGCGTCTCCTTCGGCGCTTGCCTTGCAATCAACGGGGGCTCTGGACTCTCGCTCCGATCCGCTGTCGTGGGTCTTGAGAAGTCCGTCGGCGTCAACAGCCCATCTCTCCTCACCTTGCCATCCCTCACACTTCTCTCATCACCCGACGCGTCGGTCCCGCCAGCCTCGCCCTCCCCATCGCTCACCGCCTGCGACACCGGGCCCGAGTCCTCCCCCGTAAACCAGCTCCTCCTCTTCCCCAACCCCCACCGACCGCGAAACGAACTCTCGGGGCTCCATTCAGGGCTCTCCCACGGCAACCGCACGCCCAACCTCTTCCTCTTCCCTCCTCCTCCACCTCGACCCACTCCCCCCGCCGGAATCTCCAAGCCGTTGCCCACAACGCCGACACCTCCACGTTGCGCAAACATCACGAGCCCGAGACACACGAGCACCAGCACCCCCTGGGCCATCCCCACCCGTTTCTGCCACACCACCTCGTCCGCCAGCACGCGCAGCCGCAGCAGCACATCCTCCATCTCGCGCCGCTGCCGCTCCCGACTCTCGGCCAGCTCGATCACCGTGCTCTGCCAGAGCTGGTCGTACTGCGCGCGGAAGCCTGCGAGCTCGCCTGCGACGGTGGCGTTGAGGTCGGCGAGGAAGGAGGAGGTCCGGGTGAGCTGTTTCTTTTGCGCGGAGGCAAAGGCGTCGCGCAGGATGCGGGACTGCGATTCGATGTATTGGAGGGAGAGGGTGCTGTTGGATTCGAGGGTTTGGAGACGCTTGTGGACTGATTTGAAGAAGGATTCTTGAGTCGGTGGAGAGGGAGACGGGGAAGGGTTGATGGTTGGGGCTGGGCGGGTGGAGTTATGGGAGGAGGGGGCGGAGGATTTGGGGATGGCCTTATTTGTTGGGGTTCGAGAGTCGGTTACGTTGGAGACAATCGTTGGAGATTGGTCGGGATACGACTGGGTGACGTTGGAAATGCCAGATGCACTGATCGAGCTTGCATTCGTTGATGGAGATAAGATGGAGGGAGGTGATGTCTGAGTAGTGACGGCTTGACTGGTCGTTGGAGTGATTCCAATGGTATCTTTGACAGTGGATGCTGAGGACTCCGCTGGGGGGTTGTCAGGATTGGCACAGGTTGGCACAGGATCTCGTTCGAACACAACGACCGACGGTGTATCGGTGAGCGGTGGAGGCTGATCAACAGTGCTTGTGGATGGACCAGGTGCACCTTCCACCACTGAGGTAGTAGAAGTTGTTGGTTCGGCACTTATCTCAGAAGACCGTGTCTCTGATGGTTGCATAACAGATTCCGTAGGAGAATCGCTCCGCTTCTCACCTACGTCAGTCACAGCCGCAGCTTGTTGCTCCTCCTGCCTTTTCATTTCTTCCTCCTTTCGTTTGGAATCTTCAGCTTTGACGACGTCTTCTGATACCTCCTCGATTGCAAGATCTTCATCTCTAGCGGCCTCCTCCTGATGCCTGTATTCTTCCAGCATGGTCGTTCCGTGTACCCTTACAAGGCTTAGCGGACAGTAGAACTCGTTACCATAGTGCTCTAGAAACTCTATCCTGAGGTACCGAGCCCAGATCAGAGGATTTTCGACAAGGAATGCTTGAACTTCGCGGCTATTCCGAGCCTCGAATGTGCCGAGCTCTCTCCACCGTTCCATCTTCACGGGATACCTATCCGAGACAGAGAGTCGAAAAGTGCGGAACATTGAGCTGAAAAACTCGAAATTGGCGAGCACTACCGTATCAATGAGGATGTCATTGCAGAGCTCCACAATGATAAATTTGTTGTCGCTGTGGCACTCGTTGAGCATGTAGCTATCCTTGTTTTCCACCAGAACGGACGACGTGGACTTGGCTTTGGGGTTCGTCTTAAGTACCGTAGCGGCGCAATCAAAAGAAGCATAATTAAACCGCTCCTTGCATGTCTTCCCTGCATCTTTACTCCGAGATGTGGCGGCTAACGTAGCTTGCTCATTGCTAGAATCGGTTGCGGGGGAACCACGAGCTGGCTCGTCTGCATTTTTGGGCTTGCCGAAACCACCAAAATCAAGCTCTATCTCTTGGTCTTCGCCTATGGAGTCCAAAGCATTGTTGATGCCGGGTCTTCGACGAGCTTCATTGCCTCCAGTCGTTCCACTATGGCTTTGACCAACGTTGTCGGGAGATTGTCCTGACTTTTCCAAGTTCTGCTTTTTCCATTCTTCAAAGGAGAGAAAGTTGGCGTTGTCGAGTGGCGAGTCGCTATCAGCATCGAGATCCGTTGGCGCAACACTCGATTGGGTAGGAGCGGAGGATTCAGTAACTATCGCGACGCTTGGAGCTTCCGATGTATGAGTTGACGGAGTTCCTCCAATATCTGCAGATAATGTATTGTCACGACGCTGTTGTTCGATCGCCTCGTCTTCGCCCTTGATGATATTTCTCTTGTCGGACTGCTCTCCGAGGGTTACAATCGAGGCTGGTGTCTGCCAGGGTTCCGCTGTAGCATTCAACGCGGATCGGCTTGCCCTAAGACATTGCTGTGGTAGAGTGTACGAGAGGTAATTCACCGTCCTGAATGGACAGGTCGACGACGTAGGAATGGTGTTTATTGTCGAAGTAGGGTCAGCTACGAAGGTCGAGCCCTCTGTTTGACTGATGGTGGAACTGGTGGCCGGCACCGGCAGAGGTAGATAGGCACTTAGAAGGAAACCATGAAGAAGGGTAATTCTCATGGTCGCGTGCTCTGAAGAAGTAAGGATCCGCGCAGCTTCATTGCTTGCAAGTCTCAGTCGAGACAGTGCAGAAGCCACCAGGAAAAGTAAGGTCCGCAGGATGATTAGTGTTCTGGTGGCGAATCTGTGCGTGAAGATGCCACCTCAATGAATGTCTGACACTTTTTGCGCTTCGCCGCTTTCTGCGCGCCCACACCCATCAACTTCTGCTCTATCACCAGTGAAGAGGTATGCTTCGAATCCAGAGCATCCTGAAGCAGCCACCCGGTTCACAGATTGTCATGAATGTTCTCATCAAGGAAGGTGCTCTGATGTCATTGGTATGCAGCCCACGCTTGACCAACAAGCCATAGCCAAGCGGGTATTACCATGACCCAACGTTCTATAGAAATGGGTTGGCTTCAGCTCGGCCCGGTTAAAATATCATATTCATTCTGAAGAAAACTGTCTTTTGAATATAGCTTTACGTGGGGTTTCATTTCCTTTGGTTTGGCAATGCAGATGTGAGAATCCCAAATGTAACATACGATAAAGAGATAGTTTTCGATGGAACTTCCAAGTTACCCCAGCTACGAACATGCAGTCACTTGGAAAGGAAGACTTTGAGCAATGCTTTAAAATGGCGATTGGTCATACGTAAAGGGCAATTCAATTTTCTTGGGTATAGAACTCCCTTCCATGCTGTAGAATGCTAACAAAACTCCAAAGGTCAATGCTCGAAACAGCCTCTTGTTGATTTGGAGCTGGCCTCATCATTTTACGAACCATACTCAATGCACTGCCACATATCAATGACTTTTGCTCAATCCACACTACAACATTCACATGAAACGAGCATGAACCACTTTTGCCAGACGATAGCTTATCATGCATCAGAGCTTACCCCATTACCCTACGATTCTTTCCCAATCCTCTCCTGATTTCCAACCAGGTCTCTACCCTTTAAAACCATTGGCCCTCAGTCTCCTAAACCGCTTTCTCTTTCCCCTTCCACTTCGGTGGCTTCGGGGGTGCCCCCAATCGGGCAGTTTCCTCCTCCTCCTCCTCCTCCTCCTCCGCCGGCGGTGGCTCCTTCGCCGACTGCTCCATCAGAGGCGCAAATTCCACCTCCCATCTTGGCGGCTCCCACCCTAGGTCCCTTATGTGCCACTCCAGCAGCGCGATGCGCTCCCGCTACATCGCATCCACCTTGCGCCAGCTATCCCGATGTGTGTACAGCTGCTCAAATTCCGAGTCTCGCACGAGGTCGTCCCTTTCAAGCTTCTTGATCCGGTCTTCCAGCGCCTTCTTCTCTCGCAGGTGGCGCGCCGGTGTAGAATCGGGGTTCGGAATCAGGGCTACGAGGCCAGCGTTTTCCAGTTCAAGGCCTGTCACATGGTTCTCAAGCTCGGCGTTGAGTTCTTTAGTAGCGTTGCGCTGGAGTTGGAGCGTGTGATTCGCATCCGTGAAGGCCAGGTTGGCGTCTAATGTGGCGCTATATCTTGCGCTGGTGCGCCGGAGGGTCGTCTCGGTGCTTCCGAGGCGGGAGAGGAGCTCGTTGACGTTTGCTGAGGACTGCATAATGTGCTTGCGCATCTCCTCGATTAGTTCGTCGGCGGTGAAGGCCCTCGTGAGATTGTAGAATGTGTTGGCAATAAAAGAACGCATTTCTCTGTTGTCGTGACTAAGCGCTTCCACGTTCTCTTCGGTCTCCTCGAGCGTGGATGACAGTGCCTTGGTCTTCTCTTTAAGATTGTCTCGCTCAACCTTGAGCTTCGTGTTATCATTATAAGCACGTTTGTAGTCGGTTTCGAGCTCAAGTAATTGTGCACCGAGTGCTTTTAATACGGCTCGGTCCGACTCAGTAGCAGTTTTTACATTGTCCTTCGAGATCTCACGCTGGAGCTCAAGCTCTGCAGTTCGGCGTTGGAGCTCTGCCTCCTTCAACTGGTAGAGTTCGGAGAGTGCGGTGCGCAAACAATGAAGACAGTTGCACTTGTTTGGCTGAAGACAATCACGGAATTGAGTACCTTTAAACTCATTTGCAAGCTGAGTTCTCATAGCATCATCCTCGGCGAGCTGCCTCTGGCATTGCGACACCAGCTCTCTGTTTCTTTCCTCAAGCTCAACCTTTTCACTCTTCAGCTGCTCATTTGCTCCCTGGACATGCTCAAGGTGGGACTTCTGAACTTCAAGATCATGCTTCTCCTTCTTCAGTGCGTTATTCTCCTTCTCGATCTTGTGGTTCTTCTTATTCGCCCTTTCAAACCGCTTGTTCAGGACGGAAGTTATTTCACTCAATCTCTTTTCGGCCGCTTCTTTTTGCGCGAGGAGCTGTTCCTCCATTTCGCGCTCCAATGTCTCCTCACGGTTGTTCACGAGATCCTCGTGATACTTAGTGGTGACGCCATATTCACCAATGTAGGGCCCACTGATCTCAAAGGAGTCGAGCTTCGCCTTGAGACGATCAATCTCTTCGTCTCTTGCTCGAGCAACTGCCTTCAGCTCCTGAATCTCTTTAACAGACTCGGGTCCGAGTCTGACCGGAGAATCGGATGACGACACGGGTGCTGAATCTGTCGGCGAATCAGATGATGTCCCAGAACTATAGCCGGAGTCAATCCACGAGGCTACACGTGAGCGTCGCGGAAGGTTAACAGTCGGTTTAGTGGCAAACAGAGCCATGGTCGATTCAAGCATACCGGGAAGGGGGTCTGTATGCATTTCATTGGGGGACAGGGGCGCCAACATACCGGACCACCCGATGTGGGGGTCCGTATGAGCTACCGAGGATTGGGCAAGCCTTTGCTTCTCCCTATTGAGCGCTGCGAGGATGTTGAAATCACTTTGGACTGGTGTTTCGGACCTTGCTGCCGCCTCGATCGGAACTTGGGATGCCAAGGAGAACTCTTGCAAAGCCGCCCCTGGCATGGAGTAGAGAGCCGGGCTCTTGCTTCGCAACATTGCGATGAGCCCGTCAGTAACATGCTCGACGGCCTGAACAGGCTTTGCAACGACGCTGTCAGCAAAGTTTCTGCTATGGACTGGAGCAGAGTTGCAGGACACCCCAAAAAGATTCGACATAGAATTTGGGTTGGACTCTATGGCCTCCGTAGTTCCTTGCTCGGGTTTCGTGGGGTCCACGCTGGTGACGCTGGGCGCTATGGAATCGTTTTGTTGCGTGGGAGCAATAGTCTTTGCCCACTTGCATGCGTCCTGACCAGGTTGGCTGACGCGATGGACGAAGTCCCAAGCCGATTCTCCAGTCGATGCCTCGCGCTTGTAGTGGAAGGCATGTTCTTTCAAATTCATTGCGTCGTTCATGGCTGCCTCTAAGGTGTTGATACGACGAGCTACTTTTGCGCCTTCGAACGATTGGTCGAGATACGTATTACCAAAACGGTCTGAACAGACCACAACATAGAATTCTGGATTTGTCGCACTTCTGAAGACATCTTGGGCTGAGGCTGAATAGCTTTCCTTGCCAATGACGTAGGCCGTAGGGTACGGTGACGACCTAACTTGGAACAAGCTATCATCGATAGCTTGAGAGGGAGGGAGAATATTCGTTGATGGGAGGAGGACCATGTCGTCGGCAGAATAGATCCTCGAATTTCCCATGTTGCAATCCATATTGGATGGACAACTCATCTGAACCAGTGACAACGGCCTCGATGTATATACCACAAAGGTAAGCAGGGAGTCACTCCTGAGTATCAGAGAGTACAAGCTCGGTCGAGAATGGGAGTTCTTTCAAAGGGGCTCCTGAATCCAAAGGGAGAATGCTAGTGTAAGCTCAAATGTCCTGTGTAGTTGAAGGAGCTCAAGCAGAGTCAAGGCTCCACGTACTCACATACCTAACAGCTCTGCCGAGTACTTGGACATATGAGTGTGGTCAGAAGAACTATTATGCCACTACTCAGCCTCGAACGTGAGACAGAAACATCATTGTTGGGAGGGGGTGCGGGCTCTGGGTGTGAATTGCGGTAAAGCCTGGGCAAAGGCCACTCACAACTACCTAGAGATGGTCCCGAGCGCCAAAGGAGAAAAAATGATTAGGAGAAGATGCCGTTTGCTGTCGTGAGATGATTCTCTGTTGTGAATCCTCACCAAGCCTTGTTCTTACCGTGGTGATGCAACCTCTCCAAAATGCCTCCTGATTCGTTCTCGTGAGGCATATCTGGAACTCACGCTGTCTGTGCTTTGTGAACTGTGGTGACTGCAGGAAAAAGTTTGATGCAGTTGGTGGTCTTAGAGTTGTGGTAGAAGTTCTCGTGAAGTGTAGAGATATGCACACAGGATGCCCCTGAAAGATCACCTGGGAGAGCATGATATCAAGGCTGCACTCGGATCGCGCCGACGATTGTACTCAAGAGCCTAATCGAGCGAAAAGTTGTATATTTTCATATAGTTGACTGTTGTGCAGTTATCGATGGGGGATCAAGGGACCAGTGTCGGGATAGGTTTGACATGAAGGCTGGAATAGAGAATGCACCCCTACCTGGGAAGAGCTAGCCGGGCCATCTTCAGGCTGATCAACAATGAGAGCTTGAGTCTTAGCGTGGTTCATTCGATGATTCCCCTGGGTAGGCCAAACCTGAACGCAAGGTGATTGTCAAATCTTTGATATCCAAACCAAGCCATGCAGGACAATAACCAGATCAAACAAACGCACGACTGTTAGAGACCTGCGCTAGCAAGAAGACAACAGAAAAGAAATCCATCTGTGTAATAAAAGGAGATTGATCGCTTATATAGCACAGCCTCTTTTTAGTGGTATCATGAAGGATTCTTGCGCGATGGAGAGAATTGGGGCAAACTAACCGACGATCGATTGGAAGAATCTTCGACCGTATTATTGTGACTGCATGTAGATGAAAGAGTACACAAGGTACGCGTGCAGTTGGGGGCTGTTTTGCCGAATGTGTTCGGTAATTTGGGAAAATATCGCAAACGTTCGAATTAAAAAGGAAAGAACGGGAAGTGAACAATATACGCTGTGTTTGGAAAACCACAATCAGTTTAAGAAATCCCCATGGACCGGCTATGTAGGTAGGTATGGAAGAAAGATCAACCTCCTCAGAAGCTAATACGATGCTCCCTGACCTCAGCCGTTTCAATGCCGCAGCAGCGGGCTGATTTGCTCTATCCAACGAAAAAAGCTCGAAAGATCGGTGCCTATTTGTCATTCATTGATTCATTAATTCATGCAAACTACAATACCTGATCTCGCTGTTCCCTTGCGCCTGCGGTCCATTCCGTTCCCTACCCACCTGGGACAATGCGTATCCGAATATTTCAAGTTTGCGCCATGTGCACTTCACAATATCGGCAGTTCCACCCTTCATGCTTCACCAAACAATCGGGCCGTAATGTCGCCCATATACGCCTCCTCAAGCTCATAGTCCTCACCGTCCATTTTGTCGATGCCAACATATTCGAAGGCAGAGACAACAGTAGGTACATCGAAGCCCATAGCAACGAAGCGGTCGATGAGTTCTTTGTTGTAGCCGTGATACCTGTACCAGATGTGTCAGTCATGTCACGTGCTTGTCCATGCCACTACGCCAGACTCATCCGCCGCAGAATTATAGAAGCAAGAGGGAAAAGACATACGCTGCCATTTTCGCTTTTTCCTCCTTTTCCTTGTTCAATTGGGCCTTCTTCTTTAACGACTCAGCATTTGAGCCGCCACTCCCTTCCGCAATCTCCTTCCGCGGAGCCCCTGCGTACTTGATTGCCCACTCCCGAGCAACGTGCTCAAATTCTTTTGGATTTCTAATCAACATGCCGGCTACTTCTGCGTCTTGCGGATCTTTTGGCTCGGGCGTGCTTAGGAGTGACTGTAGAGAGATCAGGGCGGATTTGATCGTCAGGACCGGCGACCAGGCGTTGGCGAGTGTATCAAGACAAATTGCGCCCTGTAGACTTCAGCATCACTCCTGAGTCCTCTTGTGAAGTTGAGGATAGCCGCAGTACCGTTTGACTGCTGACGTTCGGATGCCACATCCTCGTCTCAAATTTCATGACTGGCGGCCGAAACGGGTATTCGCTCGGCAATCTGATGTCCACAAAAAAGCGGCCACCCTCATACGCAGTGTCTGGAGGCCCTTCAAATTGACCTCTCAGGTGCGTCAGGTCCTCCCCATTACCGTATGGCTCGACGATGATCTTCGACAGCGGGTCGTTCTGGATATCTGCAATCTCTTTTGCGATACGTCGCGTACGATTCGAAGACATTCTGACGGCGTAACGTACAAAGCAGCGTTCGCTGTATGTATCTCAAATAGTGAGGTCAAGCTTGTATGTACAGTAGGATAGAAGAAGCTCGAGGCTGCCTTTGGTGTGGCGCTTTGTGCTCCCAAACTACCTCATGCGGAGGTGAGTCAGGCTGTGAGCCTTGACGGTGAAGGCGGTACTGGGCAGGGTTGTGATCGACTAAGATTTGAGCAACAAGAATATGTAGGCAGCCTTCACCAAGCTTCCCCAGAGAGATTGCGGGGATGAGGAGGAGCTTGGAGAGAGAATGCCTGAAATCAGCCTCAGGCAGGTACCTAGGTATGCACTGCAATGTTTCTAGAAGTCACGACGTTGTTGCAGAGGTGAATGGGACGGATAGGAGAATGATCATTCGCAAATTCTTAGGGCCAACATACAATGTCAGGCTACGGAGGTAAAGAGACCTTCAGTAACTTTGAAAACGTGTCTTAAGTTCTGTGGGAGCAGGAAGTGAAGCTCCCGTGCTCCCAAAGCCTGGTCGCTCGGAGAGTTCGCCGAGTCGACCGTACCGCCGCCCCACAACACACGTCACAAGCATCTGCTGACTCAAGGCCCGCAAAAGCCAAAGCCAGCATGTCGATATCGATAAGAGGCCATGATTAGAGGAAGTCTTGAGGTGTCTTAAGGTCGGAGGGACAGTTTCACGATAGGTAAGGTAGGTAATCAAAAGTGCAGTGACTGCAGAAGACTGGTCTCTTTTAGAGCTAGACAACACACTGTGCGATCCAGTACTGGAGCAGTGATCCATTTCATTTCTCATTAACATATCCAAATTTTTGCTCTCCAAGGCCCTGTCGCACTTGCCAGGTATAAGAGGAGCCATCCTGCAACTTTCATTGGAATTGTAGCACTGGATACAAAAAGAAGGGAACCACCACGCATCGCACAAGAGCCTCCCCCCAACTTCTAAATAGAAATAAACTTGCTGAATCGAAACCGCTGGGAGTTCGGCATGAAAATCAAAGACAATCAGCCTGCAACAAGAGGGCGTTCAACAAAGAAGTGCGCAGAAGCCGAGGATAGACTCTCCTCCTGACGTGATTTTGAGGCGTTATGCCCCAAATAGAAAGACTATGGGTGGGGAATCCCGTAAGTAATAATCAAAATATGTGCAAAGAAGGTCAAGAAGAGCATTCAGACAGCAAGGACAACTGGGTAAGCGCTTAAAAGGAACAAGCGCTCACCCGCTAATGTCAGAAGCCTTCTTCACCCGCTTTGCAGAGTTTTATTTCCCGACCCCATTCCGAGTCGAGGACTTGACGTGACGAAAGACGGCGTTTAGGGTTTGGATCGAGAATGGAGTAGATGACGTTCCGGCATCGCGCCTAGCATTGGTTCGTCAGTACGCTAAAGTGGAAGATCAAAATCTTTGAAAACTCACCCTATGCAATTGCTCGATCGGTCCATACCCATCCTCGCCCCTGCGCCCTTCAATATACCTGTCGTAGAACTCATCCTCCTCCGGCTTCGCAACCCGCCAGAGATGGCGCCCCGTGCGCATGGCCATGTAAATGACGCCACAAGCCCAGATGTCGACGGCACGAGGGTCGAATTCCCGGTCTGTATACTCTTCAGGTGCGATATAGGGCGCTGAACCGCACAGCCCGGCCGTCATGTGGGCTTCCGTCTCCCACGCCATCCGGAAGCACTCGCCATTCCCGAAATCGGTGATCTTCAGCGCACCGCGGGTTGTTAGAAGTAGATTCTCGGGCTTCAAGTCTCGGTGTGAAACGCCCATGCCGTGCATGTAGTCGACGCCGCGCATCAATTGTTTGAAGTAGCAGTCCGCCTCCGCGACTTCCAGCTTACCGGCCGCGAGAACGAGTGTATACAGATCGCCCCCTGCTACAAACTCCATGACTTCGCAGTAGTCGCCTTTGGCGTCCTTGAGCAGGTCGAGAGTGTGGATGATGTTCGGGTGACGAAGGGAAGAGCTTATGCAGAATTCCGAGTTGAGACGTTTGCTGTACTTTTTCTCGCTCTCTTGAGGACGACGCCGGAATTCCTTTACGGCATAGAGTTGCTCCAGTCTAGAGTCTTTGGGGTCGGATTTGTGCGCTTTTCGGACTACCCCGAAGGCGCCACGACCGATGATTTCGTGGCACTTGCCATATTTCTCTACCAAAGATGGTGTTCCGTTTGGTCCGACTTTATCGTTGGTGTTCACTTTCTTCTCGTTCTTCAACTGTTCTACCCAGCCGGACATAAGCGATAATTGCTGTTCGTCGTGGTGAGCATCTCTTTTCTTGCCGCCTAGCCAGTCGCGGACCATGTCAGAGAGCTTCTCCTGTCGTTTTGTGTTTTTGAGGAAATGGTGGTGTTCACCATCGTCATCAACCCAGAATCGCTTTGGTGACACAGGCTCTTCGCGTCCGTTCTTCGTGTTCGAACGTCTCAAGGTGGAGCCATCAATAGCCTGAGATTTGGTGCTCGTTGGTTGGGAAGGCTCCCGAGACGGCTTGGGCCTGACTTCAAACGTCTTGCCATTCACGCTGACGTTCTCATCGACGGCATTCTGGGCAAATGATTCAGGTGTCCCGGTGCTCTCTCGTGACGTATCGCTTGTGTCCTTGCCCTTATGCGAGAACATACGAGACATTCGGGCAAATGTAGACCGCTTGCTTGTGAGTCCGGGCCTTTGAGTGGAATCCCCATTTGTCCCGTTGATGCCCTTTTCTCCCATTGCTTTACCATCGACGTTCATGCTCGGTGGAGGAAGTTGGAGCTTGCCGTCTTGCGACTTGAGAGAGGCATCTGAAATCGAAGGCGAGCGAGGAGTCGATGCTTGGCTGGCGGTACTCGGTGGGTTACTTGAGTGTGCTTGTTGGCGTGGTTGTGCAACGGTCGCCATGGTCAATACGATCGTCTATGTGAGGCTTCTATACTTAGTATCTTGGCCTTGAACTGAGGGTTCGGGCCGTTGAGCACCTGAGGATTGAGGATGGCGAGCTCTTTGAGGCCAAAGGCACACGGAACGTGGCGAGACAGGCGTCTCGCGGTGGGCCGGAGCCCTTGTGGACTGGTTCCTTGGCGCGATCAAAATCGTAAGCGTGACTTCAGCGGAGGTACCTCGGTGAGTAGACCAACTCAAGGGTTTCTGTTTACCGATGTGGAGAAGGGATCGGGCAGGAAGCGGAAAGCAGAACTTGGAGATATAGTCTTGTTTGCGATGAGG
Source organism: Viridothelium virens (assembly GCA_010094025.1). Classification (NCBI taxonomy): domain Eukaryota; kingdom Fungi; phylum Ascomycota; class Dothideomycetes; order Trypetheliales; family Trypetheliaceae; genus Viridothelium; species Viridothelium virens. The sequence continues at coordinate 334,365 of ML991775.1, forward strand.
ACAGAGAAATGCTGAAGAACTGCTAAAGGTCTGCTGGATAGTAAAAAGTCTTGGATGAGCTCAGCAGCCTCTCTGACTATGCTCAGGTGGCCAGGGTACTCGGTCGCGTTTCGGGTTGTGACTTGTGATGCGGTGACCAGTAGGCAGCCGGACGGTGACCGATGAAACAGAGGTATTGGGGGAATTTACTGTCGATTCAAGAAGTCTGTGTGAATAACGTGTTGGAAGCGGTCAGGGCGGGGGGGCAATTTTGGAGAATGGCAGGTGTGGTAGTTTAGGTAGTCTTGGGCGGCGCCGCGGTGGCCTTTCACGGGACGATCTAGACTAGAGCTCGACAGGCTACCTTGGTCATTACGGGATAATTAAGACACGTCCATTTGTCGGACCATTTCGGGCCAAAGCTATGGGGGAGGAACGGGTGCGGACTGAGGAAGAGGCTGGTCCTCCCGGATCGGTAGTCGTTATTGGGAGAGGGCCATGGTGCGTGAGGAGCGTGAGGGACCCATTATTGCAGCAGGATCATAAGAAGAGTGGGCTGATGGATGGGCGAAAAAACAACACAGACTCGACTGGTGGGTTTAGCAAGTTACTGCGAAATAGGAAAGCAGCGCAAAGATATTGTAATTATTAGCCAAGCCCACTGCATGGCGAACCAAAGCGGAGCCTTTGCCTGCTGCTAGGTGTGCTTTGCATCTCACTTTGTGCCTCTTTCATCATCCACGCCCACCCGCTTTCTTCACCTCAGCTCCCACATGCACCAGTGGACCCCCATTGTCGCCCATCGTATACCTTGTACGTTATATGCTTCGCGAACAAAGGCCGCGCAGCAACGGTATTGGTCAAGCTCGCGCACATTATTTTGACTCATGCTCCTCGAAGCTTCCCCAACGCCTTCCGCCCTGGCGTCACTCCGGTGTGCGTGATCACGACGCGCGCTGAGCGTACGGAGTAAGGCTTGGTAATCAAACCCCTTGGCTTGCATGTTCCGCGAGCCGCAGGAAAAAGCTTGACATCTGTTCGCGTCACATTGAGACCCTGGGTGGATTGCAGCATTCTATTCAGAATGGAGATCCTCGGCATCCCTTTTACGTACGTCCGTCTACACGGCAGTCGCTGATCAATTTGGAGAGAGAGAGGACAAAGCGAACAACGAACAACTCCTTAGCATCCTTAGCATCCTTAGCACACAGCGATTGTCTTCAGATGACGATACGGTACAGTACAGGTCAGCTCTGAGCCAACGCTGTCCACAGCCCGATCATATTTCCGCGCATCGCTCGCTTGGTCGATTGGCAGAGCTCCTCTAGATTGCTGCCGTGGGCAAGTCCATCAGCGGCCTACAGCCGAAAGGCATATAGCTTTGCGGCATGCTCTTCTGGCTCTCAGGAAAATGCCTCATACAAAGTCTTGGAGACCCTTGGTCATGGAGGGCCCGATCCGTCAAGTAACCACGCGATGCAAGCGCACCTGTGCCCCTCCTTTCTCTAGCTCGCAGTTTGATGCCATCCCCTCTGCCGCGCTCCACAAAAGGCTCCAGCTTTCGGCGGTGACGGTCCTATCCCAAGGCCCTAAGCTCCAGACTAGATGTCTTACAGGGGACTTTGCATGTGAAGATGGAATTTTATCGAGATACTTGTGTTACACCAAGCTCTCTCACCACACTCTTCACCCTCGCCCTTCTGGTAAAATGCCGCCGAAATAGCTATTTATGTATACCGCCTGTTCTCAAGCGCCGTGATAGACGCGCTGAACCGGGCCCTTCCGCAGCCATGCGATCCAGTTACCTTGTGCATTTCTCCCACGAGGTCCTTTCCTTGTATTTTTTTCCAAATCTACGCGAGCAATCAAATTGTGCCAGCACAACGATTTGCTCCATCACATCCCCCAATTTCCTGCATTCAGGTCCGCACCGGTGAAAGATCTGCCGTACTAGGGCCTCAACCCCACGCAGCGGCCCGTGGTGGTACTGCGGGCCGAGGTCTTGGTGTCTGGTATCTAAAAAGCCTACGCGAAAGCTTGATTCACGAAGATTCACCACCAGACGCCGCGGCCGCTTTTGCTTCAAACCCTTTGATCTTGGCAAGCACATTGCCATGTCCAGCAGCTGCACCCTCCTTATCTCCCCCTTTCCCTCCATGCGTCCCATCCGGCTCCCCGGTATCCTGCTTGGCTTCTGCGTCCTGCGACTCCCTTGCCTTTTCCCGCGCTTTCGCGACCAGATTTGAGAGACCTGTGCTAACACTAGCTGCATGTTCCCGACTGTGATCGACAATGTTCTCGTGCTCGCGGAGCTCCTTGTTATGCTCTACCCGACGCGTCAGATACATCGTTGCTGCTCTGCCGCGAGCCTTGAGGATACGCTCCACTTCTTCTTGATAGGCCCTCTCATATACATTCATTTCAACGGCTGAAGGCGATTCGCTGATGATGTGAACGCCATTCTCGTTAGGTGCCGCGTCATCGATGCCGGTACCTACATTGAGGAAGAGTGTATCTGTCAATGGATCATGAGCGTGCCCTTTGCCTTCAGAGAATGCTCTCTCGTGGCTGTGCGTGGCTTTTTTCTCGGCGTGCGGATGATGAGTGGCTGTCTCTGTTTTTTGCAGCTCGTACCCCTTCGAAGGAGTATGCTCGTCTGGACTGGTCTTCGATGATTGTGGCGTTGCTGGTATAATGTCATCTGTTTCTAGAACACATGAATCCATTCTTTCTGGTAAGCGCTTCATATCATCTGATATAAGAATTTCATGATGCAGGCCTTCAGTAGCAAGAGCTCGCTCAATCGGCCTTCTGTCATCGAGGTCAACGCTTCGTGTCTTATAGTGACGATCTAGGGGAGATCTGATTAAGAGCGGAGGTTGCACGATACGTGAACCACGACCAAAAATGCCCTCCATTAGCTCTGGACGTTTCTTCAGAATCAAATTTTTAAAGCGCTTCACGGCCTTCATCTAAGTGGTATTAGCGTCTAGTGTTGAATGCGCCATTCTGAAATACGCACAACGACCAGAAGATTCCCCAAGTTTCCGGTGATAGCATTATTCATTTCTGATTCTGTTGGTGGCTCCACCAGATCTGCGGTATTTTCGTCTGCTGAGAGCAAAGGATCCGTACCATCTTTAGTTACCCAGGGATGGTTCTGTTGCATATCAGACCACAGATGTGGAAAAGTGCATAGTTCTGCTTACATACCCTGATATCTTCCATATTGATTCTCCTTTGCGGGTCTTTTTCGAGAATTCGATAGATCAAGTCTTTGAAGTTCTCATCAACAGTACCATCAACTTCAACTTCATCGCCTCGTATGGCGTCGTAAAGTTCCATGAGATTTGTTTTCTCAAACGGTATCCGACCGAAACGAAGACAATACAGCGTCACACCCATTGACCAAACATCGGCCGCCCTGCCTGAAACCGCGCCGTGTTTCGCAACACAAAGCTCGGGAGGCATGAAGGCGGGTGAGCCTGCTGATTTAGCTGTACTCATATCTTGATTCTTCTCGAACATTTCAGAGACGCCAAAATCGACAATCTTAAGTACGTCATCCTCGGTAATAAGGCAGTTGTCTGGCTTGATGTCGCGATGGAGAATTCCCTGTGCATGCAAGTATTCGATGCCTAACACCATGTCTCGGAACCAACATCGACAGCTCTCTTCATCGTACGGGTCTGATCGTTCTTCCAGGCCGACTTTCATTACTACGCCCTTCTTGCACATTTCCATCACCATGTACAGAGAGTCCTCATCTGGATCATCAAGCACTTCAATGAGGGCTACGAGGTTGTTGTGGTTCAATTTCTTCATAATTGCAATCTCCTCCTTGATGAGGTCCAATGGGTTGCTGTTTGACTCATTCCGGAGATCAGACGATGGGTGTCTATGCAATGGCGAGTTGAACCCGAATCCGGCCAACTGACCAGAGCGTTTTGGAGCATTTGGTCTTCGGAGGAGATGAGACTGCGCCCGTTTCCGCAATCGGGATTTTGAAAATTCCTTGACAGCCTATGGAGTGAAAATGTTAGCTGCCGATTCGCAAACACCGCTGCCAAGACTAGCCCGATATTGACCCAAGCATACATCATAAAAAGAAACAGAAGACGATGAGTGCTATCCCGCCGGGATCCTCACATATTCTCTTCCAAATTGGTCAATCGCAAGATGTACGGCGCCAAACGAGCCTCTTCCAATTTCCTGTTTTATCGTATACTGGTTTATCCGATGTATGGCAGTACCGTCATCTTCACTATTGCTGTATTCAGATCGAGCATTGAGCGTTTCCTAAAGCGTGCGAATAGCGCATTAGTCGGTAGAGCGGATAGGTCAGCGGGAAGGTCTGGGCAAGTACGCACTTTGACCCTTTTGGTGCTGGATGCGGCGCGACGATGATGTCGAAGCGGGCTCTGATAAGCGGGAGTAGACCTGGAGCAGGATAGTCTCATCAGAATGCTGGCCAGGACATGGGATGGAGGGTTGCGAAGCAGGATTTCAAGCTCACATATACTTGATTGCGGCCGGCCTGCTCGTATCCCCCGCAGCCGGCACAGCGAGCGAAATTGCGTCAGAGGGAAGCAAGACGTCGTCCGTGGACTTGGGCTGCTCCGGCTTAGCGGACGAAGTCATTGTGATTCGGCCAATCGGTGAAAAGAAGAGGAAAGGTTATTAGAGAGAGACTATCTTGGAACGAAGTCAGGTGCATGTGAACGTTAATAAGGGTACTCGAAATTGACTTTGTCCCGCTCGACACCGGGGGCTGATTTGATCATGCTATTCTTGTCGATAACGTGAGGGTTCTGGGCCAATCACCCTCCGTAGACAAGGATAGCCAACGGTGTTCCAGAAAACCCCAGACAGGCAGGATCACGACAGCTCCCGTTTACAACGCTCCATTCGTCTCAACAATGGTTGTGTATTCATTTTATATATTTGACCGCCATAGTGAGTCCATTGCGATATTGTGTGCTTAGAAAAACGTCCAGTTAACTCTTCTACACAGCCGAGTGCATCTATAGCCGACGATGGACCCCACGCCCTTCTTCTGATAGCAAGTCAAATCGCCCGCTCTCCGGCTCAAGTACATTTAGCAATGGCGAGACGACTGTCTCCAGGCGAAAAGAATTATCCAAAGAAGATGATGCAAAGCTGATTTTTGGGACCGTTTTCTCACTGAGAAATATGGTAAAGAGACTAGGGGGCGATGACGACAAGTAGGTCGAACTTCTCCGCCTGTCACAAGTATGGCCATTCTTATGAACGTCCATTGATGGAGTAATGGACCAGCTTCCTCTCATATCGTACGAACGAGTACAAACTACACTACTACGAGACACCGACCCGGTTGAAGTTCGTTATGATCACAGATACGAGGATGAACAACATGCGAATCGCGTTGCACCAGATCTGGGTGAATCTCTATGTCGAGTATGTGGTTAAAAATCCTCTGTCGCCTGTGGAACACCCGGGAGGCGTTGGTGTTGCGAATGAACTCTTTGAATTTGGACTGGAAAGGTTCATGGTAAGCGGAAATGGCTACGGCCGCTCTACATTTCTACGATGTTAATTCAAAGTCTGCAGGCTACGGTTCTTCCTCCATGATGATATTTCGCTTAAGGAGCAGTCTGCGAAATCATCGCTGCAAGCCTCGATGCTTAGCTCTGTCATCAACGAAATGGTGCACAAGGCACCCAGGACGCATCGCACTTTGGCGATATCAGAGGACATACTCAGCCCTAGGGCCATCCTTCAGAGCGCTATCGTGTCAGAGGTCCAGCTTGCATAGGTCAATGCCTCACGGGAACATCAATTTGGGCCTGGCCCGTGGTTAATCTGCTGAGAACAAGCACCACGACCAATGCCGCACGATAGTTCCATGGATGCAAATCTATGGTGGGTAAGTGAGCAGAAGATGAATTAGTACTCTTGCGCGCGTGGGGTCGGCAGAGATGATAGTTGAATACAGTTAGATCATTCCATGAAATTTTAAAGTTCATACGTAGTTGAGATCAGCCAATCATAAACTGCCCCGCAAAACATCAGTATTCGGAGAACCTCAAATTTTCCCATTCCATGAACACACAGAGACCTCCCACCAAATATACTTGATCTAGGCTTTTGCAAATACCCTGCGGCGATCAAGAAGCTCTCTAATTCAGGCTCTGCTTCCAGGCACATCATGGCGAAATCGTTGCGATCCACCCGGAACAAAGTTAATAAATCGAGCCTTCGCAAGAAAGTCTTTAATCCCGTCGAAACCGCACGCCTTGAGCGACTCTCCTCAAAGCTATTAGATCTTGCCCAGCAGCCAAGGCCTGAGAGGACCGCGATGGAGGTCGAGAAGATGGCTGCTGAAGAGAAACCCGCTACAGCAGAGAATGAGGAACAAATGGAGGATGCAGAAGTTGAGGGTGAAGGTATGCACTCGCTCTCGGTACATCTTCACCATTGTTACATTGCTCCCAGTCCGCTAGCGTTAAATCTCCCCCAGCACTTACCAAGATCTATTTTAGATATTGATATGAACGATGCACAACCCTCGCGCGCCAAGAGATCGCAATCCAAAGCCGAACAGAGAAGAAAGTCAGCAAGATCGCATAAGGTCCAGAAGAGAAGGGCGAAAAACTCGATTGTGTTCCCAAAGTCGAAATATGTAGGCAAAGGGGGCGGACCAGGTGTGAGGAAGAGCAAGAGGCATTGAGCAGACTCAGTCAGCGCGGCATCGTAGATATCTACATTTACGATGGTCCTTCGAACTTCACATCCATAATCATACGGAGTCTTCCTCGAACTTGACAGGATCTACCCTCTTTTGAGTCGACGATAATATTACTTCACATTCAGAATATTTTCGCAGCTCACGGCCTCATCTACCTCTGGAACTGGAAAAGCGAAGAGTGATGAGAATAGAGATACCAAAAATACCCTCATAAATAGCGCTTCCTCTCCACTCTGGTCCATCGTTCCAAAAAAGCAAGGTGGCCAATGCCCGCAACGCTATTGATGGAAGAAGCAATTTCCGCGCCTGTTCGCTCGAAGTAAATGCAATTACCATGCAATATACCCCAAGACTCAAAGTGGATAGGCTGAAAAGACATTAGCTATTGTGCTTTTTGAGCTTTATTCAGGCGAGGAAGATGAGTTTCGAGAACATACCCCAAGGCGTGCACCACTGGAATCGTTGTGCCGCTGAGGCCAGGATTAGACGACGTCAACTGAGCTGGACTGAGTAACATATAAGTACCGACTGTGGTGAGCGTCAGCCCTTGGAAGCCGATCATTATGGCGGGGAGATTGCGTGTAAAATATGGCATGATTAATGGCAAGACTGCTGATAATGAAAGCTGTGTCTGAGTGGTTCGAAGTCGCTAAGGCGAGCGTTATACGAGCCAATTACCAAACGTTGAGTTCCTACGACACTAACTGGTCATCTGCTTCTCGTGAACCTTGAACCTAAAAGCTCAATCGCAATTGGCAGTGGGCGTAGAAGAAACTTCTCGGTTAAATATCCATATAGAGTAAAAGTCGAGGCTCAAGTTGAAGGGCCACACATTTGAAACTCCACCATTGACATGATGCGTAAAACTTTATGAAAACCAGTAACAATCATAACCCTATGATGCGATTAGAAGGCATCTTGAATTTGGATTGTATACCTTAAGGACTGGGACATTTGTTTCCGCACAAGCTAACGCAATCATACACAGCCGCTTCACATGCGCACACTTGACCTTTCCTCTCTTGTAGATAAGTCATGAATCATAATACTCCAGTGTTCATAAGACTCTAGCACGACATTCATTGCTCGCTTTCGTAGTCATCCACTGAATGTTCCTTGTTGAAGTTTCTCGGCGTATCTCCTGAGTGACTCTGAGGCGATTAGGGTACGTGAAGATTACCTACCTAGGTACTTAAGGTACTTGATACAGTAGAGCACAGGCTACCCAGAGAGGGTCCTTAATGCATCAAACTTGCATTCGTTGTTCAGCCGTAGAGCAACGGATGACCATAATGACACCTGTTTTTTGGGAACTATCTGCGTCTGTAGTTATGAGTCTCAGCCATAATCTCAATCTCACATGATTCTCCTCCAGTTCCGCCCGCCAGATCCTCAAACATCCACCAAGCATGCCGAGTCCACAGCCCCAAACCCCGCTGCCACCCCTCCTTCCTCACTCGTATCCCCTTTCGTTCTCAACAGATACCCCGCTTCCCAATTCTCCAACACCTCCCCTTTGTCCCCTTCCCCGCCTCCCTGCCGCCACAGACACACCCCATAGACGCCCAACTCACCAATCACCCCACCCCGCTGCACCTCTCCATTCCGCAAGATGGCATTCGTGAGCGGCGGCGGCTCAATCATCTCCATCAAGATATACGCGGGCCAGCGCTCCTCAGACGTCTCCCCCAAGAACTTCGGGATTGCGGCTCGATAGATATTATTGCCTCCACCCTCCCGCTGCGGCTTCAGCACGTAGCGTGCTGCCGTCTTCGAGTCGGTAGCGAGCCTGCGGGCCTCGAGTCCCGCGGCGGAAGTGTCGAGCGGGTAGATGGGCGCGAAGGTGTTGAGGATGCGGGCGCGGGTGGCGGGGGAGGTGAGGAAGCGCGAGAGGTGTGGAGAAGAAGGGGTGGCGAGGACTTGTTGGACTTTTTTGCTGCCGGCGAGGTGGGTGAGGATGCTGGGGCATTTGATGGCGGCGCTGCGTTCGAGGTGGAGGCGCGCGGCCCAGGCGTCGGGAGTTGTGTAGTCGGATGGGGAGTAGCCGGCGCGGAAGTAGATGGTGGTGACTTCGTGAGAGGTGCTGGGGGAATGTGGAGGAATGTAAAGGAGGGTGCGGTCAGAAGTGAGCTTCGTGTCGGTGAGGATGCGGTCGAAAGGCAGGCGGAAGGAGCGAGTTCCTTGGTCGTGGAGGAGGGAATACTCGAGGTGGCGTTGGTCAAAGGCATTTCTTTCTAGATCTTGCACCAGGAAGATTACGCAGAGGGGAAGACTTGCTTTTGATGTGCCATATGCACGATGAGCAGCTCCAAGTCCAGCCGCCAGAGACGTGTTTGATCTGCTCTGCTTGATGCCTAGTGACTCTGTGGTCTTTAGAAGTGCAGATATCTCCGGTGGATAGGCGTCGATTGCCACAAGATGCCGGTGCATCGCGGTTACTTGAGCTGAGAGTCCACCGAATGAGGAGGCGATCGTGTTGAACTCAACCTGCTTGATTTCCGGTTCGGGCTTTGTTGCAGTAGAATCCACATGCACCATGTAGTCAGAGCGAAACATGCCAAGGGCGAGATTCTGCTAGCAGTGAGCACAGGACTTACGCTTCGTTGTTACCACTCTTACCTGAGCATAACCCTCCTTCTTCACAGTAAGGTGAATATTCCATAACTGGGAGACGAAGTCGTCAATGTCTAGTAGTCTGCAAATGGTACCTGTCAGTCTGGATGCAACGATGATGAAGTGCTATTGTAGGGTTTATTCTATTCAAAGGAAGCATTGAGAGCAAGTGCCAGAGGACGAAGGGCAAAACGAGGAAACATTGTGGTCCTGATATGGTTGAAGAACCTACGAATCGCTCTGCAACACTCTACTCGAAACGGCAAGACAGAGCAAACACAAAGCACCTACTCCTCAACGATGCTTTTGAGCCAGTCCTCATCTCTTGCTATGGCCGAGTATAGCTCATTGTATGACTCCTGAATAGCAAGAGCCTCGTCGAAGCATCGCTGAGGAAAGAGGCTAGGAAAGAGGGTAACAGGTGCTGGTGTTGCTAGGACACCAAGAGGGTCTTGATTTGCAGAGACGAAAGATGGCGGCGGCTTGACGGTCAGACCATGAGCTATAGACCAGTCTATCAAATTGGTCAGGAGATAGCTCTTCTGTTCACCAGTCAAGTCTGGTGGATACTGTGGGTAAATAGAGGTAGCCATGGTATAGACCTTGGGAAATTGTGCAAAAGTATCTAGCTACACAAACCCTTGCATGACGTGCCTGCTAAAAGGTCATAATGAACACTCTGAAAGAAGCCGGCAGTCATGATTGCACCATAACGGGGACATGGGCTGGCGCTGGTGGGCAGTCTTGATCTGATTATGTGAGCGGCGGTGTTTTGCCCACATGCCCGACGTCAATCTAACCAGCATTGGTTCTGTCCTACGCGTCTCTATAACACCACGCCGGACCCTCTGCATCCTACAGATGGCAATTCTAAATAACTAGCATCCTTCACTCGAAGTAAAGTACGACCCTTCTTCATATTCTGTGGTCTAATGAGAAGGAAAACTATATGGGGTCACGAGGCGCAGCGATGCACACCCGGCCCAAGTCAACGACGGCCACCATAGCCTCGTGCACCTAACATGAAATGCAAAACGTCACGCATTTTCTCTGAATGTTGAATCTTTTACGTCTCGGGTGACTCATTTCTGTAGCCAGGAAACAGATGTCTTCCTGCTTCGAGGATCCGTTCAAGCTGACAGCCCAAGCGAAGGTCTCGGCAAGCTCATATCTTCATCATCTACCTTCCTCGCCAATAACTTCAGTCGATGTCACGAGCCCTGATGACTATTACGGTTGCCTCACTCTTCGTCATCACTCTCTCAAACTCGTGGCTCGTCTTCGTTAAATTTCCTGCTGCAGCGTTGACGCCTCCGGCGGCAACCTACCGTCACATTAAGCCTATCGCCGAATTCACATAACACAGCCAGTCTCTTACGCAACGACGACAGATTAGCCAAGGCAACTGAGTGAAAGTGTTTTATATGGCCTTGAAGGTCGACGAAGACCCGTGGTGTTGGTCTCAAGGGACTTTGAAAGAGTCACTTCTCCCCTTCTCCCGCCAATTTAGAGCTCCTGAGCTGCTGTCTGATGCTACCCTACACGGTCTTCAGGGACTTCGACAAGTCATCAATGATTTAGGCGCCGACGGACGGACAGTCCTCCAGCTCTCAGACCTTCGCCTTCTGCAGAAGTGCTACACATCAACATATACGCTACAATTAATGATATCACTGGCCAACGCGTTGAGGACGAGGTCTCCGCAATATCAAAGCTCGCTCCTGGCCATCTCGCTTAATAGCACTGCTCCCGATCAAACCCAGAAGCGGGTTGGAGAAAGCTTGACTAAAGAAGGAAACGGGAAAAGGGCGCGAAAATTGGCTCCTTCACTGATCGCCCCATCGTCCTCAACATTCCAGGATAGAGAAGGAAATCTCATCGGGCATTCAGCAGAGGAAGTTCCCGTGTACAGCATTCAGGATGATATCAGTTTTCCTCATGCCAGTTTCGATAGGAGCAATGCACCGAAGCTTGATCTTGATGATGATGAAAACGATGAATTTCAGTTTCATTATTTTGATGGAGTGGATCCACGTGAGGCAAAAGGACAAGTGAAGGCCTACAAACAGTATATCATTGATTGGAGAATCATTCAAGAGAGATGGGATGATGAGTCATTGCCAGCGTATGGGGAGTCTGACTCAGAGCTTGACCTGGAATCGGCAGAATTAGCAGAATCGGCGGAACCGGGGAATGACGAGGCTGAGGAAGAGGATGAACCCCAGGGCAGACTATCTCCTTCTCATTTGGATCAAGAAGAAGCCCGTTTCATACAGCAATGGAGCCAGGAGCAGCTGCCAATCCTGGAGCGTAAGGCGAACAAGATGCGTGCCCAGGGAAGCCGGCAGTCCATAAACAAAGTCACCAAGTGGCTGGGTAGCCTGGAAACGAGGCTCTCGAAAATTAAGAGGGACTTACTCAAGATCAATATCCCTCAAAGGGCGTCAGAGCAACTGTGCGAGACAATGCAGCCAACAATTTTCGAAATCATGGAATGCAAGTGGAAGATCAAGCTATGGGGTGGTACCCCGAAGAAGACTCCGACAATACGAATCAAACTACGATCAACTAATGAAACAACACAGCCCTCCACGTATACTCGGCAACTTCGGGAGACACTGAAGCAGGTTGGACAAAGTACCGAGATCTGTAATAAGCGTGGTTTCACGTTGCTCGACATCCAAGATACCTTGTTTGACTGGACGCTTAGGTCGCAACGTCACCACCCGCAAAACGTGACTCAAAAAAGGGCAACTAGCCCATCTCAAGGTCTCAAAAATCTCTCTATCGGTGATCGACGTGATGCCAATATAAACGCGACCGGAATCCAGCCTGATCCCTTGTGGCAAAATTATGGAGTTGCAAACAGTTCGCGGGATGTCCAGTTTTCTGGGCTCGGTGCATTCCAAGAAGCCCCGGATAGTCAATCTGGTGAATGCTCTCAGTGGAATGTCTTGACTTGCGAATCTTCCGATGCGAGCGCACCTGTGGAAATTCGAGATGAAGCGCCTGTGGACACCAGCAGATTCATGGAGACATCGGATGGCGAGCCTTTTGAGCCCGAGATAACTATGAAACTTTCGAGCGGCGGTTCTCATACGGTCACCGCGCCTGCGTACATCGCGCGCGAAGATCCTTCCGCAATGGATACCACTAGAGAATACGATAACCGCATCAACGGCGTGAAACCCATCCATGCTGAAGCAAGACGAGCTACTGTTCCTAGGGGGAAGGCTGAGGTAGTCGATTTGACATCTATTCCCTCTGATCCATCAAGCCCCGCAGCACCAGCCTCTCCTTCAAAATCGTCACTGCAGCCATTCCTGATGGTGCGTCCCAGGGCTAAAGCAGCTGTTCCTTCAAACCTTCCATCCGGTTTCTACCCTACACCTCGCTGGGTCCCTCCGATACCTGATCCTCGGGCATTTCCTACCCCTGCTCTCAGAGGCGTCCCTGCGCCTGGTCCTGTGGCCATGCCTACGCTTCCTGGAGGCTCCCATGCGTCTCCTTCTCATATGCCTCCTCCACCTCGTCCGGGCCCCCTTCCACTGATGCAGGTCCTGCACCTCGAAAATCCATTGGACGCCTCGATTGGGGATATTCAAGCTTGGCCCTGGAAGAAACTTGAATACAGTGGTGACAGTGTCCGAACAGTCATCAAGATCCTGTTCATAATCCTGGGACAGCCCGAGAGAATATCGCTCAAGAATCTCTTAGCTTCAAATAAGCGGTTCGTTGATGACAGCGTGCAGGGAGTGTTGAAGCTGCTTTGGCAAACGAAGAGCTTCCGTAGAACATACCTTAACGCTGTCGATCCCTCTACGTCTGCTACGCTCTGCCTCCTCGCGCGTCTCTACGCCTGCTGGTTTAATGCGGATCACGCCTACGTGAAAGCGGATTCTGTAGAGAAATCTACACTCTCCCAAATTCTTACAGAGTCACTTTACAAGCCTGACCACGATTTTGACCAGTTCAAGGACTACCTGCAGGCCGGTCTTTCAATGTTTAAACCCCCTAAAGAGAGTTCGACAGTCTCCACTTCGTTGGCACAAGAGCATCATACCGGCCGTAGCGGCACCATGCCCGAGACAATGTACGATAAGGGGCGACATCTCAACGAACGTATACGCCACGCCCAGGAGCAAGAGAATCATTCAATTCATGGCCTCCCCTTTCCAGCACAAGGACGCTACGAGCAAGCCAAGGCTATCGTTCAGGCCCGTATTCTGCAAGGCACAGGATCTAGCCATGTTCCTCCTCAAAATGGACAATTAATGGAAGCGACAGGGGAGCCGGACATAATCCTCGACGAGAGTCGCCTGGAGGATTCCCGCAAGCCGAACGAAAGGGTGCGGGAGCTCGAGAGCAGATGGGAGGGGGAGGCCACAAAGTAAGACCCGTCAAGTCAAGCGACTTACGATTATGCTGGCTCCGACGGATCTACCATCGATGGACGATCCCAAGCACCTTCTGGATCGATCTGATACTCAAGCCCTCCGAACATCATGTCATTCGGAGACTAGCTAAAGTAAGCTTACAAATTGCTTGTCATGTGTCCCCGTAGGTGGCTGCTCGTGGGGAATGTGGACTACGGCAGCTCGTTAGATGTGGACAGCGAATGCTTTCGAAAGGTGGAAATGGTAATGGCAGCGTGAGGGGGACTTACGGACGATGAAATTTCTTTCCTAGAGAAGGATCAGGGCGGCTTGATTTGTTTCAGTGTAGATACCCCGGCTCGAGTTTCTGTAGCACAGCATAGATGCATCAAAGCTGTCAAGTTTGGTTAGATAGATGATCCTTCATAAGCGACGTTGAGTGATGTACGTCAGGAATTGACTAACACTAGGGCCCTTCCCTAAATATAGGAAGGTATGAATAGCGGCCAGTCTCAATGGGATACAGTCGAGGCCTCGTCTACATTTACAGTACTTGGGTTGGAGACTAGCGGCCACTACGAAACTATTTACAACGCACAAAACCATTGTCAGAAGTTCTAACTTTTTCCAATGAGAAGTATTCATCATACATCTCAGAGCGAGCTATTATAGACAGTTGCTCACTCGCACTCAAGCTATCTGGTAGCGGGCGAGCTGAGGTGTACTAGGTGCGATGCGACCAAAATTGACCAAACGTCGAGTCCAGCGCTCCAGGTAAGCGAATGATTAGGTGCAAGCTGACTTTTTGGAGTCTCATGAAATTGCACCTCCAAGGCAAATTCCGACCCAGACTCCAAGAAAGTCCAAATTAACGACGATGTAGAACAAAATTCGTCTCGAGGCCCGTCTCCAGTAGCGCCTGAGACCGCACAAGCAGCGACAAAATGCTCGAAGATGCCACCCTATGCAACAACATGCATCCGCGAGCACAGCTTGTTCCTGCCCTTTCCTTTCATCTTCCTACCCAATTCCGCAATAACACTTTTTCTGCTCCACCTTCCCGGCTCACTGTACCTTCTTGCTCTCCTTCTCGTCCGGCAAATACATCCGATCATCAGCCCCCTCGACCTCCTTCACAATCGTCTCCATCTCCTTCTTCTGTCGCTCCCACTCCTCCTTGCCCATCTTCGTCTCCTTCTTGAACAGCTCCTCGTTCGGCGTACGGTAGCTGCCACCCAAGCGATCCCACAGCGTCGTGAACTGGCCGTAGTTATAGTTGAAGTACAGGTGATGCATCGTATGGCACGCCGCACCATTGATAATGGGCGAATTGGCGACATACTCGCCATCATGGATCAGCACGGTCCAGACGTTGATCCAGACGAACAGCAGCACGTAAGCGAACTTTTGGAGCGGGAACAGAAACGGGAAGACGTGGTAGGGCACGCTCTGGGCATATCCGTCCAGCGGGTGGAAGGCGTGGGAGGCAAAGGGGGTCGGCATGATCCAGCGGTGGTGTGGCTTGTGTAGGCGCTTGTAGATGAGCGGATGATGAAGCCCCCGATGAATAAAGTAAATGCAGAAGTCGGTGAAGGCGATGAATAGAGGGAACTGTAAAATGTTGTACCACCAGCCGGGGCCCTCAGAGGTTGTGTCGTACATTTTGGAGTAGCCCCGAACTTCAGCGAGGAAGAAGGGAACGGTGAAAATGGCAATGACAGGGAGAGAAGTCAGGGCTTGGCGGATCTCGAGCGAGACTTGGTTCTTGAGATATTTGGGGTGGTTGAAGGTGGCATGGTCGAAGACGAAGAAGTAGGAGACGGTTGCGCAGAAGAAATAGACAACGGCGCCGAAGAGACTAGATATGGGAATTAGTTGCGAGAAAAAAAAAATGTGGGAGTAGAGTGGGAAAGCGCGCACGATGTGATGAGGTATAAGCTTAGCAGTTGCCTGTAGACGTTATCCCGTGGCAATTGGCTCCGGTAAGCCCACTCTGTGGGCTGGAATTGGATTAATTGGCTCGCAGGTTGGTAGTGGTAGTTTGTAGGGGCTTCGGCCATGCTAGAGGTAGTCGCATTGGCGGACCAAGCCAGGTCTTTGAAGACATCGTGGTTGAAGATGTTGGAATTGGTAGGTAGGAAAGTCGCGTATAGGTAGTCGAACAGGTACCGATCGAAGCCCTCGAGAACGACATCCATCGTGGCGTCTCGTCCAGATTCCCTCCTCCCAGGATCTTGTGAGGACTATGGAGAAATCGCAGCAGTGAAGAGGGGTGGCGGATCGGTTTCTAGAGGTAGTTCAACGATGGAAAAGCAGAAATTGGATGGTACTGTAAAGGCAAAGGCAAGAGCCAACGGAGATAATTTTCAGGGTTTGTCAGCCAACTAGCAGCCTAGCATTGTTCTGGTAGATGGGATGGTTCTCTGGCGCTTCTCCTGTCATGCGAAAAACTGGAACTCATTAGGAGAGAATGATGAGAATGTTTTGGCCTGGCTCGCCTCCTTGGACCCTGAGACCCTGGTGGGAACCACTTTTGTGTTCCCCGCTCGTCCTATTGGCTGGAAATCAGCCCTATGGATGAGGATTAGCAGAGGCGGTGTCTTCGGCATGTACAGCTTCCGCGCATTAAAAGTCTGCCCACCTGCACCTTCCACTCCCGTGGATCCCGTGATTCCCGTGACTTGCGTGACGCTCGTGACTTCCCATCTCGTATTGCTCCTTACCTACCTACCTAGGTAGGCAATCGTGTATACCTAAGGTACCTAAGGTACCTACCTCTTAGGTATTTTAATGCCTGCCGAACGATTTGCTTAACGCCTGCAGGCGACAACTTAGCGACTGACTCGATCCTTACATATATTACCTTCAGCATGGTTGAGATATAGATTCATGTCTGAAAAAGTGTGAAGCATGGTCGCGCTTGCATGAGGTACCTTTATTAGCCAAAATCCTGAAGTCTTGGCACGGTGGTGGTCAGCAAAGCAACGCTTCCATTTCAGGCGTCCTCTGCAAAACTAGGTAATTGATTGATTAGACCTGAGACACTTCACAGTAGGCCTTTGTACTTCTACCTTCAACAACGAGATACCCTCCACCTCCCACCGGCGCCCTCAATTGTACCCTCCATTACAACTTCGATTTTCCATCCCAAGTACCAGGCCGCCAGCAAGCCAGCAAGCCAGCCCAGCCAGCCAGAGAGCCTTACCCCTCCCACCCTCCTCCACGTCGTGGCCAGCCTTCCCATGTCTCTCTTTCCCACCCCATCCTTGTCTTGCACCCACTGCTCCCACCGCTCTCCCCGATCACCAGGAATTCCCGCAAAACAATACGTCACTCCACTCCCATTCCATCCCATGCCATCCCACGTCGCACGCCACCCTCTGCCTCGCCATCGCTCAGTCTTCCTGCCAGGCAACCGACTCCCTCTTCCCTCACTCGTCTACACTCACCCCTGATTTGTTCGTCCCAGATTCTGTAGCCGCCGCATCTACGGCACTGCTCTCCCCTTTCCTTCGGCATACGACCGCGTGATCGGAGTAGCCGGTAGTAACGCAGCGAATAAGATGCTTACCGGCCTACCTGTTCCTACGTGGACCACGCGTGGGCGTATGCGTGTGGAGTCCAATAATCCACACGGTGCACAGCTGCGATCCCGTCTCCATGGGGTCATCTCGCACCATCGTGACCGGTACCCAGGTTGTTGGGACGCGAATCCATGGGCGCAGATGCAGCACTGGTGGCTGCACTCTGTACAGAACACGTACTTTCTCGAATGCAGAAAGTGCTAAGGAGGCGATCGTCGGTGTGCAAGAGGTGGCATGAGCAAGGCATCAAGGAGCATGGGCATAGGCATGGGCAGACGAGATGCCTTAGTTTATTATGTGGGCCTTTGAAGAACCCAGTGAAGACTCGGGCGTTCGGTCGTTCGGTCTTCGTAGGTGCGTAGACGGCTCGAAGGATTGAGCTGCGGCAAATTTTGATGCAAAGTTGAGGGATTTTGGGCGAGAGAGAGCTTCTTGTAGGTGCGGGTCATCGCAATCATGAAGGCGGTCAAAGTACTCCGTACTCTAGCGTATCGCCATACTGGGTGACTGTATGGTGGTGAAGTCGCCGACCAGCTCTGTGGTGTCTGTGATGAGACCTTCTCCGCTTGGTGTTTTCCTACTGGCCCACCAACGCCATGGGTACTGTGAAGATCCACCTTTTACGAGGCGTTTGCGTTTGCATCACAAGCCGCTGTCCCAGCATCATGGGACGGGTTCCGGAGCCCGTCCACTTATCGAAGTAAAGTACAATGCCACTTATCGAAGAAAACTACAGTGACACTTTTCGATTACATTATGCTATCTGTACAGGGCCGTCCAGCCATCCAGCCATTCCATCGTATCCCCACATGCGCCGAAGAAGGAAAGTCCCAAAATAGCAATCGTCCAAGTACCCTCCAGAGTCTTGAATTTACATTGCCTGCCAAATTCAGCAAGATAGCTCAGACCATCATTAATCAATTAACTCCCACCACCCTAAAATATCGTCTCGTCGCAGTCATACCCAAAAAGCAGTCCCAATCTCCCCCCCAGTCCTGACGCCTTTTATGCTCGTCGCGCGAGTCTAATCGCAAGGGTGCCTCGCAGCACCAAACCGTAGAGTTGAAGGATCCCTGCTGTGCGCCAGTGCCATGTATATATATAGATGGTGTGCGACCCAAAAGCAACACCATTCAATCAGTACATCTTGCGCTCCGGAAATGCAAATCCGACGTGAGAAAAGCCGCCTGGTCGCTGGAAATCTTCATCCACATCCATCGCACCCAGATCATAACCGCTGTCGTGTGTCCTCGTCGTCTGGTAGGAATCGTCGCTAGCACTGCTGCTCCTGCTCTGTCGGCGATCATGGTTCCTGACGGTGCTGCCGGAGGAGACAGAGGCGGAAGATGGCGAGGATGAGACAGCATTGATCCTCCTGTCCTTGCCGCGTCCTTTGATGCCTTTGTTGGAGTTCTTGTAGAGCGTAGCAAAGTATTCCCAGAGATCCTTGTCCGCCGCGCTCACGGAATCCCCTTCCCGGATGTTTGCAAACTTCTGGGTCAGAGTGCGCAACGCTGCTGTGTGGAATTTGTTCTGATGCGACTACAAAGCAATAAGTATGCCATCATCAATAACTTTAGAACAAATTCGACGAATGATATACCTTGAGGTTGCCAAGCTGCGTAAATTGCTTGCCACAGTCATCAAGCCTACATGTGAATGGCTTAATCTGCTGGTGCACGATCTTGTGGGCTCGCACATTGCCACGCTGCGCGAATGCCTTGCCACAGATGTCACAGTTGTACGGTCTCTCCCCTGTATGTCGTCGTTCGTGTGTCTGCCCTTCTCGTGAGATGGGTCTTGCAAAATGGATTTAGTATGCATACCTTGAGATTGCCGAGCTGGGAAAACCGTTGACCACATGATGGCTCTTTGCAGAGCTACAACTCATCAGACTCATGCACTCTGGGATATTTTGAGGGAACTTACGAAAGGTTTGACACCAGTGTGGGCTCTAATGTGAATCTCGAGGTGCGTCTTCTGGTAGAAGCTCTTGTCACAGTCAGGCATTGTGCATTGATATCGCTTCTTCCCTTTCGACGGGCCTGCCATTGGTGTGGCATCAATAGGCTCCAGTGGGGTCTTTAGTAGGTTGCTGTCAGCAAATGCGTTCAATCGTGATGGAAATTTTGCCGTAGGATCTTATTTCAGTAGAGTATGCTTACCTTTTGAACATGAACGGGCTGCTGATGTTGATGTTGATGTTGATGTTGATGTTGAGGCTGCGTTGATTTTGTTGTCTTTGATTGAGACTGGATGGTTTTCATTAAAGTATCGACATCTGTGGAGAAGTTGGGTCCTTTATCAGACCCTGCTGGACTCGGCAGCTTGACTGATTCGCCGGGACTTGTATCGTAGAACATTTGATTTTGTTGCTGAATGGGAGAGATCGTTTCTGACTTGACCATGGGGCTACGCGCCGTCGAAGAGTACCTATTCCGCAAATTCGGTGGCTGTTGAATCGCCGGTGTTGAGGCAACGCCACCAGGGTAGCTGGCCACACGATTCAAAGGAGCAAAGGTAGTGCCGTAGGGAGGCGGAACTGAAGATTGGCTCGTACTTATTGGTCCAAACCCGAAATTGTTCGACTGCATCTGAATCGAGTTGCTCATCCCAGTATTCGGATACATTGGCATATTGAGGTGGTCTACATGTGAGTTGTGGAAAGATCGAGATGTTGCTGTTGAATGCGTTGCTCTTGACGGTCCGCCGAATGACATGAGGCCTGAGAGATCGGAATGGGGCAGCTGTGAGCTTGAGCGACGGTGCCACAACCAGCCTGCCTGGGGCTGGGGTGCTACGAGGGCCGCCAGTTTGAAGTTATTGTGAGAGGGACGTCTAGAAGGAAGGAAAAGCTCTCTGAGAAACGAAATTCACAATGCTTCCATATACGAAGTGAGCAAGGATGCCTTTGTAAGATGGACAAGGTGACGTGAGCCGGGATGGTCAATGGCAGACCAACGCGGAGTTTATGAATGTTTATGAGCACTGAGAGCTCGAAACGAGCTGAACCCTGTCTGGAGTAAAGGAAGCGGGAAAAGAAAAGAAGCAATAGTTGATTAGGGGAACGCAGGGTGTTGTTCTGAGGATCCGGAAGGGTCTCAACTGAAGCCAAACAGGATGACTAGGGCAGCAGCGCTCTGGGGCTGGTCGCATGGCCGATGTTATACAAACAGGGCCGATGGTACCTCCCACGAAGCGACCAGGATGACGGAGCCTTGTGGGTGCAAAAGGCAGGCATGGCTGTGGATGCTCTGCTCTGCGTCAGGTTCCTTCCTAGGGCAATGTACATGGACATAGCTTTGAGACGGCTCGACCGATGTGATGAAAGCGTGCGCAAGGCTCCCGGCACGAAGGGGGGGCGAGCCATACTGCAATGCCTCTAGGCCCTTGATCTGAGGCTGGCATAGCGGCCCCGACCGCTTAGGGAGAGACGGCCATGGACGGGACGGGCGTGGTCGAGGAGCTCGCAAGCTAGTGCGTGCTCGAGCGTGTGGCTTGCAGGCCTGCGAGCACGCGCCTGCTAGACGAAAGCCCCCAGTGTTGGCCGCGAGGGAGTGGGGGTTTTTTGCTGAAGGGCCATCGTGGGCCGCCTCTGGGGGTGGAGGTCTGATCCTCGCGCCTATCCTAAGATCAGTAATGAGCCGCCCGCCGACACGCCCCCATCTCACTTATCGTAGCCCTGTTTGCGAAGCCGATCCAGCATGCAGCTCCGTCGTGAACATGGGCAAGATCAGAGGCGGCAGTCTGACATGCGCAGCCCCGGCCGGCCGCCCACCACGCAGGAAAAGTCAAAAGTTCAGGGTAGAACGAACTAATAGCTGGGAGCGGTCTGAGCGCTCCCCAGCTGTTTGATACTTACCGACTATGCCATCGCTGCCAACATATAGTACGACTCCTCTTGCCTAGACGGTTGGGATGTGAAACGCAAAAAAAAGTTCTCCTCTATTCGAATACTCTGGCCCACGTTAGCAGGCGCCCCCTGATACGCCGAGAATAGCGGAAAGGGAAACGAAGGTAGAGACGGGCTCCAGCTCCAGCCCGTCTGGTCCGCATCTCGGAGCAGACGGTCTGTACGAATGGAGCATCAGAGGCTATGTACTGGATCATTGGGTGTGTGTGGCATTGAGGAGCAGGATGCTGTGGCCGCGGTGGACGAGGCGCATGTCAGGTACCCCATGGTGCCATTATTACAACCGCCTCGCTAAAGACGATAGCACCACCGATCCCTGATGCACATCACGCAAAAGGCTTCATTCAAAAAATTAAGCTATTCTTTACCGAGTACTGCACCTCGGAGGGCCAAAATCTGGACTGCCACATGGACGACATGATCGCCACCGATTGAAACGTTGGTCTGGCGTACCTGCGTGCTCTGAATTGGTCGAGCATGAAGGTCTTGCCCCGAGCTGAACGAACTGTTTCAACTTCTGCGCGTCAAACGGGAGTAACCTAATACTTCTGCGAGCGCCGCCTTAATGATATTATAGCAACAAGCTCGGCTCGGCTTGCCCTTCAGCCACCTCAGCTGTCAGAGTGGTTAAAGTTGGGAAGTAACGAGGCTCGCCTAACAAGCAGCGTGCCGGAATACCACATCTGCACGCCTGTCGCTCATCATGAGACTGCCAGAGCATAGGACGCCGGGTACCTGCTTCTGATGCCATCATACCTCCCTCGTCGTGGCCCCTGGCCAGGGAAAACACGAACACACTGATGCTTCTCTGGTTCGGCCGCCGCTGATCGGTTGTGTGCCGTGCACTTCCCAACTTTGGCTCTTCTCCTCTACCATCGAAGGTCGGGCATTATTGCTGGAAAGCGATTCAGCCGGCTGGACAAGGCTGGCTTACGGAAGGAGGGTGTCAGCATCTGGTTTAGCGAACAGGCGCGCATAATATTGGCAAGCGAACGGTGCGAAGTTGAGGGGTACTGTATTTGAGTATCCGTGGTCATAATCGATCTTGGGCGAGGGTCAAGGACGAGACGTGAGCGACAAGGTGGACATGGTGGCATGGGCGGGCAGCGGTGCAGTGGTGAAGGTTGATGTAATGGAATGGGCAGCTGGCCTATCAGCTCGGCTCATCTCGGTGGATGATTTGTGTAAGTGGTGACATCGGCATCCCACGCCATGCAAGCGTGCCACTCCCTCGGGTCCCTGCCGCAGACGGGCGGGGTTTTGGTCCGCGGGCCGATGCGACCGTCCCTGAGTGCTTAGTAGCGCCAATTAGCACCAGTAGCAGGAAGCTGCGACTGAAGGAAATAGCTCGGCGCCCTCACCCTCCAGCCTCCGCAGCAGCTGCCCGTCTAGTCATCTCAAGCGCGAGCTTCAGCTCTTCGAAAATGCCCGCAGAGGAAATTTCGAAAGATATATACGCGGTCCAAAGACAGCGCTCCTCGCGAGTTCCCGTCTTCGCTTTCCCATCTGATTCGCTTACTGGGAAGACTGCAGCGCTTTTCCCGCGCTTTGGGCATGGCAAATGTTCCCGGTCAGTAAGCGCAGCCGTCGTCATGTTACGCCCTGGTTCGGCCGACGTGCCGTACCCTACCGCATACCCTGTGTCCCATTCGCAGAAAAATTGTCAAACAAATCCAGCTTCCCTTCAGAGACTTGTGTCCGGAAGGATTCGTGTTGGTGCAAGGTATCTTGCATTCATCCTTATCCACCTCTGCTTCCTCATATTGACCAGTCATTATCGAATAATGATTGAGGTCCGAATGGAAGAAGAGGTTGAGGTCACTGGACACTGCCGTGGGAAGGCTGTGAACTTCTCGATGAGCTGAGAGCGGCCGTTGGTCCGCCGTAATCACTACGCGAAAGTGTGGTTGGCTTACGGCCAATTTTGCATTCTTCAGGCTGACAACGATCGCACGTGTCGGGCCCCTGTCCAAAGTCATGCGTAACCCTGATGGGTAGCCCTGGTGAGCCCTTATTTTGGATGTCAGTCTGGGAGATCCTATATACCCTGTACGTGGCTTCAGATACACTAGCAACATCCTTCGCCGTTGAAGCGACGCTACTCCGTCGCGTCCAAGTCTAGCGCCACTGAAACTCGCTTGCTACATTCACACAGTATTTTTCCCTCCCCTGGTGGAGCGGTGAGGTGCGTGGAGATTTGAAGAAGTGGATCGGAGTATTATTACATCGTCCTCTCTTCCACCTTTCTTAGACCGCCTACCACGATTCCATTCTGCCCTGTCTTAGCATCAGAACGGCCAGTCTCCAGGGACTGGGCAAAATCAAAGGATAAGCCTCCGATGATGCAGCCTTAGTAAGAATAGTTGCTCATCGAACATCTCGCCTTGGGTGCAAATCCGACTCCCGAGCAGCGCTATATCTCTTTGATCAGAGCGGTGGCCACGCGCCGGTGTATCTGCCACCGGAGGAAATTGCTGGAAATAACAGTAAATTGTATGCCTTGGCGCGACATAACATACAATTAGCAATGGTACGATACTATCTCGCTGGACTATCGCCAAGGGTCCGAATACCATGAGCAGCTTTTACCTCATTCGTACTTTTTTCCTGTAAAGCGGATAATCGGCTCTTAAAGTTCGACAGCGTTCACATTGATTTCTAGTGCATCAGATTTCTTATTCAACCTCTTCATGTCAATATTCCAAATCAGACCTAACTCGCCCTTCGCGATCCATAGCAAGAAAGCCGTCTCTCGGCCTGTTTCGCGAATCTGGGCACTAATTTACAAGAGGCCATGCCATCACAGTGAGCGGGCTGACAATCTTCAGCGCCGTCTTTCTGCACTCGACCCGATGGCATGGTAAAGTTGCCTCGGTAGCCGCCAGCGCCTGTAAAGCCCACTTCGCGCCATTACCTGATCGACGGCTGGCAACCCGGAGCACCACCATGAGATTGGCTCTGAGGCGAAAAATGCTACCGCTAGAAAAGCAGATGCACCGGTAGCCAACGCCACGGCGCAGACGGATCTCTTAATGAAATAATGAGGCTTTGTTATAGTTACGTATCATTGCAGTGGCATTCAATTCATGAACCAATAGTCCTGCGACGGAGATTTGGCTGGTCTCGGTGCTGTTTGAGGTTCATCTGCAGCTAATAGCTTAAGCATAGGGATCCCTCGAAGGGTAATTTCTTCCAACATCGACTTGTTCGTTCAATGCTTAGTGCGCTGCAAAACAATCCTGTGAAATTTCCAAAAATGCTGTCAAGGGGCCGGCCGATTCTCTAGATACGACAGTCCAATGCTGACTGAATGAAGCCAATGAAGTTTTGCGAGCGCTGTCAAGATTCTGGAACATTGTATGCGAGAGATGCGGAAGGGGCTTATTCACGCATTGATTTCCTAGCCACGGCTGTTGTGGCAACATTAAAGCAGAATTTTTGATTAGTGCTCGATGCGAAGAGCCACAAATCCAGAGCACCAGAAACCCTCCATCATGTGAACCATACTAACTGAATGACCAGTCAAATCTCTCAGTCTCACTCTCTTTCGTCTTTGTCATGCAATCTACCTGATCCCTTCTCGACTTACGCCAATAGGTATCACTATATAATGCATGGGCCTGGCAATTCTTAAGCCTCCAGCTTAGTGATTCATATATGGAGGTCACAACGCCGCATAATTCAACGCCTCAGACATTTTATAACTTCATTGCGGTAAGTCATGTGAAACTAGTGGCAATTTCTATACTCGTCTCAACATTGCCTTACGCACGTATATGGTGTTCACACATACAGTCTTGCTTCCAGCCCTCGGGACGTAATCACCTCCGCTGAGGCCGACGCGAGCCGCACCCTTCCCTACCTACTCGTCCCGCTATGACAGCACAAGATGAGCTGCGAGACAAGAAGTAATGGGATATCGAAATATGTACACTTTGACTCGCTGATTTGCATTGAAAGGGGAGGAAAAAACCATGGCTGGGCGTGCTAGGATCTTGTGGCGGAACCATACCTCCGCGCATCTATACGACGAGGCTTAAACCGCGCGGGCCGCTTCCTTAACCGAATTTGGTCTTCATCGATTGAGTCAGCCTTTCGATGAGATGCGCGTCAATGCTGCTCGATCGGACTATTTGTGCGCTCGCTAAAATGTCTCAGTTTGTCAGCATATGTCTATCGTTTACTGCGATGTCATTGGCAGACGAATCCCATTTTTTTCATCCGCGGATATCCGATAGCTGCTGAAAATATCTTCGCCTTATGGGACTATTACTTGGCCGTGCGCGCTCTTTACAGCAGCTTGTGTGGACGAGTGAGCGGCAGGCTAAGCGGGTCGACAATAGCCATGATGACCTCCGAAGTGGTATTGTGAAATGGTCATCTGTGTTTTACCGCCACCAAGGACCATACAGTAGCGAGTCATGCCCACAAGCTTCTGGTTGATACTATACAACAGCAACGCGCAATCGCTCAATCAGTTCGTGCACCAAGCGAGCCTGAGAGCAGCCTCTAGCAGGTACACGTGTTGTACCCGGTCATGTGGTGCACCAGCACTCTCGCCGAAAGCAGCTTGGACAGCTTGTTGGAACAGCCAAGCTGAAACGGCCCTCATGCAGGTCAAGACGACTCGGTCAAGAAGCTAAGCTGCAATCGGCGAAACAGACGTCTTGCAGGCACCCACCTCTGGTCTGTTCTTTGCCCAAGTACCGGTACATTCACTCATCATCATCATTGCCTTGTCATCTACCTACTATGATCCGAAATGATGATCGCATCCCCTATCCACACTGCCGCATCACCATCCCGCCTACTCTGCATCTTTGCCGTATAAAGCGATTCCTACGTCGAACGCATGAACTCCAGTAAGCTCCGGATCTCGCTTCATTCCACGTCAATGCGATCGCAGGAGAGCACTCAACAAAAAGGCGAAGTGCGATCCAATCCGTGGTGCTTGAGAAACCGTTGAAATTCTGCAAATTACCACACGCTCTCACAGTGCAGAGCTTAGTCGATATAGGTAGGTAATTTACTGAAGTATTCGCCGACTTCCGGCGCAACATTTTCCCCATTTAGAGACATTGCAATCAGAGATCTTCCTTTCTAACGGGCGTGCGGGATTCGTCTTGGCAGAAAGCTTGACCCTCACGTTCTTGACGATCCGGTTTCACCCTTTGACGCAATCGAAGCCACAACCTCGATAATCTCGAGCTAACCAGCCGAACATGTAAGCTTTCGTTTAACGTCGCGAAGCTCCGGGATAGAGCCGAGATGATGTAGAAAGAGCGGATCATTGGGGTCTTCTGATACTAATGCACCAGCGCCGTGAACGGGTTACTGGGCGTAGCAACTCATGAGTCTATCATCACCTTGACCCGACCATCTCTAAACAATGATACTTCACATTGAGGCATGCGCGCCTGCATACTGTCGGGATAGCTCGATGAACAATGCCCTTAATAGCCGAAAGAGAGGTGGAGAGAGAGAGGGTGGCTGTGCGGACGGATGACCGTCGCCGTCAGTGCTGTAATCGGTCTGTTCACTGTGTTGGTGCGGAATGGTGGATCGTCACTTCCGGCACATGGCACGACCGGGATCATGAATCATGCTTTCCAACCGTAGGAATTGCGCACTATTTCACCACCTCACCATTATGATGATTATGCTCCCCTACCCGGGTCCTTTGGTTGTCATGTAGTTCATGACTGCATATGACTAGTAGTCAGATCGCCAGGGTGTGCAGTGCATGGCAAAACGAAATTATGGTCGCACGCGGGACGAACCGTTTTGCTCGTTTCGAGTCGGTTAGACCTCGCTTGTTATGCTACCTTGTCGTCAAAAGCCGTTGCCTCATCCTGGAGGAGCTGTGCGAGGAGAGGAGGTGAAGGAGCGCATACATACATGGTGCACGCGATCGGGGTTTAAGATGGTTGTTGGTTGTTATGCGGGGTGGTGGACTGTGGCGCGGATTGGACGACCAAGGTGAGTGGGTTGTCGGTGAGCGACCGGTCTTTGTTTCTCTCTCCTACGGCTTGAATGAGGGTTGGACCAAGATACGAAATACTTACGCCCCGCGTCAGCATAACTGCGTTATGTACGTATCTTCATGTGCATACATACTGTTGTCTTACCTTGGTTAATGCCGGTGGAACCGAATTGATGCTGTGCAGCTGCAGTCAGACATCCGCGCTATCTCATCCCGGACGGAAAGATCCAAGGGCTGGAGCGTTACCTTATGGGTTGGATCTCAATCCTTTCGGTGCCTAAGTACGGTACCACGGTACCAGCCGCTCAGTGAGTCAGGCTCGACCTCAGGACCCTGGGCCTGGTTGTGTCAGTGCCTTATCCGCACCTCCTACTCCAGACTGTCGAGAGAAGCGACGTAGAAGATGATGCGACACGATGGGCTGTTTCGCCTTCTTTGGTTTTGAGGGCTCTGGCTCTGGTCCAGAGCTTATTAGCCATAAGCTTACTTTCGCGTGCTCAAGCGAGAGACCGTTTCGGCCCCTCCTCACTAGTGAACTAGGCACCGTAGGTAAAGATTTGGGCCGACTCGGCCGAAGCTCCTGGTTGTTGGTTTTGCAGCGAGCTGTAGTAGGTCAGAATCTGGATGGACACGAGTACAGAGCAAGATCAACTTCAACCTAATTAATCCTCCGCTACGTCAGTGTTCAGGAACGCGTGGGCGCCTGAAATCAGCCCGAATCTAAAACAAGAATGTCGCACCCCGTTATCGGCTTCTTCGATATGATCAATATCCCTCACGCCTCCTCCTCCAAAAAGCCGCATGACTTTGGCCCCGTGAGACTACGGAGTACTCATGGCTTGATCTACCCTGTTTCATCCATGCTCGCCGATGTCGTGTCACTAAGCTACAGATCCAAAGGCGATGCTGAATGTACCTGTCCAAAGTCGCAGGTCCAACACTTCGTCTCTACTCTTTACTCATCTCGGTCAATGCCCATTAAGTCGATGGACGCATGATTGTCCGTGTTAGTGTTGAACCCT
This sequence comes from Viridothelium virens, assembly GCA_010094025.1. Lineage (NCBI taxonomy): Eukaryota > Fungi > Ascomycota > Dothideomycetes > Trypetheliales > Trypetheliaceae > Viridothelium > Viridothelium virens. The sequence continues at coordinate 362,565 of ML991775.1, forward strand.
GTTTGCTTCAGAGTATTACGATTACAGGGTCCACGAGGCTCAAGCATCCTACTACATAGCAGCATCGTAAGCTGAAAAGGCAAGTTCCGAAGAAGAAATTTTTTTTAGCCGCATCGGAGAAAACTTCACGAGGCCCCCCATGAGGCTCGCAGGGATTTGACCAAATCTGGGCACTTGCTTTTCAGCTGGAGGCGATCAGGAACATCTCTTCCAGGGACAGCACTCCAACCCCTGGAAACGAATGACGAAACACATACAGAAACATCCGTCCAACAACCGATCGATATTTCCCCTGTCTATGAATTTGTAGCCCCCAACGCCATGGTCTCTGAGGAGCGATTTACAAAGGCGGGCGGTCACTTCTCGTTAGCCGAACGGACCGCAACAGGGACCCAGAGCGATTCCATTTGCTCAATTGGAGTAACCGACTGGGGACGAGATCTGCGGGGAAACGGCGTGGTTTGACTTCTGTTTGATTAGTTCCTTCGAGGACGTTGAGCAGCAGCTGTGCCATTGCAATCTTGCTCTTCGACTGCTCGAGACTAGGTCCGGCCGGAATGAAACGGGATCATGGAGAAACCAACAAGAGTCCAGAGCTGTTGTCGAAATGCACGATCCTGATGAGAAGGGCAAGCATTGTGTCTTTGCCGTAGGACTGCATCCAGCTGAGCAGTGCCGTACTCACGAGAAAATTTGCAGAGGAAAAGAGGGTAAACGAAGAAGCATGTTTGACATTTGGTACCTCGAGAGGGACAGTGAAAGCTTTGGGTATTTTGCCCAAGGCATCTCTGCTAATTTCAAGTGTGGATTATCAGTCCTTATCTTTATTTCATTTGAGATACGAAGATCCTCCTGACCACAAAGAATACCGAAAATCTGCTAACATCGAAAGGAAACAGAAGACTGAGAACTTGCACCAGCAAACTCCTATCTCACCAACGCTTTTGACCTATACCACCCTGCCCTTGAGTCGTCACCGTCGAAGAGGCGAAGGTCAGCCGTCCGCGGAAAGGCGTTTCGGCCGCTGACCGAGCCTCAATTCGAGGAAGTCTGACGACGTTACCTGGACTTTCAGAGTTTAGCCTCACAAAACAACTATCTAGAACAAGGAAGAATGTCACTGGTAGTGGCCAACTGGGATGTAACGCCAGATGCGAGCCCGCATATCCCCACTGCCCGTGGCAAAGAGGTTGCGAATCGGGCCAGGAGCGACAGAGATGACTAGAAAATGAGCTTGTTAGTCGTCGCACAACGAACAACAGTAGGTCGTAGCTAGAAGTGAAGCATACCCGAGTTTTTGTGTCCCTGGAGCATGAGCTGTGCTTCGCCAGTCTTGGGGTCCCAGAACTGCACGCCGCGGTCCTTGCTACCGCTGAGAACCCAATCGCCCGCCGGCGTGAGAGCAACACTGAGAACAAAGTCCTGCGAGTTGTCATCAGCACCCTTTTCCATGGAGAAGACTCGTTATGTATGCGTGACAAATATGACATACCTTGTGTCCCTCAAACGTCCTCACACACGTTCCACCAGCGGGACCTGTCCCGGGGATGCCTCTGGACGGTGTGAGCTCCCACATCTTAATCGTCTTATCCAGACTGCCAGAAACGAGCTCACGACCGCTCGGGCTGAATGCAACACTGTAGACGCTGTCCTTGTGCCCTGGTTCACCCTCGAGCCGCTCCACCAAGAACCCGGTGTTGGTGTCCCAGACACGGACCGATTTATCGAGAGAGCCGGCGGCGACGTAGCGGCTGTCGGGGGAGAGTGCGACGGTGGTGACTCCGTCTTCGATCGAGAGCTGCAGGGCCTGGCTGTTGTTCTCGAGGTCCCAGAGACGGACGCTGCGGTCTCCTGAGCCGGATGCAATGATCTTGCCATTGCGGGCAAAGTCGAGAGAGTAGATGTCTTGTTCGTGGCCTTGAAACTGGTGTCGGATTGTGCGGCTGGGGATATCCCAGACCTAACGACGATAAAATCAGCAGAGCTCAAATTGGTGATTGATTGCCCATAGTGATGAGCACACATCATGGTAAGGTACTTACCCGAATAATCTTGTCCTCGGCACCCGTGGCGAGGTATCGTCCATCAGGGCTGAAGCAGACGCTTCGAATATATAGATCACCATCCTGAGGCAACGCTGGATCCTGTAGATGGGCAACCTGTGTACCACTCTCAACTTCGAAAATCTGGGCAGAGCGGTTGCAGCCTGTGGCAACGAGACGACCATCTGCACTAAATCGTACGCAGCAGACGACGCTATTGTGGGGAAGGTTATGGACAAGTTCGACATCGAGCTGCCTCCTTATGGCAGGATTAAATATGGCGAACCAATCCTGACCCTCACGCTTGTGCGAAGCCGGAATGGTTTCGGGGTCTAGATCCGCAAGAGTGTTGCCAACATTTGGAATGGAGGGGTGCAGGCCTGGCGGGTGATGGGCTTGACCACCAGGCGGAGGAGTCGGACGAGGGACCTGGGGTGATCCTGGGTATAGACCAATTTGCGATTGTTGAGGAGTTTGTGCTCCTGGTGGACCGCGGTTGATCCGTGGCTTGCCGCCGGGCGAACCTGGTGGAGGTGGCTGAGGACCGCCGTATCCTGTGGATCGAATATCAGCTACTCTTCGGATTTCGCCATCTAATGCCTCAATCTTCTCTCAGCACTACCGCTGAAGACCACTACATTTTCTTCTAACAGGAGAACATGAGAGGGAGGAGGCCATAAGGCTTACCATTCATGTTACCATACCCGTTAAAGGGAGCGTGAGATGGTGGACCAGGAGCTGGATTAAGACCGGGAGGTCCTGGGGGCACGCCGTGCTGAAGATTTGGAGGCTTTGGTCCATCTTGGGGCGGTGGAGCAAGACCAGGGCCCCCACCTTGCGCACCTCCAGCCATGATGCCGCCAAAGAGATTGCTGGGACCATGGCCAATAGAGGGTGGCTGAGGTTGACCAGGGCCACCATGATGGCTCGGGCCACCCAATTGGGATGAGCTGAGTCCTCCCCGATTTTCTAGTTCATGGCGAAGACGAGCGAGCTCCTCTTCATACCTGTTTGCTTATTAGAATGGCTATCACTGGCTCGGGATTCGTAACTGTGTGCAAGCTGCCGTATTGGACTTGCAAGCTTACTTGTTCCTGATGCTTTGCTGCGTTTGTTCTAATTGATAGACTTTTTGCCTCACCAGCTCCATTTCGGAACATTGTTGGGCCACTAGACCACAGAAATCAGCACCAGCAAATTCATTCATGTTGAGGATCTGAATGATGAAATGTCTCAGGAATCTGATAATGTCCTAGCGGTGCAGAGACCAATGGCCATCTTTCTAAGAGTGGATTGCAGGTGCAGAACACGACTGACAAAGTCCATGTAGTAGCCGTAGTATACATAGGCAAACTCCATGACACTTCTGAATATACCAAAACGGTGATGCGTCTACCCTAGCCGCCACCAAATGAAGGTAAACTTACTCGTGTGCTCAAAGTCGCCAGTCTGCCTAGCTTGTGCCTCGAATTCCTGTCGGACCTGTTCTAACAGCTCGCCTAATCGATTGTTGCCTCCCGACGGAGCGACTCCCGGCATGCCGCGATGTTGCTGAGCGCCGTACATGGTGCCTCTTGCTCTCTTTTCCTTATATGTGTATCATAAAGTTTTTGCGAAGAGATTATTGGTTTCGTGCATGAACCGTACGACAACGATGCAGAGAGGGTGTTGAGGTCGCGGCCGGAGTAGCAGCGATCGCGTAAGCTGTCTCAGCTGTGCCAAACGTGATGGATTTGAAGTGCGAATCAAAGGTTGATCAGAGTCGCGACGGTGTTGGGACGGCTTAAGCGGCGTTTGGGAAACTGGCGTACTCTCCTCCCTCGAAAATCGAATATCGACTGTGGAGTGGTGAGGCGTCGTGATAAATGAGAAGGGCGAGAGGAGAGGAGAGAAGAGGAGAAGAGAGAGAGGCTGAAGTGGAGAAGGGTAAGGAGGGGACGTCGATGACAAGCAGGCAAGCGACTTCACATCTGCACGAGTGGCTCTCTCGCTACCGCTCACGCCGCTGGACGGAGTACGGTTCGAAAGGCGGGAGGAGCAGGGCAACAGGGTGCACAGACGCAGTCAGGTCCTAAGTAGTCCGCAGTCTCTCGAAAGCTTCCTCTGCACCATCGTCACCCCGGTCCCCTGTTTCCCTGGAAGGCCGCCCGAAAGCTTAGAAGCCCCAAGAAGCATCAAGATCCGCCAAGGGCCAGCGCTAGCGCCTGGCTGCCGATGCCGATCCCTGCCATCCGTTCCTCAACTTCTTCGCCGGCGGCACAGATTTCTGATCGCGACCACCGCGACTCCCGAGCACCTCCACTCCCGGCCCTGCACCTCGCCCCTCTGGAGCTCCCATATGGTGATATGCCAACTTAAGGTATGACCCTATGCCGAGCAGGGTAATTGCGTGCACGGAGAATTGCGCGGGCCCACTGATGCGGTTGCGCGGCCCATCGTCGAACGTTGGTAGCACAGACATTGATGTAAACCTTAGGGCATGCCTTAAGTACAAGTCCAGTGTTCCTTACCTCGCCTGGGCACAAGGAAGCTACCTACCATCCTACCTTGCCTGATTCAGAGAGTTCAGTGACTCAAATCAGGTCATGCCCGGGCCAATGTACAAGTGCCCAAGTCTTCACTGCCGCCTCGTTGCACCAGTTACGTGCGGCTCGCTTACCTAAGGCGCTAACTTGAAGTGGCCTGCCCCGACACGTGAGCCATCCCCTCGGAACCGAGATCAAACCACCGGGTATGGCTGACCACCTGTCAACTTCCTTTGTTGAGCTTCTACCTGTCGTATTCACTGCTCCTAATTACCCGTCGAGTCTGGCCTGATATAAGACGCACCAAAAATCAAATTTAGTAATACTGCCAGCATCAGAATGGGTCATAGCAGGATATGTAATTTCTCTGGGATGGAAAAAACTATCTCCTTGATCGATCTGTTACAGGAACGAACTTACTCAAGTCTTTGGGTGGTGGCCTAATCATCACTCGCAATGTTGACTCAATAGCTTTGGACACCTCTACACGTCCAAATGAAGTAAGAAGTAGTCTTATCACGTATCAGTTGTGTAAGCTATGCTGGCGAAGATCCTTCATCACCTGGCAATCATCACACTTAATCCTGAGCGGTCGTGACTTCTTCCTTGAGGCCGTGAAAGCCTCGTCTTTCCCCACATGTTGCCACCGTCATTTTTCACGAGTGCTCTACAATCAAAGGAGATTTGCCACGGGAGGATCCAATCGTAATCATTATGGCAGAACTTCAAATAGGGTCAACGATATCGCGACAGTGCAAGCACGACTTCGAGGCGCGCAGCGATCAGCGGCTTCAAAACATGTCTGTCTCGGAGACTCAAGACCTGCTAGTTCTCTATCTTGGAATCGCTGCCAAAGAAGTCGACAACGAGCAAATCGAGATCGCCTTCTGCGTGCACGACGGGGTATACAGCACAGACTTTGCCGTCGACACCTTCCGACATCAGAGCGACAGAGATAGAGCCCAGAAAGTGGCAGACTATGTAGTTAGACGCATCCGGGAATACGAGCAAGGACAGATGCACAAATACGCTGGTGCAGGCATCACCGTCCACACCAAAGAAATCAGTCCAACCCTGCCATCTCGCCTGTGGCTCGAACTTGACATAGTCCCTATGATATTCGAAAAAACAGTTGGATCCGAGAATGGCACTGGAAATAATGAATTTGACGTGGATGAAGAGGCTGATTCGATGGCCCGAAAATGCATCATGTAGAATCTCATGGAAACATAAGCGAGGTAATTGCTGATTCTGATCTAGGTATTTTGGTCCCACCATGCAACCCCACATCCAAGTCGGATTTAGAAACGAAGTCGAAGTTGACAGCGGAGGCACGGCCCAACTGACAGCGCTTGAACAATACGAGAAAGGCGTCTCGGAAAAGACGTGGAACGCAACCTTAAAGTATGCTAAGGCGCTAAGGAAGAATAACATTAAGATAGCTTTCTTCAGCAGCACACCTCAAGGTGGTGGCGTAGCTCTGATGAGGCATGCCCTAGTCCGATTCCTTAGGCAACTAGGGGTCAAGGTGAAATGGTATGTGCCTAGGCCTAAACCAGAGGTCTTCCGCATCACCAAGACAAATCACAACATACTCCAAGGCGTCGCCGATCCGGGGGAGCGATTTACAGATGATCAAGCGCGCATCCTTGCCGACTGGGTTGAGCAGAATGCTAAACGGTTCTGGACTCCGAAAGGTGGGCCACTTGCCCCTCGAGCCTTTGGCGGTGCAGATTTCATCAATGTTGACGACCCTCAAATGCCGGGTCTAGCTACGATTGCAAAAGAGCAAGACCCTGATCGCCCTGTGACATGGCGCTCTCACATTCAAGTGCGCTCAGACCTTGTCGACCAGAAGGACTCGCCTACTGCATACGTGTGGCAATGGCTGTACGATAGCATTCGTTTTGCCGATGTATTCATTAGCCATCCAGTTCGAGCCTTCGTGCCAAACACCATCGATCTGGAGAAAGTCAGCTACATGCCTGCGACTACTGATTGGCTTGACGGATTGAATAAAGGCCTGAGCGACTGGGATGCCGGTCACTATATACGTGACGTGAACATTGAAGGTCATCGTCGGAAAGTCCCTGAGCTACAGTATCCGTCTCGCAGCTACATTGTCCAAATCGCACGCTTCGATCCGAGTAAAGGAATTCCGGACGTGATTGCTTCATATGCCACTTACAGGCGTAATTATGTTCAACACCTACCTCGAGATAAGACGCCGCAGCTAGTTATTGCAGGTCATGGCTCCGTAGACGACCCCGATGCCACCAGGGTCCTAGCTGAAAGCCTAGATGCAATGCATCAATCATACTCCGACATAGCCGACGATATCGTTGCCTTGCGTCTTGGCCCCACAGATCAGCTTCTCAACGCTCTTATGTCTTCCGCCAAAGTTGCTCTACAGCTCTCTACCCGTGAAGGATTCGAGGTCAAAGTCTCCGAAGCCATCCACAAAGGTATACCCATGATCGCCACCAATGCAGGCGGTATTCCGCTCCAGGTCGAGCATGGCAAGTCTGGATTCATCGTTGAACCTGGCGACCATCAGGCCGTAGCCAGGTATCTTGACCTCCTGTTCCGGGACGAGAAAGCATATGCGAGGATGAGCAATTATGCCAAGACCCATGTTAGTGATGAAGTCTGCACCGTAGGCAACGCGCTTTGCTGGCTATACCTTGCAGACACGATGACGAAGGGGAAGCAGGGAAAGCCTAAGGGGAGATGGGTGTATGACATGGCGAGACAAGGGGCGGGAGAGGAATTCGATAAAGAAGAAGTACGGCTACCAAGGAACGAGGAACTGCATACGGTATAGCGTGTGCTAATATGACGGATACTGCATGCTACCTTCTCCATAGAATAGAATGAGGCTCGGGATGTTCAGCCGATGTAACATGAGAAATTGTTTTCCCAAATTGCTGTATGGCTCGACAAACTTCCCTGGACCACGAATAGCATCGTCAAGGTGCATTGATCATTGGTGTTTTCCTTCGAAGTCAGAATCACTCAGAAGATAAGTCGCAAACATACGTGGCATCTTGCCGCTAACAGGGCCATGGTTATGTACTAAATGGCCCCATTCAATACAATTGCATCGCCGTCCATCTGATACCGGTGATGATCTACTCAGGTATCATCATAGTATGATATTCTAGATACTTTCCTGATCTTCCCTATGGCCCGGTATTCTCTCCATTTAGTGAGAGACTGCATTCTTCACTCGAGTTGGAGATACGTCGACAATCGAGGAGACGAAAGAGAAAAGACCTATTTACTCACTGGACTGCCAGATATCAAATTCGTCAAGGAGCACATAAGATGCCGAGCCCTTATGAAATTACTTTGTTTCATACCCAAGTACATGGTGCTAATCCAAGGAGACTCTTCCATGGCCCAGACAGACTTTCGGAAGACCTCCCTTTGGTCGAAAAGTCTAAATATAATTCAAAGAAGGTCATTCGAGAAGCCTAACCATGTTCTATGATGGTAGGTTGGGCTCAAACGATCTAGAGTCTTCATCTAATAAAGTTCATGAAAAACATATGTATATGTTTGGATTATCATCGGGTGCCTTTAGCATGCGCATTCACAATACTCCTTCAATCCTTCTGAAATATTTTGAATTCCAAAGGCCTTTTCATTTTACTTCCCCAGCTTTTCCGGCAGACCCTCACAATGATCTTTGAGAACCGAAACATCATCACTATACATTTGAAAGACTTGAAAATGGTGGGAATGTAAATAAGTCAAGTGCCCTGTATGGGTCTTCAGTCATAGACAATGCTGAGCATATGGACGTCCTTCGAAGACCTGCTGTTGTCAGGAGCATGAGCTTGAACTGTGATAGCATCGACCTGAGCCTTGAGACGTATTCAGTATTTCTTTGAAACTGTTGATACTATTCGGGTTGGCGATTGATCTAGCTTGCAGCCATTCGGGCAAACCCATTTTATCACACAGTAGTTCTCGCGATACGTCGGGGCCCAAGACGTCTGCCCAAGCGCAAGCACTCGCATTGGGCTCGAACAAGTGAGTGGCCTTGCTATATGAGATGGATAGCTACGCAAACTTTGAGACTTAGACTTCTGAGCTCAAGCAAAGTCGTTGATTAGAATCGGTGACGAATGTTGGACCAAAAGATATCATGCACGCTCAAAAACGTTGCGAAAAATTCCGAGCGTCGACTGGTGATTGTGTTTCAAGCAGAGCCTATTGTAAAAGAACTCATAGACGGCAACGTGATACTGACATAAAAAATTGGATAGGCGTACCTATGTTCCCACGAACTTATGATCAGCAGATCCTATTGGGGATAGCGGAACCGCTTTGCCACATCCAGTCAGCCCACCTAGAAATTTTGTGCTACTCCCTCAACGCCCCCCCTTCGGACACGACGGTGGATCCTGCAAGAAACAATCCTAGCTGCGGCTTGACCAGCATACATTCAGCATATTCAAAGGTCTCACGGAAAGGCTCCCTGCAAATCCGCGGAAAGAACGGGGCAACACACCGTATCGATAAAGGCAGCCGCCCCACCACAGTGTCGTAGCGCTTGCCTTGCGGGCACGAAATAATTTTTCCGCCGTTCTTCCCACTTGATCTGAAGAGCAAGTTACAAGTTCAAAATGGTGTCCGCATCCAAAGCCGCACGTCAGGCCAAGCGCGCTGCCGAAGGCAAGGAATCCAAGAAGACGCCTACGTCCAAGACCAAGGCCGCATCAAAGAACGCCTCATCAGCATCATCCGTCAATGGTGACGAGACACCGGAACTGCAAGAGGCTGATGGCGACCCATTACCAGTCGACGACGCAGAGATGACCGAGAAAATCAAGAAACTTGAACTCCAAGAAGATAAGCATGGGTTGTCGGATCGAGTCACAACAGGTGTGTTGGCTTCCTTAGCAGCCAGTCGAGACGTCAAAATTACCTCTGCATCTCTCGTCTTCCATGGTAGAGTACTATTTAACGACACAACTATTGAAATAAACTACGGACGGCGATATGGTCTTCTTGGTGAGAATGGTTGCGGGAAGTCGACGCTGCTCAAAGCAATCGATAAGCGGGAATTCCCCTTCCCTGAGCATGTGGACATCTACTTGCTGAATGAGGGAGCACCCAAGACAAATTTGGGTGCTTTGGAGTGGGTCGTCAAGGAAGCGGAGAGTGAGATGGCGCGAATGGAGAAGCAGGCAGAAGAAATACTGGAGAAGAATGGACCAGAAGATCCCACTCTGGAAGACTTATACGAGGTAAGATTTTCAAATCGATACCACATGGACAACTCAACTGACTGGGTTAGCGCATGGAAAGCATGGATCCGCAAACCTTCCACACCCGCGCATCGCTCATCCTTACAGGTCTCGGGTTCAACAAAATTACCATTAATAAGAAAACAAAAGACATGTCTGGTGGATGGAGAATGAGAGTTGCGTTAGCAAGAGCACTATTCGTCAAGCCATCGTTGCTGCTTCTAGACGATCCCACGGCACATTTGGACCTCGAAGCTTGCGTGTGGCTCGAGGAGTACCTTAAGAAGTGGGACCGCACGCTCGTTCTTGTCTCTCACAGTATGGACTTCTTGAATGGTGTCTGCACGAACATGATTGATATGCGGATGAAACAACTCTTCTACTATGGTGGTAATTACGACTCGTACATCAAGACGCGTACGGAAAACGAAACGAACCAGATGAAGGCGTACGAGAAACAGCAAGAGGAAATTAGGCACATCAAAAAGTTCATTGCCTCCGCCGGAACCTACGCCAATCTTGTCCGACAGGCCAAATCCAGGCAAAAGATCCTTGACAAAATGGAAGCTGATGGGTTCATTCAACCTGTTGCTCAGGACAAGGTGTTCACATTTCGCTTCGCCGATGTCGAAAAGCTGCCTCCGCCTGTCTTGTCACTTGACGATGTAACATTCTCCTACTCCGGCAAGGAGGCAGACAACCTCTATGAGCACTTGGACTTTGGTGTTGACATGGACTCCCGAACCGCTCTCGTCGGACCCAATGGTGTTGGCAAATCCACTCTCCTCCGTATCTTTACCGGCGCCCTTTCACCAACAGGGGGCAGTGTGAGCCGACACACCCACTTGAAACTTGGCATGTACTCGCAGCACTCTGCTGAGCAACTTGACCTGACCAAATCGGCTCTTGACTTTGTGCGTGACAAGCATTCAAGCATCTCACAGGACTATCAGTACTGGCGCCAACAGCTTGGCCGCTACGGTCTCAGCGGTGACGGACAGACGGCTCTGATGGGAACGCTCTCCGAAGGCCAGAAGAGTCGGATCGTCTTTGCGCTCCTGGCTATCGACGGGCCAAACATGTTGCTGTTGGACGAGCCGACGAACGGGTTGGATATCCCGACGATCGACAGTCTTGCCGACGCAATCAATGCTTTCAGTGGCGGTGTGGTCGTTGTGTCTCACGACTTCAGGTGAGTTGTGTTGCAGAGTAATCGAACTCCGTAATAGGGGCTAACTGCTATATAGACTGTTGGACAAGATTGCAAAGGACATCATGGTCTGTGAGAATAAGACGGTGCGGAGATGGGACGGTTCGATTGGAGACTACAAGAAGTACCTCCGGAAGAAGATGGTCTCTACAGGCGCCGTGTAAAACACGGACCAGGTGATGAAGGCGAGCGCGAATGCGAATGACGTGTTCGACGCTGTGGCGTTCCACGATAGAGTTGCACAAATGCTCGAAGAGCGAACGATTCGAAAGCTGAGGCAGTCAGCTCTTGACGAGCAGATTGATATGCTCGTATGGAATGAAGTGATGGCAAATCAATGCATTGTTTTTAAAGGGCACCAGAATAGAGGCGTTCTAGCTTATCATTAGTTAGTTTTCCGGACAACTGGAAGAACCTAAATGATATCAGTTTTGCGAATGCCAGAATTTCACTTCTTTGCATTGCAACGCTCTCCAGCATAGCAATGATGCAATGGAGCACCAATTCTCGAGGACTTCGGGTGATTTTAGGCACCAGTATCTTGGCAGTCAGAAGTCTAGACAATGCTATAGGAAGGTGTGGCGGGAACGATGCGGCGAGCCGCGAAGTTTTCACGAGCATGACTTTCCGAAAGCTGACGATTGTCACTGCAGGACTCCGTAAAGTAATCGGCACAGATGTGTGCAGTTCTCGTGGATAGAGCGACACGTACTCCGTACTTCGCACACCGTCCATTTCGTCGAAAGGCGACTTGGTATTTCACGTGCCGTCAATGATTGGGATACCGGGATACTGGGGAGTCGGGGACTTATCAAAACGGTCGGCTCCCCTGAAAAAGGCTCAATGTTAGCCCAATCGTTCGGAAACGGACGTGGCTCTGGGAGCTTGGAGGGGTGCGAAGGTTGGAGCGGCGGGCGGGGATCTGCACCAGCCCGACGTGCATGCAGCTCCCATCACCCGCGCCCCCCAAAGGCCTGCTCCTGCCATCCCTGCGGTGCCTGCCACAGCCTGTGGAGTTTAGGTTGCTGCTTCCCCCGTAGCCGCAGATTGCTGGCCCCTCCCCAGGTACAAGGCTGATGTGCTCAGTCACTGTGCGCAACAAGAACGCCGGCTGCCTTGACGGACACAAAGGGGGGTAAAAATATTCAGCGCGCGCGCTCAAGAGATGCCAAATCACTTGCATGGCTTAAGTCCCGTGCGCATCGCTCTCCTGAGAACCTCCCAATCGTCCTGATGGGATGTCGGGGCCGTCAAATTAAAGCTAGGCCAAACAGCTACAAGGAGAATAGCGCATCCGGGTCTGAACGTCTGAACTAGGCTTCCAGCGGTTTGTTGCAGCTTTCCCAGCACACGCCTGCCGGGACAGGAGGACCGACGTGCATCCTGGCACTCAAGCAAGCACCTTGAGGTGCTGACGTGCCAGGTCGCGTCGCGCCGCACGCTTTCTCCTCCACCAATCTTGGCTGCTTGCTCCTCGCCACTGCCGTTCGACAACTCACCCAGCAGCGTCGCGAAACACTCGGAGTCACTGCCGAAGGGCACCCACGCCCCTGCTTGCCCCAGCCCCCTTCTCGAAGAAGACGAAATGCCAATTTCCCGACCTGCCCTTCGCGCCATTGATGCGCACGACTCGTGCCGGGGTGCCATCATGATTCGCTTGACGCGCTGCGAGGTGGTGGATGACAACTAATAGCCTAGTCCCTTCGACGAAGGGTCGGAGGCTATTCGCGAGTCGATCATGCAAGCAAGAAATGGCAGAGCTGACGACGCAAATGGACGAGCTACCACAGTAGATCGCCATGTAACTGTCGGATAGGTAAGCAATCGATGATGCATCTCCCAAGCAATTGGCCGTCGCTACTCCGAACGGATTGGCCTTTTGGCGTTCTGGTGTTTTGGTGTCGTATTCAAGGTTTCCTCCATATTCTAGCTGAAGAAGGCCCACACAAGCGATGGCGTCGAGACGCTGCTTCCAGATCCAGAGCGATAATCTCCGCAGCTCTTGGCCGCTCTGCTTAAGCAGCCTCAAAGTAGGTTAGTGTCAAGACATGGCTGGGTAAGATCCCAATCTCGTCATGAACTTGAAGCCTGGTGAATTGGATTTCTATTCAAGCTTTCCGCGCGCTCCCGCCGAACCGCTCTCGATGGCGTTCATCTGAAAGGAAAGGTCGCTGATCCTCGACGCGAATTATTGCAAGCCTCAATTTGGACAGGGCTAGCGTCACAGACGTGAACTCCAAACGCAGCACCCCTGTCACCGCAGTTACGAATGTACAGCTTCGAATTTCCATTCCTATGCATGACAGCTTCTTCCCTTCCTTAATCATACCCTAGCCACCTCGACTGCGCGGGGATGAGCTGCGAGCTCTTTTTCACAATCTCATCTTGATTCTACTCCGTACTCATCACTAACACCATGCGTAGCCTCCTCTGCGCACAAGTAATATCGACCTAGCACCGTCAAACTCACGGTCGCGAAGAAGACCTCCTGGACTTGCAGAGTACACTTCTCTCTTCCGCATGCTCCTCGCCATCCGACATCCGATGTGTACCAGGCCAACTGATAACATCCGCAATGCGCTCGACATGGGTCTTGTCCTGGACAGTTGCTTGTCTTCTCCTGACGGTCCCCCAAACGGCCACTGCTAGACATGAACTTCGACCTCGACAAGGTAATGGAGCTTCTGCACCTTCGACTTCTTCGGCTACTCCATTACCAGCGACCGCAAGTGATCCAGCGAGCGGTTCAACCAGCGGTTCAGCAAGCTCATCTGTTCCTGCTTCGACCTCGAGTATCTCCGTCAGTCCAGGCTCATCAACTCAATCACCATCCTCAAGCAGTGCATCTCCCTCTAGTTCGGATGCAACTTCTTCAATAGCATCCTCTTCAACGACTAGTCATGAGTCAACCTCCACGAGTGGAGCGGTCGCCTCTCCTACCCATCGTAAGTTTACATATTCACTTTGAAAGATGTTGCTTGTGATCTCACCAGCTACTGCAGTTGCTACCAACTCATTACCGCTGCCACCAGTTCTGACACCTGCTATCGGAATTACTGGGGCAGTGCTAATGTTAACGGGCATTGTCTACTGTTTGATTGGTATCAAGCATAAGGCACTTTATATTTTTCTTGCACCCGCTTTCCTGGTTAGTTTGGCCGTAGTCGTCCTCATCGAATATGTTGACAGCCCCCCTGTCCGTAATGCCGTGCAAGGTGCCTACTTTGTTGCTGCCTTCGTCGCCGGCTGCATCTTCGGCGCTCTATCACTCGTCTTCACTGAAGTCACTGAAGGCTTGGGCTGTCTGCTTGGCGGGTTCTGTCTCAGTATGTGGTTTCTGGTGCTTAAGCCAGGAGGTCTTCTCACCACTACGACCAGCAGGGCAATCTTCATTGGAGTCTTCAGCGTCGTTGGCTTCTCCCTTTCCTTCAGTCAATATACTAGGACCTACGGCCTAATTTTTTGCATTGCCTTTGCTGGCGCCACCGTCACTATCCTCGGTATTGACTGTTTCAGTCGAGCAGGTCTCAAGGAATTTTGGCTGTATATCTGGAGTGAGTATTTTTCATTTGTTCGAGTAAAATCGCCAACTAATTGATATAGACCTTAACAGCCAGCTTTTCCCTCTCAACACCAACACTTATCCCATCACCAGAGGCATCAAAGTTGAAATTGCTGGCATCATTATCCTTTTTCTTCTTGGCATCATTTCGCAATTGAAGGTGTGGAAGCTCGTTAAAGAGAGGAGAGAGAAGAAAGCTGCCGCCAATCTCCAACATGAACAAGAGCGCGAAGACTACGAGGCTCACCTTGGCAAGCAAATCGAACAGCACAATGCAAAGGCTCGAAAGCAATGGGAAAGAATCTATGGGGACAAAATGAGCGGAAAGAATGAGCCTGCAGACTCTGGTGTTGGATCCAGTAGGGATAGCTTCAATAAAACGTCCCTCAGCGTCAAGGAGTATCGGCGATCGCGGCAAAATAGTATTGAGCTGTCAGATGTGCCGGACTCAATTTATGCCAGCAGTGCGGAGCTTGCCGCCAAAGGCAACGCAAAGGACGGCAATTCACGTGTTTCTGTGAGGGCTCTTTCGGATGATGAAATCCAACTCATTGACGCGCATGGTAATCCTGTTCATACACCACGTCCACCAGCAATTCAGGAAGAAGCGATTGGCTATGCTGATTCCACAGTTTCATCGGATTTCCAGCGAAGCTCGGCCTCCTTCAAAGGGAAGTCGCTTCGTCCATCTGTTGCTCCGCCGCCTATTGTCATTCCGTTACCATTTGAGCTTCCGCCATCAGAGGAAACAAGCGACGAGGATGAACCTTCAGCAATAGAAAAAGGTCGAAGGAGGAAGCCAAGAGACAAGAGACTTTCGCGTCTTTCAATGGCAAACCGGCTTTCTACCGCGGCGAGTCTGGGCGACGAGTTAGAAGTGCCCCATATTGAAGACGATCGTAGGTCTTCCCTAGCTGCAACGTTGAACGACAAGCTTGACCTGGATGAATCTCTGCCAAAACTGTCGCCATCCTCCACACCTCTCAAGACAGACTTTGGGGAAGATCGACTCAACGCTCCTGAGGTTATAGGAGAGACGAAGTCAGAACGAGCCGTGAAGCTAGATGCTCCCAGTGACTTGAAGCCGGTAGAGGGTTTACCACGCTCGAAGTCTGATACTGATATTGCAGAGAAAAAGGTAGTGGCCAAGACTGCCGAGAAGCCGGGGGAGGCGAAGGCTACACAGGAGAGCCCCCAGATTCCGCCTGTTGATCCTGCCGTGATGCAAGCGGCGTCGGCAAAATTGACTTCCAGCACTCGTCCAAAGGAAGAGTCATCTAACTCTGGTGAAGGTGACGTAAGCACCACTAAAGAACCTACGGCTGCAGGTGCAGCTGCTTCTGTCTTGGGCGCTCTGACTAGGCAACTACCGGATAAACTCTCCAGGATCGCCTTGTCCTACCGCACCAATGAATGGGCCAAGCATTTGGATGCCGCGGAGGAGCCAGAGGATGAAGCGGAGTCGCGCCCGTCTACACCTGGAGTGACGGTGGAGGTGCGATCTCCGGAGCCAGCAGCTCCACCCAAGGCTGTTGGACCTCAGGAGAAACCGAAAGAAGTGCAACGCCCTGTCGACGTAGCACGAAAGTCATCGAGCTCGTCATACCGCACGGCCAAAGCAACTCCAATTTACGCCAGCCAAGCTAGCAGCTCAACTTCCCTTGATAGGAATAACTCCACCAACAGCGTCTACAACGTCAATACTATCCAGCGAAATGCATCCCAGTCGTCTATACGTAATAGTTCTGCACCATCTCGTCAGGGCTCACAGTCAAAACCAAGCACTGCAGGCCATCGAAGCTCTTCAATGCCTCTTTCTACGCAGCCTTTAGTAGAGTTCCCCGTCGAGGAAGAACCAGCAAACATACCCACTGCTGCTTTTGAAAGGATGAATTCGAGCCGAGGTACGCTCCTCAACATCGCAGATAAGAAACAACAAAATCGAACCTCCTCTGCACTGCTCAATCGGCAATCCTCGCCAAACGTGACAGGTCTCACGTCCAGCAACTCCTCGTCCTCCAACGAGAATCGCGCCCCGGTGACACCCGCAGACGACGACGACAACATGCCGCTCGCGCAACGCCGCAGCCTGATCCAAGCCCAGCGGCAGAGCTCGGCCCACGCATCTCCCCCGCAGCCGGCGCTCTTCGATTCGCACCAACCGCGACGCACCAGCGCGGTGGACTCGCGGAAGCAAGCGGCAAACCTCGCGCTCTGGCGCGACTCGATGCGGACGGATCTCGCGTCGAAGGCGCCGCGGGTGGCGGAGGAGGAGGAGGCGCGCACGCAGATGATGGCGCAGCGGAGGAGCTCGCAGATGCGGCAGGAGCAGCAGGCACAGGCGGCGCAGCATCGTGAGAATGCGTTCGATAACATGATGAGGAGGGGGGGCATGCTGGATTTACATCGGGAGAAGATGCGGAGGATGCAGGCGAGTGCGAATAAGCATGCGGGATGAGGTGCGATTTGGATTTGATACCCCCTCTTTTATTTTCTTCACTTTATTCTCCTTTTCCGACATAGGGGGTTCATGGGAAGAACGGGGGATTGAATTGATACCCTAGGGCACCGGTGGGTCGCCGGGTCACATCTGACATGGCATGGCGTTTTGCAATTGTGATGTCTATTTGAGGCACAATGTTAATGGAAGATGTGGAAAAAGAAAGAGCTAAAATTTCAAGGCCAATTCCACTGCATGGAGATGTTACTCGAGTAATGTATAAATCCAATGACATGATGGCGATTCTTGTACCACGCTCTCGATTCGTGGGAACAGTGTAGTAAAAATTGGCGGTAAGTGCATCCGACTGATGTAATTGATGTCATTTCATTCCTTTTTTTATTAGAAAAAAAAACGCTGAATTTTGTTGAGCTGTCTTGTGTGAGTCTACCTGCTCTGCTGCAATCGATTTCTGAAGCGGAATCCTCAATTTACATTACTTATGTTGAGAGATGCATACACCTAGACCTCACTCAGAATATCTGTATTTTATACCCTTTCTCCTGCTCAAGACCTTCCCGCAATCTCGAAAGAACCCGAGCAGGCGCTCTATCGATCTTCTTGTCCAATCTCTCAGGCTGTTCCTTGAGTCTCGTTTGTATCACCTTATCGTAAGGGGCTACTTTGGCCAGGCCAATGCGCTTAAAGCTGGGCAGTTTTTGGTCGAAGCTGGCAAGTTCTTGCTCGAAAGCGGACACTTCTTGAGGTTCTAACAGCTTCAGTAAGAGACATAAAAGATAGTCATCTGAGGAAGCGGCGGGCAGACAAAATATTTGACGAGTAGTGTTTAAGATGTCATCGTCATCGACAGGACTATCAAGGTAAACGTTAGAGTAAGGCCTTTTCACGCCCCGCCCAGCCATCCCCTCTTTCTCGATCTCTTGATACAGTACATCTTCCATGAAGCGCCATCCAAAACGAATTGTATCATTCGACGCAATTATTTCCATCTGTACTTCTCTTAGGTTGTTGGCTTTCAGAGTTAAAAGGCCAGCTTTAAGCAGTCCGAAATAATCATTGTCTTCTTCTGGTATCACCTCAACCTTGCTGATACTGATAAGAAGATCCCGATCAGTGATTTCTCCGTATGTGATTCCAGATGGTGAATCAATGGCAGCCCAGGAGAAGCTTGGAGCTCGATAATCGTGAGACCTTCGAGAGGCGTATTTGAAGCGCCCATCCTGAAATTGATCATTGACATACCAGAGGAGCTGGCTTTCCAAATGTTCACGCCACATGCCTGCGATATATTGCCTGTCAATCCGGCGAGCCATTACTTGAGCGATGCCAGAGAAAGCGATGAGCTTGTCGGACTCTCTGGTTAGATCCATGCTTGAATACTGCTCAACGACGTGTTTCCAAAGTTCGTAGGCGTAGATTTCTGGAATGAGATTTCGATCTACATCTAATATCGATACGCGACGGTCCATCTCGTGAAACTGAACCGCGAAACCCAAATCGTTGGCGAGGTAATGGCTTAATGAGAGGAGCTGGCGATTCTTCGTGCTGGAGTGGAGGTCTTTCCTCGCCTCTCGCAGCTTTCTTCCATCGATATCAGGATCAAGACCTTTGACTTTTCGCCTCTGGACAATTGAACCTGATACAACTTGGAAATCTGGAAGACCATCAGGGTGACATTCGGCAGCTTGAAGCTCACTGCACTCCCAAGCGATTTGATCACGACAGAAGTGAAGGACCCTTGGTGCTATGAGTCTCTCCTGCAACACCCAGCCTCGGGTATTGACAGGTGCACTGTCTACTTGACGATCCCAGAAAGTAGGATCAATTACAGTGCAGCGTTGGGTGGTTGCGGGATTTGCATCGTCAGATACCGAGCTGGTGCTCAAGTAGACGTCGTCCTCCCAGAGATTCTCCGGGTTGCGATTGAAGAAAAGTCCTCCATGAGAATCCTTCGATGCCGTTGCTGATATGTTGCAGTATGCGCTGCCGTAGATTTTATCCATAAGGATGGACTGGGAAAGCCAATCTTCCCGATTATGCTGGATGATACACAAAGAGTCGATCCAGATATAGCTTAGTCCGAGCATTGTTGTGAGCTCCATGGCATCGCGAAAAGTTTTCGGTAGTTCATCAAAATCGATTCCCTCACTCTCATATTGTGCTTTGTTTGAGTCTTGAAGGCGAACGCCTATGTGACCGCCCCATCGGTGGCTTAGAGTGATGTAGTCGCAATTATGTTCTTGCCTTTCTCCCCATTCTTCGGTCAAAATGACCTTGACTTTTATCTCTTTTTTTGGACCCTTGTCTTTCAGACCGTGCAGATCAACCAGCCTCTTTGGTGTGAATTTGGGATCGGTATGAAGGCTGTCTTTGTTATCGGTTTTCTTGCATCTATTGTGCGTTTCTCTACAAGTGGATAGCCAGCGCTTCGCGAGCTGGAACACCTCTTCCGACTTTGTATTTTGATGTATAGGCGTGCGCGTGGGAGGCTTCAATTTGTCTGTGCGGAGTAAGCATCAGAATGTGAAGCTTGATATCGTGGGCGTATACCTGAACGGATCAAGATGAAGGTACCAAGGCGAGTATCAGAATTGTATAATTTAAAATCAAGGCGGAAAGTGTCGCTCCAACCACTTATGGGTGAGATGCCAGCACAAGTCAAGACTTTTCGCTCTCCAGGAAGAGCGTCGTCCGCATCGCCTAAAATTCGGCCCAGCTTTTTCACTTCGCTGAGAATGACTCTGCAAAAACAGCAGCTTTTCTCATATGAAAGTACTAGCTCAGTAAGACTGATCTGGTGGTCAAAGAAAAGATCGTACGTTCCGCGCCATTGTTTCCCCGAATGGGCTCGCAACATGCGGGTACACACTTGGCAAATCATTGTTTCAATAGAAATAAAGCCTGGATTATATTAGAGTGATAGTCATAGGACTCACCATTTTGTAAATCAAAGGCATAACTCGACGAGTTCTGTCTTATCCGTGAGCAGCAAGGCTGTTTTTATCTTGCTTTTTGAGATGCGTTGTCAGAGGCCCTAGCATTGCGCAGCTAGGCTGCGCCAGGATCAGATGTTGGGCGTCTGCTGGCCCTATCGGAAGCAGAACTCCCCTCATTTCTTACGCATGAGGCATCACAGGGAACCTTGTTCTGTATACGGTTATCGAGAATCTCGTTCCGTATACAGCGACACGCAGGTACGTATGCCTAATTCGTGCACCCAGTTCCAGCTGTTGCCTAGTTTCCCTGCAGCCTGCATGATGATGCTCCACTCGCGTTGCGCCCAGGAAGCTGAAATAAGAAGCCGATCTTTGCCAGCACCACATTCCTGCTCATTATCTTCCTCTTGAATCGAACGCGTAGATATTACCGATGGAGAATGGTGTTTCAGTCCCGGCCGGGTCTACAACAGCTGAGCAAATATTGGAGATGAACGGCATCTCCCCCGAGATCGGAGCAAAGTTGCCCGAGTTTGAGCTCGACGTCTTTGCATACCCGGTCAAGGTTCAACTGACGCCTGACGTTACAAAAGACGAACTCTGCAAGTTCCCTCCCTTCGAGCTCTGGATCAACACGTTGAAGAAATCTTTCGACCACCAGGCTTCGAGACCGAGGCATCCTTTCCATGACAAGCCCTACAGGCTGTGCGGCATCCGAATCCTATCCGTTTCCCGATTTGGAGCGAGGCTTGGTTTCGTCCATCTTCACGCGGACATTAGGAACGAAGAAAACAAAGAGCTGCCTGGCGCTGTGTTTCTCCGAGGCGGAACTGTCGCCGTGCTTCCCATTCTACGGCCAAGGGACTCAGTGGATGAGCGATGGGTCGTCATGACACTGCAAGCCCGAGTACCCGCGGGAAGTCTGTCCTTCATGGAGATTCCTGCAGGCATGACAGATGATGACAAAGATATGGGCAAATCAGGGATCAAAGCAGCGCAGGAGATGAAGGAGGAGACAGGCTTAGAAATTCGAAGGGACGAATTGATTGATTTGACTGGACTGGCACTGCAGGATGCGTTGGCACCAGAGTCGAAACATCTAGAGCGCGCAATGTACCCCAGCCCTGGCGGCTGCGACGAGTTCATGAGACTGTATCTTTGGGAGAAAGAGATGGATCGGCAGGAAATCGAAGATCTGAAAGGGCGACTTACTGGGCTGAGGACGCAGAAGGAAATGATCGAGATTAGGCTATGCAGATACGAAGAGCTTTGGCGGGAGGGAACTCGTGACGCCAAGACTCTAGCGGCTTGGGCGCTCTACGAAGGACTGAAGAGAGCGGGAAAACTTTAGGATGCGCCCTGCTCCCAGCATTGCTTCTTGCCCTTAGCTTTCCAAAATGTACTCGCCTGCAGAATTAACTCACCTATAGGATACAGGATGAAAGTTGAAGGGCGATCCAATTGCAAGGAGGCATTGCAGGGTAGTGTATAGGCCCCAGGAGATGCCGGCGATTCTGGCGCTCCAATCGGATTCAGATCTGGGGGCTTTTCTCAGATCTCCATGAAGATACCTAGTAGAAACTAGCGTATTCTCCATATACAGGACCCTTTCCCAGCTGCTAGAGAAATGGTCTTTGTAGCATAGAAGTCGCTGGCTACTAAGCTCAGCCGGTTACTCCAGAAAAATTGATAGACGCGGAATCGAGCATGCATGAGTTTGGATCAGGAATGTTGGTGAACAGAAGTTGTGCATTATAAGAAGCTAAGGTTACCTAGGTAGATCTGCAGAGTGCAGATGAGGCAAGCCCGGGCGTGTATGGTGCACTAGTACAAAAAGGTAGTTTCGACCGTGGCACTGCGTCCCGTCTAGGCAACTACAGTGCCATTTCAAGCATGCTAGGTCCTCGAAGGCGTGAGAGGTCGCTTCCACCAACAGAATCCACTTCATGGCTATAAGACATCGCCTCATATCGCGATCCCAAACACCTCCACGGGAGGATGGCTATCGGACAACATCATGGGCCCCTTTGTTCACGCCCACGATGGCCGATGTCCGTACTGTGCGTCGACTTCTGGCTTCGAAACCCGCCTTCTCTGGTGGCCGTCTTCCTAATGAGCTGGTGCTGTCTATTCTAGACTGTGCTGAATACCATCCCATTCTCACTTCGGAGCGGACGGAGTGGATGCAAGTCACAGCCGAGCATCCTCCCTATTGCCAAAACGTGCTATATCTTGTCGGGAATCCACTTCCTGTTCCCGGGAATGGACATACTCTAAAGATACTCGATGTCAGGTTCACAATCCAGAGCAGGGATCAAGGCTGGACGACAGAAGATGATCAATGTGCGCGCCTTTCTATCCCTTCCTTTAGTAGTCAAATCTCCTGTCGTCTGCAAAACACCCCCGAAACTCATCAGCTTTGAGGTTGCAACGTTTTCCATCGTTCGGCGTATTCTCCTTCTGCTTTCTGCTACCCACTGTGAACATAGATTCTAACTCCAGCGTCGTGTCAGTGCGTTGAGGCGAGTCTTATAGTCTTTATTCTTCGTATTTCATTGACCCCAGCCCATCCCAGCAGTTTTCTCGTGGACCAATCTCAAGAAAGTCTAGTTCTTCACTTGCTAATTCCATCCCGGCCCATTTAGCCATCCGAAATTCCTCTTCCTGGTTTGAAGTCTCTATCGTTCGCCCTGACGATCTTGCGGAGGATGACGCCGTCCAGATCTCCTATCGTGGCGACTTTCCGGCCGAATACCGAGACTCGTCGCCCACGGGCCTTCACTTCGACTCTCACTCAGGAGCTAAACTTGTGGAGCGAACGACCATGACCGAACGTGTCCGGGACGCGGACCGTGAGCCACAATGGGAGGGGAGTCACACCTGGTTTCTACACGCTAACAGAGTAGCGTACAAAAATGATGTGACGACCGAAGTCGTGTGGCATCGTGGAGGGAATTGGGAAGGAGCAGAGGACGCTGGAAATGGGCAAGGTTTTATAGAGACATTAAAACCCAGGGATCGAATTGTAGTCTGGGTGAGGGCAACGAGGAGAGGTTGGGCAAACAAAGTGGCAAACGTGAAGGTGGATGTGAAGTATAAAATCTTATGATGGGTGATCCTTTCCCCGTTCTCTAAAGGTCTGTATCGAAATGCTCTTGAGCCATCACTGAGAATTCGCGTAGAGCATTCGCGTCAACCTCTAATCAATAAGTGTCTGGGTCAGAGATATACCATTCGCGCTGATGTGTAGTACTTTCTTTCCAACTTCCCTGAGACGCATTGGGAAGTGAGCCATTGGTTGGGCAGAACATGTGGAAGAAAGTCTGCGATGGAGTTTTCCACCACATCCAATCGCATGAGACAAGCTCTGGAAGAGTCTTTGGAAGAGTCCGGGTCTTCCAATCTGAAGGGCATGCCAGCTGCCAGAAATTGAGGAGAAGAAGCTTCGCAAGGACTAAGACTCTTGGATCCACACTGGTGATTATACAGGAGCGAGTTCATATCGTGCATGAATGTTGATTGTCTGTAGTCTAAAGAAGCTGTCTAGCATGGGAGGTAAGGGTCTAGGTAGAACGCGATAGAGAAAGAGTATAAATAAATGGACTCACACATGATGCTAGCAAAGCTTTATACTCTTCAACTTGTACTGGGTGATATTCTCTCCAAGCCCTCGCTAAAACCTTTCCTGTACCCTGTTGCGCCCTTCTAAAGAAATCACAACATCTTAGTCTACGAAGCATGAAATAGCATTCTTTGCGGGCAATATACTACCTCAACATTGTATATTACGACAGAATCTTCGAGGCTGCGAAGGGGAATACACGAAAACAGGTATGCACGTACGGAAGAGGACGGCGACATTGGTGGGGAGCAAGACAGACTGTCGAGCTGCTCCAATATCGATCTCCCTGAGCTCCAATGACGAATATGCGCTCATAGAAGATGGCAAAGGGTGTGAAAATAAAAGCCGACTGTCAGAACATTTGCAGGATTCCTCTTCACTTATTGAATAGCGAGTACGTATATGCAGGAGACGAAGGCAACGGTGGAGAAGGGCAAGATCAGTCGTCGAGAGAATCATTCCGTAAGTATCCGAAGCCCACCCGAGGTAAAGATATCGATATTGCAATAGACAGACGCCCTCTCTAGGGGGGACAAACAAGCAGCCTCGACGCAGAGGTTTATCCTTGAAAGTGGTGATATCAATTTGACGTCAATATCGGTCGCATCAAAACGGACAGAGTTTGCCAGATTTCGGAGCTTTTACCCAGTCGATTGGCAGAACGAGGCTTATGCTTCGGTAGCCTTGAGCAGTTTATGGATAGCCAGGCGTTCCTCGAATCCACTGAATCGGCACAAAATCCAGCAATATCAGAATTCTCCCCTCTGGCCTCTCTTGTTGTTGCTACAGTCCATTGGGCTCTCAGGCTTCGCTACATCGCCTGAGAATACAGCTGGGCGAGAGTAGTGAGACCCGGAGAATCTCAATTCTCAAGACACCTACAGATTCGAGTATAACAGTGCTGACGACCATTTCGTCGCCAGAGTTTTTTGCATTCTTTCCCGCCGGGAAAAGCTGCGATCATGGCAGGATGCTCTGTTTCTTTCTTCAGTCGCGAAGCAGTTTTCCAGTTCTCCAACGAGGGCGGTGACACTTTTGCTTCAGTCCTGTCTGCGTCTGGTACGAAAGCCAATGCGCTTCGCATTCTTTCTATCGTGTCAATCACGGCTAGAAGATGCCCGATACCCTTACCATAGACGTAGCCTACCTGGCGCGTGCCTGATGCGGCTTGTCTGGATCTGCTCCCCACCTTCCCAATCTGCAGCTTCACTCGGTCCAATGATTCGCACCTCACACTCCATTAGAAATCTGTCGCTCTCAGCTACCGTCACGCTGCAAGAACACTTTGGTTCGGGTTTCCCGTAGACTCTTCCGCGCCGGCATTGGTTCGCGCTGCATAAACAGTCTCGATCATGAAAGTCACAATCGAGCCGTATGATCCGGCCTGGGAGGAGGAATTCCAAAAAGCCAAAAGCTCACTAGAAGCCATCCTGAAAGATGTCCAATACATATCGATCGAGCACGTAGGGAGTACATCGATCCCAGGGCTTTTCGCAAAGCCAGTTATAGACATTGATATCATAATCGAGCCATCCTCGCTCATCGCGACTCGCACCGCCCTGGTGGGCGCAGGCTACACCGATTGCGGCGAGATGGATGTCCCAGGTCGCCACGCATACCGTGAGCCAGGCTACGGAAAGCACGGGGCCGCCCACGGGGAGAGAACCACCGGGGAATCCCTGAGGCGGAATACGTATGTGATCATCGAAGGGTGCGCTGCACTGAAGAATCATCTGGACGTAAGGAGGGTGCTATTGGAAGATGCTGCGTTGAGGGAGGAGTACGGGGCCCTCAAGTGCGCGCTTGCTGACAGGGAGTTTGACCATATCGGTGCCTACGTGCGTGAGAAGTCAAATATTTTGCTGAAGATTTTGAGGAGGGCAGGTTGGACAGACGAGGATTTGGCGCCAGTGTTTTCGGCGAATTCTTGATGGGTGTAAAGGTGCTTTGCTATGATGCCCGCTGTAAAAATTTCCTACGCAAGTCAGCCCGGCATAAATCGTTTTAGCGCAATTCAGTGCTTTGGCCGTCACGAACGTAACGCTCCTTGAATCGAATGTAGCATGAGGTCTTTTGGAGTACGCAGATCTTCTTGATTAGCATGAATGGAGCCAGCCGCAATATGAAGACATGCAGTCGGGGAGCGTAGTAGAACCAACAGGGGCTTGATTCACACTGTTTCCATCAACTCTCGCATTTCTTCGATTAGAAGGAGCTCCTTTCTTGTGGGCTTTTGCATATTCAATTTTGCCAAGCGTGCTCTTCCAGGAATTCTTGCTTCAAGCGACTTCGCTTTTTTCGGAACTGTCGGCTCGAGACTCCAAACTCTGCAGAGTATTCAGGTTGGATAAGAACCCCACTAAGCATAGGTGCCTCCCATGAAAAACCACGAGTCTCGTGGTCCTTTTTAAAACTCCTTGGTCGGGGAATATGTTGTATGCTGGCCCCAAGGGATTGGTTTTTGCAGATGGGGAGGCCATGGAGGGGTTGATTGAGTTGGGGATTCCGACTGACAATTCCTCGGTTTCCGTAAAATCTCCGAGCGGCGCACTACCGTTTTTATTTTATTTTATTTTTTCTCTTTTCAGTAGAAGGGACAAGGACGAGAAATGGTCACCCAGAAATGCCCGGGGCAATAATAGACGGCGGCTGTCTTTGCTGTCCGCGATGACGAACGGTTGCGGCACTGGGGTTGCACCTTGTACAGGAGGGGGTATGGATCCTGAAGGGCTTGTGTCAACGCCTTTTTGACATTTCAACTGCAATTTCAGAGATACGTCTATTGAAAGAAGATTGCTTAGACTAAAGGGCAGATATAGTCGAGTGTAGCAATGTTCCTGGAGCCGGGCCATCCCATTCCCGCGGGCTAAAATTGAGCCTTTTTAGATATCGTAACGACTTGCTTAGGTTTGCGTGGGGCGGCTTGGATGCTTCAGAATCTGGCCTCGGATTACATTACTACGCCTTGGGAGAGTTTGCTCATCGCTTCTAAGCAAAAATGTTACTTGGGTTTACAGCCTTTACTCTGCCGTGGGGGATATTTGGAGAGGTGGAAGAAGAAAGGTGAAACTGGAAAGACGATGTAACTGTACAGTGATATTCAGCGCAGTTCATGAAATTAAGCAGATGATGGTATCACGATCTCAATTCGTGGGAATAGTGGAGCAGAGGTCGGCTGCAAGTGTATATGACTGCAGTAGTCTCTGACTTGGTGTAGGGCATCTCTGTCATCACACCTGCTTCTACGAATAGCCGGTTTCAGCTACACGGTACACAAGAGTATGTGTAAGAGGATGTTACCGAATGAATATAAATATTCCAAATCTACTCGGAACCCAACAGCGGCATCCTGAGTAGCACCAACAGCGCTCTGAAAGAGTTCTGAGACGGAGTCTACGTAGGTTTGCTCGGGGATATCGACGCATTTAAAAGTGAAATGAAGGTTGAACAAGTCTGGTAATCGGGGTGACGAGCGAGGCCCCGAGCTGGCTATCAGAGTGAACACGCACGACAGGCACGACAGGCAAGAGTGGCAGGCCAGACTCCTGATTCAGGGATTAAGGTCTGAGCCGCCCCACAGAGAAGACAGAACAGGGACCAGGAGCTCAGCTAGGCTATCGAACAATTTCCGGACCGAAGGCTTGGACTGCCGTCAATCACAACGGGCCCACAGACAAAAGGTGAAGCGGACGGCAGCAACACTTCACATCTGCTATCTCAATGTTTTCCGGTCGAGCAAAGGGTGAGTTGCAACAGTCGGAAGTGTCGGCCATCCAGTCCACTCCGTCCTCCACCTGCCCACTGTGTCGGGATCACGCTAATGCGGGCGTACCTTGTAGCAGGGCTCCTTCCGCCTTCTCATTCGCACATCCTCGCTCGTGACTGCTGCAGCGCGTCTGTAGCGGGTCGCCTCCTGGAAGTCCTCCGAAAGTCGAAACCACGGCGTCATCATCGCAATCCAGACGCAATACCCACCGACCTGAGCCACTGCAGTTGAACGGGTTGTCTGCCTCTGACGACGACTCTTCTCCGCGTCGGCCTGGCCTACGACGGCAGAGTCGATCGCAACCGCAGCTTTCCCAGGCTCCGGAAGCTGCCGTCCGCTGGGGCATCTCGTCTCGACTGTTCAGACCACGAAACTACCCAAAATCACAGTCATCACGCCTCGCCAATCCCATCAATTACGCCCCTCGCTCACAAACTCTGCCAAATCTTCCCGTCGTCCATCCTCAATTGCAAGAGCGAAGTCCTCCACAGCCGACAGAAGGACGAGACAAATATCCTCTGCTCACTCTTCCAGAAAAGAGACGTAGTCGAGTGAGCGCAACAGGGTCCTTAGTTGTACAGCCCAGCCCGACCGCAGAGAGTGGAAGGTCTTCAATCGCTCTTCCAAGAGATAAACGAGCATCACCAGGTAGCCCAGGGCAACGAAATAGTGCCTCTGGGGAATTTGCACGGCAACAGGAGGAACAGCAGGGTGAAGGTCAGGAGGAGGATCCGGGAAACGTAATAGAGCAAAACTCTCCGGAATCTTCCAACGACTCTCCACCGCGACCTAAAGCAGACAAGGGCAAAGGGAAAGCCATCGATATGCCTGAGGAGACTGGTGCTCTAGGTCCTAAAACCACCGATTTCGAAAAAGCAGCCGTTGCAGGAGACGATGCACCTCTCGCACCTCAACCCCACCCGACGTCTTCTGCAGACCCCAACCTTGAAATCGGGTCACAATTGCGAAATGGCTACCAAGCTTCCAGAGCCTCAATTCCCCTGTCCCGACGGCCCTCAACTCTCTCCCGCCTAACGCAGCCTTCCGCCATCGAGCAAACCAACCCCGCGGCTGCTGACCCCACGACCGCCAGCGACGAAGGAGAGTCCTACCCCTGGGGCCCCTCCCACCCTTGCTTCCCCCATCCAAATCCTCATCGTCCGCTCAACTCTCCTCTCTTCGCCTCCACCCGCATCATTCGTGTCCGGCGCGACTGCACTGCCACTTTCCCTCTTCCTCCCCAATCGTCCCAATCCAACTCCAAATCGCATTCCCTCCCGCCTGCTGTCTCCGACCGCGTCCCCGCCTTCACGAACCTCTACCCCGAGATCCTCGCCCCCTGGGTCTCCGAGCCTGCCTTCCGCGCCTTGATCGAAGGCGTCAACTCACACCTCGCGGCAACCTTCAACCCCCTGACCCTCCGCTCCGTCCTCGACTTCCTGCTCTGCGTGCTCACGTGCTGGCTCTGGGAGGATCTAGGCTTGACGCAAGGGCGACGCGGGTTGCGCAAGGTGGAGGGGTTCGTCGAGGGCTGGAACACGGAGAGACGGATGGAGGCGGAGACGAAGCAGGAGACAGACGAGGAGGGAGACGGGCCGGGCTCGTATGCGCGGGTGGTGTCGCTGAGGAGGACCGGGTTCATGGCGCTGGATATTGAGGTGCCGGATCCGGGGGTGGGAGAGGTGGAGGAGGAAGGTGGCAGGAGGAATGGGGGAGATGCTGGGACGCTGGAGAGACCTCAGCCGGTGAGTTTGAGGAGAGAGAGGGACGAGCTGGAGATGGTGGATGGGGTGGGACAGGCGAGATAGAAAGAGGAGGAAACCCATGCCCTACGAAATTGCGTCTCTAGATATTGGGAAAACACGAATTTTGGGTTTATCTGGTGGGAAATGGGAAGGTCTTCGGCGCTTTGAGGAGAAGGAATCACACCATAGCATCAGCGTTGGACATTGGCATTGCATTTCACTGGATCCGGTCTCTTTTAATCGTCTCATTTGGTCCGTTCGCTTGCGATATACCCCCTTCCTTTTCGTGTTGGGTCACAGGCTTGGATTTTGTGACTAGCATTACCACTTATTTCATGACCATACAGTACTAAGACAAGTGTTCGGGTTAACCCCAACAATTTTCCCACGCCAGCGAGCGGACACTTTTTTCGCATGACTGTACGTTTCAGCCTCCGAACCTGTTTACGCGCGTTTTCTTACCTCCCCGTTTCAACCGCCAATGTCACTCTCACATCTCCGGGTTTTGAACTGGTTGCCTTCAGTTGAGACTACGGCCAAAGCCGAGACGGCTCTGACAAAGAGTGATTCGCCTTCACCAGCAACTGTTCTAGGGCAAGTGTCCAGGCAACACCCAGCAATACGTGTTGCAGAAACCCGATGACTTTTACTCGTTGTCCGACATCTTGACCGAGAAGGACCCAGCTGTCCAAGAATGTGATAATTGTGTCCAGGAGTTTCTAGTAACGAAGCGGAAGTTCGGGAACTCGGTTGACTTGGGATTACAAGAGGTTTGTTTCGCAAGACTCAAGAGAATCCAGGTTGACAATGAACACGCGGAGAACGTCTTTCGGGCAATACTCGACCGATATTGAAGCACCAAGCACGACACTGAAGCGCGTTCTGGATACTACGCGCTTATACAGGCCATCTCTGCCGTAATACAAAACGGCATTCTCGCGTTTGCGAATCCCAGGGGACCCCCAATCTTAAATCCTAAAGATCAAACTGATGCGCCTATAAAAGTCTACGAGTTTCTGCAGGTCGACCTGACCGGACCGCTGCTCCCTACCGATCATGTTTTGGCGAACATCTCAATTCTCGCAGTCAGAAAAGTTTTCAAGAGGAGTGCCATCGCCGAGATTACCTCGCA
This sequence comes from Viridothelium virens, assembly GCA_010094025.1. Lineage (NCBI taxonomy): Eukaryota > Fungi > Ascomycota > Dothideomycetes > Trypetheliales > Trypetheliaceae > Viridothelium > Viridothelium virens. The sequence continues at coordinate 392,824 of ML991775.1, forward strand.
TATGCGTTGATGTCGCATGGCCGCTACGAGATCCCGTACTACCCCAAGTGTGCTTTTGCGGGAGGACCGGACGCTGAAGCCGCGCACATCATCCCAGCTAAAGTCTGTAAAGTAGAGGGAGACACTCTTTGGGTCTGGATTTTCTGGGGCTCAGTCTTCCCCAAGAAGACGTTGGCCACTATTTGGTATCTGTGCGGTGGTAAGGCTTGCTGGTCATTGAGAAACGGTGTAATGCTGCCACCTGCGATCCATACACCATACGATAAATTTGCGATCAGCTTTCAACCCAATCGAAGCGACGACCCTACAAATAAGGAACCGGGAGTCTGGACGTGACAGCTACGATTACACTATCATATTCTCCTTGCAAAGAATATCACCCTAAGGGATTGGGCCAGTGATCACATCGGATGCTTAAAGTTCATGACGGGCAAAGACGACAAACATGAAGGGGTCTATAGGATACCAGAGCCTGAAATGATGGTTGAATACAACGCCGCGGTATATCGGGATGAAATTTCGCCTACGATCGTACTGAGTCTCCTTTTATGGAGCGTTCACCATTACATGTATATGCTCGATCACGAATACTACCCTCACGTAATTGAAGGCCATGCCACGCAAGACAGTCTGACTCAACCGCAAGACCGTCTGGCTCAACCCCCGAAGCGCATGACCTACAATACCGAGAAGCTAAAAGCGATAGATGGTCTACAGTTGTAGGTGCTAGTCCAGAATTTTTACAGCGGCACAGGTCAAAGTTTCGCCAGCTCCCGAAAACGCCGGTCCATGGAGGACTCGGAATTGAATGAGAACGAAAGCACAGCCTCAGTAGCTTGATGATAGAAATAGAAAGTTTTCAGCACTTTGAACTTCGAATTAGTTGTTGTAGAATATCAGACCTGGCAGGCATTACGCATGTGCTGGGATGGCACGACATATTGTGTAACGTTAGCTGCCTGCTGCTATTTACAGAAAGGGTATATACTAGACATCAGACATGAAGTTTCAGATAGTGATTATTCTGTAAAGTGATCTGACTGGAAATTACCTTACCGTGGTCGGGGGGTTCCTCAACCGGTAACAATACAATGTTATTTCAATTGTACTGTTATGACTATGTTGGCCCATGTTAAGGCGGCGTTAACATGACCCAACATAGTCACGACAGCAAAAGGAAGGTAACCTTATATTTATTACCAGTTGAAAACCCCCCACTCCGCGGTAAGGTAGACATGGCTCTCTCTGGAGAAAGCCTAGCGCACGGAGTGGGAGGGCAGATCTTGGAGACGAAGTTGAGTGTTGTGAGCTAGTGCTAGTGCCACAATGTGCACGATAAGTCCTTGGCATAATAGACCTCAATATTGCACATTAAAGAAGAGGGGAATGGCAGAGTGAGGGTCTTCGGCGCGACCAAGACTAGCGTAGTATGGCAGGATCAATATGCTGCCGAGGGAGCATTTGTTCGACGACTCATGATTCGGGCTCGGCATCCGCCTCAGGCTCCTCTTTGGCATCATCGAGAATATCGTCTTTGGCAGACTCTTCGGCTTCGTTGTTCGCTGGTGGGAAGCTTAGATGTTTCCAGTCCTCAATCTACAAGAAGTCAGCACGACCCTGGCATGTTTTTGAAGATTCACATTCTAACCTCTTCAATGATCGACCTTAGCCGGTCTCTAATGCTCTCCACAGCGTAACTTCCCAGCAGCAACCTCAATGGCGGATAGGAGCAATGTCCCAACTGCCATACGAGTTCTGCACTTTTGACAGCACTTGTTGGCTGCTGGTCATTAAGCCATGCAAGCATCCGTCTTGCATGTCCTGCTGGTGCATTTGGGCCAGAATATGGCTCACTTGCTGCTTTGACAAGGAAATGACCGAACTTGGGATTCTTCAGGTTGTGCTTCTTCGTCTCTTCAAATGGTTCATCTAGTCGTACGTGACCAGGTTCTACGAGCGTCGGCTTGATGTTGAATGCATCCACTTCGTAAAGCATGCTCTCAATGAGACCTTCCACGGCATACTTGGTGGCGCAGTATGGACCCAGACCAGGTACGCCGAGAGCGCCAGAAGTGCTGCTAAAGATGAGGTAACGGCCAGAGTTCTGAGAGCGAAAGTATGGTAATGAAAGTTGGATGATGTTCAAAGTGCCCATGAAATTGGTCTCGAACTGATTTCGTAAATCATGTTCGTCCTGATCCTCGCAAGCGCCAATGACTCCTGCAGGAAAGTCTTAGTTTAGTAGACTGTGGTCAAACCTGCGATTGGCTGCTTACCATAACCAGTACAACTGGTGTCGGTTAGTAAACTAGAGGCAGCTATTGTGTGTGGACTTCGTACTTAACAATTATATCAATTCTTCCCCAACGCTCCAAGGTTTGCTTGATGACGGCATTAACTGTTTCTCGTACTCTTACATCACAGAGCAGGCCAAGGCAGTTTTCATGCCAACCCTTCATCTGCTCTGCGCTATTCTCGATGGTTCGCCCCACGGCAGTGACCTTGTCACCGTGAGATAATGCCGTGCGAGCTACAGAACCCCCCATGTGGCCGGTAGCGCCGAAGATCTACAGATGCAGGCATGAGTCAGGATGTCAACATTTCTTTTCGCATTTTTGAACGAATGGAATAGCGGAAAATAGACAAGGAAGCAGGGGTTTGGGGCCACACGTGATAAAGCGTGGGATAGATAAAGAAGAGACCGAACGTACCAGCCATACAAGCTCTTGAGCGGGATTGGAGTCGGTAGGTGGATCACATGTCGCGGGCAGCCTCAGCTTGTCGGTGCGAGGAGCGTCCGATGGCGAATTCGCATCCTCGGCCATGAGACAACAGGAAAGAATAGCGCCCGAAGAACTCCATAGAGAAGAGAGGAATAAGAAGAGAGACTACAGGTGGTTGGCCACGTTGTCGTCGTCAGTATCGCGCTGCATCAGGTGCGCGTGCGAAATGCCAATCCCACCTCGGCTGCTGACCGCCTTCAACTGCCGTCATTGGCTGCTGTCATACTGACAATTATTCGAGATGCACAATTGAGGCATATCAACACTTTCTCAGATGTAGAAATATGTCAAAGGAGCTGAGTACGTCCTCCATGTATGCATTCATCTCAACTCTGCTGACCCCCGCCAGACCCAGCTCCACCATCGCCATCATCTTCTCATGGCTCCTCGTACGCCCCACTATCAAAGCCCAATCCTTCCCCTAGCTAACCCTCTCAAGTCTCTCCTTCACCCAAGGCTTCCTCCTCGGCCAGCTCACAATCTCCATCCTAATCTTCATATTCATTAAATTCTTCATCTTTGGTGAACCACCCCCAGCCGACCTCCGCGCTTCCCACCGCGCCTCCCTCCGACACCAACGCACCCTCTCCCACGCCCGTCGCCAAGCCGCCTCCTCTACCTCCTCTCCCACTACTACATCCACAACTACACCCCCCTCCCTCCTTCGCAAACGCTCCTCTCGCGTCCTCCTCGGCCGGCCCCAGACCGCCTCACCCCTTCCCACCGCGACCATCCTCGCCAAAACCTATTACAACGTCGCCGCGCACCAGCCCGAATCCCTCGACTGGTTCAACGTGCTCGTTGCGCAGACGATCGCGCAGCTGCGGGCTGATGCCGTCCAAGATGACGCGGTGCTGGCGCAGCTGACTGAGGTGCTGAATCGGCCTGGCACGAAACCGGAGTGGGTTGGGGAGATTAAGGTCACGGAGATTTCATTGGGCGAGGAGTTTCCGATTTTGAGTAATTGTCGGGTGGTGGCGGTGAGCGACGAGGATGGAGTAGGTGGAGGTGGAGGCGGTGGGTTGGATGGTGGTGGGGGAGCGAGAGTGGATGGGGCGAAGGATGGGAGGTTGCAGGCGAGAATGGATGTGGATTTGAGCGATACGATTACCTTGGGAGTGGAGACGAAGCTGGTGCTGAATTATCCCCGGCCGGTGAGCGCAGTGCTGCCGGTTGCATTATCGGTCAGTCTGGTGCGGTTTAGTGGCACGGTATGTGTGCTTGACTTTGCTCTATTTAGGCTTGTGCCTCCCAAAAAGCCAGATACTAATTTCAACCGGCTACAGCTCTCCCTTTCCTTCACTCCTGCCCCTCCGTCACCCTCACAATCTTCCTTCCCTCATAACACCTCCTCGCATCCCCTGAACCCTCCACGTACGCCCGCGTCCTCCGGCCCCACCGGCCAACTCCTCACCTTCACCTTCCTCGACGACTACCACCTCGACCTATCCGTCCGCTCCCTCCTTGGCTCTCGCTCTCGTCTCCAGGATGTGCCCAAGATCGCCCAGCTCGTCGAGGCCCGCCTGCACGCCTGGTTCGACGAGCGCTGCGTCGAGCCCCGCTTTCAGCAGATCCAGCTGCCGAGTCTCTGGCCCCGGAAGCGGAATACGCGGGGTGGCGAGGGAGAAGAGGAGGATGAGCTGGAAAAAGAGGGAGGGGCGGAGGAGGAGGGGAAGAACGAAGTAAGGGTGAAAGGAAATGAGAGGAAAATGGCGAGGGCGAGGAGTGCGGGTCTTCTTGACGAGGGGAAACTGGCGGCCGAAGGAGAAAAAATCTGGGAGGCCGAACAGAGGGCACAGAGGGCAGAAAGGATGGCGGAGGGAGAAAAAGACGGGATGCGGTGGAGGGGAGCGAGCAGCCGGGATGTGAGTACCAATCGCGGCAGAAGCAGCGAAGACACTTTGCGGATGCCGGGGGGGATGCCTGGTATGGTCATGTCGTGATGTGGATTCGTTGCATTTGTTTCTTCTATTCATGCATAGCGTCGCGGAAAAACTCTCCTCATGGCAGCGTGCAGCTGAGCATACCCAGTTAGCATTGGGAGGCGTCTGTATACATGAAATTTAGACACGGTAGAATAGGGGAATAAGATTTCTAAATTTCTATCCCACAGCTGGTGCTTTCAACATGCTGTCATCAAGAATGGCAGCTGCTGAACTGCAGAGCATATCGTGACAAAGTCCCCCGAAATTCAGTCCGGCATCATCTATCTCGGACCTGTATGCTGGATCTTCCTACCGCAAGGCCTATGCAGCAAGATACCTCTCAAGATACTTCCCCCAACGCCACGTACTGCAGGAAATGGAAGACGTTCGAGACTCAACTTCAACGCAATCACAAACATGTCGGACGACTATGAGATTTGAATTCGCCGAAGTAGGTCGTTACTGACAAAGATCAGTCCTCGTGTGGCAAGATGTTTTGGTGGCTCTCTGTGAAGAGATTTCAATAGGTAGATAACAGAAATGCCCCCGCAGGAAGAGTAGAGCTACCTGGCTACAAGGAGGAAGCTGTGGGCATAAGGGTCACTGGAGCAGTGGCTGCGTTTTCAGAAGCTGCTTGGTCTTCAGAGATTTCCGTAGTATCTTGTCGAGGGTCCTGTACACGACGGGAACGTGCTTCATCAAACGAGCTCGTGGTCTCGGTCTTGCCAGGTGAGTTTGTTTCTGAAGTGCAACCAGCAGGAAGAGGAGATTTTTGCGGCTGAGCGATAGTCCAAGACGCGACTGGATTCGAAGACTCCGAGGCGGCACCAGGAGTAGACTTCGACGTGGAAGCGACTTGCTCGATAGGCTGCATTGTGATAGGCGGCGGTCGTTGCATTCGGACCACGATTGTGTCAGAATCTTGATCATCGCTCATGCTAGGGTGGAAGCCGTTGACGGTCGATGGTACTGAGGTGCTATTGGGACGGGTCGACGAATGAACAAGCGGATGCCCATTTGCTTCCTGCTTACTGTCTCCAGACGGTGTTCGATATTGGAGCTTCACAACTAGACTCCTGGGTTCGAAATCATCTTCATCGGAGCTGGCATCGTCATCTTCTTCGTTGTCATCAAGTCGATCATCAACGTCGTCGTCATCACCTCCATCCCATTCACCACCGCTTGACATTGCGTCTTCTTCGTCATCCATCTCATCCAACTCATTGTAACCAGCAATGTGTTTGCGTCCCTTGCCCCAGCCATTGGCTTGTTTTGGCCCGCCTGATCGCGTCGCCCTGCCTTGCTGTCGCGGGGCATCTGAAAGTTCAGAGCCATCGTAATCTCCTGAAGCAGGAGTGGGCTGATTTGTGATCTGGCCGCTGTGCATGGTTTCTCCATAAACACCACCCAATCTTGATCGTACGTGACGGCCACTTGCCGTGACGACAGACTTATGAGCATCAGCTGGTGTAGTGACGCGAGTCGAGCGGCGAGTGGAGGTGGCATCTGATGCATCTGCTTCGTCGTCGGAGTAGGTGTACTTCAACCTTTTTCCGCGGGTGCGACCCTCATACAGGGAGAATCCGGGTTCTGGCCTTAAGAACTGTGCTTTGCGTTGTTGGCGATATTCGCGGCGCTTTCGCCTCTGCAAGACGTTAGCTAGCTATTCAATACCTTACATTTTGGCAGATTTGAAGTGCTTACCTCTTCACCTGCCTCAAACCGCGGAATCGCATTCTTGAATCGTGCACTGAGCGTACGAGCATTCTGAGAGTCGTCATTCTCCAATTTATTTGCAAGTTCCTTAAGCTCATCAAGGTCCCCGGCAATGCTCCACCACGTATTTTTCTTGGAGTATGGGTTACTTTCACGGTATACTCGGAAACTAGTGTCCTGTGACCCTTCGATGAGATAGTATTGCCTCTTCTCACCGTCTCGACCCCACCGTGGTATGTTGAGTGGCACGACAGTATCATCATTGTTTTTGCGGTATTTGTACGACTCTTTGAGGAGGGCGGAGACTGCTTCGGAGGAGTTCAAGCACCAGAGAATCAACGTCCTCAGTAGGTTGAGCTATAGAAGTCAGCGTGATCTCATCTTCAAGCAGTCGAGAGTACATACGCGCCGTCCAGGATCTAAATCGACAAAAGTCTTGGAACCAGGGATTGGGTTAAGGCCGTTCCACGACCGGGGCCATTGCGATTTGTTTGATAGTAATGCTTCTTCAAGTGCTCGTCCATGATGCCCTCTCCTGCAGAAGTTATTGATTTAGCTGTTGCGTTCACGTCTCTCGGCATCGAGGATTTGGGGGGTACAAACTCTACATTCTTCTTCCGATTGAGGACCAGACTGAGAAGAGCGCAAAGTAATTCCTCCACTTGTGGGCTAGGTAGTGTATCCACTACTCCTCGTTCTATGTCTTGTGGTCCGAAGTCTTGTAATTTGCTGGGAAAGCAAGTACTGAAACGTGATCGGAATGCTACGATAAACTAGAGCTCGACCGCAATACGACGACGTTAGCTATCGCGTTGCTCCACGATGACGCGTCAAAAGCGTGATAGCGAGCCGGGAAAGACGTGGCAATCGCATTGACGACTTACAGGAATGTCCGGATTGTCTGCAAGCACCTCTTCGTGAGGTGGTGACGCGCTACGCTTTCGTTTGGAGCTTTTGCGTGCTTCATCTGAAGAGTCAGCGGTCGCGCCTTTGCGCCCTGCATCAATCTCCATAGTCACCGAGACCTCATCGTCGCTTGATGGAGGTGATGACAGCGAGGAAGAGTCTGACATTTTATACGTCAGCGTTGCGGTTGAAGAAGGAGCTTGGGTGGTCGACGTGGGAAGTTCCTTCCGCTAAAGGCGTGGAAGGGCGTGTGCAGAACAGCAGCGGGATCGACGCCAACACGTCCGGGCATTGAAAGGAAGCTTATCAATTGGCAATCAAGAGGTTCAAAGTCACGTCAGACACGCCCTTGTAAGGTGAAACCCGCCTGAGAGCGATGCTGATCTATATTGTACTCTAAGTCCTGATATCACTGTATTCCTTCCGAACTGTATTTCTGGTATCTCAAAATCAGCTCCAAGGCATTGACGCAGTAATATCCGCCGACTCCACCATCCGTGCGAAATGCCTCATCACAATATCAGTTCAAAACGGGTGACTCAGACTCTATCGAATAGCAAGCAGGACTGCGTTATCAGGACCAGAAATTCCGGATAATGGAGCAGAGCAAAGAAGACTGTATGCCAAGAGACGTGACTGAAAGACGTTACTCCTGCCGCTTTTAGTTTGCTGCCATACGAACAAAGATTCCCAAAAGGGCTCCCAGTGCATTGTAAGGAGTCCGCGGCATGACTGGAAAGACTTGCCTCAAAGAAATAGAAATAGCTTGCCCGAACTATGTTGCAGAGAGGGGGAGAGAGAAAGAAACACAAAAATGACAAGCAAGGACAACAATCGCTTTGATTGGATGTCCCGACCGCGAGTAATAAAGGGTGGATAGGAAGCTCAACCATGTGACGTTTTCTTCGTGCTTTTGAAATGAAAATGAACACTCCCCAACTCAAACAAGAGCCATGGAAGTCCACGTACCAGCAGTCATTGCAATAAAATGCGCAATGTAGTATTTTCTCATGGTAATAAAATTCGTAAGTCGTGACAGAGACGACGAAGCTTGTAGATGCACAGCTGAAGCTTCTCTAGAGCAAACCAAACAAGACAGACTATACTAGAGCTGGGTTCTGAAAAGCTTCAGGGACGTAATGTACAGTCCATGGAATTCTTGTTCGCAAGTTGTTGGTAAGTAGTCAGTTCAGGAGTTTCCGAAGCCTTCGCGATCATGGAATGGTTGTGGTGTCCGGTCGCACGCTTAGTTGGTAGACTCAGCACTTTTGCTACAGCGACTGCTGCAGAACTCGCGCCACAGAATATCGTATAATTAATATCACACAGTGAATGCATCCACAGCATTAGATCTTCTAGAGGAGATCGTGGGACCGTTACGCATGGAATCTGCAATGTAAGAAGACGAGAATTCTACACGAATCAAGCATTTGAGACAGAGAGGAATTACTCATGCGCTACTAAAAGAGCCGTAGTACGACTTCAGGCCTACCTTGATAAGGTTATCTTCACCATGAGCGGCGTTGAGTTGTCGGGAGGTGGTGGTTGTTCTGTTCAGGGATGTTGTCGCGCAAACATTTCTCCGGCTGCCGAGCCCTGACGCACGAACAAATGCATCCAAGACGAACGATACACTGCGCTTCAGTAGCTTCTCGATTTCCCTCTCCATTGACACCAGCTTTTCGACCATGGGAAGAGTGATTAGAAATCAGAGGGCATGTTCTCATCTACCAAACTATTACGACGAATTGCTAATTTGAATACCAGAAAGGTCGTGGGTCAATCTTCAAAGTGGGCGAAGACCTATCTCTGTCGTGCAGGTCTCAGACTAACTGAATACTCAAGGCCCACACCAGACTCAACAAGGCGCCCGCACTCTTCCGCGGCTTCGACTACGCTGAGAGGTAATTAAATCAGGTCGTTGGGATTGCGTTGCGGCTCACAAGACCAAACCAGGCATGGCTACATCCGCGGTGTCGTGAAGGATATCGTTCACGATCCCGGCCGGGGTGCTCCTCTTGCAAAAGTCGCCTTCCGCGATCCATATCGGTACAAGTTGCACACAGAAACCTTCATCGCCAATGAGGGCATGTACTCTGGCCAATTCATTTACGCTGGAAAGCACGCAAGCTTGACGATCGGCAATGTCCTACCTCTAGGTTCGGTCCCAGAAGGTACTGTTGTGACAAATGTGGAAGAGAAGCCGGGCGATCGGGGCGCACTTGGACGAGGATCAGGCACTTACGTCACGGTTATTGGACACAATCCAGAGGAGGGCAAGACAAGGGTTAAGCTCCCTAGTGGAGCAAAGAAGGTTGTTAAGAGCTCTGTACGAGGAATGGTAGGCATTGTTGCAGGCGGTGGAAGAACAGACAAGCCGCTTCTGAGTAAGATTGCGTTCATGGTGAAGATACCTGAGCCGAGACTGATGGAAGAACACAGAGGCCTCAAGAGCGAAGCATAAATTTGCAGTCAAGCGTAACTCATGGCCGAAGACCCGTGGTGTTGCCATGAACCCAGTCGATCATGTAAGCTCTGTTTTCTCATTCACCTTTCCTGATATAGAAACTAAACCTTTCCAGCCTCACGGTGGTGGTAACCATCAACATATTGGTAAAGCGTCGACAATCTCTCGCTATGCCGCTCAAGGTCAAAAGGCTGGTCTTATTGCTGCTCGGAGGACAGGGTTGTTGCGTGGTACTCAGAAAACGAAGGACTGAAAGGATCGAGGCGATAGCTTTCTTTGTGGGAATCTTCATGGTCATCCTTTGTGGATTGCAGCATTCGGGCTTCCTAAGGCGCTCCTGTGCATTGTAGTTTTTATGATATCATGGGCCGATGCCAAATATATACCATTGTCCCCACTGCATGATTGTGAGATCTGGCACTGCGCAACTATACGACCTCTCGCTGATGTCGGACAAATGTTTGACCCCACTGACGGTCGTATGGGAGGTAAGCAGGGGCAGGGCAAGCTTCGACCATCGGTTAACTCCTGAATCTAGCGCGCGGTTAGGTCTTAACAGCATGAATCCGATTCAGGGGCTAGGTTTCTCATTGATGTCGCAAGCTTTCTGGGGGTGTGACACGAGTAGCAAATCGGGCTACAGTCTCGCCGAAAATATGGTGCTCTTGCTTTGGTCGCGGCTCCCTTTGTCCCACAACGAGTTTGCTAAGGTAGTTCATTACGTGGCTGTGTAGCTTTCGAACACTTCTTTCTCACCCGGCGAGCGCGCATATCTTGTTCACTCACCCAAGTTCTATTCAGCACGTTCGTTCTTAAGTTTTGGGGCTTTTTGGATCAGCAGATTGTGTGGATCTCACTGTGCATCAGACGGGACCCCTGCACATCCGTGCCTCTCCAACATTTCATCATCATCCAGATCACCTACATCACCCGCCCGCAACCGCTCGTTCTAATTGCAACTCGTCGCCTGCCACGCCTGTTCGCATACAGCAAACGCCGCCTGGTGCAGGCATTTCACCCTTTACACGACCGCTCGTCACGTGTGAAGAATCAACTGGAGCCATCTATTGTTCAATGCTCAGTAGCCGGGCCAGCATATAGTCAATCTATAATTCCCTTTACGCCAAGCTCCTACTTTGCTCTTTCCCTCACCTTAGTGTTTTTCCGTTTCCGCGAATTCCTGTCGACCAAATGATCATGAACAAGAAGCTCGACAGATTCAAGCAATGGGCGGGGGAGAAAGTGGGGGGAGAGAAGAAAACCGACACATCCGACGACTTTAAGGCTTTGGAAGCTGAGATGACTCTAAGGCATGAAGGTAATATCCGGAAAAGCTAGTGTATCTATTCATGAGGTTAATTGGTCCAAAGGCATGGAAAAATTACACAAGTCAATGACTGTCTACACCAAATCCATCTCAAAGCGTAGTGAAGGCGATGATAAGGAGAAATCTCTTCCAATCGGGTATCTTGGCACAACAATGATTCATCATGGAGAAGATTTTGAACCCGAGTCCGAATTCGGGAGTTGTTTGACGAGTACGTTGCACGCGTCTCGAAACATCTTTCGATAGAGCTAACGAACCTCAAGCCTTTGGTCGAGCTCACGAGAGAATGAGCCGAGTCCAGGAGACACTAGTAGCTCAGGCAAGCACGACTTGGATGGAATCGACGGAGCGCTCACTTACCCAAATGAAAGAATACCAGGTACTGATCCCGTTGCTTGCTAGAAAACAGGGGCCCCACTGACTTATTGTAGACCGCTCGCAAAAAACTCGAACAACGACGTCTCGCCTATGATACCTCACTGACCAAGATGCAAAAGGCAAAGAAAGAGGATTTCAGGGTCGAGGAAGAGCTTCGTTCCCAGAAGGCTAAATACGAGGAGTCGAATGAAGACGTCTATCGCAGGATGGAAGATATTAAGGAAGCGGAAGTTGAGAGCGTCCAGGATTTGACCTCGTTTCTAGAAGCGGAATTGGCATATCACGACAAATGTCGAGAAATCCTATTGCAGTTGAAACGCGATTGGCCTGCGAGGTAAGAATATGGAATTCACATTTGTTGTCCGGGACCAGCTGATGTCTTCTAGCACTACTACGGCCATGAATAGTCAGCGGAGCGGACGCTCTCGTTCAGAGACCGCGCACTCTTATGCAGACCGTTTCAATCCAGTAGAGGAAGAGCCTCCTGTGCCTGAGCCAAAGGCCCGGATTGGCTCCATTCGCCAGACCTCTGGCTCGGCCAGCAGCTCACCTCGCCGAGAACTTCCGGGATTTGACTTTTCTGGCCGAGCGGGGAACGGTCGTACATCCACCTTCGAGGGACCTCTTCGCGTCCAGAATGCAAGGGAAGCGTCACCACTGGGTGGGGCTCGTCTAGCTCGTGTGCCTACGGAACCTATAACCAGTCGGCCACAGCTGCGACAAGTGCAACCTCCTCCACCAGCGAGCGCCTTTGCGGACAATGAGGACGACCTCCAGGGTGGGATCAGTCCTGCGAGATCTGCCTCACCTGCTGCGTCCTATACCAGCGTCAGTTCTCGTGCTGCTAGCATTTCGAACCATGACAATCCTTTGTCACGCAAGGCACCTCCACCACCACCTCCTCCCTCTAGAGGAAAGAAGCCGCCGCCGCCTCCGCCAATGAAACGAAGTGCGTTGAGCACCTCCGAGGTACCTTATGCTTGATGATGGCCTGTTCTACGAAGCAGAATACAACGATGGAACCGGGCAGGACTGTAGGATATCGGTCCTGGGGGCTCGGAATCAATGACAACGAACGTCACCAATTGTTGTCTTTGTGGCGTTGGTGGATTTCTTTGGTATAAAGCATAGAGCTGGGCGACTGAATGCTGTACATAAAACCTCGAGCACCTATTGTTTTTCTAATGCGGACCGCTGGACAGTCCAAGCTTCAATTACACAATATCCAAAGACTACGGGGACATGTATGAGTGTCTACTGTATGCACACACGTACGTGTAGAGTACCTAGGCCAGGTACCTTATCTTATGTACGGAGTACGATGCACCAATAATGATGAGTGAGGATCGTGGATAGGTCGTAGCCTGATTCGGACTAGTGCGGAGGAGAGCGAACAGCGGAAAATCCTGGGGCCGAGCAATGCGTTGCGACTCCTTCCTCACGCAACACGCCAGCGACCAGCGCAAGACCCATCGGCCACTCAACCTTGACGACCCCCACCATCAAAGAACACGTCCAGATTGCCCCTCAACGCCGCAACACGCGTGATCGCTATCTTCTCCCTTCCCAAAACGCTTACCCACAGCCTTGTCAGGCCGTCACGCTCGCTACCACGCCACTCAGCTTCGACCGCGACCTGCCTAACTGCCTTCCTCCGCAACATCACGCTCCCGGCACTACCTTTCACCGTCGCGACCTATTCACTACCCCGCCAAATCATTCAATCCCCAACCTCGAGAGAAGCCAGAGTCAGCGCGCAAGACTTGTGCGCCTTGCACCTGATTCGTCAATAACCCATCTCGTCGCGCTGCCCTCAGCCGGCGGCAGAACCGCCTCGGGGTGCTCTGACCACAACACATGCAATTATAAAGATCCGCTCACCTTCAGGAGGTATGAACGGCACCACGGGACCGGTGCAGTCTGCGCCGGCCATGCCGCAGCAAGGCGCAATGCCATTAGGGGGCCAAATTACTCGCGAATATATTCAACAAGCTTTTCATGTATGTCTCATCATTTCCCCAACCAAAAGGCTCTACTTATATCTCGAAGAAATTCCAGCAAATGAGACAGCAAGGTGTCGCCGAAACAGACCCAGAGTATATCAAGCTTCGAAATCTACTCGCCGCCGTCCAACAACAGCAGAAGTATCAGCAGCAAAAGGCAATCCACCAGAAACAGCAACAGGCTCTTGCGCAACAGCAACGGCAACAGCAATCAAATCAAGATGCTCAGCCGAATGGAGTCAGTCAAAATGTCAATGGCTTCAAGCCCACCACACAACTTACCACAGACGGTCAGAATATGCAGAACGGACAGCCTCAGAATAACGCGTCTGCCCCACACGCTCAAGCCTTACCAACGAGTAAAGTGTCAGGCGGGTCGCAAATGTTTAGCCCCGAACATCTGACCACCTTGCGGAATCAGATTGCAGCTTTCAAGACCCTTTCCAAAAATCTGCCCTTACCGGAAATGCTCCAGGCACAGCTGTTTCCTTCTCGGCAAGCAAAGAAAGCACAGGCATCTTCTGACACTCTCGCAAACGCCTCTCGCACTCTTGACGATGCTTCCAAAGCCCTTTCTGGCGGCGCCGTCCAACCTGTCGACGGAGAACAGATGGAGGGAACTCTTGATCATCATGTTTTCGATTCCTTCAGGTCCCCATTCGCGCCAATTCCCGAATTCGTCAACTATTCCGATCATCGCTGGAGACAAAGGCGGGATATAGTACCGAGCATTTTCCCTGTTGGAGTGGACATCGATCGGGCGAGGGAGGAACGGGAGAATATTGTGTATAATCGCATCATCGCTCGCAGAGCCGAGCTCGAGAAACTGAATGCGAGCATTGGGTCGTGGGACACTAGGAAATCTATCACATCAGAAGACAACACAGATCTGAAACTGAAGGCCATCATCGAATACAAGAAGCTCTGTCTGCTGCCCAAGCAGAGAGCTCTAAGGCAACAGATTGCTCGGGAAATGGTTCAGTCCGACAACCTTGCTATGACAGTTAACCGGTCAATGTATCGTCGGGTGAAGAAGCAATCCCTACGTGAGGCACGCATCACCGAGAAACTCGAAAAGCAACAGCGCGATGCTCGTGAGTCCAAAGAGAAGAAAAAGCACACGGATTTCCTCCGCGCGATTGTCACGCATGCTCACGATGTACAAAAAGAGGCCAATAATCAGCGCCAGAGAATACAGAAGCTGGGCCGTGTTATGTTATCCACCCATCAGACAATTGAGAAGGAAGAGCAGAAGCGAGTCGAGCGGACTGCGAAGCAGCGTCTACAGGCCTTGAAGGCCAATGACGAGGAAACATATCTCAAGTTACTTGGACAAGCCAAGGACAGCCGTATCACACATTTGCTCAGCCAGACGAATAACTTCTTGAAACAGCTTTCTGCCTCGGTCAAAGAGCAACAACGTGGCCTGGCGGAACGCTACGGTGACAGAGGTGCACCAGAAGAAGAGTCGGACGAGGAAGAGGGCGAAGAGGACGAGGAGGGCGGCACAAGCAAGAAGGACTACTACGAAGTTGCCCATCGTATCAAGGAGGAAGTACCAGCGCAATCCACGAATCTTGTGGGAGGCTCCCTCAAAGAATATCAATTAAAAGGCCTTCAGTGGATGATTTCGCTCTACAACAATAATCTCAATGGTATTCTTGCGGACGAGATGGGTCTTGGCAAGACCATCCAGACAATCAGTCTCGTCACATACCTGATCGAGAAAAAGCAACAGCCAGGTCCTTATCTCGTCATTGTTCCTCTCAGCACCCTTACCAACTGGAACAATGAATTCGAGAAATGGGCTCCGTCTGTCAAGCGCATCGTGTACAAAGGTCCGCCTACGACACGAAAAGCTCAACAGCAGCAGATCCGATGGGGCAACTTTCAGGTTCTGTTGACGACCTACGAGTTCATCATCAAGGACCGGCCAATCTTGAGCAAGGTGAAATGGCTTCACATGATCGTTGATGAGGGTCACCGGATGAAGAATGCAGAATCAAAACTGAGCAGCACCATCACGCAGTACTACACCACCCGATATCGGCTCATTCTGACGGGAACGCCTCTTCAGAACAATCTTCCGGAACTATGGGCACTTTTGAACTTTGTGCTGCCCACAATCTTCAAGTCAGTCAAGTCCTTTGACGAGTGGTTCAATACACCATTTGCGAATACTGGTGGTCAAGATAGGATGGAACTTAGTGAAGAAGAGCAATTGCTCGTGATTCGTCGTCTCCATAAAGTGCTTCGACCATTCTTACTTCGCCGTTTGAAGAAGGATGTAGAGAAAGACCTTCCTGACAAACAAGAGCGCGTCATTAAGTGCAACTTTTCCGCTTTACAGGCCAAATTGTATAAACAGCTTATGACAAATCAAAAGCTCACAGTTGGCGACGGAAAAGGTGGCAGGACTACCATGAAGGGTTTAAGCAACATGCTTATGCAACTCCGAAAGCTTTGCAACCATCCTTTTGTTTTTGAGGAGGTAGAAGACCAAGTCAATCCGAACCGAGTCAGTAACGACCTACTCTGGAGGACTGCTGGTAAGTTCGAGCTTCTAGACAGAATTCTTCCGAAGTTTGCGGCAACTGGCCATCGTGTTCTCATGTTCTTCCAAATGACTCAAATCATGAACATCATGGAGGACTTTCTACGATTAAGAGGCTTCAATTATCTACGTCTCGACGGGTCTACCAAAGCGGATGACCGTTCCGAGTTGCTCAAACAATTCAATGCGCCGGACTCACCCTACTTCTGCTTCCTGCTCTCCACTCGTGCCGGTGGCCTTGGTCTGAATTTACAGACTGCAGATACCGTCGTCATTTACGACTCCGATTGGAATCCTCATCAAGATCTTCAGGCCCAAGATCGTGCTCATCGCATCGGCCAGAAGAATGAAGTCCGAATTCTTAGACTCATCACTTCCAACTCGGTTGAGGAAAAGATTCTCGAACGGGCACAGTTCAAGCTGGATATGGATGGCAAAGTCATTCAGGCTGGCAAATTCGATAACAAATCCACGAACGAAGAACGAGACGCTATGCTTAGGGTCATGATGGAATCCGCCGAAGCAGCGGACAATCTCGAGCAAGACGAAATGGACGACGATGATCTCAATGTTATCATGATGCGTTCAGAAGAGGAGCTGACGACTTTCCAGCAAATAGATGCTGAACGTGCAAGGACTGATAGATATGGTCCAGGCCGTAAATTTCCACGCCTTCTCGGTGAAAACGAGCTTCCAGACATCTACCTGCATGATGAAGCTCCAGTCGTGCAAGAAGTCGAAGAAATCTTCGGCCGCGGCGCGCGAGAGCGCACTCGCGTGAAGTACGACGACGGGCTTACAGAAGAGCAGTGGCTGGACGCTGTCGACAATGACGATGACACTATTGAAGAAGCCATTGCACGCAAACAGGCTGCAAAGGATCGTCGCGCTGTGAACAAGGAGAAGAAGCAGCATGGTCCGGGAGCAAGCACGCCTGCGGATTCTCGTGATAGTTCCGAAAGCCCTGCCCCACAACCGAGGAAGCGCGGGCGTAAGCCAAAGGATGTCAACAAACGCAAGGTTGACGATGCGGCACTGGATTCGGACGCTCTTACTGCACCTGCGAAGAAACGCGGGCGACAAGCCAAAGTCGTGGAAACCCTCTCGCCTGAAGATCGTATCACTCTCCAGAATATCCTCGACTCGGTACATAACAGTCTCAATGACCTCGAAGAGACAAGTACGGATCCGGATCTTCCAAATCGTGGTATCATCGACCCATTCCTGGAACTGCCGCCAAAGAATGATTATCCGGATTACTATATGATCATCAAGAATCCAATCTGCATGGCGCAGATTACAAGAAAGATCAACCGTAAGGAGTATCAGAATCTCAAGCAGTTCAGACAGGACGTTGGCTTGCTTTGCAATAACTGCAGAACTTATAATGAGGACGGAAGCATACTCTACCAGGATGCCAATCTCATCGAGGTATGAGCGCTTCGGAAATGCAAGTCCTTGTGGCCCTACTGACTATGGTGGTAGGAAACGCTAGTGAAGAAACTGAAGGAGGAAACCGAAGGTCATCCTGAGTTCGCAGACTTCGACGATAGAACGTCGTCGACTGGCGATGGTCGATCAACTGCGCCAATTTCCAGCGTTGGGACGCCTTTGGCATCTGGCGGAACGAATTGTACGTGTCTATCGCTTCCCTTGACAACGAAGACGTCGAGCTGACCATTTGACAGAATGAATAAATTTCCTTAACAATGCAATCGCATTGGAGATACCTTTGACACATCACTTTGAAATCGGGAGCCTTAGAGGAGTTGGCTAATCACTGGCCATACGGGACTGCCTTGGGGGAAAATGGATACACTTAGTTCTCACTTTTGTTACTCTTCCGATACAAGTCCTCCGGTCACTCATGTTCCTTTGCAACCCTAGAGACAGGAGAATTGACGTGCAAGATACAGGCAAAGGGGTGGCTGTTGAGATTATTTCCATTCAGCACAGGACTGCTGCCGCGTTTTTTGTATTTGAGTAGTGTATTCTACACAGAGTAGGCCAATGAGAAGACCTTTTCAAAATGTCAACATACTAGAGTATGTCTATCCGAGTAGTTTTTATGAATCGAAGAGAGACCTCAAAACTTTAACCATGGGGAGGCTTCTTACCGGCCAGGCTGTTCAGTCATACCAAAGCAAGAGCCTCTAATCTAAGCGTTCAGGCCCTGTCTTGGTCTCTTGCCTGCGATTCCATTTCACGCAGTCCTCAAATCGAACCCCCTTTCCCCCGAAAATATCGAGAGCACTCCCGATTGTCAGATCCACTAACCCACCGCTTAAACGCTTCACATTCTCGAGGTCCTCGATGCTACGGCCGCCGCCAGCATATGTGATGGCAAATGGCTGGTATTCGGCAGGGACGGAGCGGCACCACGTGCCAAGGCAGGCAACAAGCTCGTTGTCTATGCCGCGTTGAAGACCCTCTTTGTCGGCGGCGTGGATGAGAAGTTCGGAGCAGAACGGTGCGAGGACGTGGATAGAGTCTAGATAGGGAGCGAGAGCGAACGCGTTAGTCGCCTGAAGGGCGGTTCTCAAGCAGGGACTATGACCATAGTGATGAGGTTTGTGGTGAAAATGGCGGTGGCTGTGATGGCGAAATTGGTAGAAGGGAAACGAGATTTACCTTGGTTGACCTCCATATCTGTCAACCTCGTCCACTTGTCCATCGCTACTACCCACTTTCCCTGGACTTGCTTACAGCTCACGTCCACAACCAACTTCTCTCGGTCGCCTCCCAAAGCCGCGAGCACCGCCTTCAACCGTTCGAGGGAGAAGCGTGCGGACGGGAAAAGGTATGATGTGATGATTACCTACTGCTGCTCATTAGCACCACTCTACTTCCCATCTCTCGATATTTCCTGCATCCCACCAAACTCCAATTCCTTACCCCCAGTAGCCATCATACAGCCACGAACACCTCCCTCCTCGTTACCATCAACAGTAGAGGTATGGCAGATGACAACAGAAATGACGACAACGAGAAGAACGACTAAACCCACCTTCTCCGCACCTGCCTCAACCCACCCCCTCGCGATCCCCTCATCGATCCCCCCTCCCACCTGCAACCCGCCGGGCCAGGTCCCTAACGCCTCCCTCGCGGCGTCGTCATTGCCCGGGCCGAGTTTAATGACATGGCCGCCCCGTAGCTCGGCATCGTGGTACAGCTGCGCATAGTACGAGGCCGGGAGATGGGACACATAGTTCTCCTTGAGGGATGAGTCGGCCGAGGAGGCGGCAGGAGGAGGGTTAGTAAGCGCATGGGTAAGGGAAGAAGGATCCTTGGCAGCTGTGGAAGGGTCGGTGTTCGTGGTTGCGATGGGGCTCGAGGTGGTGGGGAGGGAAGGAGGATGGCTTGTGGTGGCTGGGATGCGTTCGGCTTGGAGGGTGCTCCCGACAATCTGCTTTACCTGGCCGGCGTGGAGATCGATGCAGGGGCGGAAGATGGTCATGGCGTTGAGGCTGCTGCTGCGCGTAATGCGATGCGTTCCGTTGCGGTCCGGCTGTGTTACAGAATTATGGTGTTTATGTAAGTGTGGAGGAATTGCTGACGCACTTCTCGATTTTTCCGTCGAAATACTTTTTCGGGCACGGCTCGGATCGCTTAGACAGAAAGGATTCTTAGAATTCGTCAAGCTCTTTTGTTTTTCTTAGGTATCTAATGCTCCCGTGTGCTCGAGACAAAATGTGTCCCACGTGTAAGGGTGGTGGGGATGACGTACTCTACGTCGGCGAATGCTCGGTTGGAGCGTAGGATACGCCAAGTTGAAAGCAGTGGAATTAACCGTGCCGCCGGACAAAGCGAAGTTCTGATCTTGAGCTCAATCGGCTATTTGGCGACTTAAACTTAATCGAAGGTACACGGTGATATTGAAAAGTTGGAAAGTTTACGTCGGTGGTGGACCTTTTGGACTCGTGAAGACTAACCCAAAATTAGAGACCGAAAGTTGTGGAGAAACGAGATTGGTACGGTCAATCAATTAAGAAAGCAAGGAAATAGTCGATCTTCATTTATATCGGATTCATACCTGGCGTAGGCTATTCTACGAAGTTTATTGTAAACTGTCCGTGAGCCAGCGTTTTCAGAAGTGGACATGAAATGAGAGAATAACATGCATGCATTATTTACTTATCCCTAGAGTCATGACTTGAAAAGAGCCTTCGTAAGGACGCAAACTCATGAGATGAATCGAGATAAGATACTATTCGAACAAGACTCAGAGGTACATGGTTTAGGTTAGGCAGCTATTGAGAGAAAATCTGCGAAGGCCAACACGAATAGAATCGTAGAAATATTGATGACTTCACACCGGAGAGAGACACTCACCTATGTAAATTAATTTCTGTAGATTACATCATATCGCTAGTCTGTCCAGGTGAGTAGTATGGTACTCGTAACGAAAGGGAGTGAGTTCAGTACCTCCGTACAGTAATAATGACTTGAGGGAGTGTAATGATGATTTTCCCAATTAGGAAGCGGCAGAATGCCACCGCCATCCCGCCAACATCCTATGCGGCGAATACTTTTTCTTCGGCGCTTGATGTGACACTCGCAGCGACGTCTGATGGCGTTATTGCTGGGGAAAAGGAAACGCAGGACTCAAGTACAGGAACAAGAGTCCGGTGACGCAACGAAGGTAGAAGAGACGTATTCGAGCGGAAACGAGGACATTCAAACGGTATTTCGACGGGCTTTTGAGGCGCGATTTAAACCGCTCGAGGAACGCCGTGTTGTTAATGAGGAAAGCAACGAGCTGTTTTCTGAGGGAGAAGAACAAGACGACGAGTCAGAATGGGGGGGACTTGAATCAGAGGATGATAGGGGCCGTATTCAGGTGATTGAGTATTCTGCGATCACTGAGAAGAGCGATGAAGATGAATTATTAAAGCAGGACATGAAAGCTTTCATGGTAATGTCTACGACGCTTTGGTCCTACGATGTATTGATGTAGATCTCGTTCAGTCGTCAAAGCCACCATCCAACGCAAAGAAGGACTCCTCTTCTTCAAAGACCAAGTCCACGGAAGCCGACTCTGACGACGAAGCAGAGGTTACAAACCTCAAAAACGACCTCGCACTACAACGCCTTCTAAGGGAATCGCATCTTCTCGAAGCCTCATCAGGCTCTGATCTCTCCGGCCACAGACGTCACAAAGCTATCGATCTCCGGCTCGCCTCCCTCGGTGCGAAGAAACCCGCACTGCAGCAGGACAAAATGCCCATGGCGCACCGCAAGGGCATTATCGCCAAGGCTCAGGCGCGCGAAGGGAAACGCCGAAGGGAAGCTCAAGAAAACGGCATCATCCTGGAGAAAGCTGTGAAGGCGAAGAAGAAGATGGAAGGAAAGAGAGAGCGAGGTATTGGAGCGCCTGGTGTAGGGTCCTTCCGTGGAGGCACGCTCGTCCTGAGTAGACGAGATGTGGCGAGCATTCGAGGGCCCAGAGGCACAGTGAACAACAATGGCAAGCTCCGACGATGACGTCTAGAAATTATCCGAGTCGGTGGTCGGGCGTCGTTATTCTGGCTGGGGGCCGTCTGGGTCAAGAAGAGCTATCGTTTTGGAATGCTAGCGTGCTTGAATCATTGCACACCCGACGAGTTTGTTTCGAGACCATTGTGGAGCACGCACGAGGTTGCACGAGGCGACGAAAATTTTCTCCTTCGGCTCGCGGGTTTCGAGAAGTTGGCTCTGGCTTTGACCGAGTCAAGATGTGGGTCACGGCATGGGATTCTAGAAGGTTTGGCCGTGTCATGCTCTGCTTTTGGGAAAGAATAGCCGCGTACGAATGATACCTGGACATTCTATCATGGGATTCTAATAGAGTTGGGCATATATGTAAGAGATTCCGGGCATATCTCCAAAAATGCTCATCTCTAACTTTGGGATGTGTTGTTTTAGGATCATGTTCACAAAATGGGACCCATCACACGGTGATAGTAAACTCAATTGGAGTTCGTCCTTTTCAGACATGGGTTTCGTTGGATCGATGCACGGGGATTTACCGGGTACGACCGTTATGCGCAAGATAGTACGGTAGTGACGTGCACAGGGTTGCATGGTCACAGCAGCAGGGCTTTCCCAGTGACAAAGAATGCATGCATGATTGGGAAAGTGCTGATCGTTGTGCCCAGAGGTGCGAGATGGTCTATGGTTTGCGATCGAATGCAAAAGTCTCGGAGGAAGGAGAGACAAGGCAGATGCACGGAGCTATTGTTTTACTTAGGTAGGTAGGTTGAAGAGCGTCCGCCAAAGGAGAGTACTAAAATAGTAGGATCGAGAAACACCTTTCTCTCCGAAAACTTTTCTGGCTCTCTCGTGTCCTCGATTGTGGCTCTGGTACGAATGTCGATTAGGGTCGAGATAGGACGTCTTGGAGTCGTATGGGAAATTGCATTCAGGGACATCTCTAGAAAGGATCACTACGTGGAAAGCAGGCTAGCGAGCAGAGCCGGTGTTTCGGATTAATGCTTCAGACCAAGTGAGGCCTGTAGCCGGCAGTTAATAATGTATCAGACTATAGGTTTTAGGGGCGACCCGGATCGTCTGCCGCTTTGGAGTCGATCGCCGAATTTTAGTCTGGCGCACAGATGCTCTATTTGATCTCTCCAAACCATGGTTTTTCGTTTGCACTGTGCTCTGTTCGTGCATGCAAAGCATCTTTCTCCTTCGGCTGGGACTGGCTTGCGGCTTCATCGCCGCTGCTGGCGCCGGGAGAATCTTTGGTCTCGAGTACCGAATGTCGTCCCGATTAGCCATCCACCTTCTGAACTCGTACAAGGTGCATTACTATTATTGTCCGCAATACGTTTCACGCTTTTCAGCTACGAATCTTGAGGCTCAAGATACCCAAAGAAAAGAACTACGCAGGAGTCAAGACGTGCGCGGCCTGGATCGTGATGAGAAACCTGCTTGGCACCTTCCAACAGTAAGAGAAAGTGTAGAGAGTAGGGTAAGATTGTTGCGACCCATGCCACGATCTATGGATCCCGGCATTTATACCTGATAGGCGGGCGGACTCTCGTGATGTGATTAAGATCATAATTCAACGCGCGCGTCAATGATGCTCCGAGACCTGTAGGAAAGATGATGATATTGTCATCATTGGATTCTGTGAAAAGCGTCGCGAATGCGATTCCTTGCTAGGGATGCATGCTTCGATGCCTACCATATGCTCCACCACCACTTATGCATGCATGGCAGAATTCAATCAAGCCGGTTGCGATGATTGGACCGTTGTCGTCCGAGCGTAACGCTCTCTCTGCCGCGGCACCAAGCATTGCTCCCAGGGCCCCTTCGAAGCAGCATGCACAGGATCCTACGAAGACGGCATCGTCGAACAACGGCATTTGTTTGGCTACGTTTCTTCAATTTGGGATGGCGGTCTGGGCTGGTGGCTTTGCGAAGAGGTCGGTCCCTGGGCCAGTGCTGACCTGGTTGGCGTTGACGAGACCGGTCGCACCGAGTTGCCTACAGCAAAAGGCATGGATGGTTTCAGAAGCATCCTAAGCCCTTCTAGAGTCTGCACTGGGTTTCAGAGGGCGATCAAACGAGGTATGGAGTATCCGCCTCGGCTCGTACCTGCAGGAGACTTTGGTCGTGGCTGCATGGACTCACGACTTTTACGTACTCTTGGTGCTTGTGTGGCTGGCTTGTCCCCCACCGGGTGCTAATATTTATTATTATCACGATGGCGGCGCCAAGGGAAGGCAAGTCTAGCCAGTGGAGCAGTGGCTCTCGGATTAATCAAAGAAACACGAGCCATACTGATAGCAGTAACTACAGTAAGGACGGCGCCTCGCACCGATAAGGCATTTGACGCAATTCACACGATTGAAATCCTCAAACCGGCAAGTGGAGTTGTATTTCTCCTGCCCAGTTGCCATCATGGAGCGCAATTCTAGTTGGATAGCATAAGATCGCATGCAAGACATGCTGCCGTCCGCCCTACTTCCGCCGTAGGGCGGTGTTGTTGCTGCACGATATGTACTCCGTACAGTACTCCGTACAACCCATGGTGTGTGTACCAACAGCGACAGTCTTAAACCAAATGATGCTAGCCTCCTCGCGTGCACTTCGTACGCTGGGCTGATCTAATTGATGCGCTCCGTCCCGGAGACTTGGGGGGTCGTGTGTGGACATCATGAGTCGCCAACCTCCGTCATCCAACTTACACCTGCATACGCTTCGCGCAATCATTTCTCCATGAGCGAACGGACGGAGTCGAAGGCGTGCTGAATCTGGGAGCTCGGCGGTTGATCAAGGCACCAGATGCTCCGCAAAAAGTATTTCGCTAGACGTCGTTACTAGGTATTTTACTTCACACTGCGTTCTGGATGTGGCGGGTTGTTGGGGCTGATACAGTCGCCGTGTTGAGAGTGAGTGAAAAGGCGAGAGAGGGCAACTCGCTCGATCACGCAGAATGTGACGCATATGCACGGGAGAGTGGTGATAGAGCCTACATGGAAGAACATCCAGCGTCAACGGACCCCGATGGAGCGAGCCTATGGCTGTTGCTGGCCGGCATCGCTTCGGTCCAGTAGAGTATGTGGAAGCGCCCAACGGTCGGCGCATGGCCGGGGTGGGCTTCTCTGCACTGCTGGCTGCTGGTGCTGGCTGCTGGTGCTGGCTGCTGGGAGCGGGAATCCCCTGAGGAGATGCGTCGCCATTTCCGCTCACTAACGTACCGTACCTAAGCTACTGCTCGGCCACGCTGGACTGGTGGTGATAATAATAATCATCATACATAAGGTACACAGCTCGGGTACATTATATATATAGCTCCTGATGGGATTTCGCTCGACGGCGTGGAGAAAAGAAAAAAGGGCAGCAGTTGCTCTACGGTACGGAATTGTTAGCATGTAGCCAAGTCAATCATTGCGCTGAGAGGAAGAGGATGAGTCGGGTGCTTTTTGGCGCAGTTCCGCCGAGTCTCAGTTTTCGGGGCGGCCCAGAAAAAGGCCAGGCCTGGAGTGCCTGCTCCTGCTCGGGTCAGTGGTGGTCGGTGGTGGTGCAGCGAGTGGGTCCCTTCCTAGTCCCGTCGGCCAGCAGGCCAGTCAGGTCAGGTAGCTTCTTAGTGCAGTCGAATCGGGTGCAGACACGGCTGAGTCTGACTGGGCGTGCGGCCTGTGCTTTGAGTGGTCGCAGCTTCCTCCGGCTGGTCGATCATTGATCATGGATGCTGGCTTCGTTGATACATAGCGCCCTCCTTCCCTGCTCTCCAAGACTCGTTTCAGGTTCTCTCGCCCGCCCGCACCACGTCCCCCATCCATCCCCTCTTCTGCCAGGCTCCGGCTCTAACGGACGCTCAAACCTGCCTCAGCCTTCAGACTCTAAAACTGCCGCTCCTGCCCTTGCCCAGCGTTTTGCCCCGTTGCATCACTTTCTGCTTCACCTCATCTTCCACTTGCACCCGCCACTCGTCGACGAGACTGTTTAGAGGCAGGCCCTCGACACCTTACGCTTCTCATTTCTATCCGCCCTCAAACAGTCGCTCCCGCGACTTACACTCGCTTTGTGCTTTGTGCTTCACACTTTCGTCCTTGCAAAACCCGGCAGGTCCCGCGCGAGCCCGGCCATTGCGACTCTCGTGTTTCCCTTCAATTTGTTTCCTCTACTTGACGTTCGAATCGCCTCAGCCAACGAGTCTTAAAGCACCTGCCCGCTCGGCGTCATGTACGCAAACCACCATGGCGCAGTTCCGCCTCCACAAGCCCAGGCGCATTCACGTTCAGTCGCACCCGAAACGTTCCTACTTGACCAGGACGCTCAACAGAGTCTTCCAGCAGACTCAGTCGTCGCCCTCCAGCAAGTCGATAATTGTATGGATCCAATGTTTGGTCTTGGCGTTTACAACAAGCCCGTCCTTGCGCCAACCATTTGCTGACTGGACATTTAGTGAAATATTTTCTTATCTCTGCCCCGGTCGATTGGCAACAGGATCAATACATTCGACGATTTCTCCTTCCCACCGGCGAGTACATTTCTTGCGTTCTATGGTACGTTCTACGGGCTTTGCCAGCTTAGAAACCCCCCAAAACCGCATTGCGCATACCCCGCTAACTTTTTCTCAGGAATAATCTCTTCCACATTTCGGGCACTGATATTGTACGATGTCTATCCTTCCGCTTCCAGGCATTTGGTCGTCCAGTCAAGAACTCGAAGAAATTCGAAGAAGGTATCTTTTCCGACCTCCGCAACCTCAAGTCTGGTACCGATGCCTCGTTGGAGGAGCCCAAGAGCGCATTCCTCGACTTTTTGTACAAGAACAACTGTATCCGGACACAGAAGAAGCAGAAAGTCTTCTACTGGTACAGCGTGCCCCACGATCGTCTATTCCTCGACGCTCTGGAGCGTGACCTGAAGAGGGAGAAGATGGGTCAGGAAGCCACAACTGTTGCCGTTAATGAGCCCGCATTGTCTTTTGAGTTCGACTCTTCTCAGTCACTCTTCGAGCAACTCACCAAGGCGCAGCAAACCAACTCTTCGTCATTCAATGCCAACGTGCAAAGCAATAACTTCTCTTCTCAATCCACTTCTCCGGTCATGCGAGCCATGGACTCCATGCCACCACCATCCATGGTCCCACAATCCATGCCTCCGACTGTACCTGAAGAACCACTTACGCACATGCCTACCTACAGTGCAATGACCATGGCTTCCATGCCCAATGGGGTTGCCAAGAGTCGAGAACAATTCGGTCAGCAGCCACTCCAATTTGATCGCAACGGCGTTCCCATCTCTCAGGTCAGCCAGCGACATAGCTCCATGCCAGCATATATGGAGTACTCACCTGCTCCGTCATTCGTCTCGTCACAGTACGAGGATTACAGTACCCGAGGTCTGTCATTTGAGCCTTTAACGCCTCCTCAACAATCGATGCCCCTCTCGGCAGAGCCAGCTTACATTGCAAATGAAGACACTGGTCTTTACACTGCAATTCCTGACGCTGGAATCTCCAACAACTTCAACTCCATGATGCAGCTTCCCCCGTCCAACCTGGTTGGTCCACAATTCTCCTCGATGACCAGGACGTTCCCTTCTGCCAATGTCTATTCCGTCATCGAAGGTTCTCCAACCTACAAGCAGAGGAGGAGGCGGTCGTCTCTGTCCGCTGGTATCAGTGCTGCTGTTACCGCGACCGGAGGCGGCAACCATCAATCCCACAGACCCAGTGACCTTCGTCGCTCCATGTCCAGCTCAGTCGTCCCAGTCGTGGAGGCTGACGAATCAGGTGACTCGCCGACCAACGCGAATGGCAATAATTTCAACGTGATGTCCCAGCACAAGGAGCTCCTCGATCTGTCAAGGCACGGCACACCACTTGCGAAGATCGAAGACAGCCCAATCCAGCAGACTTTGTCTCTCGGACATAACGACGATTTCAATGCCTTGACTAATGGAGATTTCGCCGACTCTCCTCTGCAGCACAATGCAGCTTCTCGCTCTGGAGCACCAGTCTTTCGACGTGCACGAAGCGCCACCATGATGGAGCTTGGGCCTTACCCACAGAAATCTCACTCATGCCCCATTCCTACGTGTGGCAGACTGTTCAAGAGGTTAGAACATCTCAAGCGGTAAGTCATTCTCAGCGAATCACATCTCGTTTTCCATCAGGGCGGCTATTGACTAAGTCGGCGCTTACAGACATGTCCGCACCCACACCCAAGAGCGACCCTACGTCTGCTCCTTGTGTAACAAAGCATTCTCTCGTTCTGACAACCTTGCTCAGTAAGCCACCCAACCCCTACCCTCTCATTACGCTGTTTCACTCTTATGGACGTTTCACTAACATGCAACCATCAGGCACAAACGCACGCATGAGGCCAATAAAGACGGCGAGCCGCTCTCAAGCTTCAGCGAAGAGGACGTCGAAGGCGACGACGATCAGCTCGGTTCATTGGAGGAGGAATCTCCCCAATCCGACCAAGGCTTCCTGACAAGCAGCATGGGTCTGCAGACGTCCATGGGCGATATGCCCAATTCTCTCGGCGCCCTTGGCAGTGCTGGCCTTGGTGGTTCTCAGATGATCGCGGCGCAGAACTACTAAGCGCCTGTGATTGTTTCGTCTTTTGTTGCATTTACAAGCCTTGCATCTGCATCGCTGCATTACGCTAACAGGATAAGCGTATATTGAAGCAATTCTATCCACGATCACAGAAAAAAAAAAAACAAATGCATGCCGCCATGCTTCCGTTAGAGTTGCCGTGTTTTGGCGCACAACGTCTCGGGCATGTCCTGTTTCCTCACAGTCACAAAGGTGTTCCTTTCGATCGGGTGGGCGGACTGCTTTTTTGTTTACGAGTTCAAACGAGTGGACGTTTCATATGTCTTGGTGTTCTGCCATTCATCTCTATGTCTTCCTAATACCTTCTACGATTTCCTACGTCTGGGTGGCTGAGTGAGGTCCTCCTTGTATATTCATTTCTTTTTGCCTTTACATCTCTGGAAATCTGTCCGTACGGGAGGAAAATGGCTACCTAACACAGGGTGGCTCCTGTCATCCTAAGACATCCAATAGGGATGCGATTCAAGTCTGGTAAGGCTGGCTGGCAGGATGGATAGGATAAGATACCTGGATAAAGCCAAGGGCGAATTGCCCAGGCTGAATGTATTCATAGAATTTCAAACACATATCTGAGTTCATATTGCCTATCTTCCCGTAATGGAATTTTTTCTTTCCTTCTTGTTTACCTTATTACATTTGGTGGCTGTTTTTGCAGCCCCATCTGCATCCCGCCTAGAACGTACTGATGCCGGAAGACCAAAAGCAAAAATCCTCGTCACAAGACTCCATCTTCCAATGCCTCCAACCAAAAGCATCTGAGACACCGTAAAATTCCTCTAGCAGCTTCTCAACCCTGACCAAAACAAAGAATATCCAGTCTCAGGAACTCCAAAGTGTTTGAGCATCAGCTTCGCTTCGTCAAAACATCAGGGACTCTTCACATTATCCCTCTTCTCGCGTGCTGAAACTGCGCACCAAACACTCTCGCCTGTATTCGCCTATCCCGCCCTAAGCTCAACCGTGCTAAGTTCAGGTACTAGCTTACGCTCGTCACATCGCCAAACTTCTCCCAAGCCGCCATGGCCACGCCCACGGTCTCAAGCACGTGGGGTCATTTTTACAACAGTGTCAATGCTTTCCTAGCGAAGGGCCCGCAAAGCCCATGACTTAGGATAGCCTTTAGACTTCTAACAATGTATGTCAGACGGATACTGTCGGTCCACAAGACTGGAGTCCGCTTCACTCTTGGGTGCAGGTTGGTTGTAGGGCCAGGCCGGTTGGGTCGCCCCCACTATCGCTAGTTCTATTACCCCATCGTCCTGGTCCTACATAAAACACTGTTGATGTCTCAGCAGCACGTGGAGAGCGCGAAGGGGCGAAGAGACAAACGCTGGGTCCGAGCGCGAGTGTTTAGAGCTCGAAACGTGGACCTGTGAGGTCAGACAGCCATGAGGGCTGGATCACCGTCGCGATGTGCAGATAACATTTTTGGGAGGAGAAGCTTAGCCTGGGGGCGGATAACCAAGCTGGGCTAGGTAAAGGGCGACGATCAGCGTGATGAGGCTCACGGATGATGATCAGCACGATGATGATGATGGCTGCAACCGCTGTACAGATTAGGATATGGGCAGATGAACTTCTACGGTAAGGAGTCTGATGATCAGAACTGTTTGGAGTTGTCTACGCCCTGAATCTCACCAAAAGGGACGAGGTTTCACAATTCAATAGTGCTGCTGTGGAGGATGACGCTACCATCTATTCCATTAGTGCCAACCAACACGCTATTGACTTCATGTCGCTTTTTCTCGTCCCGAGCAGGTGGTAGTTAGGCGAGACAGTTCCGGACTTACTTCTACGTACAGTAACTATTTACTGGATATAACAGCACGCGTTGTGCTCTGTGCTCTGTGCTGCTGCACTCGACTACAAAATGACTACTATTATTTACAAGCGAGTAGATCGGCTTCCAGCGAATCCCAAAGACTTGGTGCCCGAGGCTCGTAGGATAGCACGGCCTTCGCTCGATCAGCTCGTGTACGCGAGTTGGCCGCGAACATGTAGGTCGCGATATGCGGGATGCCCCAACTGCTCACCATGCCATCGACTTGGTCGAGAGGAAGTTGCTGGGGTTCGGAGCTGGAGATAAGGCCATGCTTGTGCAGGACGCGGCCTGTAGCTTTGGCGATATCGAGTTGTGAGGCTTCTTGCGAGGATGCGAAATAGTAGCCCTGGCGAGTGAGTAAATTATCGTCCTCCAGTCTCTCGGTAGAGGTGGTGTTGAAATACCTCTTTGCCCCAGTTGGCATTTCCCCCTCCATCAATTGCGGCTTCGATTAGCTTTACATACAGTGTCATGAGATCTTCTATGTGAACCCAAGATCTGGTGTTCGTTCCTTCAGCTGGGTAGAATGAGGTCCCTAGCTTCTTAATCTCTTCGAAGAATGCAGGAAAATAGACACTGTTGGTGCGGGCAGGACCACGACCCGGGCCATAGATGTCTGGTGGGCAGATGATTGCAGTTTTCACTTTATCACTGTTCTGAGCCCCAGCATCGAGTATAATCTTGTCGACGTTGCGGTGCAAGGCTTTATCTGGTAGGGAAATGATCTCGTCGATGTTCTCAATGTCAGACCATACTTTGGGATTCACGCGTCCAAGGTAGTCGGGTTGCTGCCAGTCTGCTACCACACCAGTGCCTCCAAGATGGATGAGGAATGAGGTTGAGTCGCGCTTCAGGAGACCTGCAATGAGCGCCTTGATGCTGGGTTCGTGGTCGGAATTTCCACTGTCTGTAGATTCTCAGGCTTCGATTTTCAATCTATCCTTCGACCTGTTCCGATGTTCTTAACTTACGAACGACTACATTGGCTTTAGATGCTGCATCAGAGATGACCTCCGCACTGTCGTAATCTCCCTTCACGATATTGACCTTGGGATAACGAGAGGTGAAATTGGAGGGCACGTTGCGAAGCAGCGCTGTGATTTCATATTCGGGGTGTTTTGCAACCAATGTATCCAAGACTGTGCCACCTATGTAACCGGTGGTACCTGTCCTGACCGTGAAGGTCAATCAATCGATCCGCCGAGGCATGAATATCAGGACAAAAACCTCGATTCATGGTTCACTTACAAGAACAGTTTCGGAGCCATGATAGAAGATGACCTTGACGGGGCAGGTTATTTTTGATAGAAGACGAGCGCTCTGAAAAATCATCATCCTATGCCGAGACCTGGATTTCCAATCAAGAATGAACGCTAGAACGTCATGACACAAGAGCTACAGTATTCTGATATAATGTCTGGTGTACTACTGACGCCGACTGTACCGGCACAATCAGATCCGCGAAGTACTGTACAGGTAGGAATCAATTGTCTCATGTACTCGAGAGCCAGGTAGATTTACTCGGTATATTCCTTTCATCTTTGACGACGATTTTGCCGTGGCGTCACTGCTCTTACTTGCCGAAGTCAGATGAGCGAAGAACCAATAGGGCCTAAGGGAAAGTCATTAGCCTGGGGTGCTGGGCTGGCACGGCTGGATAGTCGGCCAGGTCCGTGCGAATACCCCACAGCCAATCCATCGAAAACGGGACTAGTGACACAAGAGATGGAAAGAAGTGTGTCAGCCTTCACATCCCGAACCACAATCTCTGCCTTTTTCTTGTCTGCTCTCACCGTCTAAACTTCTCTCACTGTTTCGAATTCAATCGAATCTACTCTTCACCATTCAATATGGAGGCAATGCTACGCCAGTCTCGTTCTATGTGCCCGTTCCTGAAGAAAAGCTCACCCGCCACTCTACGGGCCTTGTCAACGAGCACCACCACCCAGTCAGCATCTCCAGGTGGCGGCTCTATGTCCAATCTCCAGGTTCTTGCTCGTCGATGCCCGGTCATGGGAAAAGCTCTTGCGGTTCAAAGCGCTCGTTCCGGGCACGTCAATTTCGCCAATGCTGCTTACAGCGGTATCCGTGCCTACCATTCCAAGATTGGAAGGGCAAAAATGCATACAACTTCGCCTATGGAAGCGCAGGCTATCGAGGTTGGACTGACGCGTTCAGAAGAAGGTATGATGCTCGCTTCGAGTATTTGAGGGCCGTCTTTTAGTGGAATTACTCACACCGTACTTCGCAGTTCCCCTCGGTCATCTCAAGCCCACTACCAACCAGCCTCCCCAAGGCGCCTCTGGGCCTCCACCAGAATGTCCAGTCACCAAATTCGATTACGACAAGTTCTACACAACCGAGCTCGATAAGAAACACAAAGACAAGTCTTACCGCTACTTCAACAACATCAATCGCTTGGCGCAAGAATTTCCCCGCGCCCATATGTCAGATGTCGACCAGCGCGTTACAGTCTGGTGCTCGAATGATTACCTGGGCATGGGCAGGAATCCGCAGGTCTTGAAGACGATGCACGAAACTCTTGACAGATACGGTGCTGGTGCCGGTGGGACTAGGAACATCTCTGGCCATAATCAGCACGCCGTTGCTCTTGAGGGAACACTTGCCAAGTTGCATGCCAAAGAGGCGGCGCTGGCATTTACGTCCTGCTACGTCGCAAACGATGCTACCTTAGCGACTCTGGGTAGCAAGCTCCCTGACTGTGTGATTTTATCTGACAGTATGAATCATGCGTCGATGATCCAAGGGATCCGCCATTCAGGTGCAAAGAAGATGGTCTTTAAGCATAATGATGTTCAAGACCTGGAGGGTAAACTTGCCTCTCTTCCTCCCGAGACTCCCAAGATAATCGCCTTTGAAAGCGTATATAGCATGTGCGGATCCGTCAGTCCCATTGCGAAAATCTGTGATCTTGCCGACAAGTATGGCGCTATCACCTTCCTTGACGAAGTTCACGCTGTGGGAATGTACGGAGCAAAGGGCGCTGGTGTTGCCGAACATCTCGACTACGAAGCGCACCGTGCTGGGCATCCCCAAGGCACAGTGATGGACCGTATCGATATCATTACAGGTACTCTGGGTAAGGCGTATGGCTGTGTTGGTGGCTATATTGCCGGCTCGGCCAAAATGGTTGATACAGTCCGTTCCTTAGCCCCTGGCTTCATTTTTACAACATCTTTGCCACCAGCCACCATGGCCGGTGCAAAGGCCGCAATTGAATATCAAATGGCGTATCAAAGTGACCGACGCTTGCAGCAGCTACATACTCGCGCAGTGAAGGATGCGCTGAACGAGTGCGACATTCCTGTCATTCCAAACCCGAGTCACATCGTGCCCGTCTTGGTTGGAAATGCCGAAGTTGCCAGGCAAGCAAGCGACATGCTGCTTGATGAATGGGGTATCTACGTTCAAGCTATCAACTATCCTACAGTGCCAAGAGGACAGGAACGACTACGCTTCACTCCGACCCCCGGCCACGTTCGCGAGTATCGCGAGCATCTTGTCGAAGCTGTCGATGCCGTCTGGACGAAACTTGGCATTAAGCGCACCAGTGAGTGGGCTGCGCAAGGTGGGTTCGTTGGGGTCGGCGTAAAGGACAAAGAAGAGGAGGTTCCGCTGTGGACGGATGAACAGCTTGGCATCAACGATGTTATCAAGGAAATGAAGGCTGGAAAGGGAGCGAAGGGCATCTTGGAAAGTGTGCTAGAAAAGGAGAGAGAGCAGGTGATTGCTGTCGGTGCAGTTGCTTGAAGCGGTCTGAATTCTCGACCCGGCATCATGATGACTTTGATTAGACACCGTCAATATAGCGCAAAAGGGAATTGATGCGGCAGTGATGATGAACGCTATTAGTTCTGATTGAATGTGTGCACTATACAGGGCATTGCAATCTTAGTGCTCCGTACAATACATGCATCGGTGGAGTTGCGCTGTGAGACTCAACACCGTGTTTGTTGCCGCTTTGGGCTTAGTGGCCAAACGCCGCAATTAGTGATGCTCCGTCAATCACTTCAAGGTGAGCTTTGACAATCATGAATGCTTGACGGCCCAGCCTTCACCCTCGCTCGCCTTTTCCTCCTCCAACTACGCACTCATCCCCCTCTTGCTGGGCCTGCGCTGAATTCTTGATCTTCGTCTTCCAGCCCGGCAAACCACTTCACGACTTTTTCATCAACTTCGCAAGCCCGCCATCTCGACCTCTCCATATTGGGCGCGTGCACGCTCCTTCAAAGAGCTTTCCAGGACACGCCGAGCCTGAAGCTCGATCAGAAGCAACTATGGCACCAAACAGTCAGAAACGAAAGCGAGCGGACCCCACCTCTCCTGACGAGAACAACGATGCATCAAGCAGGCCGTCTCCACATCGTCCGCAAAATTTGGGCCATGCTCAGCAGAATCCACATAATACCCAAAATATCCGGGGAGGGAAAAGGGAAAATCGTCAGACTAGGGCAGGTGGAAACTCACCTGCGAACCCTATGCCAAGTCCTTCCACTACGCAGCCTACCCCACACCAAGTCAGTACTACAAATCCTCCAACCGCGATGTCCCTCCCACCTCTACCTTCACCATCCTCCGGCACTCAATCGGTCACAAAACCCGAAGCTTTGGCTGCAGCTCCTCGCGCACCTGCACCTGCACCTGCACCTGCACCTGCACCTGCACCTCCGAAACCTAAACCTCTCCCCTATCATTATGACCACTTGACCGAGGACCTACGCAAAGAATGGAGCACCTCAGGTCGCGCATCCATAATACAGAAAGCACAGCAAGCGAAAGACAAGGAGGATCCAATAGCTCTTGGCATCATTTTTCAAGAACTTGTAAGGGCCGGTCTGGACGGTCTTTTGGACCCCACGCATGCTGGTCAAGCCATCCAAGAGATTGTCGGAGATTCATCATCTGCCTCCAATAAAACGGCCGTTGCTTTCCTTGACATCTTCTCAATTATGACGGAGCACGATGTGCGTCAACCAAACCTGCGGACTCTTGCTTTTGCAACGGGCATATCCCCAGAGCTTATGCGAATGACGCTCGACTCATCTCTACTCATCGCACTAAATCTCGTTCGCGGATCGTTTCAGAGCCAGCAGGTACGTACGCAAACGGGCGTGTACTACAAGCAAGGCAACTACAATCTGTTGCGGGAAGAATCGGAAGGATATGCGAAGCTCATGAACGAATACTTCGAAACATCCTTCTCGGCAACACCGACATTCGATCTCGCGCGCAATACCTTTACGAAGGTCCTGGGCATGATTGGCGCCTTTGACCTGGACGTGGGGCGTGTTCTAGACGTGACCCTTGATGTCTTTGCCACTCTTCTTATCAAGCACTACCGATTCTTTGTCAAGCTCCTTGCGTCGAGCTCCTGGTGGCCTCAAAATAAGAGTTTCGAGGGCATTCAAGTACCCGACTACCCGTACAAGAATCTTCCTTTATGGGCACTGCCAGATTATCCTTCTTACCAGACGAGTCAAGCTGATAAGGTCAAGCTTGAGGCGGAAAGAAGGGAGCGCGACGTCAAGTTCTGGGATCGAGCGCGTGAAGTTGGTATCAACGCTTACTTCGAGCTTGGCGGACGCGAGATTGTCATGGATGAAGAATCGGCTTCTGAGCTCCAAGCTAGTATTGAGAAGGACATTAAGGACTTTGAAGAAAACCAGAAACGGATCTCCGAAGAAGCTGCTGCACGAGGCAAGAAAGTACCAATTAAGGAGACACCTCGAAACTTTTCCCGCGAATGGCTTGCTGGAACCCGAACCATACCGCCACGTGGAAATTTTGAGGCTGCCCAATTACTTGGCTTCAAGCTTCGATTCTATTCATCAGCGGCTCGGGATCCTGAAGATGCTCTACCAGAGAACCTCATTGCACTCGCTTCATTACTCATCAAGGTCGGCTTCATATCCCTGAAAGACCTCTATCCCCACTTGCACCCTTCGGATTCAGAAATGGACGCTGTGAAGCAAAGAAAGTTACAAGAGAAAGCCGACCGTTCCAAAAGGAATGGCTATGTTGGCCCCGAAAATGCCTTGACCCGAACAGAAAAACTAACGGAGGAGGACACTGAAAAATCTACACATGCCTCTCGGGTACGTGACGAAGAAACTCGGTCGACACAAAAGTCTAGCAGAGCGGCAAGCCCTAGCAAGCCTTCCGATGAGAATAAAAGCTCCAGCAAAACTGCTGAAAGCAAAAATGCTGAAGAGGCGAAAAACACCAGCAAGCATTCCGAAGAGGCCAAGACCCCCAGCAAGCCTTCCGAAGACACCGAACCCCCCAAACTCTCTGAACCATCGGATCAGAAGGTGCTATTACTAAGGAACCTACTCACCATTGGTGCTCTGCCTGAATCTCTTTATATCCTCGGAAAATTTCCCTGGCTCATAAATGCCTATCCCAACTTGTTACACCACATCCATCGTATCTTACACCACTCTCTAAGTAAATTGTACGAAGCCTTGGAACCTGTCATCGCACGCAGCACAGTACGAGCATCGCAAGCCATCGTTGAAGAGCCGAGTGGAGTGCCGGTGGGCGAGCTCAGGACAACAGAGATGGAGCCTCGATCCACGTTGAAGTGGACCAAGCCTGACTTGCATGATTGTGGTGATCAGGATATGTGCTTCTACTATGAGCATTGGACGGATGACATTCCCGTCTGTCAGACAGCTGACGACGTCTTCACCTTATGCTCCACTTTCTTGAATCTTTCTGGCTACAAAATTGCCCAGGATACTGCCTTGATGGTGAAGCTCGTGCGGATAGGAAGAAAAAGTCTCAAGGATGACCCCTCACCCCGAAATCAAGCAGGATGGGCCGATCTAGTGAAGCGGTCTCTCCTACCTGTCCTAACTCTCGTTGGACCGAATGCTGGTATCATCAACGAAGTCTGGGACCTCGTCCGGGAGTTCCCATCTGCTACCAGATACAATATGTACGCTGAATGGTTTACGGGTGCAACTTCGCGCCATCCGGACATACAAGAAGTCTTCAGCCGAGTCAAAATTGAAGTCGGGAACATAATGAAAAAGACTGTGCATTCGAATAAAGATAAGCAAGCAAAATTGTTGGCCATGTCTGCTATTAATTGTCCTGGTATCCTTCTCCAAGTAGCCTACAGTCGCATCGAATCTTACGAAGTCATGATCGGATGGTTCGTCGTGTGCGGAAAATACTTTACCGATCTGGCCTTTGATATCCTCACATGGTCGCTTTTGAACGGGATCGGGAATGGCGCAAGACGTCTAGTCCAGGCTGATGGAATGCTCACAACTGTGTGGTTAAAGGCACTCTCGATGTTTTGTGGCCAGGCTTACAGGGCTTACTCAAAGATGGACATTGCACCGATCCTTGCTTATCTTGGACACCAGCTACGGCGTGGCCAAGCGACAGAGCTTGAGCTACTGGAGCAACTTGTGTGGTCGGCGGCTGGTATTGCGCCGGGTCTGATTTTAAAGGACAGGGACGTCATCGCGTTGGCCGGGGGGCCCTATCTACGGGGTCAAATACTCATCCCACTGGGTGATGAGCGTCACGACGTAAAACGGAGAGAATCGTCCACAAGATTGATCACGTTCTTGAAATCCTCAGGCCTTGCTAGTCAGCTTCTCGTTGCCATTGTCCAACTGAGACAGATTTACCCATTCCAAGCATCTTCCAAGGACACTCCGTTGAAAGCCATCTGCGCAAACCTCGACAAGATTAGTCGTGTATACGACCAGTACCTTCAGATGCTTCGAGCTCTTCTCCCAGTGGCCGAATTCGATAAAAATATTCCCTCAATCATTAGTCTCATATCGGAGTTCGGCCTTGACCCCAAATTCGCCTTTGAGATCGGCCGAGCCAGCTTGTCAGCGAAAATAGCAGAGGTTGACATTGCAATCAAGCTTGAGCGGCAGCAGGAGAAAATTAGGCGAGACAATGCCGAGAAAGCAAAACTCGATGGTGACGTCGAGATGGGCGAAGACGCTCCCCAAACAGCTCCGAGCTCCAGCTCGGGCGTAGTTGCGTCATCTCCGGGTAAGATCGAGGATAGCAAAGAAGAGGGTGAAGAAGGTGATGATGACGACACACCAATGAAAGATGCTCCAGAGCCGAATAATCAATCGCAATTACTGGAGTCAGGCGTGACAGCAAATGAGATCAAAAGTCCTTGGCATCCAGCACTGCAGCCACTAATACAAGAATTGCAACCACTTGTGCGTACCGGCGCGGAGGACTCGTCAATTCTTGGTTTCTTTGTCACGTTTTGGCAGCTTGGCAGCTATGATCTTCTTGTTCCAAGTGCTATATACTCGGAAGTCACTAAGCGCGTGCGTGATCGAGTTCCCGACATCAGGGCTGATCGCAAGGATGTCAGCGTCAATGGTGTCAGGGAAAAGGAAGCGAAGGTCAAGGAACTCAACGACCTATCGGATCAGCTTCGTGAGGAAATGAAATTGCACGTTGAGGCCTATCAACAGACTCGGAACCGCCTGAGTCGCGAGAAGGACCACTGGTTCGCTGGTCTAGGTAACACTCGACAGTCGTTGGACGCCTTGAACACAGCCCTGCTCCAGGATTGCTTCTTCCCACGTCTGGTTTTGTCTCCAATGGATGCTCAGTATACCTACAAGATGATTTTCTATCTCCATTCATCTGGGACTCCGGGCTTCCGAACGATGTTCTTGCTGGATAGCCTGTTTGCAGAAAAGCAGTTAACCTCCTTGATATTCCAAAGCACCGTGAATGAGGCCGAAAACTTTGGGCGATTCCTCAATGAGCTGCTGAAAGAGCTGAACAAATGGCGTGCGGACAAATCTTACTATGAGAAGCAGGCATTCGGCCCCAAGAAGGATCTTCCTGGTTTTGCCATCAAGATCACAGCAGAGAAAGGCATCGAGACATTCAGAGAGTACGAGGATTTCAGACGGGCATTGTTCAAATGGCACCGTAATCTACACCTCGCGCTCAAAGCTTGCTTTGACAGTGGTGAATACATGCACATCAAAAATGGTATTTATCTCCTTATGGCTATTCACCAGGAATTTCCGGTGGTCAACTTCATGGGACGGGCACAACAGGAAAGCCTACTTGCTTTAACCAATGATAAGCGGGAAGAGCTCGCACTGGCAGCCAATGCTTTGGCCGGAAGCCTGGGAAAAAGAGAAAAAGCTTGGATCATTCCACAGGCCTTCCACATTGTGAGTCCAGGGAGTATGGATGTTTCAGATCACGGATGCTAACTTTTGCCTAGAATGAGACATCCGGCACTGGACAGCGGAGTTCGAGTCAAGCCTCCCCTGCAAAGCCTGCTCCACCTCAACCAGATCTTGAGCAGCAAGATACTGGAGGTGCTAATCCTCCCGAAATCGCAGTGGACGCTTCCAAACCCAAACCATCACTGTAGGTGACTCCAGGCATCTTGCCCTAAGATACCTGACTCCAGACAGTGGCTAATGGATCTTAGGCTGAATGGGATGATGCGCAAAAGCTCAGCCCCAGGTAGAGGCGACGCTGAGGATGGAGAGATCGAGGATGAGAAAATCGCGAAAGCTAGTCCAGATGATGCTTCAAAAGTCGATGACAACGACAAAGCTGAGCCATCCGGCAACGAACCGACATCTGACACTCATGCTGTCAACGAGCGGAAGTTAACAGCAAAACCAAGTACGCCCGCACCGTCTACAGACCAGCAGCAAACCACCAAACCGGATCCTGAAAAGGCTCAGCCGAATGAACCACAGAAGCCAGCGGCTCCCACCCAGCCTATCGCAGATGCACCATCAAAACCAGCGCCAGTTTCTTCTACTCCAACGCGAACACCACACCAACTGCCAAATCGTCCTGAGCAACCTCCCAGACGTGGGACTGACAGAAGTTTCGAACGCTCAAGAGATCAGCAAGGAGGAAGACGCGACGGCCGTAGCTCTCAGAGAGAGGATTATGGCAGATTGGACCGGCCGACTGATCTCAGTCGGAATGATTCGAACGAAGCGGCACGCCGCGAGCAATCTCCGGGAAGACGGAGCCGTGGACGCACACCTGATCGCTTATCCAACTCCAATTATGAACGAAACGATCGTATGTCCGAAAAGCGAGATAGGCAAGGAGATCATGGGCCGAGACCATTAGCGCGTGAGGGTCGGTCATCAGAAAATCGACAATCTGGCCGGGTCCCCAGTGGGTATGAGAATGGTCGTGAACGACCGTCCGACCATTTAAGAGACTTTGCACCGCCTCCGGAAAAGAGGCAGCGCATGACGCCTTCGTCTTCCATGGGTCCTCCGGGATCAGTCTCGCAACAATCCGAAAACCGTGGTCCCGCGCATCCAGAGCGTTCAGCGCAGATCCAGCAATCGCAACCACCAAGTCGATCATCTTCTAATCCCCCTCATGACAGTTCGAAACTAGATGATCGCATTGGCATGAATCCAGAACGGGCTGCTCTTATGACTGCTGATCTCCGTCAAGACTCACGGTCGCGCGAAAACCTTCGGGATAGACCTCTACGACAGGGTGAGAAAGATCATCGAGCGTCCTACGACGTTGATGAATACCGTCATGATCGCCAAGGTCATGAAGGACAGCCTCACGGCTTGCCCTCAAACACTCGCGAACGCCGCGAAGACGTTGGACCTCCACCTTCCGGTCCACGTAGTGGTCGCCGTGCAGAACGCGATCTTTTCGAAGGTGGCATGCCTCCTCGCCCCTCCACTGATCAGAATGCCGGACGCCTAGCTCAAGACTATCCGCCAACACGTCCATCCCAAGACCCTAACTATGGGCGTCTGAACCCCCAACCAGACGTCCCTTCAGGCCCAAGGGGACGGAATGCTCAGGCTGCTGGACGCGGAAGCCGAAATTTCACGGCTCCACAGCCTTCAATCAACACTCGCCTGCCCAACAACGAGCCAACCATGCCAAGTCCAGCATCCGAGTCTCCTTCCCAAACACGGAATCAGGCACCAAGACCCTATCGCGATCGGAATTCCTCTCAATTCGAGCGGCCTCCACCTACGACACCTGGGTCCGCCACGCAAACACCTACGACCAGTCAGGGCGCAGCCTCCGATCTCTCAAGCGTGCATCCCAGTCGTCTTGGACGAGTCCAACCATCGCCTATCCGCACAGACGCACCTCCTTTCCCACAACAGCCACAACACTCTCCTGCTTCGACGTCGGGAATGCCTCCTCCATCCGGCCCACGTATGCAACAAGCCAGCCCTGCCCAACCTCACTTCGCGAACACCGAGGGCGGCCGCAATGTCCCGACAGGTCCCAGCAACACTTCCACCAGCGCTAACGAGCGCCAGCGGAACGAAGCACGCAAGTTCGCAGGCATGCAAGACGTCCTTTCGCAAGCCGGATCGCCTGCCAGCGCTACTGGCCCGCCCCCCGAACGCACCGCCAACACCACTGGATCACACGCCACCTCTGTTTCGGCCTCTCCTTCTGCCCCTGCCTCTGCCGTACCCAACGACGGAAGCGGCAACGTGAGCATCCGCGGCCAGGCCTCCGGACGCCCCCGCCCCGGGCCTGGCGCCGGCGCAGCCACAGGCGCGCCGACGAAGATGTCGAATCCTGTGCCGGCAACTGCGGGATCGGGTGCAGCGCCGGGGATCGGTGGAGCAGATTTGCTCCCACCCCGCTCTGCAGCTCCGTCCGCGGATCCGCAGGGTCAAGGCCAGAGTCAAGGCCAGGGTCAGGGTCAGGGTCAGCGTGGGGAGCTGTTCGCGTCTCGTGGGCATGATGAGCGCGATGGAGGGCGCAGAGCAGGAGGTGATGTGCGTAGAGATGAGCGAGCACCACTTGGACGTGAACGTCAGGGTCAGGGACCTGGACCTGGACCTGGACCTGGACCTGGACCTGGACCTGGACCTGGACCGGGACCTGGACAGGGACCGCGTGGACCTGGTGGCGCTGGTGGTAGAGAGCCTGGTCATGACAGGTATCGACTCGGCGAGCAGGACCGATCTCGTGCGGGAGGACGTGGTGATGAGAGAGGAGATCGCGAGAGGGAGAGGGATGTGAGGGACATGCGGGATAGGAAAGAGCCGCCCCATCGTCCTGGTTTCGAGCGTGGAGGCTCGGATCGAGATCTCAGAGACGGAGGAGCTGCAAGACGGGGCAGAGATGATGGGCGAGACCGTGTTGGGCCGCCGGGAGGTGGCATGGGAGGAGCGATGCCGCGGGGAATGGACGGAGGTGGTAGGAGATCGATGCCCTCGGAGATGGAGCATGGCTATGGTGGTGGTTGGGGAAGTGGACATGCAGACGGGAGAAACGGAGATGGTAGGATGAGGGGACCACTGCCGCCGGGGCATATGGGACCGCCAGGTGGTGCAGGCGGAGATAGGAGGGACGAGCGTGACCGAGGTGGAAGGGATAATCGGAAGAGGAGAGCGGATGAAGGAGTGCATGGAGACAATAAACGGTCGAGGCGATCTGGGTGATTCTACTACTTCACATTCTTCTCCTTCGTCACGAGTTGGGGGGGTCTTTTTCTTTCACATGAGCAGAAAACTCACTGCTGTACTCACTACTGGGGAACTCCTCGCATCGGTTTTGGCGCTTTGGACGGTGATGCATTTCTGAGGCGCGAAATGTCATGCATATGACGGAGGCGGAATGCGCCTGAAATGACTCTAGATACTCCTAATGCGATATACTGGCCAACGGCCTTGAAGTGAATTGTCGTCCTACTTCATAAATAATTGGGCTGGCCGTTTGTAGTGCCAACTTGCTTGTGCGCTGGTCACTTCTAGATATCGTTATAATGCGGAGCAGTGATCTCGGGAGATATGCGTCTTTGCATCGGTCCTATTTCTCTTTTCGTTGACACCCGCCTTTGCCTCCAACGAATATGTTTCGAAAAGGAAAGGTACGCTATGATTATTGCCAAATATTCAACAGGCAACCAGTCACCCTGTCTATTTTTGGGGCTATCAAGCGACAAAACGGAGGGAGATAATTGGCTAGTCCATCCTTCATTTGGGGCGACGACCCAAGCTCGGTCCCAATCTACATCTCTACATGTATGTGTCCTACCTTTCTTCGCAGCAACTACCTACACAACCAAGTTCTCTTAATTTCCAGATGTCAAATCATAAATTGGCTCATGGCTATGGCCGGGTCCTTGATTCCTAAAATGACTCCGGCTTCCGCAGCAGCCCCGATGGGCAGACTTCAATGTTCAAAATGACACGTCCAGCTACCCGTAGGTGTACTCTAGTGTCTCCCCATATGCCGCACTTCTTGGCAGTAGGCAAATTATAGATTGAGCATCGACCTGCAGTGCCAAGAGTGCTGGACACCTAGAGACTCGGCTCAAACGCTCAGCTCACCTCCTATCACGTACCCAAATCAGATGGGTCTTTTTATTTAACACCTTTGGCTATGGCAGATCCTCCGCCTTTTCATTCAAGATCTCTCTTAAAGTCCTGCTTTGAAGCAACACTAGCAATCCAGCCAGAATGTCGCCGTTGATAAGCGCATTCGTACTGTTGGCCCAGCTTTCCTTCGCATGCGCTTCAAAAGACCAGTTTAAGCACTGGTTTCCTGATTGGAACGCCACCCTTTCGAACATCATCGCTCAAGATTGCGCCCAACAGTACCATGACTACTTGACCAACTCTACCTCAAGCGGGACCTCCGCAGAATGGGCCATGCCTGTCATCGACTGCATGCTAGACGCTGTGTCTGAGCCTACCAAAGAGAGGATGTCAAGTGCAGCAGTCGTACTCGGTCTTACCCCCACGATCCTCTCATTTCTTGGATCAACCACGACGGAGACGGCCCTCTTAGCCATCCGCCGGCCACTTCTTTCGTTCTTACTCGCAATTGGGTCTCCATCAGTATCAGTATCACGAGCGTTCGAATATCAGGAGCTGATTGAAATTCTCAGGATACGTGAAGGTCGCGTCCCATTACCTCGGTTCTCATCCGGCGGAAACATCCTCGTCGGCTTTGTCGAGGCGCTCTTGGCATTCGCAGCCGTTGCTAACGTGGTCGAGTTGGGTCACCGGCTGGGAATGCGTACCGTATCGACTTTCTTGTCCGGGATCACGTTCGACTATCTATTGTGGAGCTTTCTTGCTGTCATATTATACCTTCTCGGATCCTTGACGCTACGTCTTCGCACCAGAGAATTATCCAGGGACCGGAGACGAAACTTGACGCAGAAGCTGACTTATTGGATCGCCAATGAGGTTACGCCTTCTATTTGCCAGAACCCTATGATGCTCACGCGGACGCCAGAGTCATACGTCTTCCTCCTGATGTCATGGCTGACAGCTGTGGGAACGGTGCTTCATATTGTATATGGAACCGTGGTTCTATCTGGAATTCTGTTCATCTCGATTACTGACGCTCTCATCGTAGTAGCTAGATATATTGTTTCGACCCTGTGTTGCCGGATGATACTTATGTACGAGCTCGCTGGCCTGCGTGAGGCATCTCAAGTCCAAGATTCCATGGATGCGGATGCAGTCGAAGACATCGGTATTTCTGTAGTCAAAAATAGCTCATGACTTGCTCTCACACAACCAATACTAGGTCGGGCCTTGGGAACTTCAATCTGCAGTTAGACAAACGAGGAAGATTCAATTTTCACCTTAAAGTATACACCGTCTGGTGGCCCCCATGTGTTCTGTGCGTCTGTGGATCTCCAGGCCTATGCATTCAATCGCCTACGTAGTGTGGATCTGAGTGCTGGTGATTTCCATCCCATCTTGAAAAG
The DNA here is from genome assembly GCA_010094025.1 of Viridothelium virens. Classification (NCBI taxonomy): domain Eukaryota; kingdom Fungi; phylum Ascomycota; class Dothideomycetes; order Trypetheliales; family Trypetheliaceae; genus Viridothelium; species Viridothelium virens. The sequence continues at coordinate 437,521 of ML991775.1, forward strand.
TAGGGGCGATCTTCCAGTGAGCGCAGTGACAGTCTGACGACTCTCTGATGTGCGGTCTGGTCTGAGGCGAGCTAAGACCGTGCAGATCCGTCGCATCTTCTCAAAAATGGGTGAACAAGAGCATTGTGAACCGAAGCAGAGGAACGCCTAAGATACATAACGAGGTGCGAATCCACTTACTCGCGCCATGGAAGCACTGCAGTACCAAAAGCACTGAAGACGAAGTCTGCCTTGCGCGGTTGCTGAGGCCTGCCTGGGGTAAGGTACATTAAGTACCTACCTTATGTAATTACTAGGCATCTTACCCTGGTGGTCATCATAGCCTCCGGCAGCGCCTATAGCAGGACCTCAAATTTTGCCATATGGTCCGTCGAGACAATCCCCTCAGTACGGCGCCATCTAGCTTACTACTACTACTTAGTGTTCATAAATACGTACATGCTATCAATTCCAAGATTTCGAAGGCCTACATAACAGACGATGTCAGCCTTCCCTCATTAGAGTTACCTCAGCAGCTGGGAACCAATCCTAACCTCTAGCTTGGAACAGTATACAGCGCTAGAGTGAGATACCTCTCACACTGTGTGGAGCGCATATGGGCGCTGTGGCTCGCTCTAGTTGATCTGAGCTGGCATATATGGACCGCTGGCCGCTGCCAAATGGATGGCCAAGGCAGAGCAATACGGTTCAGAGATAGATGCGAAAATTCACAATCGTAATACACATATATCGGTAATAGTTCCTGCGACAATATCTTATCTCCATCCATTATGGGCTTATGTTATCAAGACTTGCGAGCATGCTGAGCCGCAATTAGTTACTCTTTGGTCATGGTTGCGTCTTATAAAGTGGTGTTATCTCGATTTGCGCGCAGTTGGGTATTCAAACAAAGTAGTATTATCCTGATTTGCGTGCAGCTGGGGCCTAAAACATTTCAGAGTAGAATTACTCTATCCCGATTTCCGTGCAGCTGGGCCCTAAAACATTTCAGAGTAGTATTACTCTATCCCGATTTGCGTGCCCTTGGGGGTCTAAACTTTATAAAGCAGTATTACTCTATCCCAATTTGCGTGCATAAGTGCGCTAAAACAATTGCCCTTCAGTCACTTTGGTCTCTCACAAAGTAAAGTTGTCTGGATTTGCCCGCATACTGGTGCGCAATGAGGTAATTACCTGTCGGTCGCGGTTGTCTCTTACAAAGTGGTGTTGCAAAGCGCTGGAGAAGTAGGCAGATAGGCACCTACAAAGCAAGATGCCGAGTCAGGATTTGTAGGAGACTACCTGGCTTGTCCCCAAATGAGTCAATCGACTGGCCAGGACACCATATAATTTAGCTCGAGCATCCGGGCATGCCAGCGCAGCATTGCATCATCTTGGGTAAAATGCAGGCAACGAGTGGACCAGAATCGTTGCTCACAACTTGACGCGACGAGATCACGGATTTCCGCGACGCGCTAATATTTAGCGTGGACTGGGATGCAAGGGCGGCACCGCGGCATCAGCTCACCAGTTCGTACTCCGTACGTGCCGTGCATGCCCCCACCTCCAACGTCCTTGCTCTGCTCGCTTCTTCTCTTCACCCACTACATCTCACTGTTGGCATCAATACATTGGCATTCAGCTAGATTTGCTCTATTGCTCATTGCTCATTGCTCATTGCTCATTACTCATTACTCATTGCTCCTTATTCTCATAATCTGCCTTACGAGCTCCACTTGGTAGAAGAGCATTTGGTACTGGAAAATCCCTTCAACTGCGTCTACCGCGTCGAATCGAGACTTCACTCACCTACCTGAGCCCGCCACGCTTTCGGATTAATTCGAATTACGTCTTTCGACGCGTCAAATCGCACATAGAGGCAGTTTTGAGGTCTCTCAAGACTCTTTTCCTCTCGTGGCCATGGCCGTCACGCGTCGATCGCCAGCCTTGCAGATCTATGCCGACCCAGAACAGCCTTTCGACTACAACAACGAATCCGTCGACGTAGAAGAAAAGTTACTCTCCGCACTACAACCCCTCAACGACGCGTCAATTAACCGTAGCGTCGTTTTGGAACCACCCAGCTCCCAGCCGCCTCATCCAACACCAATGAAATCTTCTTCACCACCCTCCAGTTCTCCACTCAGGCCAGGCGCAGAAGCCTACATTGAATCAATTGACATCCCACCACCTCGAGGACCATTTTTCACAACAGACTCTCCGCAGAAGAGTGCTATTTATTCCACAATGAGGCCCCCACCAGTTGGAAAACCGCCACTTGCTCTTTTTCACACCTTTTCATCACAAGGCGCCAGTGACAAGGAGAATCTTATCAGCTCTATGCCTCTATCCGATAGTACCGATTACAATGCGGAACCCATATACAAACAAAAGTTGACAGGGAAGCGAGCCCTGATGGAAGCTGCACCACTGAAGGAGCGCTCGGGGAATGTGAAGAGACAGAAGACCGAGGACGCAGCGGAGTCGGTGCCCTTACCTGCTCCAAACGAGATGCCACCCCTGGAAGACGATGGCACCAAGCCGCAATTCAGCTACGCCCACCTTATTGGGATGGCAATTCTTCGTGCCCCGAACCGCCGGCTTACCCTTGCTCAGATCTACAAATGGATCTCCGACACGTTCTCGTTCTACCAAAGCGCAGACACTGGCTGGCAGAACAGCATTCGGCACAATCTTAGCCTTAACAAGGCTTTCATCAAACAAGAGCGACCCAAGGATGATCCCGGTAAAGGAAATTATTGGGCCATCAAACCTGGTTTCGAGAAACAGTTTCTTAAAGACAAGAATGTTGTACGTCGTGGCCCAAACACTGAAGGACAGTCTTTCCTCCAGGTAGTCGCTGGTGATGTCGGTGTAATGCCTAGATCATCCACTGCTCCTGTCATGGGCGCTTTTCCTATGAATCCATTCCCGGTCAAACGGCTTGAGACCAAGCAAATTGATGCCAGCAAATTTCCGGATGATACGGAGCTCTCATCCGACGCTACCATCCCTGCATCTGATCCAGCCCTACAAGAGGATTTGGATGATGCGCGTATGCCACCTCCACCTCGTCATATCCGCTCATCTCCACCAGCGGCTGACATTCGGTCTTCTCCACCTGCTCCAATTACTCGCTCTTCACAACGCGACAATACTCCGCCTGTCGTTGCACGAATATCTGGTGGGAGCCGCTCTGGAGGAGGTCGTAAGAGAAAGCTTCCGGTCAACGATAGTGGCTATTATTCCTCGATTGAGTCATCTGCAACCCGAGGGAAGAGTCATGCGTTCCCATCTGAGAGCGATGTGGATCGTCCAAGCCGCAGCAAGCGTGGAAGAGCTGAAGAGGAGATTGCTCGCATGCGTTCGTCTTCATATGATAGCCCTTCCAAACCGACGCCAAACTTGAAGCAGCCATCATTTGCTCTTACCTCATCTTCACCTCTCCGTCCGCAGCCAGCTTCCAAGAAGGGCGGACCACTCACTCCTGCGGTCGTTTTCAAGCGTCCTGCTAAGCCACCACCTTCCCTCTCTCCTAATACAAATCTGCGCAATCATCGTCGGCGGATACGGCAGATGATTGATTCTCCAGCCCAAGGCTTGAGTCCGCTCTCGGGAGGACATACCTGGAGCCCTTCGTTCCATATTCCCGAGGATACTCTGGAGGGAACTTTTCTGAATACCGACTACGACGACTTTGAGAATTCTTTTGACCTTTATCCCAAGGAATATTCCGAATTACTCTTGGAACGTGGATCCCCAGAGCGCCGATCAGCAAAGCGACCTCGCCTGGAACGTGCCAACACCTCAGCAGGTGTCCTGGGAGACATCACCAACTCGACCAAGTCCAATTCGGTGCGCTTCCAAGCTGACCTTAATCTTTCGCCTTTCAAGTTGGACCCACCAGTCTTGCGCTCTCCACTTCGCTTTGACTCGCCCAAGAAGCGCAAGGAGCCCACATCCTACCCTCAATTCTTCGACGACGAGCCCCAGCAGGAGGAGCTTTTTGGTCTTGAGCTTGGTAGCGATGGGTCAGAGGAAGGCCTCGACATTCTTCAGGGTTTCCAGAAGATTGGTGCTGGGACGAGCACGACGGCGGCAGCAACTCGCAATCCTTACGGAAGTCTCAAGCCCAGTCATGAGCAGGTGAAGCCATCAAAGAATCGGCCTGGTTTGGATCGTAGGATCACTAGCATGTTTTAATGCGGTGTCCAGCTATCAAGAGTCTATTGCTTCTACCAGGCTTGAGGGAGACTTATTTACCCATTCTCCAAGGTTCAACAAAGTATGACGGACTCGGCGATAGCTCACGGAATTTTGCTGAGTCTTTCCGAATGGAAGGGAAAAAGTTTGAATGTTTTCTAAGTGGCCTGAATTGCTCACAGCTCTTCGAAAAGTTTTCCCCAATCTGCTTCCCTCTGTACACACTTGACCCGTTTGGCGAGAATCTGGACACTATGGGTAGCAAACCTGTGGTAACTGGTTTGGACTCCCGATTCCCAATTCCCGTATTGGCGCCTTTCTATCCCTGGTCTCTGCTATTGAGTCCTGTGTGCTGGCGTTGGTGTCTTTGATTCGTACTTGGGTGAACTCTTGCTACTTTGTGAGACCCTCCGACATCGAATGTGGGCGATCAATGGTACTCGTGCGTTCGGAACTTGGACTGTGGCTACAACGGTGGTGTTGTGGTGGAAAAAACTTGTTTGTGTCTTGTATTCGAAGCGTTGGTGAAGGCGGACAGGAGTTACGTGCTGCACTGAGATTTGAAGCTTTGTTTTTTTCTTTATTGTTTTCGATGTATGGACTTAACGCCTTAAATGTGTTTTACGAACTTGCTACGGGAATGGGAGGATCGACGTATGTGTCGGATTAGGTATTTCACGAGATCGAAATGCGAATATGTGAACTCGAAATCTATCTTCGCCTTGCCATGCTCTGAACGCCGTTGGACGAAATCATTGAATGGATATATATGCCATGGGGTATCATGAATCTTCATCCCGCCACCACTACACTCTTCATGGTATCTTCCTCCGTATCAGTAAATTTGCCACCCTGGGTGCCCTCACAGAACTCAGTCTCCGGACGAGCAGCCCCTACATCCGCAGCTGACACACTCAATGATCTGATCTTCTTTTAGCTGCGCCTTGGGGACGCGGCAGATGCAGGTGGACTGGAAGTTTGTTTCCTTCGTTTGGATGCACTTGAGGCAGCATAACTATACACATCGATGTTAGTCCACTGGCGCAGAAACTTGCATGTCGGAAATTGAGAAGAGTAGCGAGAAGGAAGAGTTGCAGGCGTACCTTTTCGTAACCAGTCTTCTTCCATTTTGCGATGAGATTCGCGTCGGCGTAGCCGTTTTTAAGCAGCCAGTCGTAAAGCTGTTTCGAAATAGCCTCCTTTTCGTAGTAGAGGTCATAGATGTATCTCGAGCCTGCAGTTCCACAGCATCAGCATTGAACACGACTCACATCTTGCTGTGCTTAAATCATAAACAAGTGGTAAAAAATAGAAAGGTCTTCTACGCACGTTGATGTGATATTTGGAACACTGGCCAGAGCATCTCATGCCGTTTCTTCCCTTCGTGACTCGCATTCTCTGCATCCTTCATCTTGTTTGCGAACTCGAGCAGCGTGTCTTCGATGTCGTCGAAGCCGGCAGGTGGGGGTTTGCGATTGCGGGCGCTGCGAATAGGCGGCATCGTTGATTGCGCGTATATGATCCCCCAGCTATAGACTGGAAGAAGCCTTGAAATCAGGTGGGTCTTCTCCTCTGTGAGAACGTTCGGGGTTATCGAAGGCAGGGAGGGTGATCTTTGTAGTTCGACCAGCAAAATATGACGGAGGCGGCTGAGGACGTGGCCGATATTTTTTGGTGGGGTCTCCCAGCCACGCCAGCCTAGGGGGACGCGGAGTGCAGTCATGCGAAAAAAGTGTCCGCTCGCTGGCGCAAGAAAATCGCTGGGGGTTGCCCGGACACTTTTGTCCTAAAACGAAGTACCTCTACAGATGGGACCACGGCACGCGATAAATGCATTCTTTTAAATCGAACTTTTTTGTGCTTATTCCTACCGACACGCAGCCTGAATTCTGCATAAGAATCTCAAAAACTCGCAGGCGGCAAGTCAGGGCGCGAGCTATGAGATATCGAGAACTCGGCCTCATCATAACAACTTGATGTTTCTTATTGACCCTGACCTGATCCTGAGGCGGCAGAGCGGCAGGGGTCTTGCTTCCGCTCGGCAGCCCGCATCGTGAAGCGAGCTCCGTTTAACGACAACGACCAGCTAAGAACGGAGAAGCCACGGCGACATCATGAGGGCTACTACTGCCCTGCAAAAGATCAACGCGACGTATTTGGCCCAGAGGACGCGCTCTTGTTTGTGGGATCATGTCCAACCGAGAATTTGAGGACTGACTGAAGCACCAGCGACCAATTGGGGTGATGCACAGTACAGAGTCTTCAAGAGCTATCGGGAATGGCTGCGAGCTGTATGTCTCCCCAGAATCTCCTAAAAAGCAGCGAGAGTAGAAAGTCAATGTTGCCATGCGGAAGATGAATTGAAGAGATCAGTACACGGCTAACAGGAACCACTTTGACAGGCACCAGAAATCCAGCAGATGTACTCCCTAAACATGCCCGTCTCCGCCATTCGTACCAAGATCCGACAAGAGTTCGAACGACACCGATATGTTGCACAACTTCCGACAGTGGATGTACTGCTTTTCCATTCGCATCAGGAGTTCCAGGTCTGAAATAATCTAGGCGCATTACAATTCTATGAATAACGGCTAATGCTATGGCCTCGTACAGGAAACATTGAACTTCTGGAAACAGTTGACACACGTGCTCAAGTACTTCAGGTCAGAGGAGGACCCAAAGGCGCGATTACCGAAGGATTTCATTGCTGGTTTTCTTGAGGTAGGGCATGGCTATGCTTACGTCTGATTGAAGCCTGATACTGATCTTGAACTGCAGGGGCGGAACTGATATCGAATTAGATCGTCAAAATCGCCTGTGTATATATATCACAATCAAGCCATTTCTAAGCCTTCTACGATGCGTGCGCCATACTATGCTTCCGTGCCCGAATTTCGAGACCTCTTGAACTCCAAAGCCACGCAGAAAGGGTATCACCAATTCAAGTACTTGCTTGCGTCTGCTCCTCCACATCCATAAATTCCTCCTTGGCTGCCTCGAATTTCTTGAGGATCTCATCACACATGTCATCAAGGTCATCAATGCCTTGCTCCAATGCATCGTACGCGCTTGCGCCGTCTGTGTACGTAAGTATGAGTGGAAAGTTTTTCTATTCGGCTACAACGCTTACCATACATCTGGATCCGGAGATGCATCTTCGATTCTGAGGGATGTGGGATTGTGTATCCGGCAAGCTCGACTGCAGGGCTGTAAATCAAGTTAGAAAAGCTCCCATCCAGCCTAATAAGCCTTGAAAGAAAACAGTCTTTTTGAATTGACGTACTTTTTCATAATGACATGCCGCAACGCATTGCCAAGCGTATGATCCTCGTGCAAGAACTCGAATGATGCTGCATCATCGAGGGAGCCAGGTAACTTATCACACGTTAGTTATGATTCTTGAGATACCATGCCTTTCCTGTATGGTACACACCACGCGCAGTCGTTGCTCGTCCAAGCCAATTTCTAGCGGGCTTCTGGGAATAATGGGTGCTGTGTCGTAAGGATTAAATGCTGGGCGCTCTTTCTTTTTGATCCCATTTGCTTGTTCGCCATTTGTCTGCTCGGCTGCGACGTCTGCCTGACCTTCATCGTCACCCATTGTGGTTTGCGAAGTATCTTGTCTTGGCGTCTCCAGCACTGTGTCCTCCTCCCCTTCTGTCTCCTTTCTTGCCGTTGGCGTCGAAGGTAAAGGCGAATTTTCCTCTGCCACAAGCGCGGACGACATAGGGACTTCTACTCCAGCATCCGGTGTGTTTGACATGGCTCTATCCTGAGAACCTTGGGACATTATAGGTTCGTCTATTTGACTCTCTGTTTCCTGAGTATCCATGTTCATCGACAGAGCAGAGTCTCTCACAAGACTTCTGAACGACTCTTGGCTCATTGGCGCGTCGCGGCGAGCCATCTTTTTCTGCTACGATGGGTCCTTATCGATAAGGGATTTGACGTTTGACTGCAGGGGCCCGACCCCGAGGACCTTGGTGGGTACGATGGGTTTTCGAAGACTCAATGAACTTTTGAAAATTTCGGGTCTGAAAAAGGTCAATCGCGCGCTACATCATGATGTCTCAATCGAGTAGGAAGGCTATCATTAACCGCGATACCAACGAGACGAAGATACGACTTGCACTGAATCTGGACGGTGGAGAATTACCACAGCTGGAGAATGCGGAAGGAGCGACTGTCAATGGGGAACAAAATACACACGCTACACAGAATTCCAAGAGCCAGCAAATAGACGTCGATACTGGCATTGGCTTTCTAGATCACATGCTCCATGCTCTTGCCAAACACGCAGGCTGGAGTCTCTACCTACGAACGCGCGGTGACCTTCACAGTACGTGTTCCTTCCCCCAACCACCTCTTCATTCCTTCTCCTAACCTCCACTCTCAATCCCTCTCCACCGACTAATTACTAACTACTCCTCCTCAACAGTCGATGACCATCACAGTGCCGAAGACACCTTCATCGCTCTCGGCACCGCCTTCAAATCCGCCCTTGGCACCACCGCCGGCCTCGCCCGCTTCGGCTTCGCCTTCGCGCCCCTCGACGAAGCCCTCTCCCGCGCCGTCATCGACCTCTCGAACCGCCCCTACTCCGTCATCAACCTCGGCCTCCGGCGCGAGAAGCTCGGCGACCTGAGCACCGAGATGCTCCCCCACTGCCTGCAGAGCTTTGCGCAAGGCGCCGGCGTCACGCTGCATGTGGATTGCGAGAGGGGCGACAACGATCACCATCGGGCGGAGAGCGCGTTCAAGGCGTTGGCGGTGGCGGTGCGGATGGCGACGCAGAGGACGGGGAGGCAGGGCGAGGTGCCGAGTACGAAGGGCGTTTTGTTTTGATGGTAGAACAGGGGGCAAGGTGGAATATGAGACTCTACATTGAGGGCTCTTCTCGCGGGATAGGAATGGTCTTGTGTGAAGCTGGTGAGCTGCCCGCTGAGCTCGAACACACTGTGAAGATGGAGGATACAAAAATGTTTACTCTGATCGGCAGCGAACACCCGATGCCTACCTTTTCTTCGCTCGGCCTAGTTTATATCTCGTGAATGAAGAGATCATCAGCTGCTTCGGTGAATCTGATTAGGGGCATCGGGAAAGACTGCTAGCCCGGGCGGAGGATGAGAGCCGTGAAGGTGTTGTATGGATGTCGAAGCTATAGCCACAATAGGTCGCCAAGCAGAATAGTGTGATGTCCGTATCCGGGTATCTATCATTGACTTCATTTTATGGTTTACTATATAACTCCAGAAATACACTCCTGATAGCACTTTTGGATCTGCTAATTTGGATATCATTTTCAGCAGTGCCTCGAGTAAATTTTGCTCTCCTCACGTTCTTTTTTGCTCTCACTTCCACCATCGGAGATAACATTGTCAGTGCCATGGCTATTGCCGTAGAATCATGGGCAACGGACCTCGCTACCGCAGCCACGAGTCTAATATCTGGTACGATAATGGATTACTCTTGGAGGATGGCGGAAGACCCGATTCTCGCATTCGTCTCTTGACCCATAAGTTTTTTGCATGATGACACCACCTGAAGGAAGGATATCAAAATGTATTCGATGCATAACGGCTGGCACTGAATTTCTATCATCTTAAAAAGTTTTTACATGGTATCCAGGAAGTTTCCTAAAGGTTCCGCAAACAGTGTGATTTCCATCCTCAGACCAGGTGTGGTTAAGTCTAAAAATCAAAGCGATGCGGGAAGATAGCCAAATAATGGGGGCATGCAAATTGATAGATATTGAGGTTCCGTTTCGATATCTGCTTTGCTCTGCACAAAGTGAGCTTTAATTGACACGTGAAGGCTGTGCCCGCAAGGTCTATGTGGAGGAGAGAAAGAGAGAATGGAAAGCCGGGTTTACAAGTCCTTATCTCACCTTAGGTACGTGAAGGGTGCCACGGGTGCCCTGCTCGGTGAAGTTTTATCCGAAAATACTCCGTGCAGCATAGTTCATTTACTAACTACGGCGACGCAAAATTGGCACTTGCCCTTGCAGAGTACGGAGTTAGAAGACTTCTCTTAAATTCACCAGCAATGCACCGGGCCCAAAAACGCTCAATCAAATATCGTAAGAGACATGACTAATTGAATTGCCGGACCAGAGATCACGTTTGATCTGGCATCACCAAGTATACGTCTTTGAGGGTTCACGGAGTACATGCCACTGAAGTATTGCTCTTCCAATAATCCGTGCCATCTTTTCGAAGCTAGACCGCGGTGCAGGGGCGCCGAGCGGGCCGAGTTTTAGCAATATCTCTATTTCATCGACCGTTGACTTTGATCAACCTATTTCACGAAGCTCGCGGCTGTCGCAAAGATGGAAGGGGATGTCTCGGGGGACGAGGAGGCTTTGCGCAATTATCTGGGTACCTCCTCGTTCGGCAAGAAATCAAGAGATGCGAATATCGAGGCCCAGATTGATCGGAGCAAAAGACAGCCTGCAGCAGCGTCGGGCCCAGACGCGAAAGGCTCCTCAAAAAGCTCCGGAGAAAGCGCAGCTTACGAAGATAGCGACAATGCTGCGGAGCGAAGCGAGGACGACGATGACGATGACGACGACGATGAGGAAGAGGACGACGAGTTTCCGGTATCCCACGAGCTTCTTGTCAAGACTCACGAACGAGCAGTGACAACTATCACTTTGGATCCTTCCGGTACTCGAATGATTACAGGCTCGACCGACTGCACTCTCAAAATACACGATTTCGCTTCGTGGACACCTACGACCGTGCGGGCCTTCAAATCCGTTGATCCAACAGCTTCCAAGCACTCTACAAACGTTGAGACTCATCCTGTGCACCATGCAGTTTTCAATCCCCTATCACCTAGTCAAGTCCTTGTCATCACTGCTCTTCCACAGGCTAAGATCTTCACCCGCGATGGCGAGATGGAAACACAATTTGTCAAAGGGGATATGTACCTGCGAGACATGCATAATACCAAAGGCCATATTTCAGAAATTACAACAGGTACATGGCATCCGACAAATCGGAATCAGTGCGTCACAGCTGGGACTGATAGCACACTTCGGATATGGGATGTCAATGAACAACGGTCTCAAAAAGAAGTCATAGTCCACAAGTCAAGAGCAGCAGGATCAGCAGGGCGCACTAGAATGACAGCTGTGGTATGGGCCTCTCCACGGCAAGGAGGGAACAACATCCTTGTGTCGGCAGCCTTGGACGGAAGTTTGGCTATGTGGAGTGGTGACGGGCCATACAGTAGGCCAGCTGGAGAAGTTCGGAACGCTCATGTTCCTGATACGTGGACTGGGGGTATTGACGTTAGTCCAGATGGTAGACTTGTAGTGACAAGAGGCGGTGACAATACCATCAAACTTTGGGACACTAGGAAGTTCAAGCAACCCCTTAATACAGCCCAGCACCAGTCAACCTTCTTACAATACCCAACTACTAATATTCAGTTCTCGCCGACAGGCTCAAACGTCATCACAGGATCCGAGGACGGTTCTCTACATATTCTTAACCCAGCAACCCTCAAGCCAGAGCTAATCACTCCAGTCACTCCAGGCTCAGCTCTAATCACTGTTCTCTGGCACGAGAAGTTGAATCAAATTATCACTGGGTCAGCTAATGCCGAGACGCATGTCCTTTACAACCCGAATCTCTCTAGTGGCGGCGCAAAATTGGTCATGTCTAAAGCACCGAAGCGGAGACACATCGACGATGACCCCAATCTCACTATGGACTTGTCGCAAGGCATCTCAGGCGATAGCGCTGCCACACCGGGGGATCGAGCGCCACCTGGTAGTTTCGCGGCTCGGCATCCGACTGTGGGACTCACTTATTCGGGCAGATCGCGAGATCCTCGACGGCCACATATCCCTCAATCTACGCCGTTTGCGAAGAATAATCCGGATGAGAAGCACATTATGGCAAATATACCGCTAAGCTCCATGCGTGATGAAGATCCTCGAGAAGCGCTGCTGAAGTACGCGGATAAGGCAAAGAATGACCCATTATTTACAAATGCGTGGAAAACTACGCAGCCTAAGACTATATATGCGGAATTTAGTGATGACGAGGGTGACAAGGCCCCTGAAAAGAAAAAGCAGAAAACCTGAGAGGCCTGGGGCAAGGCCGCTTGGAACCCAGTACGGACTTGCTTAGACCAAAGGTCCAGTCTTCTAGAGGTTGAGGTGCATATGCGTTGCATTTCTGGACAGTTCTGATCGTCGATCATGCAGTCGGCGGAGGCTCAATCATGACTGCGCCTGTTAGTGGGTTTCCTCAGCTACGAGGAAAAGGCAGACTTGTGGTCTGTCGATATTTGTCATGAAAGGCATTCTTCTACTTTTCCTCCGCTCATGAATAAGAGATCGAAGAACGTAGAACATGCATCAGACTTCTTCGCTCTTAGTCTACGTTTCAGCCTACCTACTAGAGTTGAGATATGGCAATAAGCGGTCAAGGTATTGCAAGCGATGATCTTAGCGCGTGCCGAATTCTCAAGCCAAGGATGACGTACAGTAAGCCACCCGTGGTTAGGTAGTGGCATCAGCTACAGTAGCCTTACTTACCTAATCCAGATACATAGTGAACCACCCAAGTATCCTCCTCCCAGCTTCCGATCTCAGCCGCTTGCACTCATTGCCTCATTGTAACACAAAGAGTCATCTTGACATGCGGCGCAAGAATGTGAACTGTATCCAATGGGAAAACTGTGCAAAGCCAGAAGCAATCATGTTAAAAGCTTCATCAAATGTCCATGCGAGGCGGACAGACCAGCCTTCGCAGGCTCCATCAGTCCCAGGAGGAAAACTTGCTTACGCCGTATACACCCAAGGCTCTTAATGCTCGAATGTGACCCAAGCTTGCTCCGCCGATAGATTACCGCTTCATGATGTTCCATTCGCCTTCGGCAGAGATTCCTAATCTCAAAACGCGAGCTATATATCTTTCAATTCCGTAATTAGATGAATGTACGAACAGGAGATTGATCGCGTTTCAAACGTGGAGGTCATTGGCGTCAGTGGCGCCGGTGATCTTGCCAGCTACTTCAATGCCTCATTTGCCTACATCTTCCAAGGATCAACCTTATTACCTGACTGCAGCCTACATGTACGAACGCCTGGATAGCTGACAATTCCAAACGCGGGAGCCGAACCGTCTGAATCTCCGAAAGCGGTCCACGAACGAATTGCTACTACCTTGCGCTTCGATGGAGCTGAGTGAGGGACTTCGATTTGCAGAAGAGACTAGTGGGCGTGGGAGTCTCGTGCCACTTTTTGATAGCAAGACACATGAACTCAAGCCATGCATGTATGCTGGAAACGCCTTGCTCCGTGGCCCTTCAACATTGGACAAGGCCGATTCTGGGCTCTTGGGGCGCTTTTGATTTCCGTCGCGTGTGGGTAGACGCTTCTAGGCTACGACTTCCCTCCCAGACTCTCAACACCATTTAAAGGGTGTGTAAGCCTCACCAGCGGAATGGAAGAACAATGCAGTATGCATCGACGCCCAAAATTTTTTTTGATTTCTTTTTTTTTCAAAAATTGCAAATTGATATGCTACGTTGCAAGCACTGATTTCCCATATCGGGAAGATAGGACGGATTCAAGGCAGTGAGCCTTTCACGCAATACTATGGACGCCCGACTTCAGCACTGCCTGCCTCTGGGCAGGGAAATGGCCTGCCTTGGCAACTGCAAATTTATTTGCCGTGTGTCCCATGGTCGCTGCTCAGACGGGAAAACATGTCCTCATGTTTTAGCAAACGTGACTCGCTGGACAAATACCGTTGATAGGGGAGGGCATCCTACTGGTCTATCTTCCGAGAATATTGCACAGAGAATCGTGGTTGCAGAGATGCTTCTGTACATTATCCGCAGGAATTAGCCTAGACCAAGACTTAGATCCATAAATGCTTGGTTATGCCTACAGAGGATGTAGTAGATCTGACATTCCGGCATGGCCAGTAATAGACCCTGCTCGCTAATAGGATCAAGGTCGACATCTGTACAGGGAGGCTGGCAATCATTCAGCGGAGGGCGAAGTACGCCTTGCATCTTATGCATGGTGCCACGGGTGGGTAGAGACTATCTCAGGCAACCGGGCAAATGTCTCTCGAGGCCATCCTTCTGAGGACTCGGCGTGCTCTTGCCTGCACATGTGTGCTCCAAAGCGAGCTGCAGAGACCGTCAATCAACGTTTGCCTCGGCAAAACTGTCTGGAAAGAAGATATATAGTGAGCCTCATCCTAGTCATCTGGCACAGCTCAACTAAGCAGAGTCTGAGTTATGGCACAGCGATACCGGCAGTACGTGAGTTCTCAAAGCAACCGAAATCCGTGCCTCAAAAATCTAGATGAATATCTCTCGAATCCACCGTCGAGGAGGTCACGCTGTCGGATCCACGTTTCGGACTTTTCCGAGACAAGAATTTTAAATTTACGAGAAGAAATTGAAGAAGATCAACTTGAATCTAAGCTACGGGGCACTCACTTTACGACCCGCAACAATATATGCCCGGAAGGTGAAGATTGCACGTTCCTTGGAAGGCTGTTGATCATTGAAGATCCCACTCCAAGTGTTATCGATCACGTATGGTCTGTGTTGGAAGTGGACCCAATGTTCTTCGCCTGGCACATTTCTTCACCATCTAAGTCTCTCGGAGTAGTTCCAACTCCAGATGATGCAGAGCCGCTGCCGAGAACGGAGTCACATGATTTCACGAACGTTCACTATCATCGACTAGTGTCTTTCCCTGAAAACCCTCCGAGAAAGGATATGCTGCGAAAGGCTCATGTGAAACGGGAGATCATAGGGCTACTGGAGTTGGAAAGCTCTTATATCAGTCTCGCACACCAATGCATTTCCATGTTACGCACGAGAACGGACTCAGGGCGTTGGCTATGTGGGTAGCTCTCCTGGACGAGTTTCAACCCTATCTTTGACTAATGACTGGACAGGTATTGTCTTAGTGGATCGGCCTATTGAGGGAAGGGAAAGGTATCTGTACGACGCTGATGAAAATGGGAACCAGAGAATCATCGATTTGCCGTCGCAGCCGCTTCTTGATTATCGAGACATTTGTAATTTTGCCGGAACCAATGCACACACGGAACATCATGGCCTTGGTTTACTAGATGCTCTTACATGCAGCTGGAATCAGGAGGCTCTTCAGTTTGATCGAAAGAACCCAACACTCTGGTCTCTTGCATGCTGCCCGCTTCAGATCGTTGCCAAAGAGTGGGTTAGATATATTGACGTGATGCGATCCAGCATCATGCAGTATGAATACTCAAGTCCCGACCTTCTTAGCACGGACCACGAACGAAATGAATTACGCTCTGATCTCAATGCCTTGCGATTCTGGGGTCGCCGCTTCGCAACAGCCCGGCAGGATATTGAGGCGACATTAGATTTCCTCTACTCAAACAACGCCTCGAACTCTTTACCGGAAAGGTCTCTCTCGCTTTTGCTGGATTACTATAGAAGAAAGTCTACAGTCGTAAAGGATCAGAGTCGGCAGGTAGATGAGAAGATATCAGTTGTGGTGTCATTAATAAATAGCGGTAACGGCCGACCAGCCGAAGTCGCATATCCTGGAACTGCGGATAGGAACATCGCTCGACTGACTGGCTTGACCCTTGTCTTCGTCTGTCGTGCTTTCATATCAAGCGTTTTCGGCGCAAGTTTTGCCAACCGTCTCGGGGTAATGTACTTTCCGATACGACTCGTGGTCGATTTAATACTTGCGTATCTCTGGCTCCATTCCACTTTTCCGGAAAGAGTGGATATTAGAGCGCACTGGCATACCCTGTATGAGTATGGCGCTAGGCTATTTGCCCGTCCTTCCTGAGCACGACAGATTGCAGGGCTTGACAACATGATCTTTGGCAGATAGTGAGCGCTGAGTAATACTTGAAGCGAGCTCAAACCTCTCAGGCGAGATAAGAAAAAGCTGCAACTCGATTAGTACGGAGCGACATGTAGTCAAAGCACTCTTTTGTGAAACGTTATTTCAGGTTCTGATATGCGATAGACTAGTGCAGACACCACATCTAACCAAGTTTTAACGCTTAGCTACCCGTTATCATAGAAGGCTGCTGATGACACACTCCAAATTCCATGAGATCTAGTGAGAAGAGACCCAGTTACGAAGAATGAATGCAGACTTAAGTGGCATCATGGTGCCTTTCTTACTATTTGTTTGCGACCGATCTTGGACATGGCTTCACATACGGACGCGAATGAAAGTGCTGATATCCGTCCGCACCCCACGAAGTACTGGTCGGTAGGCTATAGGTGAATTTTCTGGTCAAACAGCAAAGCCTTAATGAGACCAGTAGCTTGAACTCAATAGTTATCATAGTTGATACGCAGTGTAGATGGAAGGAGTCCCACTTATGGCGTTGTATACTAATGAATCACGACTAACGACCGTCTTCAAGGAGGAACTTTGTTCGACCACTCAAAGGGTTGATAGCATGAGCGAGTCTGAACGGCACAGCGTAAGCCAATCGTTGAGGATCTTTGAGTCTAGCCATACGTAGTTCGTCACCTTGCATGAACAAAGCCGGACGCGCGCTAAGCGGGGACTTGAGATGCAAGACATGCGCAGGCGGCGTCCCGAAGGATGCTCAAAACCAACATTTCTCCCAGCACTATACTTGACACCTGTAATCTTTAACCCCCGCTATACAAATGTATGTCCTCGGTAGCCCTCACCAACGCCTGAATTAGGGCACTCGTCGCCGGCGGCCAGGTCAAGGGACCCCCAGCTGCAGATCACGCAAAGTGGTCATCTGGCTTTCCAAGCAAACCTCGACCGACCACCAGCACGCACATGCAGACTCGGACTCGCCTTCTTTCCTCCCAATAGCGCGCGCGATGTACCTTCCTGATTCCAATCATCTGGGAAGACCCATCATTTACACTAGGTCGTTTCCGGGCTTCACGTTCCTCAACGATAAAGACGCCAACGCGGGCGATTGGTCGTCTTTCATTGGCATTGTCACGGCGATCTGTGGGAATATCCTGATATCGTTTGCCCTCAATACCCAACGTTATGCACATATACGACTCGAGCGAGAGAGGGATGAGGAGGAGAGGAGGAGATTGAAGGGAAAGGATGGTGGAGCACCGGGTTATGGGACACAGCAAGATGACGTTGCTCAGGAGCGCGAACGATTAAACAGCAGTGTGAGGGGAAATACGAGGGTCTCGAATGGGCTCAATGATGGATACAGGCGGGATATTGAGACAGATCAGCTTTTACCACAGACAAAGAATCGTCGAGCTTCTGTGGGTTCAGGCTCTACGATTCGCGGAAATGAGAAGCAAGACAGTGTGCAAAGCAAATCTTATCTGAAGTCTCCCTATTGGTGGGCTGGACTGGTCATGATCACCACTGGCGAAGCAGGAAACTTTCTGGCATACGGATTTGCTCCTGCATCCATCGTTTCACCCTTGGGGGTTGTGGCATTGATATCGAACTGCATCATTGCGCCATTCATGCTTAAGGAACGGTTTCGAGCTCGAGATGCTCTTGGAGTCCTTGTTGCCATTGGAGGTGCTGTCACCGTAGTATTAAGTGCAGAAAGCAGCGATCCCAAGCTGGGTCCTGACCAGATTTGGGACCTGATTAAGAGATGGGAGTTTGAGACATACCTCGGCATCACGCTTTTTTGTATCATTCTGCTGGCTACACTGAGTAAAAAGTACGGCGATAAGACGATTCTGATCGACCTTGGACTCGTTGGACTTTTTGGTAGATATTCCTGCTGAAAATCTTAAAGCTCTTGGCTAACATCATTACTAGGCGGATATACAGCATTGTCGACCAAGGGCATTGCTTCCCTTCTATCGTACCGATTATGGATGGTGGTCACATTTCCTGTCACCTATTTACTCCTAGCAATACTCATCTTCACAGCGATTATGCAGGTGAAATACGTCAACCGAGCACTGCAACGATTCGACTCGACACAGGTCATCCCTACGCAATTTGTCATGTTTACGCTTTTCGTCATTCTTGGCAGTGCTATCTTGTACCGCGACTTCGAGAATCGTTCCGCAGAGGATGCCGCAAAGTTCTTTGGTGGATGCGCTCTGACCTTTTTAGGAGTGTGGTTAATCACAAGTGGCCGAGGAAAGGGGTCTGAAGATGAGGAGCTTGGCGAAGATGAAAACGCTATCAATCTCGTAGACGAAGAACGATTCCAAAACACTGTTGCACAATACGACCAGCCAAGACGAAAACCCAGCTATGCCAGTGGCTCTCAAAAGGGCTTCTCTACTACCGATCTCCCCGAAGACAGACACGCTCCCGCAATGCCACGCATGCATTCCGCTCCCGAATACGCCGTCTCTATCACCTCTGAGCTAGCACGCGCTCCCTCTCCTTCCGAACCCTCCACCCCTCTTTCGGCCCATGACGACAGCCGCGGTCCCAGTCTCGACTACGAGTCCGCTCTCTCCCTCCCCAAAAACCCATGGGCCTCAGGCACCCCGTCGCCAGCACCCAGCTCCTCCTCTCAGTACCCACTCCCACAACAACACCAACGCCACCCGACCCCGTCTCCACTCGGCCTTCCGAACCCCCCCGTCCTCAACACCACCTCCTCCGACTCCATCGTCCCAACCTCCACCCACTCTTCCTCCCACCGCCCACTCACCCCCCGCCACCAACAATACGACCCCCTCAGCAACGCCAATCTCTCCAACCACATCACCCCAGATCGCCGCACCGCCGTCAACCCCCGCCACTCCCTCACCGACATGTTCACTACGCCCCTCACCGCCCCGCTGTCCGCTCCCTTGTCCGGCAGCTTATCGGCCGTCGTGGCGGACAGCCTGCGCCAGCAGCAGCGGTCGCGGCGGCAGAGCCTGCGAGGCTCGGCGGCGGGCACGAAGCGGAGGTCGCAGGTGGGTGGGGTGGACTCGCCGGTGTTGGGGCGATGGGGGGTGTCGGAGCCGGAATTGGTGCCGCAGGTGCAGTTGCGGGGGGAGGATGGGAATGAGGATGAGGATGAGGAGGGGAGTGAGGGGGAGAGGGAGAGGGAGGGCGAGGAGATGCAGAATTCGAAGAGTAGGAGTAAGAGTGTTGGGGAGACGCTGGAAGCGGTGTTTCGGAAGGGGAAGGGGTTGCGGCGGGGATTGCGGAGGGGGAAGAGTGAGAGGACGGAGGGGGAGGAGGCGTGAGCGATGGGAGGTGTGAGATATTCTTGAGGTACACTTGATCGAAGAGGGAGGTTGTGAAGGATGGAAGACTTTGAGTACATGCTATTCTTGAAGCATTCGGCCGGGCGTTGTGGATAGGTGTGGGGCAAACAGGATTTTCCAATGCAGCGTTCGCGTCCGTCTCGTCCATACTACTCTTGTATGATGATCATCACTTTTCATAGTAGGTTTGGGATACCCTCTTCTGTTCTCTGTACAAGCAGATATAGAAATTGTGAATATATCTACTCCCTCAAAGAACCATTAGAATACAGCTTTGCACTGAAGCATTGACAGCCAGAGGTTTGATCCTGAGGGTCATATTGGTATCTTACCCACGCCATCCTAGATATGAGACCCTTGCGAGCAAGATAGAGTGAAAACTTCACAAGAAGTAGAGAGTTATACAAACGAATTTTAGCGCTCCACCAGTTCGCATGTTCAGACAAAATCAGTCCATCCTCTAATTATCAGGTTCATCTACCGCTGAATCACGTCCCGTACCACGACTTATTCCTCCCTAGCGGAAATATCCTCTGACGCGTCCTGGCCACTGGATGGGCGCTGCAGGACCTGATAACTGCGCTGGGCCAAACTCAGGCTGGTGCGGCGCAGGGGCTCGCCATCCGGACCAGTTTGGTCGGTGGTAAAGGTCTGCATTGTGGGGTCGAGTTCTACGTAGAGTAGGGTACTGGCGAACCGAAGGTTAAAGAGGACTTGGAGGAAAAATGCGCAATTTGGTAGCTGGTGCAGGAGAGAGACGATATGATGTGATAGATGAAACGAGGGAAGACAACTTTGAGTATCGTAATACGGTCAAAACAGGAACGTGCGGAATAAAGGATTTCAGTGCGATTCTCTGCTCCATCGTTCTGAGATCGCGCCACTTCGTACTCACCCTTTCTGCAGACTCAGCAAATGATTCACGCGGGCTTCATTCTCGTCGAAACTCGTAACTTTGAACCAGCTTGTCTTCTGGTTCTCGCGAGAACCACTATTTGACCCAATGACGTATCTTATGATGTCTTTTCCTGTGGACGTATTGACTCGCTCGGGTTCCGCACCAAGTCGGCCAACAATGGTCATGCGCGCAAGGTTCGAACGCGTGGAGGCGGAGAAGCTGCGCGTTGTGGATAGAGGGAGGGCGGAGAAACGTTGGAGGATAATCGGGCGAAACATTGTGACGGAGCGAAAGGATTCCGATTCTGAGATGGCAGCGCGATCGGGCTCGTTGGAATGTGCGAGATACGCGTTTGAGGAGGTCGTGGAGCTCGTGGAGGGAGATTGATAATTATCCTTTTTAGGAAAGGTGTGACTGAGCAGTGTTCAAGCATCATCGTACACCTCGACCTCATCTCTGCTCACGCAGCCATCTACTAACCTTCGCACATCCCTCTTGTCCATCTTTCTAGACTTTCCGTGGTCAAGGTGCGCATCTCTATCAGGAACTTGACAATTTATTCCCCACTGAACCACACATCGTCGCGTTCACAGTGACTAGCTACCATGGTACGAGTACCAACGGCAAAGCGGTCTTGGGCACTGCCAACTAACGCCTTGTCTAGGGAGCAAACCAGTCAAATATGGGCGGCAATCAGCCGCCAGACGGAGGCAAAGATAAGAAGGACTCAAAGGTATGGCAGCCTCATCTTGAGCCTTGCGGGTTTAAGCTACGAGTTGAAGCGCGATGCTATCTGCGTTCCGCCACTGATGATCTTGCTAACAAGCACTCATCTATGTAGAAAGACAAGCCCAAGTATGAACCTCCGCCACAGCCTACGACACGCATCGGTCGCAAGAAGCGTAAACAAGCTGGCCCAAATGCTGCTGCAAAGTTGCCTGTGGTCTACCCAACTGCCCGCTGCAAGCTTCGATACCTCCGCATGCAACGTATCCACGACCATCTTTTGCTTGAGGAGGAATACGTCGAAAACCAAGAGCGTATTCGTAAAGCCAAGGCAGCAAACACTCAGCAGCCCTCGTCTGCAGGGGGGGACTCTGATGCCATCGACAGGAATGCAGATGAGAGGTCAAGAGTTGACGATATGCGCGGAAGCCCGATGGGAGTTGGCAACTTGGAGGAACTCATCGATGACGACCATGCTATTGTGTCAAGCGCAACTGGACCCGAATACTATGTCTCCATCATGTCTTTCGTAGACAAAGACCTGCTCGAACCTGGCGCCAGCATTCTACTCCACCACAAATCCGTATCTGTCGTCGGTGTCCTGACAGATGATGCTGATCCGCTTGTCTCAGTCATGAAGCTGGACAAGGCACCTACGGAATCATATGCAGATATCGGGGGTCTGGAGTCACAGATCCAAGAGGTCCGAGAAGCCGTCGAACTTCCACTCCTTCATCCCGAACTTTATGAAGAAATGGGCATCAAGCCTCCCAAAGGTGTGATCCTCTATGGTGCGCCTGGAACCGGAAAAACTCTCCTGGCTAAAGCGGTGGCAAATCAAACAAGCGCAACGTTCCTTCGCATCGTCGGCAGTGAACTGATCCAGAAGTACCTTGGAGATGGTCCTCGATTGGTCCGCCAACTTTTCCAAGTTGCCGCCGAGAACGCTCCAGCAATTGTCTTCATTGATGAAATCGACGCTATTGGCACTAAGCGGTACGAGTCCACATCCGGTGGCGAGCGCGAGATCCAACGTACGATGTTGGAGCTGCTCAACCAACTTGATGGATTCGATGACCGCGGTGATGTCAAAGTCATCATGGCCACGAATAAGATTGAGACGCTTGATCCCGCTCTCATCAGGCCCGGTCGTATTGATCGGAAGATTCTCTTTGAGCCTCCTGATCGTGAGTCTTCGCCCCCCATTCAACATCTTCATCACTATGTCCGTTCCCTCGAGCTAATGACATTCGCAACAGAAATCACGAAACGCAAGATCTTCAATCTACACACTTCCAAGATGTCCCTCAATGATGATGTCGATCTAGATGAGTTCGTCAACCAGAAGGACGATCTCTCTGGTGCGGATATCAAGGCCATTTGTTCGGAGGCGGGGCTAAGGGCGCTCAGAGAGCGGCGTATGAGAGTACAAATGGCGGACTTCAGGAGTGCCAGGGAGAGTGTTATGAAGACGAAGAGTGAGGGCGAACCAGAGGGACTGTACTTGTAGAGAAGTGGTAGGGATAGGAGAGAGGTGCATAAGAAGCTCTTTGAATTCGGAAGGTGTAATATTAGATAGAAATACTACGTCACATCAGACCCTCGTTGACTACATTGAAAACAGATCGTTTCGACTGGTATAGGTATATCCTGCTGTGCCTGCTCATTTTGCACGTTCTGGTCGTGCCAGCTGTCGGGTGCTTTTACATAGCGACTATGTATGTCGTACCAAGCCACATCAGTCAGCCACAAGATATGCAAGTACTTAGTTGTAAGAGTGGCTCATGACATGGCGATCATCTTGCACCTGAGCGAGACTGAAAGCTTGTACCTCGAAAAATAGCTATGTGTCTTATATCTATGAATATGAGTAACTTATTTTGGTTTGCAGCATTTGGAGAGCCGATAACCTGCTAACTGAACACTACATTATAGCATAATCGAAAGCTCATCTATCGTATCGTCGCCCACCCCAGGGACACCGAAAGCGCCATTGCCATGCTCCCTCAGCAACGCCGTCAGATTCAATGCAGCCACTGCCCTAGCTCTCTCCGTCCTTCTTCAAATCTCCCCCAAATAGGTCCTCACCTTCCTTCCTCTCCTTCTCTCTCTCCACCTTCCTCCTCTTTGCCGCACTCTCGCTCACCTCCCCCTCCACCGCACCATCCCTCTTCACCGCCCGATTCAACCCCACCAAATCCATTTTCTCCGGGTTCCGACATTGATACAACTTCTTATCGATCCGTCTCAACTCCTCCTTCGCCTCCCTCCCCGTCCGATCCTCTCCCGCCAACAACCCCGCCACCTCCTCCAGCACCCTCAGCAGCTTCGACAGCACCGCCGGCGTCTCCACGAACTTGAACCCCGCACCAGACTCCCAGGGCGGCGGGGTCAGCACCGCGTCAGGGAACTTCGTCGACAGGTAGAAGAGGGTGAGCGCCGCGTCGGCCATGTACAGTGCGGCAAAGCAGATCTGCGATGGGGTGTAGAGGAAGTAGGCATCGGTGAGGATGGCGGCGCTGCCGAGGACGCCCTTGGCGAGCTCGTACGCGCGGTTGATGCGGTCCGAGACGCGCTCGGGGATCCCTTGGTCGTTGCCGTCGCGAGGGAGCTGCGCCATTTCTGCTTTGAGCTGGGCGCTGGTTTTGGGGTGTTGGGGGAGCAGTGCGGCCGTCCCGTTGCTGAGGGCGCCGAGCTCCATGATGACGCCTTTGAGTGCGCGGTGCGGGTGTCGGACATCGAAGGTGAAGCGCAGGGCTTGGGTGATGATGAACTCGGGGGCGAGGATGTCGGCCTCGGATGTTTTCTTTATTCCTCGAGCGAATTTGGTGAGGGCGATGTAGTAGTTTTCGGTTTTGGTAGCGAGGAAGAGGGCGGATGGGATGATTTGCTTTGGGTGGTAGGTCATGGGCGAGTTGGTCAGGTAGAAACGCTTTATGTATTGGACGGCGGTAGCCTTAGGCTGGGGTTAGTTTCCTTGAGGAAGCTGAATAGGGGAGGGATGGAGCAGGGCTGGAAGAAGAGCAGAAGGAGCCATGGCAGGGCTTGCTTTGAGAAGAGACAGTTCAGCCATGAAGGGAACAGGAAATTTGAGAGGAGGGAAGAAGGCTGCGCTGGGGACCCGATGTCCTTGGGGAGGCAAAGTGATGAGATACCTTGACGTGGATGGGAATAGGGAAGTCGAAGGAATCGCTGAGTTGTAGACAGACTGTGCAGTAGTATCGGACGAACTTTGCTTCTTCTTCGACAGTCAGACATTCTACGTCTACGGATGAGTCGTGTCCGTTCGCCTCGCCATGTGGTGCGCCATTCGTAGCTCCATTGCCGTTGCTCTGGCCCGTCGCTTTGCTACCGTCACGCTTGATTGCAGCCTTAACGCGAGCTGATGCGGCGGAATTGGTGTTGGCCCTCAGCGATGCTAGAGCCTCAGGCGTGAATGACCAGTACCGATATTGTGAAGAAGTTCGATATAGGTCATCTTCGTTCATGGCGGGTGGTGAAGGTCGGGTTGAAAAGAAGGCGGAGAATGGAAGAGATGAAGTGGGATGAGGATAAGGAAGGTTTTCCGATGCACCTTTTCTGCATCGCTTGCCCTCCACAAACAATCACTATTATCATTTACTTTTCTGTCTTACAACCTTCTTGTATGTATGACTAGATTTTCATTTTCTCCATTGCTCCTCGTCATGTGTGGTTTTTGTTGTACGTCTTTCAGTCATCGCATTTATGGAGCTCTGGATTGCCGAGTCAGCAATTGCCACAGTACTCTATCTTAACCTCTAGCCGTTGGACACATGAATTGCTCCTCATAAATAGCTCTTGCGGCTGAAACTACCGCTGTCATCATTGTTGAAAACAGATTTGTCTGAGATTGAAGTGCCGTGACGCCTTTCCTGATCCTTCCGTTCGCCAAGGCTGTCAACCCCACATTTTCTACCCAGATCTCTCCAGATTACAGGGAGGCTAGGGTGCTAGTACGCGTTCATCATGGGGCTGACAGGGCTAGGGCCCGTAGGCCTATTGTATAAAGACACGGTTGGTACGCCCACGAGATCGCACCATTGTACACCGGTGCAAATCTGCATAAAGCCGCCAAGTAGCGTCTGAGCAACGTTGCACGCTTATTGATTATTCGGGCCCTAGAAGCCGCAAGGAAAACCTCAGGCCTCTCAAGTTCTTCGATTGAACCATACCATTTTTTCCTACCCTTGGATCTGGGTCGCCCTCTACCTGTCAAGGTATTTTTCTAAGATGGCAGAAGAAAAAGTCATGGAGGAGCAGATGAGCTCTGATGCCGACGTTAAAATAGAAGATCAGTCGCGTATCGAAAAGGTTAGTACTACCTGGAACGACATTCCCACGATTGATCCCGTGTTCGAACAACGGATCAGAAGGAAATTCGATCTCCATGTTGTGCCGTGGCTATTTGGCCTCTGGCTTCTGGCTTTCATTGACCGAAGCAATATCGGAAATGCTCGAATCGACGGACTGTCTACAGACCTCAAGCTTAATGGCACAAAATTCAACACTGCGCTCGCGGTATTCTATGTCCCCTATATCTGCATCGATGTCCCCTCGAACCTTGTCCTGAAATACTTTAAAGCCGGCTACTACCTTCCTACATTGATCGTTGCCTGGGGTATCTGCAGCACGTGCACGGGATTCGTCAAGAGTTATGCCGGTCTTCTGGCTGTTAGGTTCTTCCTTGGACTTTGCGAAGGAGGCCTCCTTGGTGGCATGATCATTTACCTTGCCATGTTCTACCGTCGCCATGAGATGCTTTATCGAATTGGTCTCTTCTACTGCGCCGCACCCTTAAGTGGTGCCTTTGGGGGCTTGCTGGCGACTGGACTTGCCGAAATAAACTCCGGTTCTTACCATGGATGGCCTTTCATCTTCTTTGTTGAAGGGGCCATCACAATCCTTTTCGGCATGCTCACCATTTTCTTCTTGCCGCATGTGCCGGCCGAGTCAAAATTTCTAACTGAAGAAGAGCGCCAAGCGGCTGTTGCTCGGCTTCGTCTTGACGCTCATGGTAGTACTGTGACTGGAGATGCTGCCCATGAGGAGTTTTCTTGGTATTGGGTCCGAAGGGCCTTGCTAAATTGGAATACTATCCTCCTCAGTCTGGACTTCTTCGCTATCATTACCCCCATCTATTCATACTCCCTTTTTCTTCCTACTATCATCAGCGGGCTAGGTTATGGTCGAGTGACCGCGCAACTCTTCACAGTTCCACCCAATATGGGTGCCTTCTTCACCGTCATTCTGGCCGGGCACTTCTCGGATCGCTACCGAATGCGGGGCCCATTCATGATTGCCGGGTGCACACTTGCTATCGGAGGATACATAATGCTCATCGCTAGCAAGCGACCTCTAACCCAATACGGTGGCACGTTTCTGGTGGCTGCAGGAGTCTTTCCATCCAGTCCGTTGGTTATGGGCTGGCTCGCAAACAATTTAGCACCTCACTACGTGCGGGCGACGGGGACAGGGTTTCAAATTATGATAGCCAATATGGCGGCCTTCATTGCAACGTTTACCTATATTCAAGCTGATGCGTAAGTGCATACCCCTCGCTTTCAGCCAGAGTCCATTATTACATTGACTCACTAATCGAGTAATCCAGGCCTCGCTACATCACAGGGCATGCAATCAATATTGGTATGCTCGTCTTGTCGATAACGCTTTCCACTATATTAATGCTGTACTGCAATTGGGAAAATAAGCGACGTGCTGCTGGAAAGAGGAATGATCTGTTAGCAGAGGGCGATGAAGGCATGCTTGGATACCGTCATCCAGAATTCAGATATACGCTATAACCGATGCCCTCCGTGCCTGCCGAGCAAAATTCGTTATTTGATCTTTTGGCCAAAAGGCCCATGAAAGATAGAAAGATAAAGGCCAGACTTAACCCGCCGGGAGCTCTGTGTCGGCGTCCGTACTAAATTTACAACTCCATGGATCTTACACCAAGAGTAAGAGTCCTGAAAATTTAGTCAAAGCCAGCATCTCTAGAATCCAGAGCTTAATCAAAAGATTGCTAGACCCTCTTTGACACTCACAACGCCCAGATCAAAGATACCCTTATCTAGATTTTCGAAGCCAAACTCAAGGGCGTTTCAAGGCAAGATACCAGTATCTGTTTTGGCTCTCAAATAGCGCTTCAGTCTAATAAAGCAGGCTGGCTTGGGTAGAAGATTGCAAGGTCAAGTAATTAAAGATCAAAATGCAAGAACTGGAGAGTTTCCAGTAGAGCAATATCAGGTTAAAAATTCTGACCGTCCCACCTGAAATCCCTGATGACTATCTCTTGAGCTCCCGCCACAAGTCAGGTCCCGACGTGGCGGATTTGCCATCCCCTCACCCCATCCTCGACCTGGTGACCCTCTTATGGCCTGCTTATCAGGTTTAGATCTATTGGCGTGATCCTGGATGGGGATTTTACCATCAGCAGAAATTGTGGAGCCATATCTGCATCAAATGGACGATGTGGTGAGCTTTGGATGTGAGTAGGGTCCTTCTCAACACCTGGTGAGTGCTCCACGAATTCCGAATGCGGGCCTCTCCTGATATCACGCCACACCCCCCCTCGTGATTCAGCAATTAGGACGTGCGAGATCGCTCGATTGCTGCCTGTAAAATGAGTTAGATGATTATACTCGAAATGTCTCATTTCCGCCCAACGTGTGATCGGAATGTGTGTATA
Source organism: Viridothelium virens (assembly GCA_010094025.1). Classification (NCBI taxonomy): domain Eukaryota; kingdom Fungi; phylum Ascomycota; class Dothideomycetes; order Trypetheliales; family Trypetheliaceae; genus Viridothelium; species Viridothelium virens. The sequence continues at coordinate 465,234 of ML991775.1, forward strand.
GCCGGGCGATGCCCAACAAACCAGCTGCGGTAGTTCGTGAACTTGGAATCTTGCATAAGACATCAGCACCGACCCATTAATTGAGGTTATGCTCTGTACACGTCTCTCCTCCCCCACCGCGATCACTCCACGACGTCAGCTCTGTAGCATCATCTCAACTCATTGGAATTTCACTTCAAAACCTCCACGAAATGTTGAAATCTTCCCAGAATGAGCACTGGCTTTCTGGTCAACACGATTGCAGGGATTCATTTCGCTATATGGGATCGTCTTCGAGCCAGCATGTCGATGCGACAATAGTGTCACCAAGCACTGCTCGAGACAGCCAAAAGACGACTTCTCTGGGGTTCTGGACGTCCTTACAAGGCCAAAGTGAGAGCACTCGTGGCTCCCTGGGATATATCCCCACATATGATGGGTTTGGACGTCGTAAATTGTGTTATCCCGAAGCAAGCCGAGAATCCCACCCTCCGATGACAGTACGTGAGACTGCCAGCGACTCTGAGTACAGAATCGCTCCCAGAACGACGCACCGCTTCCGGCAACGACCTCGCTTCCAGCCTCGCACGATTCCTGTCTTTCCTGCACGCTTTACCCAACCTTCTAACACTGGAAAGATGACAGTCTTTTCGAGCAATATCACTCCCGACCCGCACCTCGCATGGCTACCTGTCTGGCAGCGGCAGTTTTCAGAGGACAATCTGCCCATCGAGTTGTCTGTTCTCGAGCCCACACGGGTCGTGATTCAGAGGCGCATAGATGCACTTCCTGTGAAAGACGAGATGGGTAACGTCGTTGTCGGCTGTGATGGCCAACCTCTTCTTGACTTCCGATATGAAGGGCAGCCAGTCCTCCCGGACCGAATTCCAGACCGTGTGGAAGCGTGGCGTCTCGTAGCATGGCAACTCTGGGCTCCCGACTTGAACATGATGGACTTTGCGGTGCGAATGCATGCTGAGAAGAAAAACCATCTAGAGATCGAACGTGAAACTCGGCGACTCAATTCGGCAATGGGTCGCTGGCGCAAAGAACGTGGGGGTCTCAGTATGCAACGACGTCCGAGTGGTGCCGTGGCAAAGAACGAGCTGAGCGTCATTAACCGCATCAAAAGCGAGCCATACGACTGGGCTTTGAACACAGCTTACAATACTGTATGGCTTGTGGATCAGGAGGCTAACACTGTGACTCAGCCAGAGCTGGATGGGAGGCCTACATCAAATGTCCATAAGCTCTCAGACCTTGGACCACCTCAAAAAGTCTCTGACCGGATTATCTCCATCCGCAATGAGCTGGCGACTCGAGAGAAAGACGCGGAGGATAAGAAAACCACCTGGGACAAATTGGAGTATGGCAATCAGATGCGCCATCAGACTCGAAAGCAGAATCTCGAAGACCGAAAGGCACTGGGCATGTCAGCATTCAAGAAAAGCTTGAAAGATGACACTCTTCCCAGCATCAAGCCCAAACGCGCTCGGTATGAAGTTCTGAATCCGAATCGCTTCAAGGAATTCGATACCGAGCTCGCTGCCACGGACATCGACGAGTTGATTGGGGAAGAGATGCCGTCAGGTTTTGGACGCAGGGAATTTGAAGGATTTATTCTCCTTGGCAGACCTACTCGCGAGCAGGTCGATGACTTTGTCCGCTCGGCCTTAGCCAGTAATTTACCAGGAAGCTTAATATTAGACGTCCAAACTACCTCTGGTACCTGTACTTCCGCGCCCGAAAATGAGTCTGTCTCCGATTTGGACTCAGAAGGCTTGCCCGAATCACCCAAGCTTTCCTCCGGATTTCGGTCACTTAAGCGCCCCTTTGAAGCGTTCGTCCAGTCTAGTGATATCCCTGCTAACCGCTCAGATGATTCTGTAAGTCTCTTTACTTACTTCTCTGCTTTCATAAAGATTTGCTGAGACTAACGACTTCGAAGCATTGGGAGACAAGCTCAGACACAAAGGACAGCAGCCTTGTAGAGCCTGGGACCAGCTCCCAGAATACCAAAGGCGATACCATGAAGATCGAAGAAATTGAAGATGAAGAAATGATGGATGGCTAAGTGCGTTCAATGGCATGTGTATGTGGCCCATGAGTTGATGAATGGCACAGAAGATCGAAAATCAAGGGGAAAAAAATAGAAATTACAAAAGTTTTGCGTGGCGCGCCTTCTATTGCAGGATTTCAGCGGCGCTGGCTCGCTATTTAGCAGGAGCCCCTACGTGTTTGTACCGATGCTCGTTCCTCCGGTGGTGGCTGAGGGCGCGGATCACAAAACGACACATTAACACCTTTCTTCATTTGGCATTTCTTAGGGTTAGAAACAGTATGCAGATACAGCATGCAATGGTATGAAAACAGGAGCTTGGCAATTGTGGTATTGCTAGTGGAGGAACTATGTCGGGGTCTTTGCTTTTATCGTACTAGGTTTGCTTGACACAAAGTCCCGGATTGATTGATACAGAGCACTGATGTTAGCTTTGTCGGCTCCATACCAGATAAATATGGGTCGCAGGAGAACGGTATTTTGGGACTCTTGCTTGCGCAGCTGCGCAAATTCCGGCGTTCTACCTCTTGTTTCTGTAGCACTGACGAGGTCGAAGTTCAAAAGACTTTGTCAGCGGAATATTGTTGTTCCAACTCAGATCCAACGACAACGACAACGACAACCTACCTAGGTAGTATTAGAACATCCCCTTCGTCTCACAGCTTCGATTCAATGAGATTTGGGAGTCTACTCACTGTGTCTTTACAAAGCTTGCGACTTCGCTTAATTGCGAATGTGAGGAAGTACCATTGTCTTGCTGCAGGCCAGACTCGCCCAACCAAGCCGTCTCCTTCGCCATCACTCAACCAAAAGCCGACTCAATTAGGACATGCTCTCACTTCATTGGTAGTGATGTTTGATCGTGACGTATAGACTTTCATCCGTAAGTAAGCATTGTAGTGATTCCTAAGAAGGTGAGACCTAAGAAGGTGAGAAAGAGGAAGCAGCATCAGCATATAAGCGCGGGTCTCTCGCTATCGCTGCATCTTCGCAACAACCTTCTGCCACGAGAAAACAAGACTCGAAAAGAATGAAAGCATACCTACCTAGCTTTTTATCATTGCGACTACAGCCCTACGTCATTATATCCTGTGTCTTTCCACTATCGCTTATCTGTGCTCAGAAATATGCGCAACGGGCAGACCCTTGCCAGGGCGCATCCTCATGACCCGCGTTTGATGAGCAAAGCTCTCTCAACATTTTTTAGCATGGAATTTGAAATATGATATTTCCCGATCTGGTCGTTCTTTGCCGCAGTCCCCGCAGAGATCATCAGCGGGTGACATAGCCCACGGGCCACCAAAATGCGGCTGAAACGTAGGGCCAAGGCTCAGGAACATTGGATATCACCGACGTTTTTACCACTGAAAGTTCGAAAACCCCCTCTAGTGGATACTTCACAAAAGAGGAACACTCACCGCATTCAGAGACTAAGGGATTGAATAGAGGCAAAAAGAAAATGCGAATCGAAAGAGCCACCCTTGTGATAGGGAATCCTGTTCCGCGTCCAGTCAAATCTGGGAGATCCCCAGCAACCTTTCGGACCTGTTGCTGAACACTTGATGGCTTGCCTAGATTTCGTTCAGCCAAGGCAGAAAGGAGGGGTTGGGCAACGTTGTGTGTTGTTGTGATCGGAAATGAGGGGCCCGTGAAGCTGTGATTCTGAAGTAAGGACGCCACAATGGTGAGCTTCGATAGCCATGAGCGTGTAGCAAGCTGCTAAGCGACATCAGACTGACGCGTATAAGAGCCTGTCGTGTCTATATTCTCCTGCACCTTCCCAACAATCGCATATCTTTGCTCACAAAAAGTACTTATGGAGTCTTCTCAGCAAATACTCTTTTCTATGCATCCCTCTACACAGGAAGCTGAGCAGCAACCGTGGATGTCGGACCTGAATGACTTTGGCAACATGAATCTTCCTATTCAAGGCACGTCCCAGGACGCCTTCGCGAAGGCTAGCTACACTACCATCAATCCATCTTTCAATTCCAACGTGACAACACCGACCATATATGGGAATTACTCAGACATTCTTGGAACAGCGAGGAGCTCTTCAGTCCAGTTGATTCCAGATGTTGCCTTCTCGTCGGTCGGGCACGCTACTCATAACTATACGGGGACTGACTCGCAACTACTTGTGCTACCTGGTGGCTATCCGCAACCATCATTGGCTCCAGGCTATTCACACTTAGGCGGAGTCAATCCGCAGGATAGCCTCATATCAGCTACCTATCCCAACACCCTGTCGCACACTGTCGCAACCCAAAATGTCGTCACACAGCCTTCAGTCGTTGGGACAGGCTACTCAATCTCAGACAATGGCGCTTCCCAAGAAAGCCTTATGCCAACTGGATATGCCGACTCTTTTGCCCACCACACGACACCCAAAATTGATAATGATCACTTCAGCGGTAAGTAAATCCAATCTATCTCTCGCTAGTCATGCTGATTTTCCAATAGAAGTAAAAGCCATCGACGTCCTTGCCAGTCAGTCTGGGTCATGTTTCGAGGGTAACAGTGCTCAAACGCACAATACCTCGGACAGCCCCGCAATCACCTCGGACAAATCACGAGATGATAGATCCGACGCATTCTCTAGTCTGCATATTCCTCCAGAGGCTGACCACGGCCTAATTGATAAAGCTCTGGAGGACGTACCGCCATTGCGAATTCCGAAACCTAAGTCGCGTAAGCGCAATAGAAATGCGAGAAATCGCAGATCCACTTTGAATACCACAGCAGCTAATCGCGATTACCCAACGCCGGAGGGTATCACGCCAGGCTCGGATAAGCCGCTGCCTGTGGAGTTCGGTTTCCTGGAATTTGACCGCAGCCCCGAGGCTTATCCGAAGATTAAGGATGCAGTCCTGGACGTCAACGGGAATGTTATTATTGGAAATAGTGGTGATCCATTGCGACACATTTTGGGTCGCAACGGTCAACCGGTCTTACCCAACGAGATCTCGAGGGCAGACCTTTTGAACGGCAGGAACCCCTATTACTGGCAAGCAAGTCATCCGTTGCTACGCCAGAAGGACATCTTTGATCGGGTGACAGACTATGCTCCGTCTGAAATTGGTAAGCAAGGCAGGGTCAACGCACTTGCGAATGTCCGCAATCGCTGGCGCGCTAAGTACGGTGGACTGGATTTCATCCCCAAGACGATTCCCGAAGACAAGAAGTCGTTCAGTAAATGGGATCTACAACGTGTCGATTCTCTGTCAAGCGAGCAGATCAGACTAGGCATTGTCTGGGAGATCTGCCCTGACCGAGACAATACCATGCGCGACCCATTCAGCGGCACGACATACAAAATTCCTCAACGAAAACCGAGTCCCCGTGTTCCATTGCTCCTGAAGCGTCTGACGTACCTCAAGGATAAGGCTGCGGCTCTTGGTCTTCCCTCATGGGAGAGGGCAAAAAGCTTGGAAATCTTGAACAACTCACGTTTTATGGTGGCCCGAGCGAATCGACAAAAGCAGGACAACCAGTCCTTCAATGGATCCAATGTCTCCATTCACGGCAGCGAGAACGCTGGTGACCTTCCCGAAGTGACCGGACAAGATGGCAAATCGGATCCAGATTCAAACGAGATTTACACACAGGAGCAGGGCACCCATCAACTGCTCGCTCAATTGGATGGTACTCCACCTTCGACTGAAATTACTCAAATTTCGGCTGAAGATAGTTCTCTTGCTCTACTTGATGGATTTGAATCGAATTTCGTAGCTCAGGAACATAGCTCGCTCCTCCCGACCCAGGACGGCGTGCCAGCGATTTCACCTGTGGCAGGCCCCTCTCAGTCGAAGAAGCGCAAATCTCTACATGACGACGACGATGACGAAGACAATGGAGTCGCTTCAGACGTAGCCGATCGACCGACAAAGCGCGCTGCTATTGAAGGGTCTTCCGGCGATTTCTTCAACATGACTGCTAACCAAATCGCCTCCCTTTCCCTACCCGTCAGCACGACAGCTCAGAGCATTGCTTATGGACCTTCTGATACGTCTATTCAGGACCCCTGGGGCTTGGGCGCGACTTCTGAGGATGGTATCAATTTGAATTGGCTCTAAGATTACCTTCTGCTTGCCTGGTTTGTTGGCGAAATGATTCGGTGGGAAATTTCCTTTGCAAGGCTTTTCTGTATCTTTATGCTTGAGCATATTATTGACAGGACAATCAGGCCCAGTTGATGGTTGGGAGGAAGGCTTTGTGTTTGTGGCCTCAAAATTTGCCAGTAATGCACTGCTATCGAAAACTGTAGATGGCAACCTCTCAGCAGATAGTATTTGTGCAACCACGATGATTGATTCAAACATTCTTAGGCTATGACACCAAAGTAATAGCTTAATTCATTCGCCTGGGGTGACGAGATCTATGCAATGAGATCTTTGCTTGGGAACTCCCAGGTAATACAAAACAGAAGCAGAACTGTTATGCCCAAAGGTAGATCGTAAATCAAATCTTTGAGATGCCTAAGCCAAAACTTTGGACAGGGGTCATCCTAATCGTGTACAGAAGAAATAGCGCTATACTTTAATTCATTTGATCCTCTCCATACACCTAACTCGTTTGGTGGTAATACAATTATAGGGCTTTAGTCGCCCGACACTCCCGCCGTTTCTCACCAAAACTTGACTACTTCAATTTATTTTTTGTTCAATACTCTAGGAGACAATATTTTATATTTTTTAATAAAATTAAAATTAAAAACCATAAGAATACATTAAAAGAAGAATAAAAACATTCTCTTTAATTTTGTTGATTTGAGGATTGATAAAAGTTTAGTGATTTTACGCTTACCTATTTTTGGTGAGGTGTGGGGATTTTCTGTGTCGGGAAACTTGACCACTAGTACTGTACATCAGGCATCTGCGCTATCTCCTTTAGCAACACGTTTGCGAGGATACTCGATACCGTCTTTGCCTTGAGATTCATAAAGGGAACGAGAACTCGCTCAAGCGAGCTACTCGGACCTTCGTTAGCTTCCATAGCTGCTGAAATTCTCGGAAAGAGATTTTGCCAGGATATTCGAGACTCTTGTACGAATTCTGTTTGATGCGATGTCATAGGTGTGATCAAGCCAAGAAACAACCCTTCCGCTCGGTTCGAGCTGTTATCATTGGAACTATCGAACGGGTTGTATTCCCTCCAGCTGAAATCAAAATCAGTATGGTAAACCGAATGCTTTTTCTCGTAAGAGCAGGCCGAAGCCTTGTCCTTGCCCAACTGGCTGCCTGCGAGTAGTGCCAATGCTGCTTGGATAAGCACATAGTCATCGTCTTCAGTCTCGAAGTACCTCCGAAAAGCTAGCAAGCATACACGCAGATAATGCTCGAGAGGTGTATCGCCCACTTGAGGAATCTCCATGGCAGATGTTGTATATTTGACTTGACCGACGAGTCGGCCTTTAGTGGAGATTGTCTGCGTGAACTCGATGAAGTGGAATGATGTCCGTCCGTTGCTAGCATGACAGATCCTCCATATCTGCGGTGTGTATGTCTGTTCCAGAAATCGCCAGTCGATAACCCAAGACGCCAAACTTGGGTTAGAGACCTGCATGCCTGCAAGTTCAAGGACCGCTTCAAGTTCAGATTGCTTTAGAAATGCTTTCGATAGATTAGTAAAGACAGTTGTAACCGTGGAGCCATAGTCCGGTGATGGGAAATCACGAGCATCACAAGCCAAACCGAGGATAGAGAACACAAGATCACGCTCGTCAGTAGCATGGAAGAATCTGGACAGCTTCAGAAGCTGCATGAGCGACATTCCCTGCTCATCATCTTCATCTTGATGCCAAGTGATCATTGTCTTGATGAATTTGACGTAGCGTATATAATGTTCTTCGAGCTTGTGCTGCTCCGACTCGCTTTGGGGAGCGAGCTCATACAAAGCTTCTAAACCTGCTTCGATGATAACCTCCAATTTCAGGAACCGATGAGTATTATCTGCTGCTCACTCTGAACTATTTCCTGAATAATCCATTTTCGCGTAAAAAGTGGACGACGCATAATGCTTGCCCAAGCCGAGCTTGCTGCAATGACATTGGGCGGAGTACCTCCATTCGGCTCATTAGAGAGTGAACTTGACCTTGTTGAACGGTTCTGTATAGATGACAAATAGCTTGTTAAGGCATCGTCCTGCCGCGGCCACGAACTTCGATTGACAAGGTCTAGGAGACTCTTGACACTGCTATGCTCAACTTGCGGGGCATCATCGAATTCACCAATGTACAGCAACAAGTAACTAGACTGACCATAAATGGTGGTCATGAGAAGAATCTGGGAGTTACGTTCCTCGATGTCTCTTTGATTAATACATATCTGATCAATCCAGATGCGTTGAACTCCATGACTTCGTAGCCGCTCAAGAGCCCGATATAGTGTCGCTGTAATTGAAAGTTCAAATTCATGCTTGCGCCCAATGACGGTATTCTCGACCTGAATAGCGTGGTCAAAAACTGGCGGTCCCACGAAATAAGATAAAGTTGCAAATTTCGGGCTGTCCGAGAGATCGACGACTTCTAAGGTTGTATGAAGGGGTGCGTGAAAATGATCCTCCTGCATAAATGAAAGTAGGCGGATATCCGACTGATTCTCAAGCCTTACTTGTGCATAAAGCGCACTAGATGATGTATCGGGCGGTCCGGATCGCGGTAGCCGTGAAGATTTCTGTCGACGGCTCTGCAACCTAAACAACTTCTTGAGCGAAGAAGCGGAAGGCATGTTTAGAGCCGTCCAGAGCATAATATGGCCGTCGGCGAAAAGTCATTTTAGGAGATTGAAACCTTTCCAACGCGTCGTAAGAGAGGAGTCGTCGGAAGAGGGTCTAGACCATGGTCTAGTGTTATCGGGGAAATGGTGGCTAATGTGGCAATCTATCACTCCTGTGAGCCTGCAGTTGCTCTAGTCCAATTTCAGGAACCATACACACAGTTACATACTTACTTAGGCTCTACAACCGAGAAAAAGCTGTCGCAATCTGGCACCTATGCTGTCGCCCTGCCTTCTCTCCTGTTACTGCACTCTCTTATCCTACCAACTTCAATTAGATTTGATTCATTTAGAATAAAGAATTCTAAATTGTTAGTAGAGACATAAGAAGTTAGAGAGATCTAGAGTTTTAATCAAGAGGGCGAGATCGGAGTACCAAATTGCCACACTAATCACTCTGCCGTAGAGTCAGGATAGAGAGTTCCCAAATTCAGGCACCATGAAGGTTGAATTGGACTGGCTTGGGCTGGCCAAGACTCAGTCAGTCTGGCTCAACCACTGTTTGGGCAGCTGATTTAGTGCTCGCGTTAAATTCTTCGTAACTTAGGCCTGTCAGTGGAAATGGACATTGTGTGAGGTTACTTTGTCCTTGAATATATCCCACTATATTCCCATACGAAATGACCTCTCCATACGCCGAACTAGATTAGTGGTGTTAACACGCTGACTCGGCAAAAATTACTGTCGGCAAAGGCGCGCGAGGTGACAGAAACCCGTGCGTGTTGACACTACCGCCAACTACGTGCAGTTTGCGCGGTCATCATCTTCGATCTCTGTACTTGTTTAAAGATAATTATAAGTGTTGAGAGAAAACAGCCTTGATTTGGACAGCGAAGAAACCGCGTACAGCTCTAAGAAAGCCCAATGTGGGGAATGTATGTTGGCACTGGATCCTTGTTTTTATCACTCTTCATTATTTATAAGCAAAACAAAGAACATGCATAAGGAAGCAACGGAAAATGAAGTGGAAAAGAAAGTGTTAACGTGCGGTCTTTGAATCTGGGCGGAGAAGGAAGAAAAGTAAGGGAAAAATAATTATAAAAGATAGTTTAAAGAAAAAAAAAATTTATCTCCGCTCCCAGAATCCTGGCTTATTGTTAACTTGAAGCGACTTATGGAAGGCGGGGTTAAACGTACGAACTAGGGACCTTTCGGTGGCAGATTGTACATTACAGCCGAACTAATTCGGTTAGTCGCCATATTACTTCTGATTCTGAATCGCTTACCGTGATAAACCAACTACACCAAGCGGAGATATAGTATGGGGGGTTTTTTTTTGTCAATATATAGTCATCAATATTCATCAATGGACTAAAATATGCAAACCCCTAATCTTTACAAAAGTGTCTAAACGTCTACTAATATATTAAGATAGCTTTTACATTGCATAGTTTGAGAATATTCCCTACTTCCATCAAATAATTATTATCACCTCCGTCAACACAGCCCGGCGCCCAGAGCACTCTATAAACGTCATCTACCAGCGGCATGTAAGTTACCTTGGCTCCAATTATCGGCGTGATCACGGACGATGCTAATTCCAGCAACTACAGTCACTCGTTCAGGTAAAGGGTCCCAGCTTCAGGCACCATCAAGATCAGATCACGCTGACTCGGGCTACGCTCATGCTAGCTCATACTGCCTCATAGCAGCTCAGGGCACGCTCAAGCCTACTCAGAATGGCTCAGCAACAGCTTAGACTGCTGACTCGGCGCTTACGTTACACTCCTGTGTAACTCACGTCTGAAAACTGAAGTAGCCATAGATGAGATTACTTTCCATGGAAGATCTTGCGAATAGAATTTGTCTATATTACAAGACTCGTATAAAGAATCGATGTCTCAGTTAAGATGCTATTACTTGATAGCGCGTGCGATATCATCTTCAGAAAGCAGAGTGGCTGTATCATTCAATCCAGATCGTTGTTATAATTTGCGCAAGCGGTCTTCTATGTGCCCTTCCGTCTTTCTCGTAGCTTCTTTTGTTGCGGCAATTCCATCTTCATAAAGAAAAAAAGTGGCTGCCTCAGATGTTATGTCCGATATGCACAGTATTTATGTTAGTCGTCCTATTTACGGCGGGCCTGCCGTACTTTTCTCTGACCCTGTGCCTGATTTAGCTCACGGCAGCTCGGAGCGTACTCAATGTGGCTCAGGGCGTGCTCAAGCTAGCTCAGTGTGGCTTAGTAACAGCTCCGGCTACTAACTCAGCGCTCAGGCTACACTCCTATCATCTGTGTAACACACGTTCGAAAGCAGAAATGGAGTTTGTATGAAGGTACTTTGCCATTGAAGATTCCCCGCTATTCTCTCCTTCAGGAAACCCTGCTCTCAAGGCATTTGTTTGCTCAAATAACCATTTTCAATCTTGTTGTTGATGGTCAAAAGCCAATATTTCCGAAATTTTCACGGGAGGGGGCCTCAAGCTGCAGATTTGAAGATACCAGCTAAATCAATGCTCGGATGAAATTTGGTGACTCAGGAACTCTGCAACACATGGCCGGCTCTCTCGTATGTGCGAAAATTATAATTGCCAGCTTCCTCGAAGAGTCTCCAAAGTGACGAAGATGACGTGTGTAGAGCTTACAGTATCTTGTAGTGAAGGGAGTGTGAACGAATCTCTCTGCGCTGTAGGCTAGTCGAAACAAGGCAAATTCTGTTTATTCAACATTGCTTGAGCCGAGAAGTAGCACGTAAAGAGCTTTTGTTTTCAAAATGTTTCGTCACTTTTCACTTCATACCACCCCAGCTTTACGCGCCAGCTTTGCCTCCAAACTTTATGGAAGACGGCTCAGTCATGTCAAACAACTCTAATAATCCACAGATTGGACCGACCCTTCAAGACCTGCTTGCTCGCTTTGCTACTGACAGCGCGGCTGCTAGCATGGACCATCGTCAGTACACAGCCACTCCTTTTGGGCCATTTATTCACAGGTACCAAGAGGAAACTGAGACAACATACGAGAGAGGGGAAGTCATGATGCCCAGAAACAGTCAAGTCCATGCCTGAACCCCTCATACTAAGTATCTGGCAGGTCTCGCCAGGAAGCAGAAACATCCCGTGCCAACATCTTCGACTTAACCCTCCAGTCTAGAGAACAACAGCAAATCCCAATTGAATTTGGCCCTCTTCACAGCGACCATCGAAACCAGTCTATTTTAGGAGCTTCTGGCGCCAACCCAAGTCAACCATTCGATATGAACTATCCTCTCAATAGAACCGCGGTGGCATCAATGCCAACGTTTAATCTCCAGGGAGCACCACCATTAACGCTCATCGATAGCAACAGCTCCAATAGGCATGGATCATTGGAGTTGACAACCATGCTCTATCAGCCTATTGGAGTAGAGTCTTTCATGGGGGGTCCTTCATTTGAAAACGACAGCACTTTCAGTACAGCGTATGATTCTTCCTGGGTCACAGTTTCACGAACGCCACCGTCGAGGACAATGCCCCATCAGTGGATGAGGGAAGATTATATCGTAGAAGACCCGGCATCCAGGACGGATGATCCATTCAGCACAAGCCATCCGTCATCCTGGACGACTATTTCGCAAACGCCGCCTCCTCCTCCAGCAAGAGCATCTTCTCAAGGCGACCTCCTTGACACCAACGCCTCCAACATTCACAGTCCCTTGCCTTGTGCACCAATGGGATTCAATTCAGCCTTGGGACAACCCGCCGTTGAGGAATTCATCATCCCTCCTGGACCGTTTGACTTCGCCCCCAATGCTCTCGACTCTAACCCACACCACCCGTCTGGTTCAGCACTATTGCAAAGAGAAACAAACAATCAGCCATCGGAAGCATTTTCAGCTGAGGGTTCTGACAACAAATCTTATGATGATGATGACGATGACGGAAATCTAAATCGACCGCTCGAACTAACATCAGCAGTGCCTAGAATGAAACGACAAAAGTTTTCGCCCTTGGCTAAATCAGAATGCGAAGCTCACAGTATGTTGATTATGTTTCTCCCGGTGCTCTCATGAAGATTTCTGGCTGACTACGCCAAAGCCATTCCTTATCCTCCGATCATGGGCTTACTCGAGTATCCCAAGCCAGCCATGGGGCAATATCGCAAGCCAACGGAGCTGAAGGACAAACAGGGCAATCCCGTCACAGGAGCGCTCGGTCGCGTCCTGAAAGACTACAAAGACGAGCACGGCCAACCCATCATACCAGCCAAGATCACCGGCGAGGACCTCACTCCCGAAAACATCTCCATCTGGCGCGCCAAATCCCCCTGGATCACGAACAAAGACCTCATCGCACGGGCTTTCGACACCCTCACACCCGCCGAGTTCGCCCACCATGATACCCGCCTCTCGACCGCGAACGCCCGGTGGCGCGCCGAGTATGGCGGCCTGAGCGCAGGGCTCAGCCGCCGCAACGCCCTAGGCAGCCGGATCGACCTGCGCGTGCTGGACCGGCTGAGCCCTGAGCAGCTCGCGTTGGGGATCGTGTGGGACAAGGTGCCAGGGAAGATGGAGATGACGCAGCCAGGGTTCCCTGACCTGCCACACCCGATTCCGATGCCGTACCGGGAGTCGGGGTCTGTCACGGGGCTGAGGAAGAAACTGGAGGATTTGAAAAGGGAGGCGGAGAAGCACGGGGTGAACTGGGAGGTGTGGGATGCGCAGCAGAAGCGGGGGGATCCTCGTCATGCTACGAGGAAGGCGACAATGAAGAAGAGGAGGGAGGAGATGAGGGAGAGGAGGGAGGGGATGAGGGAGATGAGGGAGATGAGGGAGGGAATAAGGGAGATGAGGGAGAGGAGGGAGGGGATAAGGGAGATGAGGGAGAGGAGGGAGAAAGGGAAGGAGTAGGTGGTTGATGGGTTTCTTTTTTCTTTCTCCCTTTTCCCCTTCGTTTTTTTTCTTTTCTTGAAAAAAATAAAAATAGAAAAAGGGAGAGACTTGAAAAAAACGGTAAGACAGATACAATGTGGCTTCAGAACTGACCTCATTGATATATGTCGATATGCATTGATGTTATTGCAACTCACGCTGCAAATCTCCTTCAAGAAGTTACTGCAATCTTTTCTGCTAACATTTGTGCCCTGGAATTTCCTTACTACCCGTTTGGGACTCCTTCAATTGAGCAAATGGCTCTTGAGTTCTCACTGCGAAAGATCTGTTCGGACTGAGTCTCGAACAATCTTAATATATACAACCAAGAGTGAACGTCTTAGGGGGTCTGCTGCTGGATCTGACCTCATTGGCCTTTATGCCCTTTACTTCTTTTCTTACTTGATTACTAGATGGGAGTGGCCTTTAAGTAGTCTTGATATGCGATCTTAGAACGAGGCTTCAAAAGGAACATACTCTTTACTATTCGAGGTGACCTCATTAATCAAATGATTTCCCATCATCTTGACATAGAATATCTCCCCAAAGGCGATTTCCGGGTATTCCTGATTTGCAATCCAAATACGAGGGTTTTCCCAAAGTCACTTGATCTGACACTCGAGGTGAGCTCGTTGATTTAGTCACCCTTTGTGCTTGTGAGCCCGGATCTTGCAGTGATTGTCGGAGATTAGCAGCCGATATGCAACGATGATGGAGGAGCTTGGAGCGATCTGTAAGATTGACTCTAGCATTAGTATCCTGCTGCATCACACTCCTTGTGGGTCGCACGGCTCGCAGACTTCCCAACAGGCAACTTGGTCCCGCTTTTGAGCAATTTCTTCCATATCACACAAAGCAAAGGCCACGTCCACAAGATCCACAACTGCAGAATATAAATCCAGTGCCAGACTGCGAATAAATTCTTGATTCTTCACCCCCTCGATCATTGTGATCCATCCTCTTTACCCATTTCGCAAGCTCCTAGCTCTATAGGACAAAGCACTTGTAAACTTTCGATACTTTCATTGATACACCTTTGACACTCTCGTTAGCCCTTTACTTTATCCTGCCTCTGGGTGATAGCCATCCGCCTTCATGGCAGCAAGGGTATACCGCAGACTGCTCCCGGCCACAATGGCTGATCAATCGCGGTCCACTTTCGTCGTGGCAGGCCTGCAACTGAGCATAAGAGAGGAGAGTCACATCATCGCCTCCCCACAGAACACTCCGCTACTACATCAGTACCCAGAGTGGTACACCTCAACATATCAACTGGGGCCAAACTCCGTAGTCTATCGCAACATCGAGAGTATACATCACAACTGGGGTTACTGGGAGTTTGCAGACCCAGATCACCAGGCGAAGGCGAAGACCCATGGTCTGGATTCGCCAGAGGAAGTCTTCTCAGCCACCATAAATGTTGTAATGAGCAGCGTGCGACCCTTTCCGAGCGGCGTCACTTCAAAGTCCGGTCATCCTATTCAGTGGAATGACTTGGAGGCAATCAATTTGATCTGGATACCAGGACGTCTTGATGGAACCAAAGGCCTACAGAATGGACAGCTAGCATCTGCATACCGCCACATCAGGGAGATTCAGGCACGTCGCACTCGCCACAGCCTTCCAACTATACGTATCCCTTATGAGAAGTACGTTTATGCTGGAACGTACTTTCGCTGGTACCTCGAGCCAGGTGCAGATCTCCAGTACATTCGTCAATGGATCAATTCTACCCCTCTTCGATTCCTGAGCCTTGCACCTTCCACTGCGGAGTCTATCGTTGCAGGATTTCCGGAGTGGAAGGGTCGTTCCCTCTTTGGCAATTCCACGAACGCGATTTTTCTTCATGACTTGTACCTCCATGCAGCCGATCGCAGACTGAAGCCCAACAGTTTTCCAATGAACAGGCCACCGAGTCAAGATGGTCATAAGGCGGACACAGAAGACTTTACTTCGTACCATCCGGCCGTGGAGGATGTAACGGAAAAGGATTTCGAAAAAGTCTGTCTTGCTCTTAACCAAATACGCAAAGGAGATTATGTCACGCGAGGGTGGGATAGGCCTCCTGTCATACTTGATGCTGATGGAAATGTCTTGCGAGATCCCGAAGGCAGTGGTGCAATGATTCTTGATTATCCTCACTTGCCCATGCGGATTAGCAGCTGTCAGGGATGGTGGCAAAGGGAGACCTGGATGCGTCTTGATTGTCGCTTGGTGCCAGACGACCTCACCATGCGTAAGCGGGGTGGAGGAAACAAACCCAGGAAGTCTGCACAAGATGACTTGTCTTTGACTAGGCCACAGAGACAGACAGGGTCGAGGACCGTGAAGCCGGCGCAAGCCAGGGATCGAGTAACCAAGCAAGCATCTTGCACTGGCCCTGTTATTGATCCTGCCGAGCAAGATGGCAAGATCATGGATGAAGTTACCGAGGCGCTCAAGCGCCATACTCAGAAAAAGCCTCGCCCCAAGAAGCACAGGCTGAACAGCGGCTCTCAATCACCTCCTCTCATCGAAAAGAGTCTGAGAGAAGATGAATCTGAAGGGTCATCAAGCAGCATGAAGCTTTTTAAGACGGCTGGCTTGCCGAACGGGACAGGAAGCGCTATGGCTGGCGACGCATCTCCAAATGCCGCGAGTGAGATAGGATGGAGTGTCCGACCAAGTCATTCCAACTCTTTATCTGGTCCAACGATTTTGGACACGTATCTGGCAGGGAATTCTAAAGGCGACATGTTCCACCCTTCCCAGTTAGGGTTGGCGCCTTCATTGATGTATCCTTCACTCAATACTACCGAAACCTTTGCGCCGACATACCGGACCCCTGAATACGAAGAGAACTATAGCGCGAGAAGGGATTTCGTACCTCAGTCCACCTCCACTATGCTCCACAATGCTGGTGGTATGTCGAGCAATGGCAGCAAGCCACCACATATCGGGACCGATGATTCAAGCGACGAACAACCAACGATTATCGCTCGAGCAAGATATGAGGATGATCAGCCATCGAAGATAGGAGGTACCCCACTGGGTTATATGAAGACGCCTTCTTCTAGCTCGCGATGGACGCACGTGACTCGAACGAACTCTACTGCGAGTCCAGACCAAGGTCGGATACCGCTAGCATACCAGCAATTTCCGGATCCGCACACGTATATGGGATATCAACAGCGACAAGATACGCTCTGGGCGCATTACAGGTCTGGAGTTGAGCCGCTGCTATCCATTCCGTATGTACCTACGTCGAGCATCTCGGTATCTGACCTAGTTCGTCCGCCTTGGTCATTATCAGAGAATGACGCGCAGGACGTGCAATTCAATCAGCTGTACCAGCCCGGTTCATATGGCACATCCGAGAAGGAGCCGTCCCACAGTCTCGTGAATGTTGGCGAAGCTCAATCCAGAGGTCAAGCTCAGTTTAGACACTTTGCCCCAACCAACACAATGGAGGGATCCTTGTGTGACGCTTCGGAGGAAAATCAGGGCAAAATGGATTACCCGGTCGAGGCACTCTTTGCTACTGAGAGGAACCCGGGTTCGAGTTCGGCGGCATTGATGAGACAGCAGGTACCAGCAACTGGTGCCAACATTACCGGCGCCAAGCAGCTCTCTGTCGGTATGCTTCCGGCTTCTGCTGCAGCAAGCTCGTCAGATAAAGGCGCGATGAGCAACTTTGTGCAGGAACGCTCTGGGATTTCCAAGGGTAACGGCACCTTCGTCTTCGATGATGACATCGCCAAAATCCAGAAGTATTTGAAATCTGGTGCCCAAGCCGTCAACCCCTATATCAAAGACCCAGCGGATTCTTCGAGCAATTTTCCAGGTGAAAATCGGCACGGGCCGAATGCTTCGACACCTGCACTGGAGCTTAAGGAAGGCTCCGAGTCGAGCGAACAGGAGCCTCAAATTCGGAACAAGGACCTTTGGGAGCCAAGGGAAGAAAAGACCGAAGAGGACGAATCGAGCGTGGTCCAGATTACTGCTGCTACTACCGAAGCGCCTGGAGTCCCTACAGAGAACCCCACTCGTGTAGCCGACGAACGGGCTAGGGAGAGGAAGGCCATCGAGGCAGAGTCCCAAGCAGGCGAAGAACGCCGCTTTAGATTTTGAGAGCAGCAGCAGTGCCAACACCATCGCACCTTGATTATCTTTCTCTCGCTCTCTAGAATCCCACAGTATCAAGAAATTCCAAGCCACCATGAAACTCGAGAAGCTGCCAAACGAGGTCCTGGAGCAGGTGTTCTCCCACTGCCCAGATGTGAGAGCGTTGCTCACTCTGGCGTACACCTACCGCCATCTCAAGGAGGTGGCATTCCGCCAAGGGGGTAGGCTGTTGGAGACGGCGCTCGACATGCATTATGGGCCTGTCCGCCTGCTCCTCCAGCTGACCAGTGTGCTCGTCACAGATTCTTAGCGAGGGTTCCGAGTCGAACACGACTCTGTGTGTAAATAGAAACTTAGGCCGCGCGATCTGCTGGCGACGGACCTTCCATGTCAGGATTCTCAGTTGGGGTTACGACGCTGATCCTGTCAATCTTGAAATTTTTGGCAAGGTTTCGGCAAACAACATGGGTCATCACACAAAAAACCTTTATCTCGATCCAATGGAATTCCGAGAGAATTCCAAAGCCTTTGTTAGTACCAACATTCACAAGATACAATAAAGATAAGGAATCTGACTAAAGCTTTAGCATTGACCCATTATCTTTGTGGCACACAGTCTCAAGGGGCTAATATGCAAGATTATAAGTCTGGCGTGGATTTTATAATGTAGTGGGATACGTGCTTACCAAATCCACCATCCCTTAAACAATCCTCCACTCTGCAGGGACTTTGATGAGTGAAGACAAAAATTCCAGGGATATTGCAGACGCCCTGTACGGTACAATCTTTATGGGAACGCCTCATCAAGGATCTGATTTCGCTATCTGGGGGGAATTCCTCAGGCGATGGTTTTTTGAACAAGCAGGGCCGATATCACGATAGCCAGCCGTATAGCGATTCGAGACATCGGTTACGTTCCGTTCCCAGGCCCTTCCAACAAGGTGATCCGCCGTTCAGTTAACATGACACGACATTTTTCCAAGCTGTCGACCCTCTTGCATCCTGCATCCCGACAGCCTCTTGATTATCGCTATATCCAATTCGGGTACGGTGCTCGTTGTGTCGTGGTAGGTGGGCGGCGCATCACTTTCTTGGAAGAGTTTGAGGTCGGAATGTTCACGGTGCCTGGAAAAGCCATGAAATTATCCAAGCCCGGCATATTTACAGGACTTTCGAGATCGACGGGAAATGTGAGTGCGTGTGAGCTGAAAGCTTCGGGTTGAAGACTCTTGTAATGCTTTGTCAGGCATAACAATATATACCAAATCATAAGTTCGCTTAACATCACTCCTGATATTAGACTCCTTGCAACTGGACTTGGGCACTGAAATATAGGTTCAGGGTCGGTACAGCTCGCTGCGCAAATTCATACTAACAGTGGGTCATCTGATTGATTGTAGAGAGTACGTACGGTTCTGCGGAAGCTATAAGTGCTGTGGTAGCGTAGCAGGTGTCGGTAGATACATATCGAGGACGCTCCAGGCGACGTTCTGCTGACTTTTTCAATCCCTCCGGTCCGTCCATCTTGGCCTGGTACTCGTGGAAATATAGATGAGATGTGCCAGGTAGAAGTGTAATCTCAAGGTCTGGACTCATCCCACTCTTAACGTGCCAGAAGACTTAGTCAAAATTGTACGATTTCCGTGAGGGTGCGCTTCAGTCGTCCGGCTGAACGAAGGCCGTCACGTGCCATATAGGGCTGCGTTCCACGCCGGCTGCTTGACCTCGATTGAGAGCCAATGGCCATTTCTCTTTCTTTTTCGTTCTCTACTCCAGGATATACAAATTTTATAATTTCAAGCGATAAAGTCTGTTCAGAACCCGAAGGACCTTCCATTTGGCCTTCGACAAAAGCTCAAGAAGGTAGATGAAAACTGTCAGATACAGCACAGATATCACAATATTTGTGAGGTTCACCATCCGAATGCAAAGCTCTGATGAGCTTGTGAGGGCAGCCCAGAGTCAAGCGTTGTAAGAAGTCCATGGGGAGCCTAGCCCCGATCGATTCGGGTTGAGACTGAGACCGAAGTATCGGAATCTTTGAAGATGCGCGTTGTTGCCCTCCTGCTGATTTTGGGACTGTTACATCCTCGCGCATACAGGAAGCGTCTGCCGTCTCGACATCAATAACGAGTCTGATATACTTTGCATCCAAACTTCTGCTTTGCACCAGACTCATGGAGCTCGTGATGCGCAGTGAGGGTGAGGTGGATGCTATACATCTCTCAGCAGATGCTGAGCAACGTGAATGTGGAGATAAAGCTCACATGCAAGTGGCTGATCGCGAACTTTTGTTGTGATGTCCTTTGATATGAAAGAATGCTAAGCAATGGCACTCCCCAGAAACATGTCCAAAAGAGCGCAAGAACAGGGTTCGTTCCAGCGAAAGAGTAATTGAGGCTAAAGCACACTTGCAGGAGCTATTATAAAGCGAAGAAGCATTCTTGGGTCACAATTCCACGCTTATCGTTGCATGGTGGGGGCTGTGTTGATGGAGCATGCGGCCAAGCTTCTGAAAGACCCCCCTTTGCGGAGAAGACTGGAGAAGGCAGTACCTGATGATAATTTTGCACCTTTCACAGCATATCCTGGCGCGCGTAGCGACAGTCTCACCAGAGCCCCATTGATCCTTATTACTGTTTCGAATTTCTAAGTGGCAAAAAAGGTGAAAAATAGCGCAGAGATGTTACAGCTATCTTTTGGATATCGTAAAAGAATGATGGACAATACTTCGCCTTGAAGTGATGCAGACGCCAAGGACCGTCCTCACACATGGTACACTGCCTACTCATCATTATTCACTGCTCAAAAGCGTTCATCGCCGCTATTCGCCTCCTTCCCGAGCTCCCTGTGTATTTCCATTTCGAAAGAAGTCGTTCTCATCACGTCTTCAGCCTTCGATGTAGCCAGCGCAGTAGCTTCCTTGCCAACTTCACTAATCGACCCCAGTGTTGAGACGGGAGATTCGGGCTGTGGTGTAGACTGAGGATTCCAGATTGGTAGCTGCATATTGCTGCCGGCGTCCTGGTTACGTCGACGGAAAAGGCGCATGTACCAAGCCTTGGCTTTGTGAGGCGTTGCGGACGCTGCACGCCCCAACTTGAAAGTTGACGTGTTGATGCTATCGAACTTGATTAGCTTTGTAAAAAATAATTTAGAATAGGTGCTGCTCACGTCGAGATCGTCGCGGTAGCCCGGCTCCCAGACCACTTCTCCTTTACATACGCCTTCGCCCGACTCCCGAACGAGGAGCTGCTCCCCTGTGACGTCGAGCTCCGTCCTTCCTTCAGCCTAGGGAAAACCTTTCCCAGACCGATGGCTACCAATGCCGTCCGATACATGCTCGTCGCTTCCTTCCCGACTCCGAAGAACGCGAAGACGGAAATCCCTGTCGCGATGCGGATCCAATGGTCGATGAGAACGACACCATAGCTTGGTACCATCAAGATCTCATTCCACGCTTCCGGGTCATGGACTAATTTCCAAGAATACGGGATATGGGTGACGATGATATTCTTGTAGAAGAGATAGATGGTGAGGATGAGGAAGGCTAGACCAAGGGAGAGTGCCATTAGAAAGAGCCGGAGAAAGCGGGATCTGTTGGTGTTGGAGGCAGTGAGGAGGGAGGAGAACTGGGTACGGTAGCGGTGGATGCGGTAGATTACGAGGCCTGGAGGTGCAAATTCCTGGTTAGTATTGGATCTCTGACATGACAATTTGCGTCAGGTTATTCGCATAAGGAAGATCAATATTTACCGGAATAGTAGACATCCACGAGCGCAAAAAGCGGAGGCCACATCTGCACCAGCACAACGGCAGGCCAAGAATTATCAATCATGATCGTGCACCCATTGAGTCCAAAAACCGCGTACCGGGCGGGCTGTACCACATAATGGGCGAACATCAACAACACCGGTAGCCCCCAACACATGATCAGCTCTCCTATCATCCTCTTCTTCTCCTCACCGCTGCTTCGTCCCATCGTGGCGTTATCTGTATCGAGCACCTTCGCTAACTCTCTCATGATGCAAATGAGTGCTCCCGTTTGGCCAATTTGGGCGCCGATGAACAGCTTGACTTCGATATCGCAG
Organism: Viridothelium virens; assembly: GCA_010094025.1. Lineage (NCBI taxonomy): Eukaryota > Fungi > Ascomycota > Dothideomycetes > Trypetheliales > Trypetheliaceae > Viridothelium > Viridothelium virens. Next base: position 487,093 of record ML991775.1, read on the forward strand.
AGGATGGTGCCAGAGAACCAATTGCTGACATTGTCATTAGGCCAGATAAGGGCGTTGATAAGGTCGGATAGGTTCATGAGGAGGATCCAGAGAATGAGGCTGCTAGCTGCAATATTGCGAGCGCGGGCATGGAAGATGAATGGAGGGAGGTCGATGAGGAGATTGAGGAGAGAGAAGAATGCGAGGATGATGGCGGCGGTGTAGACTGGGGAAGTGAGGACTGTATTCTCCATGGTATGCTGGTAAGGAAGGGATGGTCTTGTAAAGATTTGAAGGTTGTTTGGAAGGCAGATTCTTGAGATGGTCTCCGAAAGGAGCAAAGGAGTTGAGTCAGAGCTTGAACGAGAGGGGGAAATTGCTCGAATTATTCAGACCGATAGAGGAAGTAAAGGAGCCAAAAAGTAGCAAGTAGAAGATCAGGAAGTACTAAAGCATTGAAGAATTGATAGAAGGACCTTTTTGTGATAGGGGCTTTTGGAGAATAGTCTTCATCAATAGTCCAGATGTAGTTCTCAATAGCGGTATAATACTTCACAAGTCTGCTTACCAAACAAAATGGGCGTACAACAAATATTCTATTGAGAAACTGCATGTCTTGCTTGAATACGCGGTGAATTGGCAAAAACCCCATGATGGAGGTGCATCTGAGACCTGTGTGATACACGCTCTTATCCATTTCTGGGGCTCAATAGGAGAGTCATAGTCAATAAGAAATCACCATACACCCAAGCCAAGGAAACCATTTGGAACTTTACGAGATACTTGCACGCTAAGCCTCGACTCATCCATGCATTTTCATCTTTTTGTGACCAACCTTGACCTTGTGCGCAGGGGTGGCGTGTGGAGGTGATCGAGGAACTGAAGTCGTCTTTGGCTGGTCCTGGCCACTACTGTACATCTCCAGCTGATTCCGGACTTTCCTATCAACATCATGCGTATTGCTGGATAGCGACCGAAAACCTCAATAAAGCCAGCGATCAGGATGACTGGTAACAAACCCATTGGGATTGGAGGGAGCGGTGCGAGATTGACGCGAGGTGACGTCGGCCTTCACGCAGCTTTTGCCGAGCCTCGCTCGCACGCCTCGGCGCGCGCCTCTCTCGCGGCTGGACTGTCATCACCAGCGCTTGCAATCCTCTCTTACTTCTGGCCAAGTCGTACCTGCAGCAGAGCACGCGACAATCGACTTCAACATTGACCATGAGCCCGGAAACGAGATATCCCACTGCTTGCTTACAACCGCACTGGCGCGATGGCTGAACAGTCGGCTGTGCCTCCACTGCCGCGTCGTCCAAGTCCTGGAAATGCTGGTCATACAACAACATTGGCGAGCCCGCCTCCATTGCGGAATCGGCTGTTGAAAAACAAGACGTCCTTCGAGCGTACCCTACCTGGGCTGGGGCTGTCACGCAGGCGAAGTTCTATACTTTCCGATTTCTCGCTCGATGACGCGCATCAGTCTATGCGCTCTTCCACTGGAAGTGTCCTACTTCCCAAAATATCTGAGGATCACAAAGAACATGACCTGCATCAAGAACCTTCTCATTGGCATTCTGCTCCTTTAGTCTTTGCCTTGGTGCCTGCTGTTGCCGGGCTGTTCTTCAAGAATGGAACAGCATTTGCTACCGACGTCCTGCTGCTTGGGTTGGCCGCTATCTTTCTCAATTGGTCTGTCAGGCTGCCATGGTTAGTCACACTAAACTCGTGAGCAATATCACAGCTGACTAGATCGACAGGGAGATGTATCGGAATGCGCAAGCCACGAAGATCGAGATGCCTATGGAAGACAGCGGTGTCATAATCGAAGAAGATAGTGAGGATGAATCACGTCAAAACTCAGCCTCGCCTGGTGAGCATGAAGGGGTTACCCATGATGGAGCAGGTGCAGAGAGACCTCGGAAGCTACGTGATGATGCGCGTGAAAAGGTCGCTGCGAAAGAGGAGCTTCGCCAGCACGAACTAATGGCGTTAGCTTGCTGTTTTTTATGTCCAGCACTTGGAGCATACCTACTTCATACCATACGAACACAATTATCGCGACCATCGGAAGGTCTTGTCTCCGACTACAATCTCACAATCTTTCTCCTTGCAGCAGAGTTTCGTCCTGCTGCACACCTCATCAAGCTGATCCAAGCACAGACACTGCATCTTCAACGCACCCTCAACACAAATCCCTTTGGTGATGACAAAATCGACAGCGCTCAGGTATCCGCACTCGGTGAGCGTGTTTCAGAGCTGGAAACGCATGTTTCGGATCTTACAAGCAACCATACTGCATTGGAAAAGAAATCCTCCGATACTACAGAAGTCACTGGTGCTGTCAACAAAGCTATGCAACCCCAGCTCGACGCTCTGAATCGCGCCGTACGTCGATACGAAAAGCGTGCTATGACGCAGGCAATCCAAACAGAAGCACGGATGCAAGATCTCGAGAAGAGACTCAAAGACGCCTTATCTCTCGCAGCAGCTGCTGCAGAGAATGGACGTCGTCCTGGCTTTACGTTGAGTTTTTTGGAGTCCGTCAGTACTCTCTTCATGCTGCCAGTGCAGGCTCTCTGGACGGTGTCGGCGTATCCACTGCAAGCCGTGACAAATGCAGCTTCTCGCATGAAGATCTTTCTCATTGGACCCCGGCCCAGTAAGAAGAAACGAATTGCTACGAAGCACGAGGACCATGGTGCTTTGACCAATGGAAGAATGGCGGCAAAAGGTGGCAAAAGGTAGCAAAAGGTAACGAGCAAGTTTAGAGTTTACCTGAGGCGCAATCCTGACTCCGATCATGCATCAGCAGACTCTCCGACTGGGCAGGTGCTGAGGTGAACAAAACCTCAGCGGAGGCGTTGGGATAATTTGGGGGGTTCGAGAGAAACAGCGATACCCCAGAAATAAGCATACCAGCTATGGCTCCAATCTTCGCTTTTTAGTCCTGGTCTGCCTTGCAGGCAAACCAAGTTCATTCGCTTTCTTCTATCCTGCCCATCATCTCTCCCACCATGTCTCCCACCAATGGTCCAATGGTCCAGAACTGGCATCCCTGACGATCGTCTCCTCTCCCCAGTCTCGCCTTGCGAGATCTGCCATTTGCATTTCATCGGAGTGTTCAGAAGTATCTCAATATCGCGTTATTTTGCGTAAATTATACCTCCAGGGCTTCCGACTCGAGCGTTACACCCGCGACACCCGTATTACAAGCCCACAGCTGCTTAAGCCGTGCAGGTTGAACACCTCGGCGGCTTCGCAAATCTTGTCTTTGACCGAATCTATCCTTAACAGGTTTGATAGTTGTGGGGCTCGCTGCAAGTTAGGCTCTACATCTCCAACATCTGCTTGGGTCCTTGCAAAGTCAACACCGTAGAGCTCTTGAACACTTCTACCTCGGCTTGAGGCCTTGTAACTTCGATATCTCATGATTCTTTCAAACCCAGTCTCGGGTCGAGATCTCGGAGGAACAACATGTACTTAGAAGCCTCCTTACCAAAGAAACATCGCCCGGACAACGCCACCCTTCCCACCATGGGCATAAACACGTGGTAAGTACTCCTGTCTTGTCAACGTCTATAAGGCGAGTGGAAGAAAGGTAGTCTCGACTTTCTCGGACATCTTGTGTCACGTTTCGTATCCACCTTTCGATGCCAAAAGCCCCGAGAATCACGATCTTGCAGATAAACCTGTCAAGTAGTGGGGGTCGCTTGATGGAAAACTGGCCCCAATCACAGTTGGCGGCAGTTACCTAAGCGCCCCAACCTCAATCTATTACTCTTTCTAATAATTTCAACAACTGAAACCCATGGACTTTCTGAAAGAGATAAAGTCCGATGTAACGTTTATTGTCCCATCCCATTACCTCATCGCGGTTAACACCGGCAAACGAATCGGCCCCCTCAATGCGTGCCTCAACCCCCCGCCCATCATCCCACTCTTCCCCAATCCTAAGTCTTGTTTACGTGTGTTCCAGTTGTGCCCCCATGCAACGTCATGAGCGATTCAAGCGGTTTGTGATCTCTATGCTGTTTTTGCAGACGTACGCATGAAAAACTCCGCTTTTCTGCTTCTCGGTACTTCTGTGTTTCATTCATAGAATAGCCTATCTCTCTCCCTTGTCTCCGAGGCATAAGTATCTTGTATTTTTCCGTCTTGTGTTCTTCGCCCCAACTTCAAGCAGTGATAAGGAGTTGTATAATCTCTCAAAATGGGAATCAAAAATGATTTTGCACTCGATGCTTCGAAATTTGATCAGAATTCTGTCTCAAAAAAGAATGAGGCCTTTAACGAGACCCTTATCAAAGTGGCACAGGGTGGCCCTCGTTGGTACGAAGTAGGATATCCCAGACATCTTATGTGAATTCAAAGTTCTGAAGAAGCCTACTCTAGGTCGGTGCCGCAAAGTATCGGAAGATGAGGGAAAATGGAGAGACTCCAATACCAAAGCCTACCATGCTGGATGGTGACGACATCCACCTACCTTCTCGAGAAGCTGGAAGAGCGATTCCATGCCGAGTCATGAGACCTTCCAGTGGCGAAGTCAAAGGAGTCTACATGCACATCCATGGAGGCGGGTGGGTGTTGATGGTGAGATCCTGTCAGAAACCGAACAATCGTCAAAGCAGAACTAAAACACGACAGAGTGAAAGATAGTACGATAAAGCGTTTCCAACTCGAAGCAAAGAAACAAACTCAGAATGATCGTAGCCAAGACCCTCTCCTCCGCTTCTTAGCCGACGCCGCAAATCTCGTCGTCGTCTCCGTGGGTTATCGTTTGGCCCCCGAAGACCCTTTCCCAAAAGGCAACGAAGATTGCTACGACGCCGCTGAGTATCTCGTCGATAACGCTCGCGCCAAATTCGGTGGCGACTTGCTATTCATGGGCGGCGAGGTAAGTCCTCTCCCATCCTCTTCTCTCCTTTGACCCTTCATGTCCCTTCCTCTTTCCATAGTGCCTCCCATTCAGGTCCATCTCCATCTCCACCTTCGCGTTCACCTCCACTTATTTCAACCAACTCCTCACTCTCCGTCTCCCACCCAGTCCGCAGGCGCTCACCTCGCCGCCCTCGCCACCTTCCACCTCCTCACCACCCGCCCCTCCTTCCGCCTGCACGCCCTCAATCTCGTCTTCGGCTGCTTCGACCTCGCCGGCATGACCCCCTTCATGCACAACTTCGCCCGCCCCCTCGTCATCGACCGCGACATCATGGACCACTACATCGCCGCCTACCTGCCCGGCACCACCGAGGCCGAGCGCCGCGACCCGTCCATCTCGCCCATCTACAAGGACCTGCGCGGGTTGGGGCCGAAGTTGCCGGCTGCGCTGTTCACGGTTGGGACCGAAGACTGTCTGAGGGATGACAGCGTATTTATGGGGGCGAAGTGGCGGATGAGCGGGGCGGAGGCGGTGGTGAAGATTTATCCAGGGTGCCCGCATGGGTTTGTATTTTATGAGGAGGAGGCGTTGGATGGGGTGAAGGAGTGTAAGGAGGATATGAGAACGTTTCTGAGGGAGCATATGTAAGGAATGAAAGAGGGAGCCTAAGCAAATGATGAGAGGAAGGGAGATGGTGATGGCTCCATGAAACTATTTTTCGGTTGAAGCGTGAATACGTACATGACACATGCAGCTCAGTAATGGTGGACGATCCCAAAGAATGCGAGTCTCGAGCCTCTTTGAGCGCGAGGCTTCTTCAACGATGCAAGCCATGCCAGGAAGAATGACCAGTATTATGTTATCAGGGCCTTTCCCAGCTCAGCCAATACCACATAAATGCCACCTCGGACTGTTCTCCTTACTGTCAAGCCTCAAGCCATCTTTTCATCGAAACGTCATCATCCTCCCACTCTCTAATTTCCTCGCCCTCTGCTTCTCTTGTACTTTCCTCTTCATCTCTGCGAACCGCTCTTCGCTCACTTCTCTGCCGCCCCTTGCCACCCAGCTCGCTGTTCTTCTTTGCTCTCCAGCTCCAGTAGCACTCTCTTCGGCTCCCGTCGTTGGGGTAGGGGATGGCGCTCCGGGCGACACACGCGCAAGCGTATTCTGCGGTACAGCGTTCTCCTTGGTGCTCGTCTTGATCTGGGTTGAGGGGCGTGTGGCCGGGACTTGAAGATTGTGATTTGAAGAATGCGGTTCCCCGTTCTGGCTCAGATTTGCGGCTGTGGTCGTGGTAGCAACACCATTGTGCTTGTTGTTTGAGCGCGCTCCAGTATTGGGATTGAAGTTCTCCTTTTTCGTCTCCTTTTTCGAGATCACGCTGTTTTTGCGCGGGGGCTTGCTGATGGGTTGAGTCTTTGTAGGAAAGGCGGAGCGGATAGGAAGAGCCATGGCATCGTTTTGGATGGGACTGGTAGGGCAGTCGTCCACGAGGGATATCTCAGGCTTAGCTGGAGAGCGTAGGGAAGTTGGAGAAGGGGATGGCTGTGGAAGTTGGAGAGAAGAGTCAAAAGAGGAGTTAGGCGGTGGGGTTTTGGTTTTGTGCTGTTCGCCCGGATGTACATGAATGGGAGAGGCAAGTTTAGGTTCTGGTAGCGTCGACTTTCGTTTTGGAGGCGTCCTGTATGCTTTTTCAAAGCCGACGGATGTGGGTGGTGCGGCTTCGGTTGCTGAGCTCATTTGCTTCGGAGGCGAGGATCTGATGATTGTCTTGACAGACTCTGCTGAAGCTGGTGTACCGCCAACAGCATCTGCCCAGAGATCCAAGGGTGCTTGGCCACCATCATTGTCCGTCCTGTTCCGGGCGCGACGATGCCGAGCATCTGCTCTACGAGCTTCGTCTAGCTCCTGACGGAGATTGTCTCGCTCCAAGCGAAGCACTGATGACTCCTCACGGGCTTCACGAAGTTCTTTCGATGTTTTTCGCTGTTGCTCTTGCATTTCTTCGATCTCTTGCTTTTGCGGCTGGTTCTGAGCTTCTTCAACTTGGTTGGCGGCTTTTTGTCTGCTTGACTCAAGTTCCTCCTTGGTTTTTGTAAGAGTGTCTCGGTACTCCCGCATCTGCACTTCCAGTTCTGAGGTCCTGGCCTCCAGCTTTTGCATCTTCTTCCGCTCGCTTCGCAGCTTTCCGGCTAGATCAGTAACTTCAGTATCCTTTTGTCTCGCAAAATCCTTTGCTAATCGTTGCTTCTTGAGTAATTTCTTCATCTCTTGTTTGGTTTTGGCAGCATACTGCTCATACTCTTGCTTCCAATATACCCCCGAATCTGAAATAGTGTCATCTCGATCAATTCGCTCGTCCTTTGTATGTACGTTGTGCGACTGGGGCTTGGATGAGCGTGATTCGCGGGCATCGAATAGAGACTTCGTGAGCTTGGTAGCACCTGCTCGCTCTGCATGATCGCCATGTTCAGTGCTCTTCTCTACATTCTTAGGAGTCCATGGACTTGGAAATTTGCCTGGGAAATGGTTTGGTAACCCACTGCGGCTTTGCGCCAAAGACTTCTTGCCCTCATTGTTCGCCACCTGAGCTCCGAATGACACAGTCTTCCGACGAGCTGCGCCCATGCCTGGCGTCATAAGGATACTTGCAGGCTTGACGGGAGACGACTCGACCTTGGTCGTCTCGAGCACAGTCCCAGAGACAGGTCTCCTCTCCAGGTCATGCGTAAAACTATTCCGAGGAGGCTGGTCATTATTGTCTTCGCCTTCAGAAAGGGTCGTCTTTGGGTTGTGTTCTGCCGCCTGAGGCGTTCCGAACAGGGCGTGCTTGAATGCACGAACTGCAAAAACTGGTGCAGGTGTTTCTGGAACTTCGCAGATCGTTGCATTTCCGTCTGGTAACAAAGCGTAAGCTATTCTTCATGCATCATTTCCCTCAGTAAAGGAATGACATACCTTCCTCTGGCTCCTCCCCAAGCCTAGGTCCACTGATCCAAGAAAGCATTCTCAATGCCGTATTTCGTGAGTCGTCATCGAGTGAGTGGACACGCTTCTGAATTGCGCAATGTTGTATGTCGCGATAGAGGAAAGGATGGGGGACGTGTTGTTTACAACGGGCAGGGGTGACGGAATAACGCTAGTGCGGTGGGTCCTGTACTACTTTGCTAGCACGCGGGTGCTAAAAACTTCGCACTCCAAAATTGGAGGGACCCTCACATCAAAGGTTAGGTAGGTAAGCTCTTCTTCAAATAAACTTGATTTTACATTATTGTTTGTAGAAAAAGATATTATGACATACATCGGACTTGAAGCCATATCTATAATATTTCTTTAAGACTAAAATTCTATGGTCCGTATACAATAGAGGCAAGGCTCTAACTTACGCGTACGGAGCTTTTGACACCCGCGCGGTTATCTGTGACTGCCTTATCGATAATGCCGCCACCGCTGAATCCCCGGTTCAAGATTCGAAATGGGGTATCCGTAATCGCTGAAACTTTTGCTCGCGCTTGCCAAATGCATTGACTCTCTCGCAGAATCCAACAACCGGTAAAGTATGATAGCCACAGTGTAGGCAGACGACAGCTTCGGCTGTCGTTGACCGGCCACACTCGTGCGTTTCACGCATGAGCCAATTCCTCCTTCAATATGGGGCCCAAATCGCCGTGGAAAACTGCCAAAGACAAAGACGACGGAATTAAGGACCTCGGAGCTCAGGCTGCTTCCGCCAATGCTTTCGACTATGCTCAAGCCCAAAAAGATGAGATTGAGGTGCTCAAGGCGATTTATATGGATGACTACCAGGAAGTAGAAGTGAAGAATGCTTGGAGCGTGAGTCTTTCCCAGGTCTGCTAGGCGTCGTCCGAGGGACGAGATGGCCTAAAAATGACAACTCCAACTCTATCTCCTCTAATCTGCGTCAAGAAAATCCTACTAATCGGACCCCAGCGGACTACAGATCATGCCATGAAGTTACGAATTAAAGCTATTTCATCAACTGACGTCTTTATCGTCTTGTCTATCAGGCTAACCGCAACTTATCCAAAGACTATGCCTCTGGTGAAGATCGAGGAATCAGTCGGGTTACGTCGGGGGAGTCAGCGCAAGATCGAGGAGATGCTGCAAACGAGACCAAAGGAGCTCGTCGGCGAGGTAATGATCCATGAGCTCGCTACATCGACTGAAGAACTACTGGAAGAATCCTTCCAGAGGCAACAGCGGGATGGTGAGCTGCCGAGTCTGGAGGAGGAGCGAGCACTTCAAGAAGCGGCTGCAACGGAAGCAGCCCGCCGCCAGGAAGCAACACGTCTGCAGGAAGCCGAAGTGGAGCGGGCTGAGGAGGACAGGGTTCTGAAGCAGATGCTTGATGAAGAAATAAACAGGCGCGAAGCGAAGAAAACAAGCCGAGCACCTGTAATTTTATCCAATTCTGCTGAAAATGGTACGTCTCGAACCGCTCATTAGGGTCTGTTAAAAAAAATGTTGGTAGTATAGTGTTCGAGGCGACAAATCTGGGAGTCCAAGACTCTGGGGGTCGCTCAATAAATTCTTCCCTAATTTCAAGGAGAAGAGTTTATCATGATGTTGAGAAAGAACCCACTGGAATCTCCCAGTCCCCTTTTCCAGCTTTGTTCAATCAGAGAGATCCCAGTAATGTTGAGCCTCATATGTCCTGCCAACATTTCTTTCCCTTCTGCATCCATTACTGTTAATAAGCACTAACTCAGAGCAGTGCCAGCATTACATGCCACTCCCAACAGTGAGAGTGCCATCATTTTTGAGCAGTCCCTCTCCGTAGAGTCGGAGGTTTCCGTCAAAGCAATCGAGGGATTGATAAAATTGGGGAATGGCGGTCCTGTCACAGACACATTCATTGTCCATCCGGTCGGATCGCTACTTCCGTTAGTGCTGAAGCAAACGCGTATCAAGTAAGTCATATCCAAGTACGCTGATGACAGTATGCCAAAACATTTCGGACTTGTTTCAGAAGGCCCTACTGGACTACAATAAGCTGATGGAGAATCAGGACTTCATCGATTCCCAATTCCAAAAAGACAATCTTGCAGCTTGAGGGTCTCCTGGATAATTTAAGAACCCTAAAACACGACAATTCTTTAAGTGTCTATGGCTCGCGGATTGAGCAGCCGCTCTCCAGTAATGAATGGCATATTCAAATCGTTAATGAGTTCGCAGACCGGGGCTCCCTCGAGAAATTTCTTGCTGATGGTCCGGTTCAACTCAATAAGGCGCGCCATTGGACAATCGGATTGCTCGAGGCCCTAGATTTTTACCATCGCCACGGAATCATACACCGAAACGTCCACGCAAACAACGTACTTCTCTGCAGTCCAAAACATGGTGGTCCGAGCACTATCAAACTAGCGGATGCTGGATATCAAGGACTTCTCCATGACTTGAAACTTCAGCCTGAGTCTCAATCTGCCGCAGCAACTTCGACTTTCTGGCTACCCCCAGAAATCGCTCGCGATTCTAAGGCTGATAGAACACGAAAAACGGACGTATGGCAACTGGGAGTTGTCCTCCTACAAATGGTCTGTGGGATTGGCGTAACACACAGCTATTCTTCCCCAACGGCAGCAATTGAAGACCTAGAATATGGTGAGGCATTTAATGACATTCTGCGCAAATTTTTCAAGGCGGATGCTAGAAAAAGACCATCGGCATTCGATCTGCTACCGAGCGAGTTTCTCCGTACAGACCCCCGTCTATCGCAGCCCGCTTCTCCGAGCCACACCAGGTCTGGCTCGTTTTTGACCCCCATACGTTCTCGCCAACACTATCCACACAGCAGCTCAGGAGGTTTCTCGGACTCCTATTCGCGCTACACACGTGAGTGGGTCGAAATGGGACGACTTGGCCGTGGGGGTTTCGGAGAGGTACTGAAAGCTCGCAATAATCTCGATGGACGAATTTATGCAGTCAAGAAGATCAAGCAGGAATCTTCCGCGGGCCTTACTGATTTGCTGCATGAAGTGATGCTTCTTTCCCGTCTGAACCATCCTTATGTTGTGAGGTACTATGCTGCGTGGCCTGAAGAAGAGCTTCCTGACGTCTCCGAGTCTGGAGAGGAAACTACTTCGAGTGTTGAAACGCCATCATTGAATATCGAGGCCGCGCTTAGCTCGATCTCCTTTGGCCATACAGCAACGAGCGGCTTGGATTTTGTCAGCTCTGGAGGACACCCACTGATCGAGTTTGAGGACGACGATGACGACTCGAACTCGGAGGCAGTCGCATCAAGCGATGAGAGTGATACAGACGAAACTGCCTCAGATAATCCTAAGGTGAAATCGAGCACCGAAAGCCACGGCCTCGGACTCAAGAGAACCATCTCAAGTTCCGTATCTCGCAACGTCAGACAGACGCTGTACATCCAAATGGAATATTGCGAAAGACACACTTTGAGAGATCTCATAAGAAAAGACCTGTATGACAATTTCGAAAATGGATGGCGCCTTTTGCGGCAGGTAGTAGAAGGATTGGCACATATCCACGGACATGGTATCATCCATCGCGACCTCAAGCCAGAAAATATCTTCATCGATGATGGGCAGAATCCAAAGATTGGAGACTTTGGCTTAGCCACCAATGGACAATACCATGCTACAGACAGAGTTCTCTCAAATCTTGAGGGCGATATGACGCGGAGTATCGGCACGGCCTTTTACGTTGCACCTGAGTTGAGGTCCGGTGCTGGAGGAAGCTATAATGAAAAAGTTGATATGTACTCACTTGGCATTATTTTCTTCGAAATGTGCTTCCCGCTCAAAACAGGAATGGAAAGAGATGAGGTCATTCGTCAATTAAGGGAAAAAGAACACGTCCTGCCTGCCGTCTTTAATACGTCCGACAAGGCACTACAAGGCGAAATTATCTTATCGTTAATCAAACATCGGCCTGGAGAGCGTCCAAGCAGCGCTGAACTCCTGCGGAGCGGAAAGCTCCCCTTACGCATCGAGGATGAGACCATTCGGGAAGCATTGAGGAGCTTGTCTGACTCAAACTCGCCCTACTATCGGAAGTTGATGACTGCTCTGTTCTCGCAGCCGCCAGACAGTCTGATCAAGGGCTTCGCCTGGGATCTTGAGGCAGCGAAAAATTCCAAACTCTTGGAAGCTGGAGATCCGCTTTTGGAGGGATCCGTTCGGGATCGTCTAACAGCGATTTTCAAGCGACACGGAGCACTTGAGACACAGCGACCTTTTCTATTCCCTCTATCGTCGTATTATCCAAATAACAACACTGTTCAGATTTTGCATCCGTCAGGTTCACTCATGCAATTACCTTACGATCTCACTCTACCTTACGCAAGAAGCCTTGCGCATCAGGCTCCGGCTGCTGAGAAGACGTTCGCCTTTGGTACCGTTTACCGGGACATGCTCACTGGAGGTCCACCACGAACCAATCGAGAGGTAGACTTTGACATTGTCACCCGGGACACGCTTGACCTGGCGCTTAAGGAAGCCGAGATTCTCAAAGTCATGGATGAAGTGGTCGATGGTTTTGCTCCTCTCGCAACCAGTCAAATGTGCTTCCATGTGAATCATGCGGATCTATTACAACTGATTATGGAATTTTGTCGGATACCGGCGCTGCAACACCAAGTTACGAAGGAGACGCTGAGTCGGCTGAACATCCAGCAATGCACCTGGATGAAGATCCGAGCAGAACTTCGAGCCCCAACAATTGGCATACCATCTACATCGCTTGACGATTTAGCACGGTTTGACTTTCGGGATACGCCGGCAAAAGCCTTTGCTCGAATCAAGTCTCTTTTCGATGGGACTGATTATCTCGAGAAGACTGTCCCAATTTTCGCACATATCAGTATCGTAACAGACTACATGAAGCGTCTAGGGATTCACCGAAAGACGTATGTTGCACCTCTCAGCAGCTTCAATGAGAAATTCTATCGAGGCGGCTTTATGTTTCAGTGTATTTTCGACAAGAAAACAAAGGATGTTCTTGCAGCTGGTGGCCGTTATGATCACCTTATTGCCGAGCACAGGTCGAAACTCCAAGGCTACGGTTCAAGTTATCACGCCGTCGGGATGAATTTAGGTTGGGATCGTCTCATTACATCGATGGCCCGCTATCAGAAAGATGTAAGCAAACCCGGCTTTCTCAAGAAATCGGCAGAATCCGAGAGGACGGAAGTCCCTACGATCCGAAGATGCGATGTCCTCGTCGCCTCTTTTGATTCTTTCGTGCTGCGCTCTACCGGTGTTAAGCTCGTTTCTGACCTCTGGGCCCACGACCTCAGTGCCGAGCTTGCCATCGACACGCACTCCCCTGAAGAACTCAGCGCGTATTACCGCGATGACAAGCACAGCTGGATCATTATCATCAAGCACGATGCTTCTAACACGGGTAAACCAGACCTCAAAGTCAAATCGCTGGTCCGTAAAGAGGACACCGACATCCGCTCCACAGAGCTCATTTCCTTTCTCCGAGCCGAAATTCGCGACCGCGACTACCGCGAGGGCGCCCCGCGTTCACGGCAGCTACTCCTTCGTAACACCTCTCAACCAGAGACCACCTCTCTCAGCGACAAGAGAAGCAATGTCCAGGTTCTCACCTCACTGCACAAGTCCAAGAAGTCGAACAAATGGAACATTGTCGAAGCGGCGCAATCACGAGCGGCTGAGCTTATCCAGTCGTACCATGACAGCGCAATCCTGGCTATCGAGTGCAAGGACGATTACATGGAGCTGATTCGGGAGACGAGGCTTTCAGATCCGGATACCTGGCGCAAAGCCGTGCAGGCGGTGCCAGTGGTGGATCGAGCGTACATGCAGCAGGTGCATGTTTTGCTAGAGAAGTATGCAAGTCGCTGGAGGGAGGACGTCGCGGTGGGGACCGCGATAAGGGATGGAGAGCAAAGGAAGGTGTTTGTGTATAATTTTCGGAGCGGGGGCATCCTGGATTATGACCTAGGGCTTTGATGCAGTACTCCGGGGTCGAGAGATAGGAATGGCTCACGTTAGAGGGTGCAATAAGAAATGTCAACGGGGCATACTAGCCTCAACATTGCTGGGGGCCTCGCTGATTGAACAAAGCTGACAAGTCCGTTTAGGAGACTCCCTACGGAACTCTTCGCCTTAAATTTACGGAAGGATCATTTAAGAGGTCCCCGGAATTTGCTTCCTCAGATAATGTAGCACTAACATTGCTCTTTATATCCCCTGGTCCTCGTTTTGCTTTACTTTTACGACCGGAGTGACTTGGCACGACGATGCACTCGACAAGGATTGTTCAAATTTGAATTGTAGCTTATAATAGCTTTGGGGGTATCTTTCTTTGTTGACTTTTATACAAAATGCATCGAGCGCTTAATCACTATCCTCGTCGCTGCCGTAGCCAACAAGCGGTCCTTGTGCAGCCTCCTTGGGTGCACTGGTACCAGCTCTATACTTCTTGAGTGTAGCAAGTGTCGAGCTGGAGAGAAGCCCTCCACCACCATCTTGCGTCCTTGTATCATTATCTGCGGGCGCACTCTCAATCAATCTCTGCTCTTCCGGAGCCTCCAACGCGGCTCCATTCTTCTCCGCCTCCAACCTCGCCTTCTCACTCGCATACCACACCTCATCCGGTGCCTCGTACCCTTGCAAGCCAAACGTCCCTTCCACCTTCCTCCTCTTTTTCATCTCCGGATCCCTCCCCTCAATCTCTGCCACATAATCCCGCGGCAATATCGCACGGATCGCCTCCGCTGCTTGCTCCTCAATCCTCCGCGCCTCTCGCTTCTGCGCCTGCGGGTTTGGGTCGACCGTCGCCCAGCGAACGTTCAATACCTCTTGGTGGTCTAGCGCTTGGTGGCTCATAGCTTCCTTTGCAAATTCCGAGTTGGCGGCGTTAACGTAAGTAACGAAGGCGACGCCGCGTGTTGGTAGCACTGGGAAAACAAGAAGAATTAGAGATAGAATACCAATAGCTGAGATCCTTGAGACTCACCTCGTATGCGGTCAAGCATCCCAAACTCTTGGAAGTGCCTGCTCACAATCTCTTCGATGTCGTCTGTCACGTGGATGCGACCGACGTACAGAGTACGGTTCTGCCGAAGAAACGAGCCCACACCGCCCATATCGTCGCGATAGTCGCTAAATTTGTCGCGGCCAAAGCAGTCTGTATTACTTGGATAGAGGTCGGTGACGGTAGGAAGACGGTGGAGGTAGTCGCAGTCGGCGCCCTTGGGACCTGATATCCATTAGTAATGCTTTCTGTATCGATGATCTTCTACTTACAGATGCCTCGCGCGAAGTATAGACAGAAGTAGGCGCCCGCAGGGTTGCGGTCAGCTTTGGTATGGCCGGAATCACGATGGATGCTGCAGCGAGAGGGAGCGGCGTGCTTAGACAGATACTTGTCTTCGCGGTCACCACCACTCCACTTGTTGAACCTGCCCCGAGGTTAGCAATACTTTCAATAAGTTACTGGAAGAGTATGTCCAAGTGCTGCCATCGGTATACTGTGCACTCACCAGATGTTGAAGATGGTTCCTGTCTGTGGAGGCGGCTCGGATTTGAAGGTCGAGGGATCGATCTGAGGGCGGGCTGGTCGGCGTTTCTTCTTGACGATTTTTTTGATCTTTTTGGTGGCGGGGGGTTCGGAGGAGGTGGTGGTTGTGAGGGCAGTGGTCGAGGGATCTTCAACGGAATCAGAGAGGGGATTATGCTCCTCCTCCGAGATGACGGGAGCTTCTGGGGGCGCAGGCAGAGTTTCGATGTCGGCCATGGTTGTCGCTGTATAGTTGCGCGTAGATGGAGATGGGTGTGGAGGGTGCGGAGGGTACGGAGCGTGTGGAGATAAGGAGGTATGTTTAGGTAGAAGGTGGTCGCCAACGATTTGTCATTTTCTGTCCATTTATCGCCACATCTGTGTTAACCACAATTCTCTCGTTCCTCATTCTTTTTTGCACCTCACCATCCACCCTCTCTCCCATGACTCTAGTCTCGCATGCAATCGCGTCTTACGCAAAGTATCTCTCATTGAACGCTCATCCGGGATAGGCCTCCATATGTACCATGCGAAAAGCCCCAATCCGTATCGTCTCAGTCGATACCATGTCCTTCAACTACAGTATTCTCTCTGGTTACTTCAAAACTCTACTCAGGCACATCTGCACATCTGTTGAACTATTTTCCAAGATGGGAGTATACTGTAGGTGTGTATCAATTCTGTCTAGAGGGTTACTTGAAGCTCACCCAGGACATTCCTAATAAAGGCAAGTGGATGTCGTTCGCTCGTAGCTCCTTTTCTTTGTCTTTACATTGAGTTCCAGCGAGCAGTCCGACGAGGTATAGGAATTTTTTTTCATACCCCCCTTTCACTGATTCATTCCTCATAAGTTCAATCGCAATTCCCGTGGTATGTCCTTGCATTTCTACTAGATGTAGATGATCTTCACGTAAAAATCTCAAGTCGAATTAGTTCTGCTTTTGCAACCAAGGCCGGGGCATGTCCCCACACAATGATTTCATCACTATTTTTTGATGGTAGGTGGTACTCAGAGTCTATCCTATGGGACTTGGGCTTGATCTCCGACGCCGTGTTAGCGATTCCCAGAAATCCTAAACACTCTCTTGTACCAGACTGATGGTACACTGGACAATGAGTCCGTTTGCACCTGATCCTCTTTGTTCTTATCGTAACTCCATGACCAAACACGGTATTTCCCCACGTGGGACAACATCGCTTAAAAAATCCTTATGTGGTCATAATTCCGATTCCTGCTTTCAGTGTGAAAAGCTAGACACTGGAATGACGGTCGATGGCTTACAATATGGACTGGTCCGCTGCATTGATTGCAGGAATCATGAAGTACTGGCCGTCTTGCACGATGTCTCTCCCTCATGCGTCTGCATCTCCCCAAGGTAGAGAAACTCGAACTGTCTGCGCTACCTACCAAGGGTGGATTTTCTTCAACTTGCACGCCCCGTGGTGTAACTACTTGGATGATACCCTGCTATTCCTATTTGTTGTTCAGTTGTTTCAGAGGTCTATATAAACCAGATCCCTACCAGGTTGCCTTCCCGACACGACATTCCAACGCACCGACAGGATTTCAGAGATGTTTTCCAAGCATTTACCCATTCTCTCATTTGCATGGATCACCTCCATAGGGACCGCAGATGCATTTTGGCGCATGAATTGTGCTAAGGTTCAGGTCGGACGCATCGATCCCCTTGTGAGTCCAAATGTTGTCTCAGCGCACGCGCATACGATCGTGGGCGCTGCAAGTATGTGATGCCCAAAAGGCGCATTTCCATGAGGAAGCTAACTAGTACCGCAGATATTGGCGTGTACGCCACCAATGCAACCCTCTTCAATTCTTCCTGTACCTCATGCGAAATTCAAGATGATAAGTCGGCGTATTGGTCACCTCAGCTCTACTTCCACCATATGAATGGCTCTTTTGAGGAAGTTCCCCATGAAGGCAGTGTCATTTATTATCTTGGGCGAGGAAGAGATAAAGCAAATATCCAGCCGTTCCCACCTGGCTTCAAAATGCTGTCAGGGAGTTCCTCTGCTCGAAGTTATGACAATACCACTATGACATACGGAACCGCTCAATATCCGCCTCGACCCATCGCTGATCGTGTCAGTTTCAATTGTTTAGCTGATGGGCCACCGCTTGCAGAACAGCCATACATGTTTGATACGAATTGTGCCAATGGACTGAGAGCACAGATCCACTTTCAATCTTGCTGGAACGGTATCGATCTCTACAAATCCGATAATTCTCATGTTGCCTACCTGAGCTCAATTGATGACGGCATCTGCCCTCCAGGTTATCCAGTCTTGCTGGTCCACTTATTCATGGAAACCTTGTACTCGGTTACCAGCATCGACACATCTGACGGGGGTCAATTTATTTTCTCCATGGGTGATCCTACGGGTTATGGCTTTCATGCTGATTTTCAAAACGGATGGAACCAAACTGTCCAGGCTGAAGCAGTGTATAATTGTGCCAATCCGGATAATGACGGCCAGATCTCGGCGTGCCAGGTCTTGCAGAATAGCCAGACCAACGCGTATCAAGAAATTTGTCCTGAGAGACCCAATGAGATCGAAGAACCTGTGGAAGGCATGCTTGCCAAGCTACCAGGCTGCATCAACATTACTCCGGGCCCGGCAGCCGCGTTGAGCTCCGATATGAACTGCCCAGCAAGCGTCGTCCAGCCCTATATCATCCCGACCGCAGATACAACCCCAGTCGTCACTGCCTCTCCATCTCCTGGCACCGGCTTCGGTCTCAGTGGTTGGGACTACGTAGGTTGTGCCAATGACACCGCAGGCAGTGTGCGCACGCTCAATGCCAAGAGAACGACTGATCCTTCCATGACGACCGAGTTCTGCCAAAATTATTGTCAATCCGCTGGGTACAAGTACGCGGGAACTGAGTTTGGGGACGAATGCTACTGCGACAATTTCATCAATCCGTCCGCCGTGCTCCACCAAACCATGTGCTACTACGCCTGCGCTGGCAATACCACGCAAGACTGCGGCGGCGCGGATCGCATATCCCTCTACAACAACACTCTCTTCAACCCCACTGACGTAAACACTGCCCTTCCCACCGCAGGCGGAGGCGGCATCTCAAATCCTACCGTCGCCGCTGCACCCCTCGCGTCCAACTACGTCGGGTGTGCAAGTGATCTTGTCAGTGGAAGCCGCACCCTCGCAAACGCGTCATTCAGCGCGTCCAACATGACCATAGAGACTTGTGCCACGTTTTGCACCGTCACCAATTACTACGGTCTCTACGGCCTTGAATACTCTGGCGAATGCTACTGCGGAGATGCGCTTTTGAACGGAGGCGCTTATCTTCCTGCTAGCGACACGAGCTGTGATCTGCGTTGCAATGGAAACGACGTTGAGGTTTGCGGCGGCACGGGGAGGCTTAGTGTGTATAGCAATACCGCTTATGTTGCACCGCACATTGTGAACAATGTCGGGAAATATGTCACCAAGGGCTGTCTAACAGATCCAAATAACGGGAAGGGTAGGGCATTGGCAGGGAACAGAACGGTGAGTTCAGGGTTGACGGTGGAGAGTTGTGTGAAGTTTTGCTTGGGTCGGAGCTACAAGTATGCCGGGGTAGAGTATGGTGACGAGTAAGTCATGTTTTTTTTTTTTTTCTTCTTCGTCCCTTTGCTTGAGAGGGGCTCGGTGCGGCGCTAATGTGTGCGGCTAGATGCTACTGCGACAACGAGATCCAGAGCGCGAGCGGTGCGGTATCAACGACGTGTCCTTCACTGGCGAGTTTGATGTCCTGCGCAGGAAGCAGAAGCGAGTATTGCGGCGCCGGTAGCTTGCTAAATATCTATTATTCTAGCAATCCCTGACAGCTTTAGATTTCTTGTCTTTTGTATTTGGGTGCATATCTAAGATACAGCGAACCTCAAATATGCACCGGAGACTTCTCAATAAATGCATAGTGGAAGGTCTTGGTGACCTACGACATTCGTTAAGCTAGATTCCGGATAGAAAATCACGTTGCTTGGAGGAATATGGTCGCTGGAGTTGAAGGATATACAAAGCTAGATAGATCTAAATGGAGACTGTGAAGCCCCGTTACCTTGCAAATAATAAAAGGTCATGATGCTGAATCCTAGCTCCTTCTTCAGCTCGCTTGCTTTCGTGTCTCGGTAGATTAGGTGAAATGGCAAGCCGCTAAATCAATTGCAGCTACTCTTGCATTGGCTAAACAGCAACATCTATTGTCCGACCTTTCCCTCGACTCTATCAGGAGCCATCACGATGTCACTCAAGCTGTGCTCTCATCTCGTTGATGTTGTCGAGAAGCTCGTGGCCGTCCTACAGTGTAGTACCACGATACCCGCGTCCCCGAATACCACGCGAGTTAGAGCTAAGGGTCCAGTGGATGCGACCAAGATGGTTCAGAGAGCTCAGTGGTTGGAAAACTAGGAAACCTGGTGGCGGACGCCGTCAATTTGGAGGCTGGAAGATCTGGTGGAGGCATTAAATACCTATCTATGTCCTGGGTAGTAGGCGTGAGCTGATCGGCTGGTAGAAAATGTGAAAGGCCTGGTAAAGTTACCAAGTCCTCTTCCGCTAATTGAGAACCGCATGTGGCTATGGGATCAAATGAGTCCTTGCATGAAATTTGAATACCTGCCTCATCGTCAAGCTGCATATCCTCTTCAAAGACTTCGCGGATTGTAGGGAGACGGCGGCTGCGGCCTTCACCTGTAGTCCAAGCTGCATCCTGTGTCTGATTGGATGCGAAAAATGGGGATGTTCCTGAGGACGCCGTATCCTCCATAGCGTTTGCCACCGCTGTCTCAGTAGGATTGTCTCCCATCAGCGAGTCCAGATCCTCAACAAGGTCCAAACTTTTCGGCCTGGGCTGCCAGCCTCGAATCGATTTTTGGTAGACAGAGTCGAACAACAAGCAGTGTTTGCTGTTCGAAAACCAACGATGCTGAAGCGCTTTGGTAGCCGTCAACCTCTTATTTTCATCAAGAACAAGAAGCTTCCGGACGAAATCTTTGGCGCGATGTCCGACAGCCTCCCAAGCAGGATCTTCGTTCATTCCATCGAGGTTACACTCTGCCGCTAGAGTGAGGATAACTTTTGCGGGGTCCTTGGAATACTCTGGGTCAGCTCGGTTCGTGAACATGATGTCCCCAATCAACAGTGCGACGGTCATGGAGCCTATCGACCACATATCGACAGCTTTCGAGTAGCCAGCTTGGGCATCGAGTGTTTTGTTCTTACAGTGAACCTCGCTGTGAATCGGAATATGAGCCTGACCTGATGCTAATAACACTTTGTCTGCAACGAGTCTGACTTACGGAGCCACATACTCGAGTGTGCCCACCACCGAGAACATCCGCTGTTTGAGCCCAGTCCTGTTGGACATGTCGTTATTTTTAGGCAGATGCCTGGCATTACCAAAGTCTGTCAGTACAATGCGAGCCCCAGTTGACAACGATGTCATCAGGACGTTGTCAGGCTACAAGAAGTTAGCACATTCGTTAGACAAAATTCTCATCCAACCTTGAGGTCCCGGTGAACGATATTCCGATCGTGAAGATAGGCGACAGCCTTCAAAACTTGTCTGATAACCAATCCAGCCTCAGCATCAACAAGCTTACCACCTTTGAAGTCCAGATACGAGTACAGATCTCCACCAGATATGAGCTCTTGAAAGATGTACCTGGTACTGATTAGCGAAAGAATGCCATTGCGAAAAAGGCCGATATTACTCACAGGCTCTTTCTGCTGTGAAATACTTTCGCTAGCTGAATGATATTTGGCTGCTCCTGGTCAGCGACTGGTCAGGTAAGAAGAACATTGGAGGACCTACATGACTGAGATCTTCCAGCACTTCAAATTCCCTTTGTTGCTTGTCCCGGAAATTCTGCAGTTTCAGTCGCTCCTTTGCGAGCTTCATTTCATCCAATCTCGAGCCAGAGTCAATTCTCAGGCCGTTTCGCCCTCTCTGGCGCAAATCGATGTGCTTGCAAGCCAGTTGCTTACCAGTACTCCGTTCTATAGCGACGTAGACAGTACCGTAGCCTCCAACGCCTAACTTTCGACCTGTAACAACGTATCGAGAAGAGAATCCCTGACTTTCATGAATACCAGGCTTGTGATAGCATAATGTTAACATGCCTTTCTCTCCAACTCATCAACAGATCCTTGGACATCTAACTCAATGGCAAAGCGGGGGTCTTCATGGTATATGAAAGACAAGCCGGGGGTAAGAAAAACCTCGTCACCATCTGAGAGAAGAGTGGGTCCAGCTGCACGACCGAGATTCTGTGAAGATTTGACATGGATGTCTGGCGGCTCGGCTTTCTTGATTCTAATCCCGTTGATTGAAAGATCATGGACATATACCATTGGCGGAACGTCAGACACAAAGTCTCCCTCATATACGACGCAATGCAGACGTAGGTGTCTCTTGGAGATCGTCGGGTCGTTAAACGCCAAGAGACTTTCAGTGTCAATTTGACCAAACCGCTATCTCCGCTGACTTGAGAAAATCATTGTAGCTTACCAGTCGTTCTGCCTTCTACCTATGTAAAAGTCATCTCGCGGATGGATGGGCCACACATCTTTAACCGTTGTAAGTCATGCATCCGCAATTGACAAAGACAAGAATGACATAAGTTACCTTTCTTCCGAGAAATCCTATTGTGGATTTCTAGGTGAGCTATGGGAACTCTGCTGTTCATGATTGAGTTTTGCGAGCAGTTCTCCCGCAGTCGGCGACGCGAGATGCGTCGCGAAGGTGTCTGGAAAGATTTGCCCGTCGGAACGCGCTAGTCACGTGGTGTTCAGAATGGCGCCGCTGCCTTGCAGAGCAATCAGAATTTTTGATATTGGGACTAATCCATCGCAAGATCCGTGCATCGCTAGGATCAATGACAAGACATCAAAGTGTACTCGCCTTCAATTCCGACTCGTACTCTGTTCCTCTAGAAAATTGCCGTCAAGAGAGCGGCATCTTAGTATTTTCAAGTACGGATGCAACAATGAGCAAGCACTACAGGGTAATGCAGATTTTTGAGACTTTGCCACTATTGCTTTGTCACAGCTAGAAGCTCATCTATCATACCTTCCATGCGACCAACAAAGATGGAAATATGTCCCTCGCCTTGCAAGAGATAACTTCTGAGACGCTCCTGAGGCAAGTGCTTCTCTAGCCACACTCCATGGGCATACGGCACCATCTTGTCTTCACTGCCTTGATACTGAAAGACTGGCACTTTGATTTCGGCAAGATCGAAGCCCCACGGTTCAATAAAGGCCATATCGTCGTCTACCCAGCCGTCTGCATTTGTCTTAAGGCCCTCCTGAAACATATCGACCATGTATTGACCCATCTCATCATTTCCCAGAAGTGTTCGCTTGTCAATATCAGGAAGAAGGCTGGACATTGCCTCGGTCACTTTGGCAGCGTCTGATTTTAGCAATTCAACTCGTTGAGGCTGGCAGAACTTTTGTAGCTCCGGCTCCCCTTTCAAGGCAGCCTGGTACTCTTGAACGTCTATGTAAAGTGATTTTTAGAGACTTTCGGATGGACGGAAGCTTTAGCATCACACTCACTGTCTTCGCCTTGGCCTTCGAGATAGTCTAGGCCTTCAGCTTCGTAAGGGGCGCCGCCCGCGACGCACAACGCGGCGATACAGCCAGGCAATCGAGCTGCACAGGCTAAGGCATGGGGACCTGAATAGGGGAATCAGTCTCTTACGTTCCGATTCAAAGGCACTTATGGTGAGCTTACCTCCTCCGCTCCAACCGCCGACCAGACACTTCCCTATGCCTAAATGCTCATTCAGGGCTTGTATGTCTGACACTGCATCCACGATTCGTCTTCCTTTCTTCCTCGTTGAGCCACCATATCCAGCTCTCGAGAGTGTTATGACTTTGACTCCCTTGTTCTCACAGACAGCGGTGAAACTTGGAATAGGTAGATATGCCCCAGGTGTGCCGTGAATCCAAATTAATGGAAAGCCA
Source organism: Viridothelium virens (assembly GCA_010094025.1). Lineage (NCBI taxonomy): Eukaryota > Fungi > Ascomycota > Dothideomycetes > Trypetheliales > Trypetheliaceae > Viridothelium > Viridothelium virens. The sequence goes on from ML991775.1 coordinate 510,470, forward strand.
TCCTTTGCACCCGAGACAAGGTAATCAACGTTCCGACCATCTGAAAGTTTGAGCTGCTGGGCCATTGAAATCGTAATGTACAGAGTTTCAAGAAGAAAAGAAAAGCTTTCTCGAGAATCACGAACAGGAACAACAGCAGCTACTAGTTTCAAACGAGATTTCGCTCACCATTGATCGAGCCTAATAAGATATCAGAATACCATCAGGAAATACGAAGTATTGGGTGTTGGGTTGGTACCATTACGACCCACCTAGGCAGGCAACAATCACCTGAATGTACGTGAGTGGCTCGTTAAGCGAGGACTTGCTCCGCACACAAAGCCTTGCCCGCACTTGACCGACAAACTCTCCATCAACAACCCTCTCATCATTCGAGCAGTCAACCTTCGAGTAAGTAACAGGTGCCATCTCTTCATCACAAAACCCTTCTTTTGGCCTCGTGGATCTCTTTGTGTTTCATTGGTCATTGAGAATGCTGTTGCTGACCTGTCAATAGTTCACCAATTGATCGAAGATGAGAGCTAAGTGGAGGAAGAAGCGCGTTCGCCGCCTCAAGCGAAAGAGAAGAAAGACTAGAGCTCGCAGGTATGTCCAAAACTGTTTTCTATTGGAGTTCCCGGAGCTTCTCGGGGTCTAGTTCGCTGCAGTTGAACTCACGTGCTTACCATTTCATTAGCAAATAAATCACTCTTACCACCTTGAGCTCAGCTTTTTATCGACTCAGCCGGCCTTGAACTTGACGCTTCAAATGACATTTCCCATTGAAGTTCGACATCGAGACGTATGATATGGGAGGGTCAATGAGGTGTCCAGCCGCAGGCATGTATGACAATAGCCTCCGGGAGAATGGGAAAGCTGGCCAATTCAGTTCCGAGAACGGTGGAATGGTTTATATGCATACCAACAGTTGATGAGTCTCTAACACCGGCGCCGTCATTTTGACCTTGCCTTTGGGACCATCTCAGTAGCGATTAAGAATGAGCAGAGCATGCCAATCAATGCAGTTGCTTACGATCAGCACTTTTGTCCCTTCAAAGGAGGACTTCTTTGATTATGTCGCTTTGGCGGTATCATTCTCTCCAGCCTACGTAGACTTCGTCTGTCCTAAACCTTTGCGTACACGTTGTATCCTCCATCTTCGTATCAAAGCCAGTCCTGTAAGCCAGCAAGCCTGCGTGTGCAATCATGATACCGTTGTCAATGCAGAACCGTTCATCCGTCGCATATACACTCCCGCCCCTACTCTCTGCCATAAGCCCCATCATTTCCTGCAAACGTTCGTTGCATCCCACACCACCTACAATAAGCACTTGGTTCGCACCTACGTGCGCCATCGCCCGTTCGGTAATTTCCACCAACATTGCATAGACCGTCTCCTGCAACGTAAAGCACAAATCTTCCCTAGTCACCACGTCCTTTTCTTCGCCGTCTCCACCTGGCACCCTCCACTTACCTCCTTCTCTCTCAGCCCGCTCTAGCTCTGCTGCCATGACATCTATGCTCGCCAAAATTCCACCGAAACTACAATCCATCCCCTTCACTGCATACGGCAAGTCTAGTAATCTGCGTCCCTTCTTAGCCAGCTGCTCGATATTGTAACCCGGAGCCGGATCATTCGAGATGTTGAGCGTGCGTGCGAAGCGGTCGAGACAGTTGCCAACAGCGATGTCGAGAGTCTCGCCGAAGATGCGATATCGATGGGAGGCATAGGCAATGATCTGGGTGTTGCCGCCAGAAACGTAGAGGACGATTGGATTGCTGGATGAGGTGATAGTGCGGCCCATTTCGATGTCTATGCCATAGATGTTAGCCCAGCAGAACATCTCATGCTCCGCCCCTAAATTCGTTGTCCCATTTGCCCCTACGCCATGCCGTCCTCCCCAAATGCTAGCATCCTCGCTTCCCCATCCTCAGTTACCGTCCGTCTCTTCTCCACTCTCTTCTCCGTCTTTCCCTCATCTTCCATCGCCGAATACAAACGAACGTATGACTTACGACCCACACAGTGATTCACCCCCACAACCTTCTTTCCCCACAATCCCGCCACGGTCCTCGCCGCTACGGCTACCGCCGCCAACGGTGCCCCCATCCCAGGCCCCTTCGTATAGCATACGCAGTCTAGCCTCTCTATTAAGCCCTTCACCCCTCCTACCCCTCCTCCCCGACCTCCTTGCTTCCCTTCTCCCTCATCCCGCTCCAGCACCTCCGCTGCCTGCTTCAGCGCTTGCTTAATGAGCCGCACCACCCACCGCCGATGGTGCTGCGCCGTCTCGCGCGGGAGGAAGCCCGTGCCGGGGGGTGAGACGAAGGTATGCCGGAGGTTGGCGAGGATGCGGATTTGTGGGGGAGGGAGTGGGTGCGGGTGGAGTTTCAGGGAGTGGGCTGTGGTGGAGGTGGGGGGAGAGGGCGACGAGGAAGACGATGGAAGAGGGTGGGACGGGGTGGGGGGGAGGTGCTGTATGATGCCGACGCCGAGTTTGTTGGCGGAGCCTTCAAGGCCAAGGGCGAGCATGCTGGTAGCCGTAGACGGTGGCGTTTTGTATGACTTGGAAAGGAGCTGGATATGGAGCGGATGTGTACGTCTAGGCGGTTGCGTGGGCGAGAAGTGTCATAGTCGGACGAAGTGGTGTTGCTTGTGAGAGACCGATATCGGAAGAATTGTAGGTTAAAAATGGAAGCCTACTATGATGTAAGGAGATTGTGGGTGGTCTAGAAGATATAGAACTCAAGATAGTATTGTCTAGGAGCGCGCGTTATTTGGCAAATGACGTCTGATATTCTGAAGTGCGGGTAAAGAACCGCATCGCTGCAAGCATAAGGTAGGTACTTAGGTAGGTATTCAAGTAGGCACACAATTCGGCACGCCTGACTTCTGAATCAGCGATTGCACCGGCGGAAGCCTCAAAGTGTCCTTTTCCCTTGTGTATTGGAGTATATACAGTACAGCTAGATTAGATTTTGAAGACTATAGTAAAACATCTCTAGTCTTTCAAATAGCCACCTTTCAGTCCCACTCTACGTCTTAAGTATTTACATTAATATGTGCGTCGAAACGAAGAGAACCTTGCATGCATGCTTCTGAACCCTTTCCAGCCAGCCGCGAACATTATGACTCTGTTCACGTGCCTGTCTTCTTTCCGTAACGCCGTTGTTCCATTTTCCAGAATTAACCAAGCCCTCTCTCACAACTGGTGCCTTTAGACTTCATGTCTATTCTCCAAACGCTCATAATCTCCCCTGCTACTCTTGCCCCAGAAGAAGAATTTCCGTCTTGGACTTGAGCTCTTCTTATGAGCAGCTTGTCGTGAGGGGCGAAGGTAAAACGAGTAGACCACGAAGTAAAGAACGAAGGCAAGGGCGAAGCCGAGAATGGTGAGGAAGATCCAATTGCGGCCCATCTAGAGATAATTAGAATTCGAGGCCTTTGGTTTGGATCAATGTTGTCATGCTTACCCAAAAAATGAACTGCACGTCGGCTTGATGCCAGCTGTCACCTTTGTGGTGAGTGAAGAAACTCCAAGTGTGCCCATAAGATTCTGGCGGAAACATAATCTTGACCTCCTCGCCAAGCGGTGGCTTGCTATTCGTGTAATGCCTCCACATGACGCTGAGGAAAAGGGGTCCCGTGGATGCCATAACAGTAATATAAGGTAGGATCCAGTTGCGGTTGTATTTTGCAAGCTCGTGGATGGTCCTCGTAAAGAAAGGATGATTGGGCACAGCGCCCATTACATCGTTAGATATACCTGTAGGAACAGTGCGGCGTACCCATGCAGGGTAGCCCAGCATTGGGTCCAGTCTTCGGTTACAGCCGTCATCGAGATCAATATAGATTCCGCCGTAATGTGCCAAGATGAAATATCGAATCACATCTGCACGCTGGATGTTGTAGGGATAGCTATCAAACGTATCAAGGAACCAAGGATACTCGGTATATATGAAGTCCCGTGCTTTCTTGTCTGTCCAGAACTTGTACTCGAAATCCTTGTGCAACTCCTTGCAGCTCTTTTGCGCGCCCTTCCACACCTCTGGTATGCTGTCATTGGCATATGTCTGATGTATTATCTTTGGAATGATGTCTGGTCGATTCGAGCTTTTGCCAGCTTTGGGCGACGGAAGTTCAGCAGCAAGGATGGCATCCTGAGAGCCGTCAACCACAAGGAGGGTAAGCAGGGTCCAGACGCTGTGTAGCAAGAATCCAATGACGACAACATTAATTAGAAGGAATATCAATACGCCGCGACGCATCTTGGCAATAGTTCGCAGTCTCTTATCGGGCCTTTTGGTGGTTCGAAATGTCAATTGCTTCGAAGAGGGGGGAGGCAAATTAAAAAGGCGTGCGCGTTTAGTTTAGGAGGTCCTAGCCCCCCGAGGTACCAAGAAAAGAAGCCAAGTTGAGACTATGAACCGGTGAACATAGCGCGCGAATTCGTATGAGGAGAATGAGCAGTCGTGAAAGGAGCGAAGAGGGGGCAGAAAAGTGGTAGTCTCCTCAGCCGTAGATGGCACGGAGGTAGGGCACCTTCATGGGAAATGAGTTGCATCTGGGCACAGCCACGAATCGTAAGTCTGCAGCTCCGTCTAAGACAGATTGCGCTAGTCAGCAAATCAAGGTGGCGGGGCCAGAGAAGCTGTCGCGGCCTTGAAAAAGCAAGGGATGCAGCGAATGAGAGGTCAGGCTAGGCTTACGATCTCTTTGACCATGGCAGGGCTTGCGTCGCCCGCTGTGGCTTCTCCTGGCTTGTCGTGCTTGTCCTGGGCCTCGGGCTCGGAGACCATGTGGCCGCAAGGTCGGCAAAGAAAACGTCCCCCGTCCGGTCGGGAACGTGGAGAACGCGGAGTACTCCGTACCTCTACACAGTATCGGAGATTAGAGAAATTTCCCATCTAGTTCATAGCATAACTCGTTTATCTAAAGCCTCAATCAAGGTACAGTACCTAACCTTAATGCAAAGTACTGTCCACCAACACCTCGCTAAACCAACAACCAATGTACAGGTGAAGAATCAGGAGATTCATGCGATTCTCTGTCTCTTTGCATCATTGCTCAATCCATCACTAGACCGCTTCCGTGCCATTTCCTCTTTCATAATTCGCTCCATCTCACTCATCTTCTTTGGTTCATCCTTAACGGTCGCCTTCTTTCCCGCAAGTGGATTCTTCTTCCCTCCAGTAGCAAAAACATTTTTGGTCTTTGGAGCAGTTGACCCGAGTGATATCTTCAGTGTAGGAGGAGGGGTATCCTCTGCCGGTGGGGTCGCAGTCTGGGTCTTGCCATCCACGTTCGCTGAGGGGACTTGTTCTTTTGTTTCTCCGACGACTTGGCTATCTGGCGGAGAAGGTGGCTTGACGGGACTTGGTTTGGACGCAAAGCTCAATTTGATCTTCTCTCCATCGTTACGGTCCAATTTTCGAGCCTCTGCATCTGCCTGCACTTGGTCATTCCAAGCGCCCCTCGCTTCCTCGGCCTCTTTCGCCTTGGCTATTTGCGCATTTATGAGTTTCTGCTCTCTTTCCTCGTCACCCTTGTCCTGACGCTCCTTCTTCCGGACCGCATCGGCACGCCTGAGAGCCTCCGGGCTATTATCAATGTAGGCAATGTGTAGACCTTTCTCAGTATCCTCCACCCGACAAAGACCTTCCCTTCCAAGGTATGTCACGAACTCGGTCAAGGATTTCCAGCGGGTCGAGTTGAGATGCACGTGTTGCTTGTCCGCGATGACTTCATTGTAGAATTTGTTGGCGTGGATGGATTTTTGGCCGTGAGAGGTTCTGAGTTGGTTGAGGAAATTCTGTTGGAATTCTCTGCTATATTGGTTGATGAATCGCTTCGGATCCTCGCCAACGAGTTGCATTTGCCGCACATGACTCTCGCTGTTGACGTGACATTTGAATCTGGACCAAAATTAGAAGTAAATCTAATAGAAATATCGAGGAAAGATCATGAGGTACTTGCCCGTTTTCGTCCCTGCACGATTTTTCGCAGACCTGGCAATCTGACCTTAAAGTTAGCTTCTGGAACAGCTGTTACTAAGAAAAAGACATACACCAGCGTAATCTTTGGAGGCCTTTCGATTTGAGTTTGTTTGCCAGATACTTTGTAGATCCCACTTCGGCACGAGGCATAATGATGGTGGAAGTGTTGATGCGAACAGAAGAATTGATGGAATTGTGATAGCCGGGCTACGGTGGCGGATGATCACATCTGATGACTCAGCAGTGGATTATGCGCGAGCCATGCATTACTCCAGTAGCGCCAATATGCTGGCAACCTTTTTGGAAGTCGAAAGACTCCGTTCCAGTTCACACCTCTAAATAGCTTTAACAAAGTATTCGACCCTCTAAAACCCCAATTTCTACTTATTTGACAGGCTCGAGTCTTCGGATACCCTTCTGGTCTTCAGAGATATCTCAGAAGTCCGAATCATCCTCCTCCAAGATCGTCTGCGAGAGGAGACCCAGTTGCGTGTTGCTCTCCTTCTCGGATCGACTGAGATATACTGGGGACATTAGGGCGTCCTTTGAGTTCTTCCCCTTCCTTTTACGCCTTGCAGCTCTGTATGATGCGACTGTCCGCTTCGGTACCTCAGGCTCAAGTTCGTCCGAGCTGAGACGGAGCACAGATGACAGTATCTGCAGCACACCATAAACGAGACACCCAGTTACAATCCCGACCAAACTCGCTACTCCGACGTAGATGTAGAGGGTCTAGGGCTTGTTGAGCACAATTATACGTAGTTGGAAAGCGCAGTCAGACAGGGGCTTACCTCAAATCTAGCCAGGAACAGAAATGGCCACGTCACAAGATATGCGATGAAGCGGCTGAGATAAATGAATGGAAGTGCAAGGAAGGCAAGGAAGTAATATAAAGGCTTCAGAGCCCTCAAGAGCCAAGTGGCAGGTAGCCAAAAGGGCAGCCCAATGTAGTAAAGCACGGTCAGTATAGAGCCAAAGAATTGATTCATGGCAGAGAGGTGGTCGAGAGATCGCGTCTTTGCTCGAGCAGCAAAGCTACGCTCATTTCGGATATCAATTCTGAAACATCAATCGTCGATCAATGTGAGCGTAGATGCAATGCTGTGATGATTTTTACTTCTGATGGAGTAAGAGGCACCCGGCGCGGCGGGATTGGGGGGTCAGCGCATCACATTTCCAAAACGCTCTCTCATCATGCTCCATCGCCTAGCTTCGTCCCTCCAGGACTGCCTCCGACTCATAACATGCTCCCTCGGCCTCTCGCATATCGTGCGCGCTCTCACCTACCACGCGTCGACCAGTTGGGATTCAAGGACGTGGGCTGACTAAATAATCATGGGCAACACTCCGTCGAGCCAACGCAATAACAGCGCAAGCACCCCTCAGTCTCCTGCTTCTGCCCATCATTATGGTGCGATTAATCAGGCCCACGCTCCTTACCGTAAGGAGCCCCGCCGTCGTGAGTCTCTCCAGGCTCTGGCCGGCAAGGCAACGGTTGCACCACCCTCCGCCAGCCTCGAGAGCGCTACTGCGCATTCCTCATCGCAAAGTCGACCCATTCCCACGCATGCACGCAATCGATCTCAGACGGCGGCGACGCCTCACCTTAGACCTACAAGCTCACCGGAAGCAATGGGAAATAGCCACTCACAAGAGAGAGGACGCACTGCTACACCACCACTGCGTCCTTCCCCTGTCACTCTGCCTGTCGATGTTCCGGCTTCAACCGAAGCCCATGGAAAGTTTGCACCTTCACCAATAGATCCTCATGCTGATCCTGATGAGCAATACCAACTTCCTCCCTCAAATTATAGTCGGCCACCTCGGCTGCCATTACCCATAGAGGAGGAGGTCCATACTCCTGGATCCCCAATAATATCGCCAGCAGATATATCCTCAGCAGTCGAGCCAGTGGACACGAATGGCACCCTTCCACGCAGGCAGTCGGTTCTCAGCAGCGGTACTGGTGATGATGAGGAGGATGCTGGAGATGATTTCCCGATCAGTGATAGCATTGGACCCAAAGTACCAACTATCATCGAATGGAAAGGCAGTGGCGAGAAAGTGTACGTGACTGGCACATTCGCAGGGTGGGACAGGAAATACCGACTACACAGAAGGTGTGTATTTTCTCCCACATCCATTTCCACTAGAACCTTTTGAAATACTCAAGACAATGCATCTGGCCACTGCCGGCGGGTTGTGAACATGAAAAAGGACAATGATTGAGGGGTCGGACTGGACTTCGATTTGTGCAAGTCCCATAGCCTTCGTACTAATATAGTCTCTAGTGGTCCTTCCAAAGAAAAGGATTGTCTTTCTGCGAGCCTTCAAATACCACCGGGCACACATCACATCAAATTTATCGTTGATGGCGAAATGAAAGTGGCCGATCATCTACCGACCGCAGTCGACTACACCAATATCTTGGTGAACTATCTCGAAGTGAATCCAGATGATGTACCTCAACAGGAGAAGCAAGCTCCCACAGAGTCTCCTCAACCGCAGCAACGGAAAGAAGCTACCATACCCAAAGATATCCATCCACCACAGACCTTACCACCAGTACACGAACAGGAGCAAACTCATCAACCTCCTCAACGAGGAATAAGTCCCGCCGGCGTCCCGAAACCATCCCATCCCATGGCGCCAAAAGAGCCACCCAAGAAATACCACTCGGAAGTGCCTCGATTTCTACAAGACCTGGATGCGCCGGAAGAAGATGCAAGATATCATCGTGCTAGCGCTGTACTGCAAACTCAACCTGCACCACCAAGCCTACCACTCATGTTGAGCAAAAGCATTTTGAATGGAAGCACACCTGTTAAAGATGATGCGAGCGTGTTGATCATGCCGAATCATACTGTTCTGAATCATCTTGCCACTAGCAGCATTAAAGACAACGTTCTCGCGACTAGCGGGACGACGAGGTATAAACGAAAGGTAAGCTCGGCGTTCAACCTGATTGTGGACATGTACTTGAGTGCACGCTAATAAGGGCAGTTTCTGACGACAATCATGTATAAACCAACGAGCGATCATGGCGACTGAGTATCTTCTTCGCGGCAATACGAAGCTGCGTTTAGCGAACAATGAGCTTGGACATCGGCCTTGGCAGTTTAGATCGTAGAGTAGCATGCAAATTTTCAGAGATAGTCCTTGTTCATTGGAATGACGGTAGCCTTTTATCTGTATCTTAGTGCACTCAAACTTATTAGCACAGGCCAGTCTACCACACGTGTGTCCAAATGGCTTTTATTCACACACCTACTCATGTGAATAAGGGTAGGAGTGTTGCCATTTCTTATACTGCTCACGGTAACTCGCCGAGATTTCACTCCCCACTTCTACTACATCTCACTCAATCTCCGAGTAAAAACGGAACCCCCTCCACCATTGGAAGTTGGTACGGCGTGGTCTCGCAAACTTGCAAAACACGGCTATAGAAACAGCGATTGCAACGCGTGAAAACGAAGGGTGCCGCCTCCTTACTCTACGCACTCTTTTGATAATCTTTACATCTCTCCGTTTGCGGCTTCCGGCATCGGGATGGCGGACTCCAAAGCGAAGGAAGAGAAACCTGATATCGCACAGCAACACGGCCTTGCGCCAGCTGTTGCCAATCGCTTCAGAACACGGCCAAGCTTTTTGTCAATGGTGCTATTTTGGTTACTTCGAGCGTCTTGTTTTCTCGACGAAACTGCCCGAGACATCATGTTATAAACTCAGTAGGGATATGATTCCCTACCTTACCGCGGCTGGGGGGTTTCCTCAACTGGTAATTAATACAATGTTACCTTAGCTTAACTGTTATGACCATGTTGGCCTATGTTAAGGCGGTGTTAACATGGACCAACAAGTTTATAACAGTAAAGACAAAATAACATTGTTAAAATTACCAGTTGAGGAACCCCCCAACCGCGGTAAGGAAGTGTTTTGATGTTCAAAACATATGGTTTTCTGACTAGCGCTCTACTTTTATTTCCCCAGCACGGCTTTTCCCCGCACTCCAAAATAGCCACAAGCTTTTATTATGCACGTATGTCCATCATCAAGCTTCGCTGCTGGCCGGAAGAATTATTTCTCGGTCTAATGGCCTCACCGAGAGGAAATATTAAGACGTCGATGATCCTTGGTCATATCAAATAAGACCATGGGCAAACTCTTAAACATTCTGCCCAGAACCAGGTAAGAGTGCAGTAGTGCGACATCCACCGAAAACTTTTTTTTCTGCCTCTGTCAATGACTGCATCCATGTTACTTCGTTTCTGTTGGCTTTTTGCTTTCACTCACTTGACTTTGGGTCAGTCATGTTGGCGTGACACACTATGCACCGGCCCGGAGCAGGCAGCTTTCCCCGGTGCTTGGGATTCAAATATCTTTGCCCCTGCTTCCCGTATCGTCTCACCCGCGCAAATTCTATCTCTTAGCTCTGGAGAGTCGATTTCTAATTACACAGGCCCTGCATCTCTGAGTGGCAATGGCTCTGCGCTCGTCTTCGACTTTGGCAAGGAAGTCGGTGGAATCGCGACGCTCGACTACTCCACAACTGCCAGTGGTGCTGTTGGCCTAGCTTTCACCGAAGGCAAGAACTGGATTGGAGAATGGTCAGACTCTTCCAATGGTGAATTCAAAGGGCCCGATGGTGCCATCTATTCCAACTTCAGCGGAGCCGGCGATGTCACGTACACGATGCCCGATTTACGACTACGTGGCGGCTTCCGATATTTGACACTGTTTCTAATTACAGACCAGAATGCTACCGTCAGCTTCTCCAACATCAGCCTTGAGATAGCTTTTCAACCCACTTGGTCAAATTTGCAAGCTTACCAGGGATATTTCCACAGCAGCGATGAGATGCTCAACAAGATTTGGTATAGTGGAGCATACACCGTCCAGACGAACGCTGTCCCTGTCAACACTGGACGTCAAGTCCCTTTCTTGACAGTTGGATGGGCAAACAATGGCACACTGGGTAACGGAAGTACGATTATTGTGGACGGAGCAAAGCGAGATCGTGCTGTCTGGCCTGGGGATATGGGAGTCGCTGTGCCGTCTACCTTCGTCAGTATTGGCGATCTCGAGAGTGTCAAGAATGCGTTGCAAGTCATGTATAACTATCAGAACGGCGATGGGAGCTTCCCCGAAGCAGGCCCGCCTCTACTTCAACAGGGTTCTGACACATATCACATGTGGACTATGATTGGCACATACAACTATGTCTTTTACACTAATGATACTGCCTTCTTGCAACAGAATTGGGCGGGTTATACCAGAGCAATGAATTACATCTACGCCAAAGTTCTCTCACCAGGTCTGCTCAACGTCACTGGCACTCGAGACTGGGCACGGTGGCAGCAAGGTTGGAACAACAGCGAAGCGAACATGATCCTCTATCGGACTCTTACTACCGGCTCCTCCCTCGCTACGTGGGTCGGGGACACGACGAACCTTAGCAGCACATACGCCTCCCGCGCCGCCGCCCTACAAACCGCCATTACCACTTATTGCTGGGACCCTACGACTTCCACCTTCAAAGACAATGCCACAGACACCACTCTGCATCCGCAAGACGCCAACAGCATGTCCATCCTCTTCTCCGTGCTCGACGCCAACTCCACCGCCGCGCAATCCGTGTCCTCCGCGCTCACCCAAAACTGGGGCCCCATCGGCGCCGTCTCGCCCGAGCTACCCAACAACATCTCCCCCTTCATCTCCTCCTTCGAGATCCAGGCGCATCTCGCCTCGGGCAACCCGCAACGCGCGCTCGACCTCATCCGCCGCAGCTGGGGCTGGTACCTGAATAACCCGAATGGCTCGCAGAGCACCGTCATCGAGGGGTACCTCTTCAACGGCAGCTTCGGGTACCGCAACAGCCGCGGCTACGACTACGACTCGAGCTACGTATCGCATTCGCACGGTTGGAGTAGCGGGCCGACGTCAGCGCTGACGGAGTGGGTGTTGGGGTTGAGGATTACGGATCGGGCAGGAAGTCAGTGGACGATGGCGCCGCAGTTTGGGGATCTAAGCTTTGCTGAGGGAGGATTTACGACAGTTTTGGGGAAGTTTTCGGGGGCGTGGCAGGTGCAGAGGAATGCGACGTATGTGAGTTACTCGGCGAACGTGACAACACCAGGGGGAACGACTGGAGAGATTGTGTTGCCAAGCCTAGGAGATGGGACGCAAGTGAGTGTGGACGGAGAGAGAATAGGCGGACAGGAGAGGAGGAGAAGAATGCTCTCATCATTGGTGCAAGTTGGAACGAATCTCAAGTTCACGGTAGAGGGTGGAGCGCATAGTGTGGAGGTGAGAGCATCATAGTGTCGTCAACTAACGACTTGGAACTAAAGAAAATAATTGATGATGCAAATGACCGCAGAAGTGTATGTCCGATGCTCAGATATTGCGACATTCACTAATGGTACCAAGGACAATGACAATGCTGACTGGTGAAGATTCACGTACCTTGTCATGCCTCTCTGTTCGTATTGTCACAGCAGCGACGCCGACGCCTTACCGTAAATGTGCGTGGCGTCCACGCGGTCGTAGCCGACACCATTCTTCACTTGGCCGCGACGGACAAATCCATGGCCCCGTCAACCCCGATCCCCCCGTCAAACTCATCCGCCGCTCATCCCATCCAGTCACACCGGCACCGCCCACTCACCATTCCATCAGATACTACGTCCCAACCATCGCCAATAATCATGAAATTAATACCTCCATCTCCATGATTTTTGCGCTTTCATTCAGCACCCATATCGGGAGTTTTGAGAGCGCGTGGAAAGCCGATTGTGCGGCCAAGGTCACGCCTGCAGCGCAGAGCTGAAGTTGCGACCGACGACCGGTACGCGGCCGCACTCACCGCTCGGCCCCCCAACCAAGCACTTGACGTGGCAACAAGCCGGCCTCCCAGGTACCTCGGCATACGACATTTGCGGAGGCGGTACTTCCGCTCACTGACCCAACAACTGTGGTAGCCATGACGCAGCGACAAACGGCCCAGCGCTTTCGTCAGCGCAAGCTTTCGACCAAGCAGAATCTGCCGGTGGTGAGGGAGCATGAGGTCGAGAAGACGACTGCTGAGGAAGATGCACAACGACATATTCCGCGGGTTGAGACGGGTGTTGAGAAAGGGGAGGAAATTGTGAGTACTTTTTTTCTCTCTCCTGGCCTTGCCAAATTTGGCCCATATTTCTTTCGCTGCAACCCCTGATATGAATCATATCACGTGATACGTATTCACCGTGTACCATTTCCTGTATCCGGACCTATGTTTCTTCTGTAATAAGTTGTTTGCTTACCATGTACCAAGGAACACCATCTCCAAGCTGTCATTTCTGCCTCGGCGGCTGCTGCAGTTGGGGGCAAGGTAGCGCAGATCTACATCCCGACACCTGAGGCCAAAGCGAGTTCCGTCAAGTACAGCGACTTGTATCCTCGGCAATTCCAACAGCCAGCAACTTACATTCGCTTTTCTTCGACAGTCGAAGACTGCACGGGAACCCCGTACTGCATGACCAGCGAGGATGAAGCCTGGCTAAAGGTCTTGAATGCAAAGCGTGAGCGTGGAAGGAACTCGATTGGCCCTTGTAGCGAAGATGCATTTGAAGAAGTCATCAGCTTCTTCGAAGCGACTGCACAGACCAAACAGCCGTTTGCTGCTGTCGATAATCCGCCCGTGATTCCATACGATGAAATGGAGGACGCCTTTGATGACACCATTGACCCTTCTGCACGTGCCTTTGCCCGCGACATCTACTCACATTGGAAAGCCCAACGCGTAAAGCGAGGCAACCGTCCCCTGATGTCGAATCTCAAGTTCGAAACAGGGCAGGAGACTGACGACGCTGATCCATATGTATGTTTCCGCCGTCGTGAAGTCCGGCAAGTAAGAAAGACACGGGGGCGAGACGCGCAGGTGACGGAGAAGTTGAAGAAACTGAGAAAGGAATTGGAGGATGCCAGATATCTTGTGCACATGGTGAAGCAGCGAGAACTACTTCGAAAGGAGCAGCTTGCTATCGATCGGAAGATCTTTGAGCAGAGATCGGAGGTGAAGAAGGTGAAGCGAGATCTTGGTGTCAAGGGTGACGATGAAGACCTGATCAACCAGAAGGTACGAATACCCAAAGCCAGATTTGAATCGACAAAAGAAATATTCCACTTACTAATAACTCACCTTAGCCCGTACCCAAGCCGAGTAAGCTCAAGACAGACGCGACCATTGCCCAACGTGCACCTGGCACGATTCTCCGTCCGCCAACGCGCCCAGATGGTCGACCGCCGGACACGGAAATTGTGCTGCTTGACGATCAAAAAGCCGAGAAACAACGCATGATTGACCGCAGCGTCGAAGAGCGCATCACCCAGCACCAAAACTGGAACGTTGGCTTCCACGATCTGACCTGGCGTCCACTGACTCCTCCCCTCGAACCGTCCAATAATGGATTCCAGACCGTCATCGTCACCGACCACGCTCTTCCCTCACCTCCACCATCCACAGAAGACGACATGGACGTAGATGGCGCTGCTGCTCCTTCAAAACCAACTGAGGCCGATGAACCTGTTGAGCCCTCAGACTCAACCCCAACGACCACTCTCGCTCCCAAGGCTCTCCGCTCCTCCACGCCCCTCTCTTACCTAGCCTCCACCCCTGCCCCCTCACCCCAACCACTCTACCCCGAAGCCCCCGTCCTCTCCTTCCGTACCCGCATCGGTCGCAACAACCGCACCTGGCTCGACCGCCGCATCACGCCGAGCACGCCAACCACACCCAGCACGCTCCTGCACCCCTTCAGCAACCTCTTCAACGCCAGCAAAGCCTGGCACGCAAACCACAGCCTCGACTCCGACCTCGACTTCGTAGTCGCTGACCGCATGAAGTACGAGTCGGATAACGACGAGGATGACGGCGAGGGCGGCTTCGTCCGCGATCTGCTCTACCCTGTCGACCACTACTCGGACGAGAGCATGCGCCTCCGCTCGGCGTTTGCAGTTGCGGGGAGGCGGGATAGCGTGGGTCAGGCTGGGCCGCCGGGACAACAGCAAGGAGGAGGACAGGGGCCGGGCCAGGGAGGAGGGCAGGCGCAGGAAGGGCTTCTGGTGGCTCCGAGGGTGCCGCAGGTGGTGAACGCGTCGGTGTCGTAGGGGGGGGGAGTAGGTTGCGGAGGAGGGGTCCTGGGATGGTTGAATGGACGGATGGATGGATGAAAGGATGATACCCGGGGTGTTTGGCGCTGGTGGAATGCTGTTTCTTTTTTTTCCCCTCTGAGAAAAGATTCCGTGATATTGTTTTACTTTCCCTTGGCGGCTTGGTCGGTGGGGAGAGAGATGATTATGAGGGGCAGGTGACGAATGATTGATGCTGCGACCGTGCGATGTAAGAGTAAGTAGATTGTAACAACTTTGTACGCTTCTGATGATCTAGCCTGCGTTTTTAAGACGTGCTCCGACGTGATGTTTTCGATGGCGCTCATCTTCTTATGTCTCTGTTTCTTATGCATTATCGCTGTTTCTTTGTTCTTTGCGGTTGTGGATGTCCCATGCCTAGATGCTGCCTTTCCTTTTCTTTTTCCCTCGAATTAGATGACAGCGTCGCTACTATACGCCCGGCTTAAAGGTATTTTCGTGATCGGATCTTTTTTTCATCGTCTATTACAGGCCAGTCTTTTGTAAGTTCATCGAAAAGGGTTGCTGTAAGCACTGGTGCTTGCACGATGGCGCAAAACTTGACGCTAAATTACCCCAAGGATTATCATTTAGCTGAAGCATTGGTTGCAATAAAGTTAGGCCAAGAGATGGCGAGTCAGCCCGATGGAGCTGTGCGTAAGCTGGTGATCGGTCGCTATGATGGTGAAGGCTTCGGTTGATTGGGGGTTACGGATTTCGAATTTCAGATATGAAGTTGAGAGGGTCGAAAAGATGGCGCAGTCGCGGAAAGTTTGCAAGACGGGAGTGTTGTTGAAGAGGAGGACTCAATAAGAGAGCGATATGCGTATCAAGGATGGTATCGTGGACGGAGAGTTGGGAGGCCCGTTTGACATAGAGCTAGAATTTGGTTGTGGGATACCGAAATTCATGGGTAGCAATTTGTGGGCAGGGCGACTGGATATCTTGGAAGTAATGATCCAAACAGATCTTCATTCTATGCAGATCTTGAAGGATAGGATGGAAGGGCAATGATAAATACTCGGAGTAATGAGCGGATGGTGTATGAAGGAGGGGATGAGAGAGAGTGGCTTTGGAAGTCAAGGTGGATGTGGGGGAGGATGGATGGCGGGCATAACTCGGCGTCCGCACGAGATGTCTTAACAGTGGCAGGGGCAGGGGCAGGGGCAGGGGCAGGGGCAGGGGCAGGGGCATAGCGGCGTGGATCTTCTCCGCTCCGCTCCCCTCAAGCCAATGATCGGTCGGACATCAACTCTCAAGTCCTCTCCTACTACTCCGTACGGCCTCGAATGTATCAGTATTGTTTGCTCTCATGATCCTAAGCCAAAGTTGACCCCTCTTCTTAAACCTGGAAAAAATGGCAAGAGCACAGAGGAGGCGATGAGAATGATACCGCACCTGAAACTCCAAATTTACCATGCTCCCAAAGACATCATCTTCACTCTCACAGTTCTGTCTCTCAACAATGAGTTGAGATGACATTTAGCTTCATCGACACATCGGGGAAATCAACTTTATGGTTGAACTGTTAAGATGTTCCGGGTCTTTCCCGGAGAGGTCAGAATACGTCTCGGAGGCTTTCCCTCACGCCTCATTTACAATGTTGTCCAACTGTTCTCATTGCTACCTGCGAATCGGTGACTGCATCTCTATATATGCAGTTTAAGAAAAATTTTGCTGTGATCAGCTTCTCATCTACGCTAATATTGGTGCTTCCGATCTAGGCAGAGCTGTTACTGTGGCTTGCTATGACAAGTACAAATCTTCGCAATGGGGTTTGAATCAAATCTGGTCCTTGCCGCTCCTACGCCTCTCGCAAGGAGCCATGAGCAACTTCTGACTGACAAATGACTGACCGTATTGGAGTCAGATCGCACCGATCTCTAATACCTGCTTCTCAATGGTACTGACAGGTTACGAGTGGTCCAATTCAGTCGGAATCTCTTTTTGAAGCGGCATCGTTAAACCGCGGAAATGGAGTGGAGACCCCCGCCTTGATTACCAGTACAATCCTACGTCCGCTTCATAGAACAACACATCTTCAGAGAGTTCAAGCCGCCCCTAAAGGTTTGAAAGGGTTTGTACGGAGGCAGTTATTTGGTCAGTCTTCCATGCAAATATGCTTCAGGACTGCTCTGCCAATGCATTCCGTGAGAAGCGACTGCCGCTGAAGGATCGTCTAGCGCGCTGGAGTCAATCGAATATTTGCACGCACGAGTTATAGCGGGGATTACAGTTGCTGCCTATCGAAGCCTGACTTCTTGGATGAAGCTACGCATGCCACTACTTTTCCTGCAAGCTCAAAGAACTAACGCAAGACTTCAGAGACCACGGTCTGGTTCCGTCCCACCCCTAGCTCTCCAGGACAGATGCGCTGTTACATTTGTATGATGCACGTACCGGAGTGGAGATTTGGAACTTGCCATTCTTCCTTACATTCACGCCGAAAATGGACATCTGACCAAACAGCCTGCTATCGCAATCATGAGTAAGCCATGGTAATAATCAAGATTTGACATTATTCCATCATTTCGGAATGGGCGGGAAACCTCGACCCCTTCTAACAAGTATACCTCCATTCGAGTCCTATGCCTTGCGAGGTATCTCACTACGTAGTGTTTAAATCACAAGCTTTATTGAAAATTTTCAAACAAAACACTCTTGTGGGTATGAAGCGCAAAGCAGACTGTCATGTAAAGGAGCGGCCTTTCATGTGCTCTTTCTGCATTGCGAATGCTCTTATATGTTTGTTGTCCCCCTCCTTTAACCTTACCCAGTCTCGCTTCACTCAAAGGCTGTGTGTCTGAAGATTAACGAAGCATGTCTACCCATCCATGGAAGCCCCTGGTTGGGCTATCATTATTTGTCGCTTTTTTGCCCTGTCTGATTGACGCCGTTGATCTTCCCCAAAACAAAATACCGCCAAGCCCTACTCTGCTCACTACATCTAATCAGCCCCCTGTCGGTGTCGGTGGTGGTGCTAATCTAGGCGCGTCTGCCTCCGTTTACGGAGCTCCCCCACCGCCGGCCTCTTCTCTCATAGCCTCTTTGAGTACTCCAAGCGCAAATGCTCCTTCTCCAAGCACGGTTTCTCCTCTGTACGCTTCGATTGGAACCATCAGCCCAGTTGCAATTGCCCCAACACCATTAGGCCCAAGTATATCGAGTCCTTCTGTCCCACCTGGTCCTGCTCCTTCCGGTTCTAACCCGCCGCCGTCAGTCCCGTCGCTTTCAGCTCCGTCACCTTCTGCCCCCAGCGCTGCAGTCCCCAGTGCTTCTGTCCCTAGCGCTTCGGTATCGACAGTGTCAACTCCAGCAGCTTCGATCTCTCTTCCTTCAACACCGAGCATTGCTTCAGTTGGCAGCAGCGTGATTCAGACGGAGTCGGCGCTAACACTAGGTGTTCCAAGCGGGGCTCCCTCATCTGCTGTCGCATCACAAGCTGCGGCGGCTTCTGCCTGCGAAGACGCTTATTTCGACTACAGCTTGTCCAGTCTCCGTGAAAGTGGCGCAATCAAAGCCTTCAAAGACTGGGTCCAGAAACGTGGCCTTAAGACCAGTGATCCGTATAGTATCGAGCAGTATGTCTCTGAAAAGCTGAACAGCTCCGAATCCGGCCTCTCGCCCGGTAAAGATGGTTGTCCAGTGAAGCCAAATTGCACTGACATCTACTCGCGATTGGCGAGCGCTGGGAAAACGAAATTTCAAGAAGCTCGTCAGGTGTACTTTCTACTGTCCACCGTTCATCGATTTTGTAAATTCGTCACGGCTGTCGGTGAGGCTCAACAGGGTGCAATAAGTCTGTGGGAGAAGCGTGCGCCCGTTCTCGCCAGTAAGCATTGGGAGCAATCCTTACTCTTATCATAGTGCGATTCAGCTGAGTTGTTTGACAGATACCCTCATCAGCCAGCAAGTGAACTCTTTGATAAACAAGTGCCCGGATATCAAGGGCCACTCTCAAGACTTCATCAATGCTACTTCTATCGGCATCAAGACGCACAGTGATACTGAACTGGGTTTCTCGTTTGCCGATGACCGGGATCCAGCAACGAAACTCAAAAACGCAGCTGCTGTTGCCAACATCCTGACAATACGCACGGGCGATTCCGTCAACAAGGTATTGGATATTCATAATGTGTTGCTTTGTTTTGCATAGAAATTAACGCATCACATGAACTCTAGGTCGCAAGCACTAGTACATGCAAGTTCCCCGAGATCAAGGAACCAGATGTTAATCCTACCAAGAAACCTTTACCTTCCTCAAGCGATCCTCAGAAAGACACAGCGCAGAAGGTTGCTTATCTCATAGATTCCTTGGACTTGGAGTCGTATAGTAAGGAGGCCAAATCAAAAGCTGCTGCGGCACTTCTCAAATTAGGTGACCAAAAGGAGGGACTCCTTCAGTACCGAGAATTTGTGCGGGCAGTATACAGACAGCTGGTAGCGAACCTGGCGGCAGAATTCACCGGTGAGCTCTGGCGTGCGCAATCTGTCTTCGTTCGCTGCGTACCTCAGAAGAATAAGGCACTTGGCTCTGTTCCGAAGCCATACGATGGAACTATCACGTTCTACGGGTACGGCGAGGATCTACTCTGCCAGGCTCAAAACCGAGTGCCCAGAGTAGGTACTTTGCCCTTGGTACTTTCGAACACTGCGGAACTCGTAAATGGCGATAGCGCGGAGATTTGGACTGGTGGGAAAGAGCTCGGAGGCAGACTTATCCATCCGAGCGCCAATCCATTCATTGATCTTGCGAGAATACCAAGCCTTTCCGTCTTCCTTCGCGATGTGCAGCCGGGTGATGAAGCGACTCAAAAACTCAAATTTGGGGAAAGCCTGGTCGGCCAATTACCGGAGCGCTTTGTCCAATTACCGGTCCTCGTCAGTCAGTCATTGAATGAGCTTTCTGACGACACAGAGGTTGAAAGCGATACCAAAGTACAAAGCAACACCCGTGTTGGAAAGAATGGGAAGTCTATCATACCAAGGATTTTTCGCGGTGTAGTCTAAATTCGGCCGAGTATCTAACGGTCAACGACTCAATCCAGCTGATCAGCCATAAAAGTCAATGATTTTCTTTCGGCTCAATCTGTAATTAAGAAGTCTTTGCACTGAATCTTGTCCAAGTGTATGATAAAGTGTGACAATTGAGCCTTGCGCCATTTTACAGATCTCTCAAGTGATACAATCTTCCAGTTTCCCTCGTGCTTAGACGCACAGAGATGGAGCCATGTAAGATCATATCTACATCTGATCTTGTTACCTAGAGTTTCTCCGCCACTTTTCGCCTTGAGATCAGAATCTCATACCATTAGCAGACCCCTCGACTGGCTCTTGCGTTGAGCCACTCAGCCAGTCCGTCATTGGACTCCGGCATCATCATCAAGTCCTTCGAAATTAAGGCTGCTACCTCATTTCACGCTTCTCTAGGAAAGTCCGTGTTCCGAGAACGAACGGGCCCTTCAGAAATGGCGTCCAAGTTGATACTCTCCAGCACATCTTCTTGATCTTCGCGGACAAGCAGCAATCGAGTTTGAAGAGCCCATTTCCTGGTCAATCCGGACGTGCGTTGAGATACCAAGGTCTTTCCATGAGTCATAGAGCTTCTTCTGACCGATTCTGTCGTTGATTCCACAGCCCCCAACCTTGTGACATAGATGATGGCACAATAATTACGACGTGGATGAGGTTAGGTATCATGTGTGGAAACGTCTGAGCCTTCGAGCAGCTAAGAGGTGGGAGCTCGGCGATACCGATATCAGAATGGTTGCTCATGAAATCGATAGGAGAGCGCATGCTGATACCTACCAAATCAAGGTCGAGTTGGCGACGTTCGTGGTAGATGAACTGCAGCAAATTTTCGTGTCTTGCACTGAGTGGATTGCCTTGCTTCTGTTGTATGTGGTCATGTGGAAGGACAAAGAAACGTTCAGAAGCAGACTTCCAGGAGAGCCCATTTAATACGATTGAGTGGATCAGGAGCCCTACAAGGTTCCCATGGGGATGACGATTGGAAGGGCGAGTGGGTGATAGGTGTAGCCAACCCCGTGGTCCGGTTCGTGGGTCTGTCGTAATCACTATTTTCCCATTTTACCTAGGTCAACCGCGTCGATCCAGTGGAAGATTCGTCATCACCGGTGGACTACGTCGATTGAAGCCTTTGAGACTCTTTATCAACTAATTCGATCCCGAGGTGTCTGATTTTAGCGAGCTCTTCAGCAGTGAGAGGATCCTCAACCTTCACCTCTTCCATGCGCGGTTCCCAGTACAGTTCTAGGAATTCTGAGATCGGTAGCTGAAATTCCTGCTGCTTAGCGCAGAACTCTGTCATTAGACTCTCTAGTCTCTCGTGAAGGACATGTTCCTCGTCATATATCTCGCTCGCATTTTCCTCGGGCATAGGCGCTAGGTTCAACATCATGCATTCTGCACAATCGCGCGAACGATCTTGTTTCGCTAAACCAATGCCACGAGTACAGCAAAAATTGGAATGCAAACAGCAAAGATGTGTTATTTCTAGCTCTTCAAAAGTCAGGTAGCGAATGACTTGCGAGAAGATTTGCTTCTCGCACCACTTTCGTGGAGAAGTTGCAGATACTAGAACTTCGAGTGCATCAATAGGGTTAACATCCTTCCCGAATGATAAGTTACCACGTCTCCAGTCCAGACAAGGCTTTAGGAACATTGTCAAGGGCTTGCATCCACCGACGGAGCAGGGACATGGGCACGAGTCTCCGTCGTTGCTGAGAGACACAGTCTGGAGGAGCTTTCGACACTCGTCCTCCATAAGGGGTATCCCTTCGCTACTATGCTTTAGCATCTCTGCCATGCCCAGTTTGTATGCAACGACATGAACAGTCTTTGTCTCCAGCGGCCCAATAGTTCTGTATAGATCTGCGCCCTTGGAAACATACCAGGAAGCCAGCTTGATCATTGCGAATCTTCCAGGAACGTAGTGGTGGCTTAACAATGCCAGCGGCGTGTATCCACGGTCATTGGGGACATCCACTTCAGTAAATCCCGCATTGTATAGCTCCTGAGCTACCCCGACTGAAGTAACACGACGGTGATGAAGCTTTGTGTAACTCAGGTCTCGGAGTACCTGTGGGACCGGTATATCATTTTTGTCCAGAACATCGAGAATGCTGAAGAAGGTTTTGTCTGACAGATCATCGTTAGGTAGCTGGGATATTTGTTGTGTCAAGCTGGGTACATAATACTCTGCAATCGAGCGGAGCTCTCTTCGTCGACCAGCGATAATAGTAGCGATAACTTGGGCCAACTCCGAATTATAGCGCCAGAACGCTCGCTCGACGCTACCACATTTATGACAGAACATTGCACTGCCAGAATCCGCTAAGATCTGTACTGCCTGCAGATGATCACCTTCGTACGCGTAGCACATTGGCAGACATCCATTCTTATCAGCCTGATGGACGTCGGCACCGTAGGAAAGCAGGAGCTTCAAGCCTGACGGCCAATGGACACATAGATGAAGTGGACTTTGACCTAGTGCATTCCGTTCGTAAATAGATTTGGGATGCTTTGCGAAAATGCGTGCCATCTGCTGTCCGGAGGACGAGATGGCAGCTTTACTCAGCTCACCGCATTCATAATCATCACCGAGGCCTGGAATTTTGTACGCCAACTGCCGCAAGAACGAGGAGTGAAGGCGCCGTGCGTTGCCCTCTATGATTCGTCTCGCATTCTCCCGAAGACTGAAGTCAAATCCGATCTCGGCCATCACTGCCATGCAATCTATGCAGTCGCTGTACAGAGGTCTGGGAGAGGGCTTACCACATACATTAGGCTCGAGATTCCTTAATGGATGGAGTGGCGCAGATGCAGCAAAATCAAGGACGTGTCTTTTTCCTCGCAACATTAGAGTAAGATTCAGTAGGGCACGGATTCGGTTACTCACGAGTTTGACCATTGATCGCCATGGTATGAGGGCCATTCGTAGTCTAATGGTACTTGGAGCCTTGCCAGTCCAATTGCAAGTTTCTTGAATGACTGCATATGTATACGGTAGAATGGGCCATAAACGGGAATTCTCCTACGGACGAAATGGTTGCCGAAGACCTTGCGAAGCTGGTTTAGAATTGAGGTGATTCCCTGAGATAAAGGGATGTCAGAATCTTGCTCACCGTCCATAAAGATCGTTCGTGCTCATCGAGCTCATATGGCAAAGCTTTTCGCTCGCGAAACAGTTGTTCCAGGTGCTCCAGAAACTTTCCTGCTATTTCCTCGTACAGCCAGACCTTCTCAGACTTGCCATCATCATCGAGCATGATATGAAGGTCGGCGCTCTCAAGCATGCACTTCAGAGCTGCAAATGCAGGTGATCCAGCTCTGCGCAGGCAACTGAAAGTAAGGCTCGGACTCATTGAGACACCGCCTGCACCACTGGAGATGACAAATGAAAGTTCGAGAGTTTGGTGCAGTAGCGCTCTAGTGGCTAAAATCCGTAGTCCCACCGTCTTCGTACTTGCAAAATCTCGGTGAAAAGAACAATCGACCTGATGGTGGAAGGTAGAGGCGTAAAAAGCTGCAATGTTGCCCATCTTGAATTCGAATGCACTGCCACGCATTGTCTCCCAGCAGTGACACTTTCTGGAGGTCCTTATTGAATGTAGCTCGGGGTGAGGGGTGTTCGCATGATGCGATTCTGACTGCTCTATATCTACGCGGACCTTATCAAAAGCAGCTTTCTGAAGGCTAGGTTTATGGACAAGCGCAAGCTGCGTCAATTGGATTTCGCGGGCCTTGATATGATTAGAAAATAGACGTCTTCCTGCAATTCGACCCATATGCTTACTAGTCGTTCGACTGACGCAGTGTGTTTTTGATCTAATGCAGCTAATGCTTTCGACATTCGTCTGCCTTGATCGGCAAGCTCGGAGACGATGGAGTCTTCCAGGGTAGGTACGATTTGTCCGGCTTTCGGTCTTGGCTGGGTCGCGAGAGGTGCTGTGGGTTTCTCTGTGGAGTTGTGTATCGCAAGCAGCATTTGATCATTTGACTTTGCGAATTCCTGGCGTTGCAGGGACAGTTGATCACTAAAACCTCATGCGTTAGTCCAGGTACCCGATAGTGATGCTACTCCCTAGGGACAGAACATTTGCAAAATGTCCAGAGCGATTGACAGATTGGCTTGCAGATCCTGAAGACTATGATTTATGCTTGATATTGTCTCTTTTCTGAAAGGATACGTTGCTCTCAAGCGGTAGGACTGAAAACTCCTAAGCGATGCGGGGTGTGGAGCCGTTTGTCTGCATTTGTCGTAGATATTTCGTAGTTGTTTGAGCTTGTTCTCACAAGATCTTACAGTCGGTTGCACCAGTGAATTGGCCATGCCGTTGGAGGAGTCGGTGCGGCGTAGTGTTTCATGAAGCATCTGAAATACATTGGATAATTGAGTGCACTTTTCATAAAGGTGCGTAAGATCATCGTCGAATGACTTGCACTGTCGATAAAACGTAGCAATCCCTTGACATAGAGTCAGGCCCAGGGACATGATCCCGATTGCGCTGCTGGCAGCCGAGAAAGGATCGCCCATTTCCCAATTGATGAAGGGAGGATATGTAGTGGTCTATAGAATGGAGAACATAGCGTTGAATGCGATGCGGTTGTGTCGCCAGTCTGAGAAGAGGCCTTCATAAGGCAGTGGACGAACCTATCTCGCGCAGGGTTCGGATAGAACCTGCACACAAAGTGAATATGACGATAGCTCCTGACGTTTCTCAGCCCTTCTCAGCCCTTCTCAGCCCTTCTCAGCCCTATATGACCATTGTAGCTCCGAGCTTCAGGTAGTTCTCCTATCCCGTCTGAACATGCTCTGGGTCTGTAGGATAGTCATCGGCATTGGCCGTAAGGCGAACGGACAGCCCGAACATGAACGGCTGGAGAGTGGCGTTCAAAGACGGCACGCCCTTCAGCTTCAAAGCATCACTGGAAATCGGCATAATTCGTAGTTGGTGTCAGCCGAGCCAGATGACGAGGAGACGGGACGCTTGCGTGCAATGATGCAGAAGGCGAGGCTGATTGGGATACTATGGTGCTACCGTAAGGCATGCCAAGGGTAAAGTCAAGGAAGTTGGCCGAAGTTATTGATGGCTATGCACGTGGCATATCGACCTCTGAGCCATACAACAGCATAATTCAGCACATTCCAGCTTGCACTTCCTTTCAGTAATGCCTAGCAGTGGTCCTATTCAGGCAGTAGCAGTCCAGCCGTGCCCAAGTAAAACCTTAGTCTACCCACTTATGCAGACAATGAACGGCGCGGCTCCCCCTTAAGCAACTAGAAATTCTAAACAGATTGATTGCACAGGTGCTAGATGGATCTCGCAAACTAATTGCACTTCATACCCTCGATGCTTCCGTCTCTGTGGAAACCCCACATGGCCCTGTACGCCAACGCTATAGTGATAGTTCTGGGTCAGGACAACCCTTCGCTCACATGCCAATAAGACACAAGTAGGTAGAACCATCATCTCCGCCGCTCGCACAATCAGTGTACGAGCGTTGAACCCCCCCACCCCATTATGGTACAAGATCAATGGAATCCACGGAAAAGCCCCCGTGCAAGAATCTCGCCTCCCGATGCATGGATATTTTAGTTCATTCTCCCATTTTTTCCGACTTGAAATAGAAACTCCGTATTTCTTCCAGGTACCCACGTACACCCCACGTATCTGACAAGTGAAGGCTTCTAGGCCGTCTAGCCGACTTCTCCATCTGCAACAGCCAGCCGCTGTTTCACCGTCTTCGCCTTCTTACTGGTCCCCTTCCCACGCTTGCCCTTGCCACCCGTGGGGGGAGGCCCTTCCACCGGCGTCGCCGCTCCGCTGGGCTTCGCGCTCGCGTCGTCGAAATGTCCTTCACCTACATCACAACGGCCTTGATCAGCTCTCGATGTTCCCAGAAACAGTGTCGTCTCGGTTGAGATCGCTGGAAGAGGGCACTTACCTTCGTGATACATATCATCCATACTAAACTCCTTTTTCCTGCCGCCACCCACCCCCTGCCCAACGCCTTTCCTCCTCCCCGGCTTCGCCACCTTCTCGCCCCGCGCCTCCCTCTCCCGTTCCTCCACCTCCCGCCGCTCGATCTCCTCCGCCTGCTCGTCGTCCGCAAGCCAGAGCGCGATGTCCTTGTTTCGATTCTCACGACTGCGCGTGTTGAAGTCGACGCCCGCCGGCTTGCCATCGGCCGTCGTCGCGCCGCCGCTGATGACCACCCGCTGCACCTCTTCCTTCTGCAGCGCCCGCTTTCGGATGCGCTCCTCGATCGTGCCGCGCGTGATCATGCGGTACACGGTGACCTGCCTGGTCTGGCCGAGACGGTGGGCGCGGTCCATGGCTTGGGAGTCGATGGTCGGATTCCAGTCGGAGTCGTAGAAGATGACCGTATCGGCGCTCGTGAGGTTAATGCCGAGACCGCCGGCGCGGGTGCTGAGGAGGAAGACGAAGATCTCGGGCCGGGTCTGGAAGTCGGCGACCGTGTCGCGACGATCTTCGAGCTTGGTGCTACCGTCGAGCCGGCAGTACTTGTAGTTGCGGTAGGTGAGGTATTCTTCCATGAGGTCAATCATGCGCGTCATCTGGAAGTACAGCAGCACGCGATGGCCGCCTTCCTTAAGTTGCTTCAGAAGTTGGTCCAATTTGGCGAGCTTGCCGCTGTCGGTGACGAAGCGGCGCATGCTGGGGACGCTGATTTCGGTGTACCGCTTTTTCTCAGAAATGGGTGCCGGCAGCATATTCGAGGGCGGAAGATGGGCAGGATCAGACTTCGTCTCGAGAAGACGTGATTCGACCAGCGTTGGACAAGGATAGAGAGCTTGACGGATTGCGGGATTGAAGAAGATATTCTCCTTCTCGAAATTTGCATTTTGGCTGGAACAGAACAGCTCAACAGGAGGCGCGGAGGCTGCAGGCCGGGCGCAAGGTTCAACACTCGATAGGCAGGCATCGTCGAAGGAGGCACGTGAGATGTTCATAAGGTGGTGCAGTCGGCCTTCATTTGTTGCCTCGGCCAGCGGTTTTCGGGCATTCCTGTCGATGATGTTCAACATAGCATGTGTAGGCGCATAGCTGTTCTTCTCGTCATCGTCATCAAATGCCACTCTAAGCCTACCCAGATCACGGTGATTCTGCCGTAGGTCGATTGCGCGATCGATGATGCTTTTCGATGTTGCTGAGGATACCTCATTGATAGAGGTGTCCGTTAATCGGAGCCAGGAAAATGCGTCCAGGCCTTGAGAGTTCTTTTTGATGTTCTCCGGAGTCCACACATTCATCATGTGATATAAGTACTTGTTTCTCCATCCAGCTCGATCATTGTCCGGACCGGGGAGATCAAGTCTCCCACCTTTCTGACCCACCAGGCGAGGAACCTTGAATTCAATAAGATTACGGACAGAGTATCGCACGGCCGTATTGTTGCCCTCGCGCATGAAGGAAGCCGTCTCGGCCCAGTATGAGAATGACACGGGCGATGTAGTTTCAGCGCGTTCGAAAAGATCTGGGTGGTTGCAAACTTTACGAAATTGCATGACCAAATTCATTAAGGTAGCCGTGTCCTGATCGTCACCAACCGCTGCCTTCTCAATAAGATCCATGATGCTAATCTTGTTCCGAAGATTCGTGTAGTATGCACGTTGCCGGTAAGTAAGGTCGCAAAAGACGTCCTCTTCGATCTTGTCTCCAAGTTCCTTTTGTACATGTTTCTTGATACGACGAAGCATGAAAGGCTTTAGGATCATGTGGAGACGCTTGAGCTGATCCTCATTCAGTTTCGTGTTACTCTGTGCATGACTTTCAATATCTTTGGAGAACCAGTCGCTGAATTCGTCGTGTGAGTCGAACAAGCTAGGCATGATGAAATGTAGCAAGGCCCACAGCTCCTGCATGTTATTTTGGATGGGTGTACCCGTAAGTAGTAGTCGATTTCGGCAGTGGAAACCAAGCAGCGCCTTCCATCGAGAGCTTTGCGACGACTTAATCGCCTGGGCTTCGTCCAAAATCATGTACTGCCAACGGATCTTCTGAAAGTATTGTGTATCCATGACCACGAGCTGATATGAGGTAACCAAGACGTGGAATGGTGAGTCCTTACTGTAGGTGATATGCTTCCTGTCCCAAAATTTCCGAAGAACCTTTCTATCTTTTGCATTGCCCCAGTAGGGCAAGACTTTGAGATCTGGTACAAATCTGGTAATTTCTTGCTGCCAATTGTGGAGTGTGGAAGCGGGAGCGATGACTAGGAAGGGGCCCCAGATGTCGTGAACTTCAGCCAGATAGGCCATCACGGAGATTGACTGTACAGTCTTGCCCAAACCCATTTCATCCGCCAGAATACCATTGATACCTTGCTCGTACAGGTTGACGAGCCAGTTAAGCCCTTTGAGCTGGTATTCCTTGAGCTGAGCAGCAAGCATCTTCGGCTGTGCGACGTCCATGTTTTGTAGACTGGTAGGGTTTTGAAAGTTCATCTCACCTTCATCAAAATCGGACATTTGGTTCTGGCCGTCATTGTTGAAGGCGCGGGCTCGATCCTGAGCCTCCTTGACAGCATTCTGCGCATTGGCCATGGCGGCTTGCCGAAGTACAGTCTCGTCTTCGGCATCGAAATCCAAGTTTTCAAAATTAGTGACCTTGGTGCCGATGTCGCCCAGAGTATCCGGTAGATCGATTTCCTTGGTAGCATGAACGTTCTCTTTGATCGTCTGCTTGGACACATCAACTTCATCTGTCGAGCGTTCGACCTCGTCCGTCTTAACCTTCTTCCCGATGAAATGAGAGTACAGTTCAGTCTGTGAGATGAGGAAGTTGAGCTTGCGCTTTTGCCGGTTCGCTTCGCGCTCCGCCTCAGCCTTCTTTGCATTTTCAAGTTCTTGCCGCTCCGCGTTCTTCCGCTGGTCACGTTCGTCTCGTTCATTGCGTTTCCAGAAGGACAGCATCTCCCGCATGACACGCTTGGCCCTGGCCTGAGCCTCTTTCATGCTCTTGTTCGTCTTGAGCTGCCATCTCCTGGCCTCTTTCGAAGCAAGTTGGGCGGTCTTGCGAAGGTTCGACTGCTTTGTTTGGTAAGATTCATTTTTGATGCGAACGACTTTTGGCACGTCCTTTCTTGCAATATCGCGCCAGATTTGTTCGTAGAGTTGATTGTAGCCTTTCGATACATATGGAACGTAGTCTGATGGCGTCGACTCTTTGGTATGGCTATACTCACGGCGCAGTGTTTCTCGGCGCAGGTCGTCTTTGGGAGCGATCATGACCAGATCACTGTCACGTTCCATTGCAGCGTGGGCAGCAGCTGCATTGTCTTTCTCCATTTGCTTCTGCTCTTTACTCTTCTTGAGCCGGACTCCAGCCCGCCGCTTCTTCGGTAGTTCGCCACTGTCAGCGGCATTGAAGGTGCTCATCATACCGCCCTCCAAGTTGGGGGCAATGGGTGTGACTTCCCGGAATTCCTTGGCAGGAAGCGTGCCATGTAACAACTGGTTGGTGAGCTTAGCCTTCCGGTCAGCCTTGTTTGCTTCACGAATGAATTTATCGCGCTCAGCCTCATCGACAGTCTGAGCTGCACGTGCCATTGCTTCCTCCCGTTTCTGGTTCTCACTCTGGATAGTCTTTTCACGGCGACGCTTTCGCTGCATGTCCTTCTTCCGTTCCTTCTCATCAGACTTTTCGCGATCCTGAACCTCTATCCATGCGCTGGATTCGTTTTCTTTGACATAGCGATCCCGAGCAGCAACAGCATGCTGACCAAAAACATCCAGAAATCGAACCGCTTGAAGAGTTCGTCGTCGCTGTCAAGAAACATCAGCCATGCTTTGCAGATTTTGCTTGAGCTAGGGTTGTTTTACCTTGCGTCTCTGATCTTCATGGTATTCAATATCCAGTGCACGTTTTCTGCTAGCGAGTAAGTATGCAGCCCGATGCTCCTCAAAACCTGTCGCTTCGAGGTCACTGTCCTCCATTGCTTCGATTCTTGCGTATTCGGCCTCAACTTCGCGATGAGTAGTGATTTTAGTTTTGGCCGGACGTTTCGGCAGGAGTGGCTCAACGAGTGGCGGTGCGTGATTAACTTCGACTCGATCGCGAAGTGGTGGTCGCTCAGTTGAACGGGGAGATTGATCTACGCCGTTGACGTTAGGCTTGTGTTCGGTGGTGGGACTATCAGTGTATTCCCCTTTGATGTTAGGATAGTGAATGCTGGATGACTTTGGCCTGCGCCGATCTTCTTTTGGTGATTGTTCAGTGCGTGAGGGAGTTGGGGCAGGGTCGGCGTGAGAGCTAGTGAGGATGCTTGAGAGCGCCATTGGTCCTGAACCCCGACTTGGGGTCTTTGTTCCCATTAGCGAGATATGTTGAGAATAACGGGCTTGCGGCAAGACACTCACGCCCTGCGATGGCGGCCGCTGCTCCACCGCCTGTGGCAGCCCACGAGCCACATTGTTGTATCCGTTTGGTGACATAGTTGATGCAGCACGGGGGCTTGCGGAGTGATGTGGATGTGCGTGCGGCGGGGGATGAGTCGGTGATTGCTTGGGATACTGTTGAAGTACGGGTGATGGGTGTGCTGAGTTGGGTTGATCGCGTTGCAATGGAGGCAAGGCTTGCGTCTCTCGTTTCTAGTGTGTAAAATTTTAGATCAGCCTAAGCAAACTTTATACAATCAGAACAATAGGAGCGCGATGTCATCAACTGTTTCATCAGGCATCACCTTCGACGATGGGGGAGATTACCTCGACGGGGGATTGAGCAGAATAGCGCGTGCTATTGTAACTTATCGGACCATCACCATGATCTGAAGTTGGATCGTAATATCCACTCGATGGCCTGTCGCGAGGATGTGCAGCCGCGCCGTTGATAGCAGGAAATGCTCGCGTGGATGGAGATGCTGGTTGACTGTGGTGGACGCTTGCTATACCGGCTGAAGGAGGTCTTGGTCCGGCACTGGACAGGCCGCGGTGGTGTGAGCCATTCTGAGGCGAGTATGCAAAGTTCGGTTGGGTTGGCGAGTGAGCCGCATAACCCGGCGTCTGCTCCCCAGGCATGTCGTCCCCTTGCTGCCAATCCCCTCAGCGCCCTCAGCGCTCCGAGACAGGCTCTAAAAAGCACGACAGCTCAAAATCAAGGTATGCTGCATGGATGAATAAATTGCTCAGGGGCCAAGGCGAATTTATGGGACGAGCAGAAATAAAACTAGTGGTAGGGAAGTCGGGCGGATGAACAGGACGGATTGGGTGGATGGTGTTGATGGCGATGATGGGTTTTGGCGACGGTCGGAGCAGAATGCGTGGGCAGCTGGCCTCTTTGTCCTGATGAAAGAGGTGCAAGTGTGCCGAAGCTGGTGGCAGGCGACGTGGAGGAGGAGGTAAGTGGGCGCGACGTCGCGATGATGTGGCGTGGTGATGGGGATGGTGGAGGATGATGGGAAGGGAGGATGGGGAAGAGTTGTGAGGGCGTGAAGGGAGGGTGAAGGCGGTGATGAGCGGCGAGCATGATGAAGTCCTGTTGCGGGAGGGCGGGCCTTGCCCAACTTCCTCTGGCTGAGGGAGACGGTCCAGCATTTTCGCTCTACTGCGCAGGTACGGAGGTGCGATGTCAGAGGTAGCCAAAACCGGCCGTCTACATAGTAGCATACACGCGTATTAAATTATGCGGTGCCGGCCCGAATTCGAGGCGCTCGCATTTGCTTCTATTCGACTTCGCAGACAGGCGATTTTTCTGTCTCAGGCGTGGATCTGTCGGCTGGGAAGTTGATTACGAGCTATGATCTCGGTTCTGGGTTTGCTTGGCGCGTGTCCAGATTGCGGGCGAAACAACACAAAGCAATTCCCACCTGCCACCATCCCGATCGGGCACCACCGCACCGCACCGCTCCACAGCTCCCATACATGTACCTTCGTACCTACCTAGCAAGGTACCTACCTAAGCTAAGGTACCTACACTACCTTCTCCGGCGAAACTCCGGCCCGAGAACTAGCCCCAATCTTTTTTTTTTTTTTTTGCCTTGCTATCGTCGCACCTGGGGGCTAGTCAGCATATCAGGTTTGGCGCACCTCAAGCACCTGTACAACGGATATCTCCACCATGGCTGCAGTATACAAGTCATTGTCTCGATTGCAAGCGGACAAGGATGAAGATCAAATCAATGGCGAGAGAAAAGAAAAAAAGAATCGCCAAAAGCTGCTGGTGTTGAGCAGCCGGGGGGTGACCCATCGGTGTGTGGAGAAGAGTTCATAGAATATTATCCCATGAACGCTGACTTTTTCTGACCCCTCTATCATAGACATCGACATCTCATCAATGATCTTTATTCTCTGCTTCCCCACTCTCGTAAAGACGCGAAGTAAGTGCTGAGCACCAGGAATCCAGTACACTAAACTCGGCATCTGTGAAGACGCTCACGAGATACGTGCCAGGCTTGACACGAAAACCAAACTCTATCAGCTTAACGAGCTCGCTGATCTCTACTCGTGCAACAATGTACTATTCTTTGAAGCCCGGAAGGGCAAAGACCTCTATGCCTGGATCTCCAAACCCCCCAATGGGCCTACCATCAAGATGCACGTACAGGTAGCGTTCTGCGAAATTTCCCACTCGCTTTACATTCACTAAAGCCGGTATAGAACCTACATACCATGGAAGAACTACATTTTACTGGTAAGTCTTGTGGTCCAATCAAGACTTACGGCAATGATCTCGGCTGACTGGGTTCCAGGTAATTGCCTCAAGGGCTCACGGTCCATTCTAAACTTCGACATGCGCTTTTCGATCACCGAGAACCCACATTTACCCTTGATACGAGAGCTACTGACGCAGGTGTTTGGGGTACCGAAAACAAGTCGGAAGGTCAAGCCCTTCGTGGATCACGTCATGTCTTTCACCTACCTAGAAGGGAGGATCTGGGTGCGGAATTATCAGATCTTGGAGACAGAGCCGAAGAATGACAAAGTGGGCCAAGGACAAGGACAAGTCAATGGGACAGTAGATGGCGAGCAGGAGGGGGACGAAGACAGAGAGGCAAGAAAGTCAAAAAAAGGAAGGAAGGGTGACACGCATATTCAACTTGTGGAGATCGGCCCTCGCTTTGTCCTGACGCCCATCGTCGTTCTCGAGTCATCGTTCGGTGGTCCGGTCATTTATGAGAACAAGGAGTTTGTCTCGCCAAATCAGATCCGATCAGAGTTGCGGAAGGCGCGTTCTGGCCGTTTCAATCGAAGAACAGAAGGAGAAATTGACCGGAAAGTCAAGAAGGGCGACTTGGGATTAGTGACAGAAGGAGGCAGAAAATCTGAGAGAGACGCGCTAGACGCAAGAGACTTGTTTGCATGAGTACGGACGCGGCTTCGTGTTTTTGATCATCCTCACAGATTAACGATACCATATCACAAGCGCGGCGTTACGGTTGCATAGGTAGCGAGGATCCGAGGCGTTGCTCCATAGGGGACTGCCATCGCTGCGAACATCTCTGGTTTACAGTTCAATACCAAGTTTATACGCCAACTTAGTTCCAACGTATCAGACCCAGTTTCATGCTAGCTTCAGCCGTATCATACATCACAAACTGAATATTCCGGCCGTTCTTTGCTTATCCAAAAATAAGGTGTAAGGTTGAAAACATAAATGAATCGACAAATGGGGGAACATTGGGGCAACAGTGTAGCCTTAGGAAGCCGCAAAACCTGTACTCGCAGCACTGATCTTGATGGTTACCTTACTCCAGAACCCCAACCTCAGACTCAAACGCGCGGTGGCACTCTCATATTGCACAGCATTGAGCCTCCAGTGCCTTCCTGCTGCAAGGCTCTGGTCGAGGGAACTGTATGTGTTATGAGAGTTAGTCGAGTCACAGTATCTGGATCGACGTTGTCAGGACTTCTTTTGTGTTTAAACATTTCAGGCTCTATTAAATTGAATCTAGAACAGGACTCAACCACCATTGCATGAGGTATGTAATATAAATTAGGCAAGTCACCCACCCACCAAACACCCACGCTCCTGAAAAGGGTATAGCCCTCTATGCAGACCGGACATCAAATTCAAAAATACCCATCCTCCCGCCCGTCTATAACTCTTCTTTTTTCTTTCTTTATTTTTTTTATTTCGCAGCGTACCTGCTCCTTGCCCTCAGCCTATCGCCAAAATAGAACAGAATGTATACACCCGCAATACATGCCGTCGTAAAAGCAGCCAACATACTGACTCCACTTCCAATCCCCAAATTTGTGTACAATGGCCGGCTGAACAGGACTGCGCCCGCCGCCAGTGTGCTCCTTGCAAGATCGTTCCCCGCGAAGAGGGACGCCGCATACTGCGGATATACGAACGGAAGGTAGAGAAAGATACACTGGATCAGGATAAACACCCCAACAGTGAAGATGCCCACCCCAATAACGCTGACAATCCAATGCACGCTCGCTCGCGAAGTCCACGCGTAGATGAACAGTCCTACGGGACAAAGCCATGCCGCGAATAACGCAGGAATGAGTCGGCGCTCGGGCGCACCAAGTCCATTGGCTCTGATCTCTGGCTCGACGACCCAATAGATATATGACCAGTATACTGCGATCGAGATCACAACTGCGACGGTGATACTTAGGAATGTCAACCCCATTTGCCCAAGATTGAACCCGTAGATATCAACGTAGACGAGCGGGAAGGCCTCGAAGAAGGAATAGTAGATCCCATAGAGCAACGCGACATAGACCGCTGTGAAAGCAATCGCCGGGTCCAGCAACATCAGCAGGATCGGCCGCCACAGCGCCTCGATCGCCACCTCCCGGGGATTCAGATTAGCCTGATCGATCTCGGACTGGCTCTTCAACCTGCTGTCACCCGTCAACTTCCTCAGCCGCCTCGCACGCCACAACAAGATATTCGGGCCGGACGTCTCGGGCAGAAACAGAAACGCAACCCAGACAGGTCCCGACAACCACAGCATCTCCCACAGACTCCACCGCCAGTTCTCAGCCGCCACACTGAACCCAGAAATCATAGGCCCCAGCGCAGGTCCGCACGTCGCCGCAAGCGCCCACAGACAGATGGCGTACGGCAGCTTAATCAACGAGAACATGTCGCCCATGCTCGCGCCCCCCGTCGCGAGACACGGGCTCCCGAAGAAGCCCTGCAGGAAGCGCAGCACGAGGAGCCCCGCGAAGTTGTCGACGAGCGCAGTGGGCACGCAGAGGATGACGAAGATGGCGAAGGTGATGATGTACGGCGGGTTGCGGCCGATGACGGGGATCTCGCTGATGGGGGACCAGACCATGGGACCGATGCCGTAGGCAAGGACGTAGAGGGCGAGACCGAGCTCGGCGGCGGTGATGGAGACGCCGAAGCGGGTCGAGACGCCTTGGATGGAAGGGGTGTAGATGGCGCTGCCCATGTAGACACCGAGAGTGTAGAGGCTGGGTTGGGGTCAGTCAAAGTTGCGACAGAAGGGCAATGGGTATAGGCGGTTTGGTGGGGAAGACTTACCACAACAGCAGCAGCGAGAAGAGCTTCTTCTTAAGCGACCAGTTTTGAGGGTTTGCCGGGTCATCAGTGTCGTACCAGTCCACCAAAATCGTTCCGTCATCGAGCTTCCCAGGCACGATTGGTTGAGTTGGTTGTTTAGACATACTCGCATTAGAAAGCTGCTGTTCAAGATCCTGTCTGGTGTGTGCTTGCGCAAGAGCCGTCTGAGTTGGGACCCGATCTAAAGTCCGTGCTGACTTGCTGGATTTTGCCGTTCGGTTGGTCTTGGTAGATTTTGCTGGTTGCATATGCTCTAGGTCTTGTTCGTCTTTGGCAGTCTTGACCTTTTCCATGTCGTTTTGCCCTTGTCCCTCCATCTCGAGGTCTTTCGCGGTCTTAATCTTCTCCAAGTCATAATCGCCGTTGCGGTCCGACTCCTTTTCGATGTCGACGGTACGTTGGGAATCTGGCTGCGACTGTGAGCCTGATCGAGGAGCGCTTCCAAGGACAGTCTCAACATCTGGAAGAGGATGTTCCGCACTGGCGGCTGTCTGTTGTGAGTCTGTCTGAGATCCATTGTGGTCTTTGTATGCAACGGGTATTTCAAAATTCTGTCTTTCTTCCGGATACTGGAGTACCCGGTTTCTAGTGATCCAACGAACCACTTGTCCTATAGGGGCATCTCGAATGAGATCAGACATGGTCTGTCTTTCTGTCCCAAGCACGAATAGATGGCCGAAAATTAATATTGTCAGAATAGCAGGAGAGTCTATCAGAAAGGGCGCGGAAGAAAGACGTCAAAATAAGGAGCAAGAACAACTTGAGAGCGCGAAAGCTATACTAGGGCAAACGCTCAGGCCTTGTGTGCCTCAATATATACTAATCAAACCTACATTCTGGCGGCAGCCCGCGATTTTACGTCCTTACAGTTCATGAGAAGTGCCCGGAACGCAAAAAGGGTCTCGAACCGACTGGCTAGAAAGGGGGTTGTGCCGAGAAAGCTGAGAAAGCGGCAGTGACTCAGGCGGTCCTGTACGGGAAGAAGATCTTAGAACAACGTTAACGGCTTCTTTCTTCTCTTGTGATTGGCTATATGGAGTCTTGCGGCGTAAAAAATCCACATGTTTGAAATTCGCCCGAGTTGCTGAACGAGGGGACGGATGTGGTTGGTGTCAGTACCCGAGAATCGTAGCGCCCATCAGGTCCGTCAGCTTCGTTTGATGACAAACTACTTAATTCTCCTTGGCACGAGTAAGGAAGGCAAGGATGAACTTCCAACCTTGGAACAGCCGCCTCTGATCTAAGCGTAAATGATGTGCATATCAAGAAGATAGCGTCACTTTTGTTCGTTGATTGATGAATTAGTCGCAGGAATGAATCAGAGCGACGGCCAAATACTTCGTCCGCCTGCCCAATGCTGCCGCATCTATTTTTGACTAGAAATAGCTTAACTCCGCACGCTTCGCCCAAGACTTCAATCAAGCCTTTGGCGTGATTTGGTGCGATTTCGTGCGATCGCTAGAGAGGTTTCGCAGTCGTATGCGCTGTGGGTACGGAGTCGAAGAAGAACTACCTTTTTGCGCCGTCGGAGATAAGAAAATAGCCTACCATCGTTCCCGCGTAAGCCTCCTCTACGCTCTCACTGCTCTCTACACGTGAGCCGGCTGCTTACGGCAACAATTTTTTTTTTTTTGGTGCGGGCCCGCGTTGGAGTTTGTTAAGCTGACCGGATACGGAACTTTCTACGATGCGGGCCACTCATCATGGCACCTGAAGGACTCTCGTGATCCGCCAACATTTCTAGGTTCGAAAACTTGACGCGATCGTCCCTTCGAATCATGTTTTCACCGCGGAGACAATGATGAACCTGAAAGCCTCCAACGCGTATGAAGGCTGGTCAAAATATCTCGACGTGAGTGTTACTAAAACCGACGCATCGGAATATAGGTATCTACGTTTAGGATCTAGCTGTGCTCGAAATGGGTGTCTCAGGGACAACGATTTGATATCTTTCTACCGCCGAAGAACGCCTTGCTGAAACTCTTTCTATCCAGGTTTCCATCTCGTCATTATTAGAGCTTTAGTATCACCCACTGCGGAACCAACTGATGATAATGCGAAGCAGATAATATATAAGCACGATTGGCGCGACTGGCAAAAGTATTTGCAAAACCTCCCGGGTGCGCGCAGGCCGAACTTCAGTTTCAATATGCCCAGCACCGCATGCAACCTTGTCAGGAGAGACTGCACCGTTCCATTTATCTTTCCCCTCATCGGCAGGGAAGTTGCCTGTTCGTTGGTAATACTCGAGAAGATCGTCTTTCTCTTTCCAACGTTCGTATAACCATTGTTCGAAAGCTTTTGGGTCATTAAGAGGAATTTGGGGTAAGGCAAATTTCCTCCAATGCATATTGACCGATTTAGGTGGTCTGCCTTCAAGGTAGGTTCCGCGAAGGGTGAAGAGTTCTTCGCCGAATTGGCCGTGACTGGGGGATGTTAGATGAAATCAGAAATAGGATCAAAGGCGCTTACGGTATTCCTTCATACGCGATCGTACAGTCGTAAATATAATCCAGTGTTCTATCCAACTCCTGCAAACAAAACAATAGACCTGTTGCGCGGGGGAGTAGACAGTGATCAAAGTCCCGCAAGCCATTCTTATTTGCCCATTTCTCAGACGAGTTCCTGCTGTTCGCTGACAGATTCGTTCCCTCGGGAAAAAGTAATAGCCACATGGGATCCAGCCCTTCTGGTCCGGACATTGGTCCGTTGTGTCGACTATTGAGCTTTCGCAAGCGATGCTGAAATCGTGGTCGGTCTCTCTCCCAGTTCCGCGCAAGAAAGATAAATCCAAATAATTGCATAGCCCAGCCCAGCACCGGTATCTGCTTGAGCGATTCTTTGAGAATAATATAGAAGTGCCCATGCATGCGCGCAGTGTATGCGATCCACCACAAGTAGATCCACTCCGTATAGATCTGATGGTTGGCAATCATGACCAGACGGTACGGAAAGTCGCACTCGACTCTTCCGTCTTCTGTCTGTCGAAGTTCGCCGCGGACGCTTTCATCTCCGCTGATCCGGATCTTTGTTGGACTCCACCACTGTGTCATTGTCGTGATGAGGATCCCGAAACTTTGCTTGCAGAGGGCCATAAAAGCGTAGAAGTAGTCTTTATTAACAAAATACGAAAGGGCGAGAGGGAGTTGGCCGAGGTGGATGCTGCTCATCAAATTAACGATGCGAGTCCTCTACGAAACACCACAAGATCACTCACACCGCACATCCTCCACCAAAATAAATCACAAAGGATATCAGCCGTATCGCCTGGACCAGCACATTATGCCTAGGGGGTCCCGCTGGGTGCCGTCGTGGTGCGCCGATGCTCTCAGTTGCATCCATTCCCGCTCCTGCGTCAGGCATTAACCGTCTTGTTCTCCGGTTGAGCTCACTCGAGGACATGTCCTTAGGGATACATGTGTCTAGATAGTCTTCGTTCTTGTATTTCGGCCGAGGACTTTCTTGCTGAAAGCGGAAGATGTCGTATATACCATCAAACGGAGATGTCGCGTGCGTTTCCGGTCACCTGGCCTGACTGAGTGAGTTCTGCAAGTCGAGACAAAGACCTCTTTAGGGGTCAAACGGGACGAGCAAGACGGCGCTGCTGACAGGTCTGGATCCGTTCCGCCATCCTGGAATAACAATATTGAGAGCTGACTACCGACGTGGGATTGTTGGTGATGATAGAGGAAAAGGCGAACAGCTCATACTGAGTGGTAGGATGGCGCTGTCGTCATAGAGCGTACTTTACGCAGCCCGGTCTCGGAAGCCTACTTTCACCAGCCATGCATCTCCAAATAAAGTAATGAGTAAGTCAGATATTTCCTCCATCTGATCTAGCTTGCACATCAGTCTCATCTGCTCCGGAATGCAACATGTTGTCGTAATTAACGACAGCTCGACCCTTAAAAATATCTCTTTTCATGGGTCGTGCTAACCTCTTTTTCCTACTACGTTCAAGAAAGAGTAGCCATGTGTCCTCTGCATGCACAATTTCCTTGTCGTTTCACGGGAAAAAGACCATGAGCAGTCCTTCGTTCTAATCTAAGCAGTATTAGGTCATCTCTTGTTCCCTTTTCTTAAGTGTAATTCATCAAAGTGTGTTTCGTCTTAAACCTCGGTGTTGATGGAGCAATAGTCATGAATGCATCACCAAGGAGTTCCAGAAATTCCATTCATGCTGTTATAAAATGCAGCCTATTACCCGTTGCCTGAAGCGCAAGCTCGACTGGCGTCGTACATTTTCTCAGTCTACTCGCCATGATATCGTCAAAGACGTCCGGCAACTTGAAGACCGAATAATACCGAAATATCAAGGTGGATAACTCTAGCTGCCTTCTTCAAACCCATTGATCTCACTAACCAGCCACTTACTAGAAACGCCTTCTACCGATCTGTTGTGCTTGCAATGGCCATCTCCACCCCGCAACATACTTCTCACCAAAAAAGCCAACGCCCCCAATGTCACCGCCTCCCTTCTCGAGTACGCTACCCATATCCACACTACCTATCCGGGTACCTCCCTAGTCTTTGAACCTCATACTGCCACCTCTATCGCAGACGCCCTCCCCTTCGATATCTACGCCCCGCTCTCTGAT
This sequence comes from Viridothelium virens, assembly GCA_010094025.1. NCBI lineage: Eukaryota > Fungi > Ascomycota > Dothideomycetes > Trypetheliales > Trypetheliaceae > Viridothelium > Viridothelium virens. The sequence goes on from ML991775.1 coordinate 550,749, forward strand.
TCTTCCTCGATCCCGACATCAAACTCCCTCCTCCCACAGAAAATAGATCTCACCTGCACCCTTGGCGGTGATGGCACCATCCTCCGCGCGGCAGCCCTCTTCGCCAGCGCCCCCTCTCCGCCTCCCATCCTTTCCTTCAGCATGGGCACCATCGGTTTTCTTGGCGAGTGGAAGTTCGCCGAGTACAAGCGCGCCTTCCGAGAAGTCTACATGTCGGGCGCCGAAGCCGGCGCAGGCAGCAGCGTCGCGATGGAGGAGCCTTCAACTCACGACAGCGCCAGGCGGCCTCACGAACGAAGCGTCAAGGCACCGAACGAACATAACGACGACGACGACAACGGCCGCGGCCTCACCGGCTGGTCTTCGATCCGCGGCAAAGCCATGGGGCCCGCGCGCGGCGCCCGCGTCCTCGTCCGCAACCGGCTACAAGTCGGCGTGTTCGCGCGCGACGGTTCGCGCGTTTCCGCCTCCGCCGCCGACCAGGCCTCTCCGCCGTCTCCCCCCTCGACCAGCGCTGCCGACAGCGATATCTACGCCCTCAACGAGGTCCTCATCCATCGGGGCCGCGACCCGCACCTCGCCATCGTGGACGTCTTCGTCGGCGGCCGCCACCTGACTGAGGCGGTCGCCGACGGCATGATCGTCTCGACGCCGACGGGGAGCACCGCGTATGCGCTCAGCAGTGGCGGCAGTATCGTTCACCCACTGGTGTCGAGCTTGCTGCTTACGCCTATCTGTCCCCGCAGTCTGAGTTTTAGGCCGCTGGTGCTGCCGGCGAATACGCCGGTGACGCTGCGGCTGAGCGAGAAGAATCGCGCGCGCGAGGTTGAGGTCAGTGTGGACGGGGTGAGGCGGAGTGAGGGGATGGGTGTGGGAATGGAGGTGAGGGTTAGGGGGGAGGAGATAAGGGGTGGGAGGGGGCAGTGGGTGGGTGGGGTGCCGAGTATTGTGCGAGGAGCCATTGGAGCAGAGAGCATGACGGGGGATGATCACTGGGTCGGGGGTTTGAATGGGTTGTTGAAATTTAACTATCCCTTTGGGGGGGAGGCCTGATGATCACAAAGCTTGCCCTTCCTGTACTGTACATACTACAAGCTGCATGATGCGCCTTACGTCTTATCTGCATAGGCATAGGCATCAAATTGTACAATGTGTCACATAGATGGTACCGAAACTGCTACGATGCTGATCACAATTGCGTCTCGTGCAGGACGCGGCACCGTCGTGCATTCGAAGGATCGAGAACTGCAGGGGCTCAGCGTTCTTGGAGTTGAGTGTATTTCTGCCGTTGCTTTAACAGTCCGGTAACTACCGAAAAGTCGACGGCAAGAAGCGGCAAAACGGGCGCATGTGAATAACTGCATGTGAATAGATAGCGAAGAGGGAAGATGGCATCTGCAATAGGTAGTTGATAGACCGACCAAGACTCTACGAATATTCCTGCAAGGGCGCGATTCCTGTATTTGAGAAAGTGGAACGATTCTTGCGGTTGACCTTCGAGAGATCATTACCCCGCAGTGCCCGCTTCGGGGGAATTTTGCGGCTCCCCGACGCTTCGTCACGACATGCCCCTCTTACAACCAAAATACTTCCGCCAAGACTTGTCCTTTCTCAGCCTAGCGATTTTGATACCTTATGGGTCTGAAGGGTTGAAAAAAAAAAAAAACCTGTCCAGAATTTGCATCCTGGTAGAGAATAGCGACAAGGGAGATCAAGGGTGCTGTACAGTGAGAAGTTCTTCACTATGAGCAAGACGTACAATATCGGTGTCATAGGTTATGGGTTTGTCATTTCCGTCTTTCAACTATCTCACAGAATTTACTGAAGTACGACAATGATGAACGGGACTTACTATTCACGCTTCCTAGCATGGCCGCCAAAGTCTTCCATATTCCTCTCATCGCCGTTACGCCATCCATGAAGCTCCATACCATTGTGCAACGCACACCAACAGCCTCGAACTCTGCCTCAAAGGATCACCCCGGAGTCAAAATCGTCCCATCCGTCGATGAACTCTTCGCTGATCCGGAGATCAACATTGTGATCGTGACATCGACACCTGAAACGCATTTCTCCTTCACGAAGGCTGCACTAGAAGCAGGAAAGCACGTGCTGGTGGAAAAACCCTTCGTGCCCACCGCTGCAGAAGCGCAGCGGCTGATAGAAGTCTCTCAGCAAACGAAGAAGCTACTCTGTGTATACCAAAATAGGCGGTGGGATACGGATTTCCTCACGTTCCGGAAGCTGCAGAGGGAGGGAACGTTAGGTCGACTGGTCGAGTTCGAAACTCATTTTGATCGCCACCGACTTGACCGCCCCGAGACATGGAAGGGTACTCTAGGGATGGATCAGGCGGGAGGCGTGGTATATGATCTTGGCACGCATCTGATTGACCAAGTGGTGGTCGCGTTTGGTATGCCACAAGAGGTTACTGGAGTTTTAGCGAACCAGCGCGGCGATGAGGGCGAACCAGACTCGATGACTGCGCTGCTGAGATATACACAAGGAAAGGAGAAGGGCCTGTTAGCGACAGTGAAGGCTGCTGTCATCAGTCCTGAGACGGCGCAATTGAGGTATTGGGTGCGAGGGACAAAGGGAAGCTTCAAAAAGTATCATTTGGATGTGCAAGAAGACCAACTGAAAGCAGGAATGAAGCCTGGTGATGAAGGATACGGCATTGAGAGCAATGACATGTCAGGGAGGTTGGTCGTCATGGAAGGAGACACGCCAAAAGAGAGCATCTGGACAAACGTGGAACCGGAGTCTTACGCGGCATTGTATCAACAATTTGCCAAAGCGATAGACCAAGGGGCTTCGGAAGCAGTCCCGGTGAAAGCCAGTGAAGCGAGGGACGTCCTACGAATCATCGAGGCTGTGAGGGAAAGTGCTAGGAGCAAGAAGACCATCGTGTTGTAGTAGCAGAATCGCCATTGTAACGGACAGTTTTCCTAGGGGGGGACGGACAACATCCATGGCTTGTTGAGACTGCTAAGAATCCTTTACCCCGCCATTCTTTGCACTGAGTGATCCAGTCGGTAAAGCAATAATGCGAAATTTTAGTCCGTCGCGCTGCGCGGAAAAGGAGACGAGAGGAAGTCGGTTCGACGAAGGCCAATATTGTCGTTGTCAAATTTCTCAAATACCAAGTACACAGACCCTCTCGGCAGTCCAATCTGGCATGTAGTCCCGCTTGTTTGCATGCAGCGGCGTATGGTATCGCATCCAAGCTGACTTCGAGATGCGTCCTTCCGCCCGTAGGATTGGCTCTCGATTCTCGATTACGAACAAAATCGTGGCATGCCTGGTGGAAACTAATGCTTGCTGGCTTGACAGAGCGCTGGTGTACTCCGTACGGAGACTGTACGGACGGGTTCTCGCAGCGTGCGCTAAAGCGTCGATCGAAGATGTGAGGTTCCAAATTAAAAATACATACATCTTGACAGAAATCCACAGATCAACGCAGTGGCGAAAATCTCCCGGAATTGGTAATGTTCTTACCATTTTTGATCCTTCGCCTGAACGCCACGACGCGTATGCAGGTGTAGGCAGGGAACGGGAGCGTGGGCAGTCCCGCAGCTTTTGCTTTGACGTGTTTGAATGGCTACGATGGTAATTTCACGTCAACAATAGAGGTGAAAGATGTAGATTCCAGCTGTCTTAGTGCCCAGATGGTGGCAAGCCAGCCGTCACCCGATTGGGTAACTTCGCGACTCACGACTCCGGTCACTGACTCGAATATGGCCAATGTCTGCTATCGAGTGATAGTCTGTAAGGTCCTTCCAGTTGTTACCCAAACGAGTCAGCTACGTCTTCACACCTGGGACTGGCGGACCAATCAATCCTTTTCCCCCCCCAAGAAGTGAGGTTGAAAAAAAGTTATCCGATCTTCATTAGGCGGAAGTTACTTGGTCAGGCGAGAGTTTCTTTTGCCAGCCCCCGTGGTTTGACAACGGCCGCTAAGCCTGTCGCAATCTGCATTGGTAAACTTTAAAAAAGTTGCGGAGACAACGCAGAGGGTGCAGAGGGTCATTCGGTTAGAACGATCTCCTAACGATGCTTTCTTTTGCAGGGCCACTTTTAACATGTCCGTCTGTCTAGGCCTTCGTCGCATGATGCAGAGAAACGGCCTTCGTCGCTCTGTCAAACTGGGTTCGGCAATCTTGGCGGCTTGGCTCGTGCACCCTCCGCATTGAACATGTACGATAAATGCGAAATGGCAGTCATGGTGGTCAGGGTAAAATACGCTACGTCATCCATTCTCAGAGATTGGTGGACTATCTCCCAGATTCCGTCGGACCCTGGATGGGCGTAGACGAAAGGCACGGGTCAGTGGGGAGATCCGGCTCGCATTGTGGTCATGATCAATGATGGATGGGTATGGATGGCGCTATTGGACCTGTCGGTGCTGTGCCTCTGTCGTTGATGATGACGACGCATTGATTTCCAAAGCATCATAAAGCATTGCATTCTTACTTCGGCTCTCCACTCAGGATCGTGTGTGCGCGAACAGCGTATGCAGTTACAATGAATCCAAGACTAGACGCGCCTCGAACAATACCTTCGGTAAGCTATCACGGAAGTCAGAGCCAGTGCCTGACTGGCTGTGGAGGGCTAGGTCGGGTTTCGCTGGGCAGAGCAGAGCACCTGGCCCAAAACTGTGGGAATTACGAGCACCTTCTAGAATCCAATTGCACCTCTTCTTGTTTCTGACGGTCTCGGGTATCATTTCCCCAGGCGATTGTTGAGATTGTGGACAACGAACCCCAGGTCGAGGGTCTCTCAGCTTGAAACTGAACGCTCTGATGTGTGTGCATGGGCTGCGGATAACTCCCTGTCGTGTTTGGAGAAGGAAAAATGTGGGGTTTCAGTAATTAGACATGGATGGTCCCCGTCGAGTTGGGCGCCGAGAGTGAAATCGATGGTTGCGCACAGCTCCTGTTGAGTCTCTGACTTCGCAACTTTTTCCAGGTTGCAATAATGAAAGGGAGCAGCATCAGGGGAAGGAAAGGGACGGCAGACGCTGATGAAGAGCGCCATAAGGAGCAGCTAGACGTCATGCAACCAGACTGACTAGTTAGCAGAGAGTAGAGACGACAGTCGGGCCTATCTGATGATCATCCGAGATGTTCCACTGGGATTGTGGGTGACAGGGGGCGAGACATTTTGGGTCCGTTTCACAACGGTCTTGCCCTTTCGGACGGGCAGGAGAAGTCCTTTCGGAAGAGTCGAGAAATTCGTGGTCGCCGACACAGACAGACGACTACCTACCTAAGTACAGTACCTCTTCACTAACGAATGCATGGGCACGTGCAGGAACGGATTGCAGAATGTTCGCGCTTGGTTCCATTGGGTACCGTGATACCATTGGCCGATTGCTGCATCTTGTAAGATGGAGGTGGGTACTACTCCGTAGATGGAGAGGCAACAGGAGGGAAGGAGAGAGAGATAGAGAGCTTTGCCAGCGTTGCCAGCTTTTCGCCAGCTTTGCCAAGACGGCAGATGAGCGAGAGTCTTAGGGGTGGCCTGATCCGGACGGAAGAAGAGAGGCTCTGAGGCGGAAGATGCCGTGCTGGGTGGCAAGTGGCAGGGGGCGACCAGGTCCAGGGCTGTCAGGTCGTGGCCGTGGTCGGCGAGGTCGGTGGAGCCTTGGAGTGTCGCTGGTGGCCGGCGCTGGTGGTCGCTGTCGCTGGAGCTCGGAAGTGCCCAGAACAGAGGCGTCAGAGGCAAGAGAGGCTAGTTAACGGCCTAGGAGCAGGGTAGCCGGCGATCCCTGCTGCAATTCATCTGCTGGTGTGCTCTGCACTTCTGGGTGTCTGGGTGTCTGGGTGCTCTGGTGCTCTGCTCTTTTGGCGACGACCATCGTCTGCCGATCCGCTAGCAGCAGCTGCATCTTCGTCACATTACCACGAATCCGTGGCCCTGACTGTGCCCTTGGTGTCTCGTCGTGCCGGCTGCAGGCCTTCCGATCTGCTACTGCGAACAGCAGAAGCAGCAAGCACCTTAGCACACCAAGCACCTAAGGACCACGATCACGCCCGCCGCATTCGGCCTGCCCGTGTCCCCTCACGGCCGACGCCGACGCTGCCAAGCGCGCGGATAATGGGCATGGAGGACGAGTGTCGTCCAAAGTAGGAGAGCACAATGACATGGAGCTAGCATCGATTAGCGGATGGGGGGTGAGATCCTCCAGATCCATCGCGACGCCTCCTCTGTGCTTGATCTGTCGCGGCCGGCCCCGGGGAGTGGGAGGGGGAGTGGAGTGGCAGTCCTCCGTAGATGCCAGCCCCTGCGCGTCGATGCCAGGCGATGCCAATCACCACTCGCCGCCGAGTGGGCTCCCCGGCTGCGGTGAGCCGAGGGCCTGTACGAAGCCCTAATGGCTAGCCAAGGTGGCCGAAGCAGTCTGACATGGATCTCTCTTGTAGCGCGGCTGCGGGCCGGGATCCAGGGGCACTGATGGGCACTGATGAAGCACTGATGAGCGACGATGGGGCACTTCACCACCTCACCACCTGCTGGACGAGCGCTCGACAATTCATCCATGCAGCTCGTATTAGTGATAGCGTGTCTGCGCAGGGCTCGCTAGGTCGTCACTCTCCCGCGACCACTGCGGACGGGCTGCTTGCCCTCCATTCCCCATTCTGGCCCTCATTGACCCTCATGCCCGATTGCGATCGCCTCGCGAGACTTGCAAGCCATGACATGACATGGTCGTCTGTTATTGCTTGTCCTCCGCCACGCCTCTGTCGTGCTCGTAATCCTCCTCCTCCATCATCATCATTGACCATGCTACACTACTAATCTGCTGCTGCTGCTGCTGCCATCCGTGCCCATGCTGAGGATCAAGATCTTGACTACATTAAACCACATTAACCTGGACCCCGCCGCTCCTGCGGTTTCTTAAAACCCCCAAGCGCTTGTTTCAATCATATCACACACTGCGACTGCGACTGCCATAAGCTCGCCTCGTAGGGCCGATTGCACACCCTTTCCACCTTCCTTTCCCTCTCCCTTCCCTCTCTCCTGCTGGCTGTGGTCAGGCATCCATGACGAACGTCCGGCTCCCGGCCCATGGTTGACCTTGGGACGCACCCGCAAGTCTGTGCAGGCTTCCCCTCTCGCAATATTGCCCCGGCATTGGACCTCGCTCACGATCAGACGGTGACCCTGCATAGCTGCCCTTCTCTTTATGCTCGAGCCTTCTGCCCCAGCATCATCCCCCCCCCCCCAGAGCTCCCTGACGGACTACCGTGCGCGTCTTTCGGCCCGAGAGCTGTACCTCGACCTTTACCTTTCTCGATCGAGGCGTTCAGAGGACGCATTCGGTCCGCTACCAGGCTAGCTTGTCTGTCCAGGCTTAGAATCGGACGACTCTTTGCGGCAAGCCCTCTGTCACGCTACTGCGACGCTGAATCACCCAGTGACTCTGGAGGAACGTTCTGAAAGTCCCCCGAGCCACAGGGATCTTGTGTTTGGCCGATATCAACTAAAGGGTCTGGGGTAGCCAACGGCTTCCGCTGTATATCTTGCATCACTTGCCTTGACTTCATTCAATTATTTCCCCAAAGTGCGGAGTGGTCAACGTTGTCCTCACAAATCAAGTCCTCACCACTGGCCCATTGACTTTTGCTGGGCCTCCAAACTCTGGCTTCAGACAAACTGATCCAGTGTTGTGATCGAAAAGTTGCGACTGCTTATGTCAATCGTTTGGACCATCCACGAATCATTCTTTGATATCCTCACATTCTCAGAATCCGTCGACTGGTTACAGTCTGTGTCGGGAAAGCTTTCTCATCTGGTGAGTACGACCGTTAAATCTGGGATCCTCAAAAGCGTGGGGCTTGTGAGCTCGCTACCATACCACACCCCATACCTTCAATTTGTACACTCCCAGTGGGGACCATGAACCTCACCTTCAAGAGTCGCTCACCCTTTTCACCCTTTACACTTTCTGTCTGACTTTTACTCGACTGCAACCCCGATCCCTCGAAAGTGCTAACACTGTCAAAGCTTGAGTCCTCACCTCTTCAAAGATCTAGTTCAGCTGAAGCTTCAAGAATCAAGGCCGTTTCGAAGACTGGCTGGACAAGTGACGGACCTTTTGCGCACTTACGGCTTTTCCGACCATTCAAATTCCGCACTGGTTCACTTTCAGACTGTTAATTCACAGAACAACCATCAGCAAACCTTGCTTGTCCAGGTCGTGTCATTCCTGTATCACTACTCTGCTACTTCTACTACCTTTATAAGGGAAGATTCTGCTAGAATCAAAGCTTGCCTCGGATAGATCAAAGTTATCGCAACTGGCTTCAAACCATCCATATCGATCATCACGCGCCGAGTCGAAACTTTACCTGGCCCCTGATTTGACTAGCGATAGCCTTTCGCCAACCTTTGCCACAATGTCAACCAGTCGAGAGCCGGCAATTCCGGAGATTGGGCCCACCTGGCATGGCTACTGCGATTCGACTCAAGATGCTATGTACCTTTTCGAAGCCTGCCTCCAAGGTCAACTCCCGCACATACCACGACGGCCACAAGATAGGGAAAAGGACGGTATTATCCGTAGTGGTGCAATTTTTATTTACGAGGAGAATGCTTCTGGAATCAAGAGGTGGACGGATGGGAAGAACTGGAGTCCTAGTCGCATCCTTGGGAATTACCTGCTCTATCGTGAAGTCAACGACAACATCGATCCAAAAGATAAGAAGAAGGCGAAGAAAAATAGGAAGGGAAAGCAAGATTCTGTAGAAGAGAGGGCTTCTGGAAACTCTTCTCCTAGCTCCCGCCGATCGTCTGAAGGCTTCTCAACCGGTGGCATTACCACTGAATCCAACGGACCTGCTCCCGCTGTGCAGCCTGTAACAGGACAGAATGCCCCCGACAGAGATGGTGAGCGCAATTATATCGGCTCTCTCACAGACACCTATTCCTTCAAGCCGGGCGGGCTGGTGAAGAAAACTGCTAGCGTGAGAATCAACGGCGTCCAGCATCATCTGGTCTCTTATTATACCTTGGAGGACGCAAAAAGCGGAGTATTGAAAAGACCATCACAAGATCCTCGCATCAGTCGGTTAGATCTCCGACAAGAACTGGTGACCTTCAACTGGAGGGCCCCTATAACCGATAGTCGCGAATTCTATTTTGGACAGCAGCCGTGGGCTTCGACACTCTTCTCTTCGCAATTTGGTATGTCAGGATATCTCATGCAGCAGTCCTTTCCCATGGGTCAACAATTGAGTCAATATCAAATGCCGGCACAACAACAAGTTCCTCTCTATCAACAACAGGAGACGCAGAGCAATCAGAGGTATACTCCACAACAATTGCCAACGCGCCATTCCGCCAGCCGCTCGAACCGTTATGAGCCTTATCCCTCGCCAGCGTTGTCCTTGCATCGAACAACCTCTGTTCCAACAACCTCTGAACAGCAATTTTCGCCAGCTACTACTTCTCCAACCGACAACATGCTGCAGCGCCGCCATTCTATGATGGCGCAAGGTCAAGATCAACAATTTTCTCAATTGGCGTCAGGCAATCTGGAGAGCGCATCCCAGCAAAGATCACTGATGATGCAGCGTGTACCCGAGTCTCAATATCTGCCTACCACATCATCGACTTTGGACACTCTTCCCCAACATGGATCCGCTCTCGTGGCGCAGACTTCTGAGCAACAGTTCTCTCCAATCACTCCTGCTACAACGAGCGGTATCAACAGTTTTGGAGCCTACGCGCCTAGCGTTGCCACTTCCGACCTCAAGACTGAACAGTTTTCCCAACACCACGATTCCCTGCGCCACGATAGCGCCTATGAAGCCTTTCCCCTTGGAACAGGACACATGGCAAGAGATGGTGGCTTTCGTGCTGAAAGTTTCCCATCACAACCTCAGGACTCGTACAACTTATACTACGACAGGACTACTACGATTCCTGAGTGGCAGCAGTACGACAACGTCTCAGCATTCACCGGTCGTACTGCCATGTAAACAGATCGCTTCTAGCTACTCCTTGTGTGCATTGGGGGTTCATTTTTCTTTTATCACGTCTGTAATGGGTGGTATTCTGTCTGCGAGTTGGATACCCTGAAAAGCGCTCCCCCATCATGAACCGGTTCCACTGATACGGCTGCATTGCGGACTTAAAGAGTCCTTTACCGCACTTCCCATCTGAATCGAGAAGGCTCTATGGTCATCTCCAAAACCTCCCCTCGTTGCGCTTATTGATCCGTGTTTATGATTCTGCGAGTGTCACCTTTCTTGACTGCGTTGGAGTTTCAGTGAGGAATTGCCAACCATGATGCAAGAACGGTCACGCTACTCATATGCAACGATTATGCTGCCTTTTTTTTTTTCTTCACATTTGTTTGCAGAAGACTCGTTGACCGAGCATGGCAAAGTTGAGGGCTTTTGCAATTTCCTTGCTTAGGACTACTGGCATTGCATGGGCGTCTCGAGGTCTCTACAAAATTACGGCTTGAGCAATCAACCAGTGTTGCTAAAATGGCTAAAGTGTAGCCTTTCGCGCCTTTTCTATTACCTAAAATTTGTGTTCACTCTTGCTTGGGCGAAACATTAATAAGCATTCTTTGTAAATTCTACTTCATGCTACTATTACTATTAGTATTCGTCTAGTCACGTTGTCCCAAACCACAAGGGACACCAGTAGAGGAGAAAATTAAGATTCGATTCATCACCACAGCCACCAAGTCATCCATGGGCTCAATGCGATCTACCCGTCACATGCCGTGGAACAAAGATAGGGTTTTCCCTAATCATCCGACACAATTAGAACGACTGTCGGATGCTTCCCGAGTACCCTAAATTTCCCCTTTACCCTAACGGCTCCATAAGACCGCCCTCATCGTGTACGAATGGGAAATTCAGGACAGACAAGATCGACGCCAGGGGTGTTCGTTGAAGGCAGCTCAGCAGACACCGCTACATAGCAAATAAGTACCTAGTGACCCGGTAAGAACCAAGTTTTCGAAGGAGCAGGCCCACGAGCAGGGACATTTCCATACGAATTTGTCCATGCTGTACATTGACCCAGCCGCACTAGCTCTAATCCAGTCGTTCCCTTCTCTACCGATATCCGCAGCAATGGGTGCGCAGAGTGTGTAGCTGCACCAAGTAGAACCTTCCGAATTTGAAATCGGTTCCACTTTGCACCCCTCCACTTTCTCTTCTCATCCTCACCGAGGCAGGAAATACGACATGCGTCTCTAAGACGACCGCAGGAAGGAGGCTTAGCCAAGGGTGACCGCGTAGATCCCTCCGTAAGAAGGCCCGATTTGTTTCTTCGGGATGGATGGATGGCCCGCGAAACATGAGCTGAGACGCAAGTAGATAATTGTCAAGACGCGACAAGCCTCAAGCGCCGCGGGAGAGCGACCGGACCGGAAGCGCGAGGGAGTGCATTGCATAGCAGAGAGGCTTAGTGTGCTTGGCGAGGCAGTAAGGAAGTGGTAGAGGCTTGGCAGGTTTTAGTATTGCGTTGAGGCCAGCCGGTGGGTGAGGCGATGACGGGCGCAAGGGGGGAAGTTGGCAAGGGTAGGGATAAGATAACCTGAGAGATAGAGGGAAAAGAGAGAACCATGGATGTGACACAAGACTTGAGGAGTGCATAGAGGTTAGTAAATAGTGGTACGTAGATCCCTGATCCGTTGTTAGTACGACTGACCGTCCGCTGTGGCTGGTACACGGCAAGATACTATTAAGAAATGATTACGTAGTTTGTTAACTGCTGAGTGACCTTATTCAGGTGGCGCTTGGTGCGGTTTAGTGTACCGTTATATGGCCTCAGGTGATTTTGAAGGAACTAGATGCGTCTAGATGGGATTTTCATGATAAGAGCAGTTACCTCGGTACCTAGCCGGTATCTAACCCTTGAGTGGGCTCGTGATGAACGTGCGAAGCGGAAAAACACATTTCCATGTACGGGAAATGGCGTACCTTCGCTCTCGAAAACGTAGGGAATGTGGCTAAAAAGTGTGATTATGAGCAGTGCAGACCGATATGACTGTAAGAGGTACTTCGGTCCGCCACACTTTTACGCCTTGGTAAAGCCCACGAGAATGATTGATTGTATGATGACAACTGATAACGGGTAGTCAAGCCTCGGCCTGTGCCCTAGAATCCTACCAAGAATACGATGCTGCTGACAGCTTACTTGTTTCGCGCCAATACCGTGAGCCAGACGACGCTTAAGATCGTTGCCTGTTTGATCAGAAAGGGATAGTTATTAGTAGGACTCTACGGAGTACGGTAGTGTCGGATAGGGTAGACGTTGAACCCTAATCAACTTATGCAGGTTCCCACCCCAAGTATTTGTTTTAGCAGTATGGCTGACTCGGTCGGGATGGGACTTGTCTGATTTGAAAAAAGCTCGTGAGGGGAAAGCAAAAGTGGCGAGATTTTTTTAGAGGGGCTAATGAGAGGAAACTCCCTGGATAACCAACACGGATTGGACATCAATGTCCAAGTTACTCCCTGGCTCTCCCGAGAAATGGCCGGTAGCCAATCCATTGCTTCATCATGGCACCTGGAGAGGCTCGATGTCGCAAGGAGAGCGGGATCGGCCGTTGGAGCGCGGAGAAAGAAAGAGATCCCAGAAAAAAACCACCTTGTTTTAGGAAGACCCAGGATGCCAGACAGACCCCCAAAGCATGCAAATGCACCGCCCAAAAATTCTGAATCGCTCTCACATGAAAGCGAGATCTTTGAATGTCTCTTTAGAAATATCTGCCGACAGTTTTCAGCTGCAGTCTACAATGAGTGGTCTCTCTGTCCGAGGGTGAATTTAGCCGACGGTATTTGTGCCACTGCATTGGGCATCGTTTTCGAAAATCTCTGCCCTGGCACTTTGGCGATTGCGGGCTCCTGATATGATGCGTGACGTCTTCGCATAGAGCGACTTGGGCCACACAATGGCTAGCGCTGAATCTGTGCGCTTGCCCGACATTCATTTCTTTGATCGACTCACTAAAGGATCCTTTCAAGTGCAGGACACTAAGCTTGAGAAAGTAGCTCTCCGTGGAGAAACTTGTTTTGCATGGATGAAAACAAATGAGCTTGGCTGTGAAGCTGCAGCAAGTTCAAGGATGGCGGTATTCCACAAGTGTCTCCAGTCTCCAGGTTGACAATGCCCTGATGCTTTCAGAATGCCTTCATCCCGGTACGCATGATGAATCCAGACGAGAACCACTGGGCACATTGACGCTCGGCCGGATCTGGCACCCGAGACCCCTATGCCACCATGCAGGCACACCCTGTCATGCGGAAGTCTCCGTAAAATGGCTGATTGGCGCTGGTTCATCAACCAGGCCGGAATGCCTGTAGCCGCCGATGGTGACCCCAGAGAGAGATCTCTCCATGAAACGGGTTTCAAACTTTGAGCAGGAGTCAAGTTCAGAACAGCCAGTGTTAATATTTTATTATCTGATCAGATTCAGCCTTCAATGGACAAGTAGCGCTCCCGATCGGCGCAGGGGCGCAGTTCTAGCCTCGAGCAGTAGCACCAGAGACGTTAGATTAAACGGCTGAGGCTTATACCTGCCTTTTCCAGCCCAGCCTACGACAGGGCACGCAGCACCGGCTTGTGGTCGTCATGCCTTCGGTGCCTTCCATGGCGCTCCCAAATGCCTTCGTGATTCGTATTCGATCGGGTCGGACGCGGGAGGATAGGAGATTGGGACTACCAATGTTGGCAGGGGTTTGATCAGCATTCAAGAATGATGGCTTGGAAGGGCGACGCGTTGCAGGCGCAGCCATTAATCATCTCGTAGAAAGTGGAGAGCTTTCGCCCTCTTGACCCGCTTCTCAATCGGCTGTGGTGGGGAACGGGTCACGAAGAAACTTTGGGCGCTTGCAGGATCGGTCTTGCTGCTCGGACCTCGAGATCACGAACCAGGATCAGAAGTGGAGGCTGAGTCTGACCGCACCGATCGCTTAGACTACCCGCGCGCTTAGCTTTGCAGCGGTCGTCTAATGGACGTATCTCCGACGAGTTTAACGGAGGCACGTGCCTGGCCTCGACGTTCATCGTTGACAATGTTGAGGATGAGATGCAATGGCAGGCGGAGTGAGGACCACCCTGTGGCTACTGAAGCCCAAGGAGAGTTCAGCCATCTGTGCAAGAGATTTACCGTTCCGAGTTATATCAAATGCACGTGTCTCTGCGAGATGGGGAATTTCCATCAGATGCGCGTCTGCAGGAGACACGTCCAAAAACTTAGGTCTAGCTGCTTCAAAAGCATACACACAACGATCCGGAAAGGTAGTCAATTCAAGACGAGATGCCGGGCCTCTGAAAGTGCGAGCCTCGTCAATTGGCATGTGCTGGACGTGTCAGCGGCGATATCTAGCATCAGAGAAAGGAAGATCTAACCAAGACACGAAACCTCGTCCCAAGCTGGTCGAATCCACGCGAAAGCTCCGTGAACAAGTACAGTCAAAACTGTCGAATCTCACGCCTCATGAAAATATCTACACAGTACCAAATCTGCTCACCTTTAGCCGTTTACTGGCGGCACCGGCAATCGGTTATCTTGTCCTTCGCGACCACCATGCTTTGGCGGTTGGACTGTTCGCCTATGCTGGCATAACTGACCTGGTCGATGGGTATATTGCTAGACGTTGGAAACTACAAACAGTTGTTGGAAGTATCATCGACCCCATGGCGGACAAGGCCCTAATGTTCATCCTGACCGTTTGCCTGGCGGTGAAGGGTGCTATACCACGTACGTTCTGACCAGTCTGACATCGAAAGCGAACCTCAATTCACACTCTCGCAGTATACCTCGCTACGCTCATTCTCGGTCGAGATGCGTCTCTCGCAACGGCTGCGATCTATTATCGCTATGCCTCTCTTCCGGCTCCGAAGACCTTTTCGAGATACTGGGACTTTTCTCTGCCGTCAGCTGAAGTTTATCCCACAACTGTCAGCAAGCACAACACTTTCCTCCAACTTATACTCCTCGGCGCGACTACAGCGCTACCCCTTGTCAGCAGTGACGGCCATCACCTTCATCTCGGCGGTCTTATCCCTGCGCTGGAGGCCGCAGACATCGGAGCTGCGATGATGGCATTCCAAATTCTCGTCGCGGGAACCACAGCTTGGAGTGGTATGAGTTATGCATTCCTCAAAGATGCAGTAAAAATCCTGGGTCACGATGAAGAGGTTAAGAAAAACCAGGGTCGAACTGGCCGAGCCGTGATTGGTATAACTTTTGCGTCTTGCTTGACATTAGCAGCTTGGCTCGCGGTGCAAAAGCCAGAAGAGAAGACCAGGGAGTCGCGCGAAAAGGAACTCTAGATGGCGCAAAGTACGACGTGTATGATAAGTACGAAGTCGCGTAAGCGAAATTTTTTAAAATCTAAACCTCAACACCCAGGGCCCTCCTTCAGGAATGTCATCAAATCGAATCATGACCTACGCCTCCGTCATATGAGCATTCAACATTATTTTTTTTTTCTCGGCCTTCCCTTTAGTCAACTCGTAATCCCGGGTAGCCTCCCTTGACCTCCTCCTCCAGCCTCCCCAGATACGCAGGCACGCCTCCAAAATAATACACCAACCCCTTCTTCTTCCCCGGCACATTTTGCCCCCAGAAATAGCTCCTCGTCTCTTCGAAAAGCGTTCCCTTTAGCACAATTCCCGCATGCTCCGTCCATTCCGCTTGGGCCTCCTCCTTTGCCTCGACCCTCGTCTTCCCTGCTGCACGTATGTGCTCCAATAGCTCAACCATCCAATCGCCTTGGATCTCAGCACACAGAGGGCCGTTGCAGGTGCCGCTGGGAGACTGCGGGCCGTATGGAAAGAGCATGTTGGGAAAGCCGGAAGTAGCGAGCCCGAGGTAGGTGGACGGTCCTCTAGTGATCCAGAGATCGGAAAGAGAGAGGGGCTGAGAGTGCGACTCGGAATCAGTGGAGACGCCACGGATGGAGAGCTGAGTGAAGCTGCCGCTGCCGACGTCGAAGCCGGTGGCCAGAATGAGGATGTCGAGGGCATGATGGGTGCCAGACTGTAAAAGGACGCCAGAGGGTGTGATGGATGTGATGGGATCAGAGGGAAGGGAGACAAGGGAGACGTTGGGGAGGTTGAACGATTCGAAGTAAGTCTGTTCGAGAGGCACACGTTTGGTGCCAAAAGGATGGGGAGGAGTAGATGGGGCAAGGAGGGAGGCGATGGTAGGGTCGTGGACGCGCTGCCGGACTCGGTCACGCCAATAGGCATAGATGTGAGCATTCGAGGCGCGGTCTACGTACATATCCATGTAATTGGAGCTCCAGAAGGCGAAGCCGCCTGCATCCCAGAGGCGGTCAAATTCGCGCACTCGCTGCTCGGGAGTTTCGTCTTTTGCCGCGCGAGGGATCATGGAGCCGCTGGAGCCATCCCAGATGTTCTTACGATTGGCGAAAAAGTCTTCCCTTTCATCATTTGTTTTCTTGCTGAATTCAGGGTCGAATGCTCGTTGGCGCATGGGCACTGCTAATGCAGGCGTTTGCTGGAATACCGTCTACCCATACGTCAGCATTTTCCAACTCAAGGTCTATAGGACATTTTACGTACCAAGCTCTCCACCTCCGGTGCAATGGTCTGAACAACCTGCACTCCACTCGCGCCCGTCCCCACTACACCCACCTTCTTCCCCTTCACATCCGGCTCTCCACCATTCCCCCATTTCGCCGTATGCCTTACCACCCCTTCAAATGCCTCGAATCCTTTCCAGTCCGGTACAAAAGGTCGTGCCGCATATCCCACACACGGCAAAAACCACCTCGCTCTCCACATCCTCCCATCGCTTGCCCGAACTTCCCACAACCGCTCTTGCTCATGCCACGTCGCGCCTTCCACCCACACCCCGAAAGTGCAGTGCTTCGCCAAACCCTCGTCCCCTTTCCTCCCTAAACGCTTCTCTGCAAACGCAAAATACGCCTGCAGTTCTTCTCGTCCAGGGAAGCGCTCTTTCCATTGCCAGGACGAGAGCTCTGGGAGGGAGAGCTGATACTCAGGAACCTGGATGTCGACTCGAGCGCCGGGGTAGGTGTTGCTGTTCCAAACACCACCGAGAGAGGGGGAGGCGTCGAGAGCAAGGACGCGATAATTGAGATTTAGAAGCCGATGCACGAGGTAGGTACCTGAGAAGCCAGTGCCAACAATGAGAACATCGAGGGGGCCAGTGGAAGTGGACATGGCTGTAGTTGGGGTGCTAATGAAATAGAGCGTGGGAGGCAGCGAATGGAGTAGATACACGAGAGTGAGGATTTCTAGCAGTGAGGTGAGAAGATATCTACAATTCGCAAGAGTGCTGTTTTTAGGACCCTGGAATAATCATGCACTGGAACTCAATCCATTATTGCTCCGAAGCCTTTCGTTCATGAAAATAGCATTGCGCAGCAGAACATTGAGATCAGATACTTATCAAAGGCGAGATTTCTTTAGGTCAATCACAACTTGCTACAAGCTTGCAGTAATTCCTTATTTATGAGCTTGCTAACGAGCCATTTGGCTACAGTCCTCTGCGATCAGGCAGCAAAGATGACGATGCTGTGGTACTCGGTATCGGATCACGTCATTGTGCTACTCAGGATTACCAAGCATCTGCGACGTCCCTGCATGGTCTTCAGATCTTACTGCAGACGAGATCTATAATCGCTCATCCTTCGTTCCTTAATCAGGGGCGTACAATCGTGGAGTCCCACCTCTTTGAGCTTGTGCGGTTTGCTTCAATGGTAATATTTATTGCTGGGGATGGGCTCGGGCGTGTCAGGATAGGTAGAGTATCGCAACATCGACCTTTCGTCGATGCGGCTAGCTGCGGCACAGCTTAGCTGTGCCTAACTAGATTACCTAGGTAGGTGCCCACAGCATGACACTGGCTATTATTGCAAAGTGTTTGGTAAGAAAACAAAGCCCGCTAAGGTATCAAGCAAGTGCACATAGCAGTTGGAACAGTGAAAAGACCTGTGAAGTTGGAGCCAGAAAACTAAATTCTCTGTCGAGAACACTCTCCGGTGTAGGATAAACGACCAACAACTTTTTAGAGGTAGCAAACTCTGAAGCGGAGCGCCTGGACAATTCTCCACGTACCGATATGCTGACTTGCATGAGCGCGTCCTCTTGCAGTAGCTTTTCAATAGACTATGAGATAGTTTTAACCCAATGAGTTGCTTTCTCCATTTGAAAATAGTGCGGATACATAAAATCTGGTCGTCTTAGCCGCAGAAAGCCACTGCATACCTCAGGCCAAGATCAGGCTCCAGCCTATATTTGAGGAGAAATGATTCGTGTGGATGTATCGAAGATGTTGCTGTGAACATATCATCGCATAAATTACTGTAGCAGCTGCATGAAAGACTACATGGCGTGGTAGGCTTCTGGAATGCAAACATCAAAATATCTTTTAGTCCCTGCACTTGGATGTCTAGAATGCGAAAATTAGCCATTCCAATCCATAGACGAATTCCAAGGTCTTTACAAGTGGTGCACTTCCTGCAGGGGCTCTCTTCACCTTGTGACTTTATCTGCTTCCATCAAGAGTAAAATGCCAGAAGACTAAGCAGCCAGCAAAACAGAACTATACGTTAAGTTGCTCGCCGAAACTGAATTCCTCGCAGTGTCACGGTGATGCATTCGTCTTTCATCTTACTTGGGGATAGAAAAGAAAAGCCCTATCATTTGGTTGTGCTGAGTGTAAGATACGCCTCTGGCCCAATGCTACTATATGCTAGCTAGCGCCATTGACTTTCGTAGTGACTTCAGAGATAAGATGACCAGCAAATATGCAAGGCCTGGGCTCTGAAGAGTCTAGCCATGATCGAAGCATCCGTCATTATTCTTGCAGCCCCCAGGCTAAGCCTTACACGTGTCTCCGTCCGCAGAATGGGCACCTGCGGGGGAAGGGAGGAAGCTTCCTTGGTCTCAAGGCTCTCGAGTGTTTGATCAATTGCTCTGTGCTCAGGGATTTAGGCTCCGACCTAGGTATAAAGTCAGCCTT
Source organism: Viridothelium virens (assembly GCA_010094025.1). Lineage (NCBI taxonomy): Eukaryota > Fungi > Ascomycota > Dothideomycetes > Trypetheliales > Trypetheliaceae > Viridothelium > Viridothelium virens. Next base: position 569,746 of record ML991775.1, read on the forward strand.
GTAGGATACGATATGACGATGGAACATACGGTGATGTTGGACTCATTATTTCTCTTACTATATCTTGGAGCTCTCCATCCTGAAGCAAGTCCGTGTTATGGTTCATCTGCACGTTTCGGATTCCTCGGAGCTGCTTCAATGGCTCTAGAATGATCGTAGTCGTCCGTAGCAGCTTCTGGTATTCCCTCTCGTTCATTCTACGCCTGTGAGGTGAATCAACACCTTCGTTGTATTCTCTCTTCCCCAAGCTGACCCAGGAGTGTCGAATATAACTATCGAGAGAAATCGTTAGAGTATCTAGTGATTCAAACTCTTTGAGTAGGTCGACCAATTTCTCAACCTGCCGCCGTTTCTGTATGAGATCTGCCTGATGATCATCACCAGTCGAAGCCGAAAAGTCGAGAATCACCGCGCATTTTCGTACCCACTGCCTATACGTATTGCAGTCTTCAGACTCTATGCAGTTACTCCTCCAAAAGTCCGGTCTGTTCGTTCCAAGCGCCTTTTGGTGAATAGTAAAATGGTGGACGCAGGGGCTGACACTATCGCGCTCAAGATACACGACAAAGGTGTGATATTGGCATATATATGCCACAAAAGCGCTCCGAAGAAGGCGACACACATGGAGGAGGGCGACAGGAAAGCTGAGGTAGCCTCTTTCATTGATGAACTCGGAGCTCTGGGATGCGATTACGTAGGAATAGATTTCGTGCTGTAGCTCGAGCGGAAGCCTTAGTAGAGGAACGTTGCCTGCCATGATGGCAATCTGTTGACAGAAAAGCTCTGATCAAAGTTTGAATGTGATGGTTCAGAAAGTAGCCATGGGTGAACCGTGGGGTTGAGGGACAGTTATAGTCACGGGAACTGCTGTGATCTTTAAGGTCCTTAAACCTTCGTCTCCCTCTTACACGTTGGTGTTGGACCATTTGTGAGGATATGGGTCATGTCACGTCACTGTGAGCTCAACTACGGATGTCGAGTAAATGTACGTGAGAACGAATTCTAAGACTCCTCGCGAGACTCGCATCAGAGCTGCCTCACCGCGTGGCCAGGCGTGATGCGGTGAGTGCCTACATGTGTGATTCTTGCGTATAGTGCAGTCCTGAATGACTAAATGAGGGAGAACATAAGAGTAGATTGCATGTAGAAACTCAAGGAGGAAGCTGCGAAAAGAACGGTGGTGAGCCACCATTCAACTTTCCTGCCATATATGAAAGATGATCGTTTCGGAAGAACTGGGTGGAGGGAGGAGTGACGTGAATGAGAGGGTTTATACGGAATCATGTGGCTGTGGGCGATTCCTCAGGCTGGTTCGTATGTCCAGATGTCTACATGAACTCGCAAATTGTCAGACTGACTTCGAATGGGGTCAAAGACAATCTAGAGATAGAGAGTCTACGTAGTCGAGAGGATGACTGATTTCCATGATATGCAAGTGTGCGCAGACATGAAGACAAAGAATTCTAGAAGGGATTCTTATGGAGAATGAGTGGCTTCACGGATAGCTATCACCGCCGTTGGTGTAGCAAGCGTGAAATAGCCAGTCGCAATGACCTTACATCTCCCTCGAGGTTGTGTTAATACGCGAAGACCCCTGGAAATTCGCCGCTATTCATTGTGGCCAAGCCACAGGCGCGGAGAATAATGTACGATACCTAAATGATGTGGCATCATGTGGCTACACTACCTCAAGAGTAAAGGTGTACTTAGCGCTCCAAATCTCCATTGATAACTCACAAGATGTCTCAAGGAGAGATCGGGACGATGGGAGAGATCTTCCAATCAAAGACCCCGGAACAATCGTTAAGGAATAACTCGGGAGAAGTTCCGTCGAGTGCGGCTGGCCGTCATGTCCAGGCCAGGCGTGCCAGGGGGGTTTTTCTTTCCCCGAGAAGCAAAGTCCAGGCGGTGAGATGCGTCAATATAATTTCTCCAACATGATACTCCGTGTATCTTATCCCAACACCTGCCGGCTACTTTCAACCATTTACCACCTACGTACTATCCAGCGATTTCTGAGTCATGGCCATACAGTTGCTGTGGGGCCATGCTCCGCGGGTACGGTCTCTGACTTTCATCAGGCGGGCATTCGCCACTATAGCCAATGACTCCAGGTCACCTCTCTTCCATCATCTGAAAGCTCATCTACCATACTAATAAACTCGGTAGACTCTACGATGTCGTCGTCATTGGCGGAGGTCATGCGGGAGCCGAAGCTGGTGCAGCAGCAGCACGATCAGGAGCTCGAACAATCCTCGTTACTCCAAAGCTTGACAACCTTGGCGTTTGTTCCTGCAATCCAAGCTTTGGCGGCATTGGCAAAGGGACGATGCTGCGCGAGATCGATGCCTTAGATGGAGTTGCGGGCCGCATCGTAGACAAAGCCGGAGTCCAATTTCGAGTCCTCAATCGTAAAAAAGGGCCCGCTGTTTGGGGACCGAGGGCGCAGATTGACCGGAAGCTCTATAAGCGATATATGCGGGAAGAGCTCACGGCATATCCGAATCTGTCCGTGCTAGAAGACAGTGTGGCAGATGTCGTTGTTGCAAAGGAGGAGGGCAGACAAGCGGAGGCAGAAGGGAGGCATGGCAAGATTAGAGGAGTTCGGTTGGAATCGGGAGAGGTTATTCCTACGGGCAATGTTGTCATTACGACAGGGACATTCCTCGGCGGAGAAATACACATTGGTTTGGATGTGTTTCCCTCAGGACGAATCGGTGAAGCGGCTACCTTTGGCTTAAGCAAATCCTTACGAGAAGCTGGCTTTACTCTTGGGCGTCTCAAAACAGGCACGCCACCACGCCTCGATCGCAGAACGATTAACTTCCCCATCCTCGAGCCTCAATTTGGCGACGAACCTCCGATGCCATTTAGCTATCTCAATGAAACTGTCGCAGTTCAGGAACAGCTCCCTTGTCACAATACACATACCAATGCGTCCACCCACGACATCATTCGCGCCAACTTGGACAAGTCCATTCACATCCGAGAAACGGTGAAAGGTCCGCGCTATTGTCCGTCACTCGAGTCCAAAGTGATTCGCTTTGGAGAAAGAGAAGAGCATATCGTGTGGCTCGAGCCTGAGGGCTTCGATACTGATGTGATCTACCCGAATGGTATCTCTATGACTGTACCTGCTGATGCTCAAACTGCAATGTTACGAACGATGCGCGGTCTTGAGAATGTCACGATGCTGCAGCCTGGATACGGCGTGGAGTATGATTATGTTGATCCGAGGAACTTACGCAGTACGCTGGAGACGAAGCTCATCGGCGGATTGTTTCTTGCAGGTCAGATAAACGGCACGACGGGCTACGAAGAAGCTGCCGGACAGGGCATAGTCGCAGGCATCAATGCAGGACTGAAAAGCTTGGGGAAGGAACCGATGACGCTCTCACGAGCAGACGGATACATCGGTATAATGATCGACGATCTCGTCACCAAAGGCGTCAGCGAGCCCTATCGCATGTTTACCTCCCGCAGTGAATACCGCATGTCCGCTCGCGCTGACAACGCCGACTTGCGCCTCACGCAGAAGGGTCGGGATGCCGGGGTGGTAGGCGATAAGCGCTGGACTCACTTCAGTGATACCTTGGGTGAAATGCAGGCGCTGCAGAAATTGCTGGAAGGCACGAGACTCTCTACGTCGGCGTGGGTCGAGGCGGGATACCCCGTTCGCAGGGACACGCAACATCGGTCTGCTTTTGAGCTTTTAAGGATCGCATCAGTGACGACGGAGTCATTAGTCCCGAAAGCCCCTGAAATCAGTAAGTTCTCGCCGTACGTCAGGGAGCGGATTGATATTGAGGGCGTCTACGCACCGTACGTTGCGCAGCAAAAGGCCTCGATCGCAGTGTTCTTGAAAGACGAGAACTTGCGCCTACCAAAAGATTTGGATTATGAAGGTATCCATGGCCTGAGTGTCGAAGAGAAGAGCATTCTTGCTAATATGAAACCCGAGAGTGTTGGTATGGCCAGGAGAATCGAGGGCGTGACTCCACATGGTGCGCTAAGGTTACTGGCTTTCATCAGAGGCCAAAAGAAGGCAAGACTACAAGAACAGTCCTTTCAGCAGGCTCAGTCTATGATGCAACTGCGGCAGGAGGGTGCATTCATGGAGGTAACGCCTTAGCTAGAGGACCCAAGAGCTACAGCCAGCAGTCTATGTGTGTGTCGAAAACCCTTCAGGGATTTGTCCAGTCATACAGGCGCCAATTTATTCACCAATCCATTAAGCCCTCAAGTTCTGGAAATTTCATTTCGCAGGCCACCCTCCATTTCCTTCAATTCAGCTCCCGGCGATAATCAGACCGACTTCCCATAGGTTCACGTCGGTCAAATAGGGTTGGAAGGTAGCACTTACCGATTACTTAGGACAAGCTATCTGCGTTCACCTATGGCCCCGCGTTGGAAGAGGCGGGTGGAGAGCCCAAAGCCTCACTCCGCCTGCGCCTGATAGCAGGGCGAGTGCTGAAGAATATGTCAGTTTTCTGGTGCCAATCGCGTCATTACTGTACTATTTGATGATGAAGTACCTTCGATGGCGCCTCTGATGGCGAACCTGCACCGTTACGACTTCGATCAGGACCAAGTTGTAAAGGCTTCAATTAGGCTGAAAGCCACCGAGTAACAACTTTTGTCCTTCAAAGCGGGAATTTCTCGACTCTTGTGGATGTCGCATAGGTATCTTATGTGTGAAGTGGTTCGCGTGATGAGGAGTTAAATGCTGTATTACAACTACAATACGAGCGGCACTCTGAGAGCGCTGGTTTGCCAATGCACGACTACACTCAATCTGTATTCTTCCTCTTTCAGCGTTCTCGCAGTCTAGACGATCAATAACCTACCAAACAATTTCTATTCAATATACTTTCTAGGGTTCTCTTTGTCCGGTTAGGACAAGCGACGGACAAATATAACCGACTTTTATCAAGGCTCCGTTTCGCAAATTTTCTGCCCATAGTCTGCATGGACCTCCATGATATCCGTCAAGAAACGCAGATGATTGCTGGGGGGAGGCCAACCAACGTGCAAGGGAGCTTTGCGAGGAGGCGCGTCACAGTGCAGGAAAGTGTCCGAAAGAGTAAAAGCAGGCTACGAGGTCCTTTCTCAGGTGATAGCATCATTCACTACTTACAAATATTACTTCCAAGAAGAGCACGGCCGGGAAAAGTAGATATGGTCAATTGGGTGAAGAGACAAAGGTAAGATTCTTCGAGGTGGACAATGCCCCACATGAAAGCATGTACAAGAAACTGGGCGAAGACCTGCACATTGAATTGATGAGAAGAAGCAATATACGCATCAATCCATGGAGTTTCTGAGCGGATCAGCTCATTCGTATGCCAGTATTTTACCCAGGAGCGGAGCACACAATTATCCTTGGAGTAGAAAAGCTTATGGGCAGTGTCCCCGAACGCCTTGGTGACTGGGAATACGAGGAACGAGACGAAAAGCAGGTGCAACGGAGGTTCAAATTGGGGAGGTCTTGAAACCAGAATGAATATAGACCGAAGACAGATTTCGTGAAGTGTCCGCAGGCCCGCGACAAAGCCAAATATCTGTCCGCAAGACTCGTGCTTTGTGGGGATTTTCTATAGACTATGAGCCGCCTTGCTACTACGAAGGGAGTACGCTCTAGGATGAGAAATTGAAGCTCTCCAGGAAGGTCAAGGAATCAAAGGATTTGAATAAATGAGATCTTTCAATTGCCGCGAACGCATTCACCAGGGAAAGATCCTGGAGCTCCCGAGTGTTGTTTCCTAGGCTCAAGTCACCGCGGAGAAATGATATCAGAGACCAGCTCGGGTAATTGGCCTAGCCAACTAGACGCTGGACATTTTATTGAACCGTTCGGACGGGTACGAATTTATCTCGCACAAGGCACAGTGCAGAAGGAACACAGCTAGCGACCTGTCTAGCGTTTCCGATGCCTCGCCTACGCCGACTGTAGTGTCTCCAGCGTCGACCGATACGCTTGCTTTGGTAGTCTTGTGGGTCACTGAGGCTCACCATGGTGAATATGACGGCGTTAAGGAGACTGACGATAGTACGCTTTTCTCCGAAGGTGTTTTCGTGACGGTCTCATGAACCCCGACGGTGTTGAAGTTGAGCCGGCGGCTCCAAGATCGGCCGGCGGCTCATCATGAAAGGCAAAATCATTAATGCCGTCGGCACAGCCATCTCGTGGACACTCACAAATAATTCCGAGTCGGGATTTGGGAACGGCCTTTGCAGTAGTCATTGCAACTCCTATCATCGCCTTCCACAAACTCCTGAAAGCCCTTCTCCAAACTCCGGCAGTGGCGCAATCTGGAGCCCGACTATACCGGTGTCGCAGCTATAGTACCTCCGACGGTGAAAATCTCGGTAGAACTAGTTGTGACAGGCGCTTAGAGAATGTGGAATTCCCCTCGCCTGGTCGAGCTCCCATACACACCACTCACAGGTGTTCTCGACGGACATGGCAACGAGCTGTTACTGGAAATCGAGGAGCCGTTGACAGATATAATGGCTGTGGCGGTCGCGGTCATGGTAGTGGTAGTGGTAGTGGTGGTAGACGAGGTTGTGGAGTTAGTAGAGTTGAGGGGAAGAGAGACGCCTTTGCACGTTGCGTTCATGCCGCAACCTTCCGAAGCGGAGATGGTAGCAGGAGTGGAGCCCCTATTAGCAGCTAGAAAGGTAGTATTGAAGGAGCACGGAGATCCAGTTATGATTGAAGTAACCGTAGTGGTCGTCAGGGTCCTCGAGCATGTAGTCGTGTTTGCTTGCTGTGCCCTGCCCAGCTTCACAGTTGCCAGAGCGATGAGAAAGAGCGTGCATAGATGCTTCATATTAGATATACTATAATTGTCTGACTTCATGTGATGCAACGGAGTCGAAATAAAGAATATGCAGAATATGCAGAATAAGTAGGCCTTAAGGTAGATGTCTGCGATGGGAATGCAAGAAAGTAGAGATCAGACTCTTGCTAGATATCTAAATAGGAGATCAAATGAAGGACTTAATTGGACACGAATACCGTATGAAGGCAGTCATGAGCGGAAATACGAAATAGACAGACAGACTCGACAGAAGAAATCTCCTACAGTTGTTACGTATGCGATGCAGCCATCCCTAAGAATTTCCGTTCCAGCAGAACACATCTATGCTCGTCCGTGATACCGACGACCGCTATTCCACTATGGTGCAACCGTTAGACACGCCATAAGTTCCTCGATACGAGGATACTAGCTTAGGACATGACGCTCAAGGCTGAAAACACGATCTCTCGGGCCCAAGTCTGTGCACGAGCCCTGAATTCGCAGCACTGATAAGAGCTCATGAAACCGGGACAGTTCTAAGCCTCAACAATGCCCTTTGGAATGACCTTCAGGCGGTATTCCATGTGAAACACACAAGTGCCATTCCCCCGCTGAATCAGAAGTCCTACGACCTGGTTGAGGTAACGGCGTTTTGCAGGCGGGAAGGTATTGCCGTGGCTGTGGACTTACAGAGGTGGTGATCATTGGGATATGGCGATCTGGAATGCCAAGCGTGCCACACGATACACATTGCAGTGGACTTAAATGCGATACCGCAGGCATGGAGTGCAAATTTTCATCTGGATTTGCATCTATTGATCTATCTATTGATCTCTTTGTTTGTAGCAATGCTCGCCAATTGATCGAGCAATCGCCATTTCAAGTAGCCAGAGAAAGTACCGAGCGACTGAAAACTGCAACCAAGGGATTGCTACCGAATTTTCAGTAGACTGTGGACCCGAAACTGTTCCCGCAAGAATGCTTCGCCTTAGCCATCCCGAGCTAATAGTACCGTGACTGCCGGCAATTCCAAGTCATCCTTCGCATGAGCAATGCTCTACCGTCTTTCCAGCAATAACCGCCCCGTCCGTCGCTTCTGCCCTTCCTTCAAGACCCTCTGAACAAGAATTGCATGTCCTCGGGCGTAAGCTTCTCCATAGCAACCTTGTCGTTGTTGATCGTGCCATTGATCATATTCGCTTTCTTCTCCTGCAACATCACCATACGACTCTCGACAGAGTCTTCGATGCACAGGCGTGTAATGACACAAGGACGCTTCTGTCCGATACGATGACAGCGATCTGCAGACTGCCATTCCGCTGCAGGGTTCCACCACCTGGAAATATGTCAGCATTCGTATCAGTGGCAGGCGCGGTAAATGGGGAATGGGCTTACGGATCGACGATGAAGACCCGAGACGCCTCGGTCAGGTTCAATGCCACACCACCAGCCTTCAAGCTCACCAAAAACACTTCTACATCCGGGTTTGTCATGAAGTACTCGATGCTCCTTTGCCTCTGAATCGGCGTCATGCTCCCATCAAGCATCACAGTATTGAAACCCGCCCTCCTCAGCCGCCACTCGATGAGCTGTAGCATACTGGTGAATTGACTGAAGACGATACTCTTCAACGTTTGCTTCTTGCTGCGCAGCTTGTATAAGTCGTAGACCAGCATCTCGATTTTCGTAGACGATGTCCAATTTTCCATGCGGATACGATTGATGATGGAGGACTTCTTGACGAGTTCTTCATCCTGCTCGATGTCTGGCTGGTCGAAGTCGATGCTAAGGGGTAGATGGCAGCGTGGACAATCAGGGTCGCCACCTGCACCTTCGCAAGATTTGACGTAATTCTTGACGCAAGAACGGCAGAACTCATGCTTGCACTTGGATCGAATGGCCTCTTCGGCGGGTTCGTCGCAGATATTGCAGACGAGCACGTTTTGGCCTTCAGCAGCGTTTTTCTTCAGGATTAGATCAGGATGATTTGCGACTTGACGCATTTGCATGATCAGACCGAAAATGTTGGCGTAATTGTTCAACATGACACCTCGAGAGACGTAGGTATCGAATTGACGCGTTGTGTTTGTCATGATACTTGAAGAGAAGTCACGCTCAATCTCGCCGAAGAATTCATTGTGTAATACGATTTCCTTGGGCGGCAATTCCATGGAAGCAGTGTGGTCGCGCTTCATCCGTCGAAGCATGACACGGCTAGTAATGAGGTGGAGCTTATCCATGGCTGCGCGTCGCAATTCCGGGCTGTCACTTGTGGTGATGGGATTGAGAATCTCCTGGTTGAAGACCGAGACGTGTTCCATCTGCGCGTGATTGCATTGCTCACATTTATGGTCCGATCCAGGATTCCAGTGCAATTGCGAACAGGAGCAGCGCTTGCAGAAGTAGTCGGCAAAGGGTCGTACCTCGAGGAATCGTAGCAATGAAAAGAATTCTCCAATGCGATTCTGTACGGGAGTTCCAGACAAGCACCATTTATACATGCCTTTCAGAGCAAAGCAGGCTCGAGCGACGCCAGTAGTCCGCTGCTTGATGCTGTGTGCCTCGTCGAGAATCAGACGATGGAAGTCAATGGCGTGAATCGGAGAATCCTCTTTGATTATGTCGTCTCCACGCGTCCAGCCTTTGGTTTCTTTGCGATACAGAGACTCCAAGCTGTTGTAGGAAATCATAATGACGTCGTGCTTCTGGAGCTCCTTGACCGACATGCCTTTCACTTTGGAATTTTGACCGTGAAAGACAATAACCTTGAGTTTGCCGTCCGTGTAATCCTTGATCTCGTTCGACCACTGCATGAGAGCAACAGGCGGAACAACGACAAGCGTTGGTTTTGGAGCCGGGTAGTCCGACATGATGAGTGACACAGCCTGGATTGTCTTGCCCATGCCCATTTCGTCGCCGAGCAAGCCACCACGGTATTTGGTCTTTTCTTGCTGCATCATCCAGTTCAAACCTTCTAGCTGAAATGATTTGAGCTTACGACTAATACATTCCGGCTGCTTGGCTTGTTTTGTCTCAATCTTGTCGGATTTTTCCAGCTCCTCCCACATAGTGAGGATGCCGGGATGAGCCTGTTCAAGTTTCTTCCGTTCCCTGATCGCTCTTCTGCTCATTGTTCCTAGCAAAACACTCTCCGCAGCTCGCTGACGGCGCCGGTTGCGAATGCGACTTTGAATGGCCCGATTTGTAGTACGGACGTCCTCAGCTGGCGCTGACTGTGGCTGATTAGATTCATCGTCAGTTCTCTCTTCTGAATCATCAGCTGAATCGAGAGAATACGGCAGGGAGGTTAGATCATCGGAATCGGTCGTCTCTGAAGTGGCTGACTCGTCAGTGTCGCGAACAACTGAAGTACGGACTCTAGAGATGGCTTTGCGCGCACTGGAGCCTGCAGCTCTAGCAGATCTCCCAGGAGCCACTGCCGTTCCTTTGGAGCCGGACGGTCCCGCTTTCGAGGCAGTTGACGGCCCAGCTCTTGACTTCTGGTAGTTGGATCCTGAAGGTCTGCCGCGCTTCCGGTTGGCGAGGGGGAAATCATCATCATCTGAAACTTCGGAGTCTGGAACTTCAAGATCATCCTCACTTTCTAGATCGTCGTCGCTAGATGCTACGGTTCTTTTGGCACGCTTCCTCTCAGGCTCCTGGTATTCTTCTTCCTGAAGCCTGCGCGCAAGCGCTGCGTCGTGAGCGGTTCTTGCATCTACCACGACCTCATCCTCTTCCTCACTATCCATTATTTCCAGGGCCTTCCTCTTGCCTTTATTCATTCTTGTAATGGTCACTTCGCTAGGAGCACGCCCTTTGCCCTTGTTAGACATAAAGGCCAGCGGAGTTCCAACTGTACTCGTTTCAGGTGTCTCATAATCTGCGGAGTTGTCGCGAGTTGACGGCTCAAGAGAACTTAGTGAAGAAGTACTATCGCCAGATTTGCGCTTTGGAGCAGGCTTGACAAATTCATTGTTCATGACGGGAATTGATACAGCTTGCAACGTCCGGCGAGTGGATCTAGTGGAAGCAACTGCACTGTTGTCAGCACTTGCGTCGTTTGCAAAAAACGTTTGCTGGGTACAGGGTGAACGGCAGTCGTAGTTCAAAGCCAGCGTGAGCGACGAGACTATTAAAAGTAAATGTGACTGATCATACCTGCACCTCCAGTCGGAGTTCTCTTTGGTCGAGCCATTTCAAGAGCTTAGCCTTTCGGACCAGAGTCAATGAAAGTGAGCATAGACTCAAGCGTATGATCCGCACGTTTGTAATACTGAAAGTGATCTAAAAGATGGACAATCTGAAGACACTTACAATAATGGAGAGGGATATCGCAAGCAATCCAACATGGGAAAGTTAAGGCAGGGGCAGAATACCCTAAAGCCGCGATAATGTCGATCACTAGCCGATTGGCCAAGAGAGATCGACAAGGATACGCGCGACGCGTTAGTGGCAACAGTGGCAACGCGTCAAGTCGCGCCGAGACACTTTAAAGAGAGAGGCACGAAGTAGGAGATTTTTGAGGTTTGAGCGTGCTGACACAACGTCACTGGATAATTGAGAAACGGGAAAGGGAGTATGAGTCATAAGTGAGGATCGAGTCCTAGGTACAGTACCTAAGAGGTAGGCAAGGCACTGGTGCCTACCTGCCCCTGCCTTCTTTGGCTTCTATGAGGCCTTCTGGAGGGTTGATCTTCTTGCGGTGCCTAGGACGAAACCTTGGCCTCACTTCCGGCATCTCACACCCCTCAGCATTAGATTCCGACTCTATTTTGAGAATTGTTCTCGCAGACATTGCCGCACTGCGGTAATCAGAAGGTTAGATTGTCATGGAAACCTCTCCTCTTTATCTTTTTGGGAGACGTCTCACACTCATTCACGCATGGCGCTTTCTGTCCTACAGGGTGAACACATCTCAAGAATCTATTCTTGGAACGACCATTTCCACCCTGTCATCTACTGTAAATCCAGGCTGCCTCTCAGGAATATCTGATCAGCACTGGTCCTTCCCTAAGCATGGCTTTTATTGTAGCAATAACAGCCAAGTCGGGACTTCACTAGCACTTTCCAAGGTTTCTGAGATTCAACTAAAATTACTTGCGAGTTCCCTTGTCTCATCAACAATTATTAGGAGGCAGTGGCTTTCGGGGCCGGTTCTCATAATGACCGAATAGCCGTGCAACGCAGCGAGATAGATTGTGGACCACACGATTCATCCGAAGGATTGAAATGGTCATCCCTTAGCTGAACATAATTTGCAACATGGGCAGAGCTCTCATTGGGTGTACATTCGGCGCTTCATCTCAATTTCGCCGACATGCTCGTGTTGGTAAACATAAATCTTCTACTATATATGGTCTGAGAATGCAACTACGCTGACTCAAACGTAAGAGGATCATCCAATTTCTTCCAGCTCACCACGACAAAAAAGCCAGACTTGGCAGACAAATAGAAAATACACAAAGAGACAAGATGAAAATCTAATCAAAACTATCATCTCTTGTGAAGCGAAGAGCATATGTAGAGAAGGAACTGTGACATTGAAATGCCTTGGAGGGCGGATGCTTTCCTTCCGCAATATGGAAGCAGAATCAATGAAGCTTTTTTTCCCCTCCAATACCAATCGATACATCTCAGGATGCAATTGCCTTTCTGCTGGACAGTGGACCTGGCACATTCTATCGCTGAATTGCATTCACATTGGATGCGTTGAGTACTGTGACGATAGTAAAGATGTACTGGAAATCCGGATGAGTGTTGACATGAGTACATACACAGTGAAGATCTTGGCTCGATCTGAACAATAGTAGAGTTCAACTGTTTCTTTTTTTCCTTTATTAAGTGCTTTGGATTGCTTGGAGCGCATTGCTTTTGCATGAAACCCACAAGGGGTAAGAACTCATGAACATCAAGAATCCTTTGTCAACGACTTGCAAGCAATATTTCCTAGGAAGAAGGAGGAGACCGGTCAACTTGGAGAGGGCAAGGGTTCAGCAAAGAATGAAACTTACCTAGTACTGCACTATTACGGAGTTCTTGAGGTCAGTGCACGAAACTACCACACGCCCGCATATCTCCAGCTCTGAAATTCTTACATTTCTAGCATCATGCGTTCGGGCAACTCTTTCATATTCATATTCCGAACCAACATTTTCATATTCCGAAGCAACCTACCACCCCGGTGGTATTTCTTCGGACCCTTTCCACGGAGTATGGCTGTCCCGCATGTACAAGCTAGGCACCAACTTCATCCAGAGTGGGACCCCACAATTACGATGGATCCAACAGAGCTCCCTCCAGACAGCACTAGGATAGTTACATCTTTCACATGGATGGACTAGTTGATAATCGTGACACGCCCAGGAGGAGAGGGTAATCTCGCAATCATTGGCTAGATATGGATCTGACGACAAGGTTGCTCGGCTCCCGAAGAGCTGAGCTATAGGCACAGTGCTTCATGCAGATGCTTGCTCTGTCTCTCAGCACCGTCCAGATGAGTTGTCTCACCGCTCTGAGGGGTGCCCTTGTATACCTTTAGTCAAGCTCGAGTGAAAAATATTTAAGTCTGTCTCATTTCCCCTCCCTCAGCGTTTTCCTTAGCTTCCAAAGACCTCGACTCTTAGCAATCAGTTCTACGTCAGATATCTCAAATAACTCCAACATCCACCATGGCACACAAAGCGATCAGCAGGTATGGCTTCAATTGCTCGAGTGTGTTACTATGCCGAGGGAAAAGGTGATCTGACATTCCTTTCGATGAACAGCAAAGCCGAAATCGACTCCGCCATTGCCACAAAGGGCAAGAACGTCCTCATCTACCTTCACACCGGCGACCTCGACCCAGTGGCCGATGAGTAAGTGAACCGCAAGCCGTTACCGTCTCCTCTCCATGTACAAGCACTTCCCCACAGGTCCTCTACGAATAGTAGAATCACACACCCAAGAGCGCCAGTTTGCCGGCCTCTTACCAGCAACAGAAATAACTGATAGTGTGTAATAGATGGGCCGGCAAATACACGAACAGCACCGACTTCTATAAGATCGCCGTTGACAAAAGCGCCGAGGGCAAGGAGTACTTCAATGTCACCACCACCCCAACCATCGCCGTCTTCAAAAATGGCTCTGAGGTGAAGAAGGTCGAGGGTGGTAGCATTGAGAACATGGAGGCAATCGCATCTGTGCTTTAGATGGAACGACCACTGCTGCCGGGAAAGGAACTGGTCAACTCAGGGCCTGGAAAGCTCTGGAGATTGTGTAACTAGTTGCAAGTGACAAAGCCTTGAATTCCCTTTCATCGCATAACAATACAAGATATACACTAAAACCTATGCCTGCCCGAACCGCAAACTGGAAAAGTCTGAAATTTTGACTGTGTCCTCCAAGTGATGCTATTCCCAATGCTAAATGCTGAAATTCTTCGCAGATGGAGTAAATTGTATTGGTATCTTACAAAGTCTTCGTAGCACGCGCGTGCAATTAATTGACCTGTTTTCCATAGAAAGGAATGCCGGTCGCACTCAGTAGAAGCCTTGCCTCTCTGTCGTTGGTCGCAGTCGTATGCAAGATAACATGCAGTCCTGGAATCATCTTCGGCGGGTACCTGATAACCCACTCGTTAGTGCTCGTCCTCTCCTTAGTTCCCTTCGCATTCCCCAAACCAAAGATCAAAACGCAACAAACTCACATGTTATAATTCACCTCGACCTCCGGAAATAGAGCCACATCCGCGGGTCCCAGCCCCCATGCAATGTTCCCACTACTATCCCCACTGCTTCCCTTTACACCCTGCCAGTCCTTAATCCGCGGAAGCACCATATCCACACACTTGCCCACAAAATCCCACATATCCCCTCCGTTCACCTCCGCCGACACACTCACCTGCCTACCCTCTCGCAACCCCCAGCCCACCACACTCCCCTTCGCCCGATGCGTCGTCACCCGCACATTCGTAATTGCCTGCAGCACCATCCGCGCCACATGTAGATGGCTCTTATCCTCGAGCGCCTCTCGCACCATCGCATGCACCGTCACCCGCTCCAGCCTCGGCACGTTCTGCCACGTGATCGGCGGTCGAAGCAGCGGCAACACAGTGTGGCCTCTCGGCGCGCGGAGCGGACGGTTCTTGTGGTAGGGTGACGTCTCGTCCCAGGAGCGCAGGCGGGGAGCTTTCGGTGGCGCGCGGTAGCCGGGGGGGAAGTGCGTGTAGGCGAGCGTCATTAGGTCGGGCGCTATGGTACTGTGGTAGGTTTGTTCGAGGCGGGGGAGGGAGAAGGGGCCGGGGATGAATTGGCGGGAGGTTGGGTCGGAGGGCGGAGGAGGCTGATGCGGATGGAGAGGACCGCGGTAGTATTTGGGAGAACGGAAGCGATATCTAGGAAAAGGGTCGTGTTAGTAGCAGATTTGGAGATATGAATGGGATGATTGGGGGTTGGGGATTGGGGATGGTTCGATTTCGACCTGGAAGATGGGTAGGATTAACCTGCTGGGTGGTAGTTCTCTGCCTAACTCTGCCCTTCGCTTGCGCGCGCGTTCGGCAGGGTCAAAGTCCTTGACTAGGTCTGAAGACGGAGCGGGTATGGAAAGGGAGCTGGACGGTTCCAGGTCCTGGTCATGCGTCGTGGTTGACGCATTCCGGCTGACGTTGTACCGGAACCTGAAAGACCGAGGAAACGAAGACTTTCGTAATGATCTCGCACTTTGAAGAGATAGATCCCGGAGTGCCATCTGGATAGAATGGTGGGACTGTTGGTGCCTAGGAGATGGGATGACGATAATAGACAATTTTCTCGCGGCCAGAGTCGAGTAGAGACCGAAGGAGACAGGGGTGGGCTGGCGTCTGCAGTGTCAGATCAGATTGCGAACATTATCCCATGGACCCTGACCGGCGCCGATACATGTATCCATGACCGTTTGCCATCACTTGCCTAGAATCTGACCTTCGCTTTACTTGCCATACCGGAAAAATAAATCTGTCTCCAAGATCTGGCTGATCTACGTGGTGCTTCTACTGATCCAACTGAGAGAAGATGCACCTGACTTGAAACCACACTGCAACGTCCACCTGAGCCGTCTCGATGTTGATCAACAGCGCCCCACTTCGCACCCGCTTCAGAACGCCCCCCGAGTTGTGAAGTTCATGGGGAACTCATCTGGAAAAGAGGGAAAGTACCATGCAAGGTAGCATGAGTGGCATCAATCGATTTCTGAGCCGGCGGGACAGGCGGTCCGGAAGTCACAATCAGAAGGATGCCAAAGTAAGTAGCAACGTCCAGCGTCCTATGAAGCAGTCCCTTTTACTCTACACCGCGCAATCGCGACCTATTCCAGCCCAAGTCACTGTACTGTCGCCATGACCTCTCGTACTCTTGCTGGTCGACACCACCATCATGTCTATCAGGGGCAAGAGGCGGCTTTCTTCATTCTCAACCGTCTCGTGGTCGCCGTCTTTTCCTTTCAAGGCGCAAAGATTGTTCCACAGATGGTCGCTACCTTCAACCGTCCATTTTCCACATAACCATCCAATACCACAAGCTGACGGAGAGTACGAATCCGAGCAGTCTACCGAACCACGCCCTGTCTCACGCCAATTCGACGGCGCATTCTGTGCGGACGACTTGAAGAAAAAACCAGACAAAGATGAAGAGAAAAAGGTAATTGCTAGTGTGCATTTGGCTTTAAGGAGCTAGTTGCGGTTGTCGCCGTCGGGCCTTGGAAGAGTGCATGAACATGGCTGATTTTTGACCTGTAGGTGAAAGCGCTTACCCAGCGGCTGCATCAACTGGGCATAGAGAATCTGGCCGAGCGACAAATAGAGTATGCATTACGGTCCAGGAACATCGGTGGCGACAGCGAGAAGGCACTCCAGCTCCTTCTACTGTTTGAGGACTCGTGGGAGGGGATCATCAAGCCATACAGTGCCGACAAGAAAATGCTCGGTGCGGAGAACCGAGAAGCCGTAACATGCTTTTTGGACGCTTTGCTTTTCGCCATGTTCGCACGACTAGAGAGCTTCGAGGCGATGCTGTACAACACCTTCAACGACAAACATCGCAAAAATTTGGCGGCGCTTTTGAGGTTATGGGTCAACTTGCTGCGCACCGGTAGGCTTGTCACGACAGATATTGTATGTCAGAATCCGCCCTCGGATCGTTGCCTTTGCTGACAACTGGTAAGACAAAACAAATCCAAGAAGCGCTGGCAAACTGCGGCTGGGAAGAGGCTCGTAAGCTCCATCAGCAGGATGCTTCGGAAGCTTTTACTTTCATTACCGGAAAGCTAGAACTACCTCTCCTGACTCTGAAAATGGACATCTACCACACGGGCAAGGAAGATGCTGCTGATGACCATAAATTCGTAAATGAACGGTTATTAGAAGTGGCCATTCCTCCACCACCGGAAGATGGCTCCCCAATCACACTGGAAGATTGCTTAGAGCACTACTTTAACAACAGAATCGAGGTCAAGAGGCATCTCCAGCGCCGTAATACCCTGGAAAGGGTCAGAGAAGACAAGGACCTGGAAGCGAAGAGTGAATCCAAAGGAGATATGACACAGATAGAAACTATTGAGCTCTCGGAACCGAGTACGCCCTTGAGTCCGGCTGCTTCCACAAGGCCAATCAGTGCCCGAACAAGAGCGGATAGTATATTCAGCCAGTCGGAGAAGAAGAAGCCGGATGAGGAAACCTTGCCTGACTTCAAGCGACGGAAGAGCTCCCTTAGAAAGGAAGTTCTGATGCCTGCTTGGCAGTTCTTTTCTCTCATTCGTATGTCTTCAAATTCTATCAAGACTTCACAATCTTGGCGCTAGATCTAACTTACAGCTTGCAGCCTGGTACACTGACAACGCACCTACTTCGGACGCGCAAGTCGCTGCACATTTCTCTAAACAACGGCCTGTTCTGGGTATTTGTCTGAAACGCTACACTTGCACCCCTAGGGGCACAGCTACTAAACTGAGTACACAAATTGATATTCCTCTCGAGATCGCCCTTCCACATTTTGTCTCGGATGACCGTATGGAGGAAGAAGGTCCACTTTTCGGAAATTTCAAGCTCTCTCTACAATCTGTGGTATGCCATCGAGGTTTAGCTGTAGACTCTGGACACTACATTGCTCTCGTCAAAGGTGAAACGATCCGTCGGCGACCAACGGCATCAACAGATAGGAATGAGAGCTCGGAAGAAGACGAGGAAGATACGCAATGGTTACAATTTGACGACCTTGCGCGTGAGCGTGTAAAGCTCATTGATATCGACAAGGCCCTAAGGGAAGAGAGCCCCTACCTCCTCTTCTACCAAGTACAACCAATTGACGAAGATCTTGCGCGTGGAAACCCGCCTTCCTACTCCGAAGCTACGGATACGAAAGATGAGGAAGAGTCCCTTCTCGCAAACACTAGCTCCGAAAGCCTTGTCGAGGTCAAGAAACCCATTCCAATCAACAATCACAACAACAATGACCCCAAAGCCCTCGACCACATTCTCTCGGCTCCCGAGCCTAAAGCCTCTCGCATCAGCATTGAACTTCCGGATTTCAATAGCTCGGACAACAAACGCGGTCGAAGCAGCACTGAAGACCCCCTTCGTCGCGGTAGCATCGTCTTCGTCGAAAAAGTCGTCGGCGACAACGAAGATGCTAAGTCCAGTCTCACGACCGCCACACTCCCGACCACCGCTCCAACCACACCGGCCGATGAATCCCGCACTTCCTGGCTCGGGACGAGTCGTCGCGGGAGCAAGGCATCGAACGGAAATAGCTCCGTTTCTCGCTCTTCAAAATCGCGCCCTAGTAGCCAGAGCGGCGAGGGAAATCGTCTCTCGCTCACAATGTCGAGGCTTACGGGCAGAATCAGTCGCGACAAGTTGCTGGGTTCCGGGGCCGCAAATAATACCAACCCCGCCATCAGCATTTCCCCTGGCCCGATCGCTGCTACTGCACCTGCTCCTAGCAGTACTACCATTGCCCAACCCCACGACCGCACTGCTGCCACCGACTTCGCCGGCCGCACCCCGGAAAAAGAAGATGCTGCCCCCGTCGTTGAAATCGCCGAAGTGGACCCGGCCTCTCGCTCCCGCTCCAGCACCACCGCCACGACACCCGCGATGCTCACGCCTGCCGCAAGCTCTGCCGCCTTAGTTCCTCCCACCATTAATTCCGCCGCATCGAGTTCCCCAGGGAGGCTGGAGGTCAATGCTGCCGCCACGACACTGGGAGAGAAGGAAACCCCGGCAGCGAGGAAGAGCGTTGAGGTCGAGAGGAGTGTAGGTGGGACTCCGAGGAAGAGCGGGGAGATCGTCAGATTGAAAGAGGGTGGGAAAGAGGTGGGGAAGGAGACTGGGAAAGAGAAGGAAGGGGGCAAAAAGGGTAGCGTGATGAGGAGTCGGAGTCGGCATCTTGAGAAGAAGAAGGCGAAGGCGACAGGGGAGCGGCCGGATCGAGAATGTGCTGTGATGTGATGGTTTGGCAAGGTGTGCTGGATGAATAGATGGGTCCTGGGTCAGGGCACCGCGGCTTATAGACGGGCAAGGGGGCGGAAGGGTAGCCCTAAATACCTCGGTTGACTCTGCTAGCAAATCGCAGGCGTTGAAGCGTCTTTGCATTATTGGGTTTCTATGATGGCGGTCATGATTGCGCGGTGGATGGCTGGATGAATGAATGGATGGTACTGGTCTTGCATCTGTGCATGTCTGGATGGGAGGCCCGGCTACCGGTGGCTGTATACCCGTAGGTTCTATGCGTGGCATTATTGTTATGTATGATATCATTACAACCTTGAGACAGATAGCTCGGCTCACGAGGAACAACAGCACAGTGATATCCGATCCCTGAGGAAATTATGCGCTCGGTGTATTATATTGCCCTGACGTGGCAGAATCTCTATTACTCAGTAGACTGTATGATCTACTCAGACGTAGCGCTTTCCAATTTTTTCATTTTGGGGCAACCCCTCGTACGTAAAGTGATCCCAAAGTTTCTCGAATGCGTTACAACGGTCCATTGTCAAGTCATCTCCAATTTGAAATTGATTATACGTGCAACATTAGACATTTGCAGAATCCCATGACCCTGTCGGCGCGTCCTGTTCGCCCCTGGTCACATTGTCGGGATTCTGTGATTTCTCCGCGAATCTTTTCAAGACTTCACAGGCTCCGATAAATTCAGGCCGAAGGAATGATAGTGTTATCTCTCCACTATCTCCAATCCCTATGGGTTTCCTTCGGCACTCATACGCATAACTACAAGCATTCTGTCGCTCTCTTCGATGTTCGCTCTTCGCCAAGCCGTTGCTGGTAAACCTGACACGGGCCTACATACAGGCGTCTGTCCCTATTTTACACTGAACTGCATCAAGTAATAATGCAGACTTCACGTAAATGGAGCGTCTTCCGACTGCTTGCTGCAGGCCAGTGGTGTCACTGGAGCGGCGTCAACATGAAAGTGAATCCGACCGGACAGTCCACTTGAATATCCTCAGGGCCCAGTGGGCCCCTTCTACGACAGGAGCGCCCTGGTCAGCCGTAGGGCGAGATGCTGAGTTTCTGGTCGCATGGCGAAGAAATATTGCGTTCAAAGATGATGACTCATTTAGGCGGCGGTCGCGGTGCAAACGGTTCCCTCCGTGGTGGTGGAGAACGCGAAAAAGACAAAGGTGGAAAATTTGGATCTCTAGAAGCTTCGGGAGGTCCAGCGATGGGAGAGATGATTGATGCATGATGAGTCCCGGAGGAAGATTGAGCAGCTCCAGAAGCGGAAGAAACTGATGCCGAGTGATGGGTTGGTGCAGATTGAGGATGCCCTGATGAGCGAGACGCCGTTGAGGACTGATGCATCACTGAGGATTGGGGGGCTCCAGAAGAAGAGCGGGAAGCGACTGAAGATTGGTGCATCATGGAGGACTGAGGAATTCCAGAAGAGGAGCGAGAGACAGTAGAGGATTGATGCATGATGCCAGATCGCGGTATAGGTGAACGTCTGGATCCACGCGCCGATGAGGACGTCGAGCCTCGTGACGAGAGGGCTGGAGGCGTAGGTAACTCTGGAGGAAGAACATCCTCTGCCGGAAGTTCATGCGCAAACATGTGGCCCGGTGATCCCGGTAACTCATTTCGCGCATAACTCTTTGGATCCAGTGAATCCATTTCGTAAGCTTGGCTAAAGTCTGTTGTCGATCCATCTCCGCCATAAAACTCTGGCTTCATCTTGGGGTCTCCTGCCGCGAGTTCGGCTTTCGTCCTAGCCTCAAGTTCAGGCCTGACGAACTCAGTGGCGTCGAGCTCAGGCTTCTGATACGTTGAGTCTTCTTGTCGAGCGACACCACCGACGCTATTGGCCGGGAGCTCTGCGATCTTGGTCTTATTTGTCCTACGTCGGCGTAGGAAGAATAGTAGTAGCGCCGCTCCAACAATCAGTACGACTACTCCAACTGCAATGCCGGCGATTGCACCACTGCCAAGTCCAGACTTCTTAGAGCTTGAGCCAGAGCTGCTGCTTCCATTCGGTCCCTGCCCTGGTGGATATATTGCTGTAAGATTTTGAGGCATCGATGTTGGCGGAAACTGTGCCTGGTAAACGGAGAACTGAGAACGCTCATAGTCTGCCACCACATAGGCATACTGAAGGAATGTTCGGCCTAGTGTATATTGAGTTGAGTTTTGTGCTCGTTTGAGGGGAAAGTATCGGCTACTGCTCGAGACGTACGGAGGGCTAATCGATAGATCGAAAGCGTTGTACGGAAGCACGATCTGAACTGACCCGCTAGACGAAGAGGATGCGGGTCCTACCTGGAAAGTGATACTTGGGTTCTGCGAAGTAAGGGTGTCATGGAGGGAGTCATTGACAAGATAAAGCTCAGCTGTGTCGTTCCAAGTTAGACCAAATGCGCGCTCGAAGGCTTCGCAGGTATCTTGAGGCAACCAGAGCTCCGCAACTAAAGAATCTACAAATGCATACACTCCGGTCGAGAGAAATTGCGTATTGTCGCTGCTGATGCTTTGCACTCCGATCAACAGGTCTCTTGATTGATCCGACCCGAATGGTACAGTAACCCCACTGGACATCAGACGAGAATTATCATAACCCCCCAATGTCAGACTGCCAAACGTTGGTGGGTCTGCGAATTGGTTGCCCGCTGTATAACCCCAGGACAGGCTCGGTATATTCCCTTGATTGCGCAGCGCCTGTAATACACTTGGCTGCGGCGCATTGAAACTCGAGACGTTGATGGCGCGTGCAGCAAGTCCCAATGCGCCCATGTAGAAGTCCTTGGTCGCAAACCCTTGGACGACAGAATCACCAATGGTGGGAAGTCCATTGTTGTTACCAAGGGTGAATGTTTCGTTTGCGAACTCGGCATTATCGTCAGTAACGTTGTACCCGAGATATGCCTCCTCACGAAGTCCCAATTGGAATAAGCCAATGGCATCCCATGTCGATGAAGTGTTGGGATTAAAGACAGTTCGATCCTGGGCGCAAGTGGAGGGATCTTGCGATGTACATCCTTCGGTCAAGACGACCCAGAGGGCATTGTGGTCGCCGGAAGTCGAGGGAAGCACTCGCACCTGTTGCGGTGGAGTTCCTACCGCCACCCAGAAAGTGGACCATGGCCCATCAATTCCATCCCTTATGAAGCGAGAAAGTCAGTCTGATGCGAGCAGTAAAGAGGGGGCATCCACAGGTTCTCGTACCAATACTGGCTGGCTGGCACGCTCAAGGCGGGAATGGCGTCCTGTCCCGCAGCGGTCTTAAGGAAGGCTGAGATGCACAATACAAAAGGGAAAGAAACACCAAAAATCATTTCTCTGCAGAAAAGAAGTGTGGAGCATCAGCCATTATGACAAGGTGGGACATCCACTCAACACTGCATCAGAGGTTTTCACAAGCTCATAGTCGAGCAGAGCATGCGATCTCAAATCAGCGCCAAGTCGATCAAAAAGCCGAAATGAGGAAATGGAAGAAACGATTATCCATCTATGCCTGATCGCAAGGCATGTGCACGAGGATCAGGTTCGGAAATAGCATGCAAGCTGGTCTGGCCATAGTGGATTATCCGCCCGCATCCCAGCTTGGTTCCGCAAGTGGCGGCATAATGGAAAGAGAAGAATCCATGGTGTCATTCTATCGCATGAAGCCAGCGTGTGAGTGGTTGAAACTCGGCCGAGAAGCTATTTTTTGAGTTGTCCTGATTCAGACGATGCACTCAGCCCCCAACGCTTAAGGCGATGATGACCCGTCCCATCGGAGTCGTTGAGACCGTCTGCATCTTTCCGGCCTAGATGGCTTATCTAAAAATCTCCAAGGAGTCTTATAGGCGAGCGTGCTGGACTGGCCTTCAAACACCCTTGTATTTCTCCAACAGCCCCAATCTGCCCACCTTACCCCTGCAGCGCTGGCCGCCGAGAATTCGGAGACCAATGCAACACTTCCCTCAATTGGAGCCATTAGTCCGTCGTAGGCCGTGAAGGCTGAAAAACGCTCTGGATGTCAACATGCCGAAGCAAGCCCTATCGCTCGCCATGCCTTGCCGTTCTTGGGGGCGAGATCGATGGGCTATCACAAGCTGAGAATGTAGTTGCGAAAGCAGGCATTACTCCGTGCATTTTCCCTATAACTCTACGATCCGTTGCCTGAGTGCCTCAGAGCCTCTATCTTCAGTGGGCCTGAGGGGCTGACAAGAAACCGTCAATACCTCTCAGCTAGCCGGTAAAGGAGCACTGAGCTTGTCAAATTTCCGATCTCACTGCGATCAGACCTCGTCACTTTGTTTTATGTGCTAGTTTGGCGCCTCTGCTTTCTTGCGCCGTCCTCTCGTTTCTATATCCTTCCTGAGACGTATTGCCCTCCCCAAGGCTTGAGGTTGGATAGACTCGAAAACTCACAGGCAACTGGACATCTCTCACCATGTTTTGGTCCTTTATTTGCCTCGCGACCCTTCTCGGCTGGGTACACGCGGCAACGTTTCCCAATCGAAGTATGTTATGCATTTCCTATTCATGTCCATTACTCAGTGGAAAACGCACTTTTGGTGATGTGGTTGAGAACGAAGACCAGCATCCAAACGAGTTGCATACGCAACTCCATTCTGATAAGAGGTGCTGGATAGCCTGTCTCGAGGGTGTTTTGGAAAGTTTAACTGCTTAGTGTGTTCCGAAGCTAATTCAGTAATAGCTTCGACGAGTACTATTGACATAACATCAACGCTCTCAGTGACAGTCGCTCCAACAGCTAGTGCCAATGGCAGTTGCGAACTTGCTTGTTATTCGCCATGCAGTCCACAAACGGAGAGCTACATTACTTGGAAGCAAAGTCAATTTCAGACCATTGTCACCGCTGCTACTGTCTCGATAATCATCAACACCCAAGCGAATACAACAAGAACAACAACAATCCACAATAATGTCACGCTTAGCGGATCTGCGGCCTCTGGGTATGTCCATCTGACGCCTCCAGCAGGCGCTAAGCTTTCAGGCTCGACCCAGGTGGCGTACCAAACGGAAATCGATTATTATGCCAATACGTCGACAGTTTTGACCATGTAAGACCCTTTCTTCAACCATTGATCGCCAAAGCTACGCAGGTATTGACCTCCCGTAGCCCCTTTGCAACCGTAATGAGTTTTCCTCCAGACGAGATCACATGGTCTGGTGTTATCCCAACAACTCTGATGGGCATACCTACATGCACAACTCATGTTCGTGACCTTAAGCCTCCAGATCTGTCAGCTTAAGTACGTTGCTAACGAGACCTAGAATGACTACTTGGTGGAAGCTTTACCTCACTTACCCACGCCGCTTGTGTCGACTATGGAAATCAAGTCCACGAGTGGATATCTGGGCCTCGATTTGGATCCTTATGGTTGGCTCTGGTCTTCAGAGTTCGGTGCAGAGGGCTACGACCAAGCCGAATTGGCCACTGAATTCCCAGACGTAGCGGCACTTTCAAACAAGACTTGCTCACTGCAACCAAATTGCAGTTTGACATCTGTAGCCGCAGAAGAGACATCCAACGCCGCCCTGTTTCTGACGGTCACAAGCACTGGCTATGAATCGGGTACTTCTGCTGCAGCTGCCGCTACCATGGCACGTCCAGGATCAAGTGTACCAGCGGCAGCCCCAGGAACAACGCCGCCACCACCACCACCACCTCCGTCACCAACTACCACAGTCCCTCTGAACAGTAATGCGCCGGCGCCGCAGTCCGAGAATACCAATCCAAGCCCGAATAGCCCAGCTCCAGCTCCAGCACCAGCTCCGACGACAGGCTCTAATCCGTTGTCAGGCCTGGTCGGGTCTATTGGAAGCGGCCTCATACCATTTTCGGGACAATCCTCTAATGCCGCTTCTGCTGGTACGTCGCCACCAGCGCCGTCTCCCGGCACAGGTACATCTAATCCAGGCGGACCGGAAGGTGGTATTCTGTCCATTCTCGGTGCTGGAAGCCAGTCTCCACCGGCTGCAAGTCAAGGCTCGAGTGGAAATCAAGGCTCGTCGGGTTCGTCTGGCTCCTCCGGTTCTTCAGGAAATTCTGGGTCATCTGGCTCTTCTGGGAGTCAAGGCTCATCTGGTTCCTCGGGATCGTCAGGAAACTCTGGTTCATCTGGTTCTTCCGGCAATCAAGGTTCATCTGGTTCCTCGGGGTCTTCAGGAAATTCAGGATCTACAGGCTCACCAAGCAGTCAAGGTTCAAGTGGGGGTCAAGGATCGTCGGGTTCCTCCGGAAACGCAGGGTCTTCGGGGTCCCCGAATGGCCAGGGATCAAGCGAAGCTCCTAGTGGGAGCCAGGGATCAGGAGGCTCGTCTGGCACTTCAGCGTCTTCTGGAAACGAAGGGTCAGGCGGAAACCAGGGCTCGAGCGGAAATGCAGGCTTAGGTGGAACTGGCGGAGGTCAAGGAAACGGCGGAGGTCAAGGTTCTCCTGCTGCGCCTGCTCCGGTTACCATCGGTAGTCAGGTTGCGAGCCCGGTTGTCAATGGTGGCACGACTGGATACCAGATTGGGAATTCTGCGACTCTCATACCAGGAGGAAGTCCAATCACCGTTTCTGGAAATACCTATTCCCTTGCCCCGTCGGCATCTGCATTCGTCGTCAACGGGCAGACTTCTTCCCTCGCTCCCGTACTCCCTGCCGTTACGAATGCACCACCAGCCCCTGCTATTACTGTCGGAGGTCAGACATACAGCCCATCAGTCGTTAGCGGAACTCCGGTCTACAGCATCGCACCAGGACAAACCATAACTGCCGGTGGCTCGCCGGTCACAATCTCCGGATCTACCTTCTCTATCGCTCCTTCCGGCTCGGCCGTTGTCGTCAATGGTGCCACAACGCCTCTTAGTCAGACCTTCTCTGGTGCAGGCATCCCATCAGCGGCTGGAATTACCCTCAACGGCCAGACCTACACTCCCACCACCGTTTCTGGCACTCCAGTCTACTCCATCGCCCCTGGAGAAACTCTATCTGCAGGTGGGCCTGCTCTTACAATCTCCGGCTCAACCCTCTCGCTTGCGCCTTCTGGCTCTGCAGTCATAGTTAACGGGCAGACGTCTGCGCTCACTGCCGGCACCGGACAGATCACGTCTGCTCCAGCACTGACGCTGAACGGACAAACTTACGCAGCAACGACCGTGTCGGGAACACCGGCGTATTTTCTCGGACCCGGAGAGACGCTGGTTCCCGGTGGGGCTCCACTTACTCTTAACGGGACGACGGTTTCTTTATCTCCATCTGCAACTGCTGCGGTAATCAACGGTCAGACATCGAATCTGCCGCCTGCCTCGACCGGCATTGGGAGCTATGTTGCTAGTGGAGTGGGGGCGACAGGCACTGTTCAGCCTCAGTCCTTCCCGGGAAGTGCTTCAAGGAGTGAAAGTGGTTCTGTGTGGCTACAGATAATGTTGACCGTAATTGGTGTGGTTTTTGTTGTGGTTGAATTGTAAATTATGGAATGAGGCGAAGGTCTTAACGTTTGACGCATCTAATGTTCAGGGCATGAAGAGCAAATGTTCCTGCTATAAGGCAGTTTGTGTATAATGGGTCTTATTGGACTTCCGTAATTGGCTAACAGCGCGGTGTGATATACCACCATCTATCTATGTGAAATCTATTGATACCAGGAAGGCATTCTGACTCATCTTTGTATCTGCTCCTCAAGACTCCGCTGCTCCATCCCTACGACCTCCCGGCTGTGCTGACAGTACACCAGCTTCACTCCTCTGAAGCTTCATCCCCATTCCCCTCAGTTTGATCTAAAATCCCCATCCTCCCCTCCTTCACCTCCGCCTTTGTCCTCCGGAAATTGTAACCCCGTTCCGTGAAGACATACTCCAACGCTGCGTCCAACGTCTCCTCATTCCGAAGAAGCCACTCCTCGTTCCAGAACTCGCTCCCAGCTCGAGGAACGCCATTAGCAAAATCCCGACGGAAATCCAAGAGCTTGCTGGTCCCACTCCTCATCAAGTCAGCCCAGTAGTCTACCGCCGCCATGACCTCGGTTTTCGTCCGCGCATGCTTGCGCAGATAGAGGATCTGCGCTGGGTTAAGCTTGGTCATGCGGCGAGTTTTAGTGTAGTGCGCATTGCCGGAGCCCCAACCCTCTTGCGCAGGGTCGTGCTCGCGAGTAGGCTTGTACCGGTCGAAGGAGCGCCTGGCAGGCCAAGCGATCTCGACTCCTTCGACCTGCTGCGGGCTGTTGACGGCTAGGTGTGGTCTCGAGCTCCTGGCGCTCGGGACGCTGAAGTCCAGGTGACGGGAGTCGCCGACCCGCTTCCTTACGCGACGCACGACGGTCTCGTTGCTCGGACAAATGCTGCTGCTAAGGACGTGGAGGAGGATTTGGTGGAAGTCGAGCATGTCTGCGAGATCGCAGGTCTCATAGCGTCGGAGGTACTTGACTTGGTCCTCGTTGGCATCCTCGTCGAAGTCGAGCCCTGCGGATTCGGCGTCGTGGAATCTTGCTCCGTAGAGCCAGACGCGATAGACGGCTGTGCGAAGGCAGCGAGCCTCCGCGCCGTCTAAAGAGCGCCGGTCTACGATGTTGTCCTCTTCGTTCCACTTCTTCAGCGGGTAGATTTGGCACCATTCTTCCGCTACTCGCCCAAGGGCGAGCAGTGCGGGCACTTGATGGGCCTGGATCGCCCCTGGCTGGTTGCTCGCGCTCCCCTCGTCGTCGTAGAGGGCAAGCTGGAGGAGCAGGCGGACAGGCCCATAATGCGTGTCGAGCGCCGTCTCCAACAGCCTACCCCCCTGGCGGAATGCCACCTCCTTGAGATGGCGGCAGGTGTACGCCAGAGTGAGGAATGCCCTCATATCTGGGCAATGGGAGAACAGCAGCTCCAGGAGCTCGTTTGGCAGCTTCTCGAGTTTCATGGTGGCTTGGGATTTCTTGATACTGTGGAATTCTAGAGAGCGAGAGAAAGATAGATAGGGGGTAATGATTGTGGTGGTGAACTTGCCGGCGATGCTTGTTGAAATCAGCACGCCGGAGAGACTGTGAAGGGTCAAATGACAATGACCCCAGCGTCGGGGCTATCAGTGAGATGGGGGAAAACATGGCCATATTGTTGTGGCCGAGCAACCAGCCTGTGTCGGCTGGGTGTGATATCGGTGGTCATGGTCATGTTGAGAGTAGGAAAAAAAAAAAAGGCGGAAGACGCGTCAGGGTCCAGGAGACGCCGAAATCGTCAACTCCGATCTATTTCCCACTTCCACGCCACCTCTTCACCACCTCTTCACCACCACCATTTTCAAGTGCTCAAGCAAACTTTTCCAGTCTTGAGACGCAAGACCTGCAAATGCCTGACGCGTAGCAGCAACCCCCTGTCATCCATCTTTGTTGATAGACCTGTCAGCCCGAGTGCTTCGTGCGACCTTTCGTCGTTAGCAACGCGCTCCTGGGCCTATTCCCTTGGGTCGATTTGTTACTCTGTCAGCACCGCAGAACAAAGTAATGAAGCGCATCGAAATCCTGTCGACCTCCTCAGCAGCGGTTGTTGACGTCCTCAGCAGGGCTCAGTCTTTTCTTGAGTTAGCCAGCAAGGACAGAAGACCTGGTCTGGACCCACGCACACTCCTTCTCCCAGCAGATTCGCAACATCCCAATCTGCATGAAGTTCAGTTCCCTCATCGATCTTCTGAACCACGTAATTTCCTCCCGCGGAAACGTGAAAACGCTCCTTCAGCTGACATTCACCTGCCCATCTCCTTAAGAGGGCAAGCTGGGCGGGACACAAACTGCCCACAACTATTCTGGACAGGCCGCTTGGACTTCTCGATGGCTTATGGCATATAGCTTGCTTCCTCAGGGCACCCAGCCCCCAGCATCGTTTACGGCTGGAGTCTGGGCCGATAATTGCAATTGGACGAGTGGCAGGAAAATGGTGCCAGAGCAATCCGATCAAGAAGTCAAATCATGCGACCGAATTCATAGGTCATCCGATATGTCTGGCTCTACGCTGCCGCGTCCACCAAGGCCAGTTGGGTTCGACTATTCTGGAGCTGCCAAGGACACCTATATGGAGTTTTCCTGACACTTGACCATCAGTCACCCTGCCACCATGCTCAGCCTGCACCTCCTTAGCATTCTGGTTGGACAACTCCCGGGATCTTCCAGCATGTGCTTCGTCAGCATACGCTAGACATTTGCTGCGTCTCCGCCAATCGAGGTTTTCTTGACATTGAGATATCTGTCGAAGCTGGCAACTTCAACAAATGGTGAAGGCACGGAGACAGTATGAAATCGCGTTGAATGACCGAGGCCGGTACGCGCCACCGCTTGGGTGAACGAGACGGACATACCACCGGCGAGACGTCTGGCCGAATGCTGACGTTACGTTCCCAAAGCAAATATGGAAGGACGCGATGAGCTAGGTAGGCTGCATCAGCGCGACAGATTCAGCCTCGCTTTTCTATGTGTCCGATCCAAATACTTTAGTGGTCGTCCTTCCGAGCAGGAATGCAAGAATAGAAAATGGGAATGAGCGCAGAGGGAACGACATCAAGCCTCGAAATAGCTGTTGCTTGCTTGCTCCCATAGGTACTTGGTTCCATGGTTATTTGCTTTGGCTTCCACTCTATGCTTGCCTCACTCGAACCTTTTTCCATATCAAGTCACGTGGTTTAGAGTCTTGCTTTCCTCGGTCGCTTTTTCTTTGTTCGTCTTCGCGCTGCCATCTGCTTCATCGCTTTCTCTTCTTTCTTACTTATCATTTCTTTCCCAAGTCTTTCCTTTTTCTCCCATCTTTCTTGCCTTTTTTTCTGTCTTTTTTTCCGTCCTTTTTTTTTTGGTGGTGGTGGTTTTCTCTACTCCTAAGTGGAAGAACGTCTCTTATTTCGTCAACAGGAAATGACCAGTAAGACTTGCGGAGCCTGATTCGACTTTCTTGGCAAACTAGAAGTGGTAAACCATGGACCCTGGACCCTGGACCCTGGACCCTGGAAATCGGATTTTCTGCTAGGAGATTTTGGTATATCCCCATGTACGATTCCTTGCATATTCTCGTTTAGCCTTTCGCCTTGATCAAGCTCTATCGCCTCAAGACGAAGTGTTCTTCGGGTAAGGTGCACAGGGAAAGAGAGGCCGTTGCTTCACTGGTAACGACGAAACCCCGAAATAATGCATCCGTAACAAGCCACTATTTCATATGACATCTTCGGGAAAGGATTATGGATGGAACTGTCCTTCATGGTTCGAAGCATAATTCGAACCCCGGTTTACAGTCGAAAGCAGTCCAATCACATGACCGTCAGAGAGCGGCTAACCCAGTCTGAGCCAGGGCGCACCGAATGCAGCAAGATGGAAGGCCTTCCTCGTTCTTTCTCATTCAACTGCCGTTGAGGGACGCCGCAGAAGACCTAGTTGGCGCAGCCTGAGCTCGATAGCCATGCAAAACCCGAAGAGAACTTTTACTCTTTGTCTCCTGCTCTCCAGCTGAACAGCCGGAACGGATCCTGCCAAGAAGCCCTGGCAGTCGTCTGGTAAGGGCTTCTAGTCCCGACGTATGTCTCGAATTGAGGATAAGGCTCACTTCTATCGTCCTCTTTTCTTTGTTATATTCCAGCCTGGAGGAAGTTACTTGAAGTTGATGCTGGAGAAGACTGCTACCGGAGGCGATCTATGATGTTATGCCCGTTGTCCGATCCTCTGGATCGAAGAAGTAGCAAACGATCCATCTTGTCTTCTTGCTCTGTAAGAATCGGAGAAGCAATTAAGCCTGCTGGAACGGGAGAAGTTTTCCTTGTTAGACTCGACGGGCCTTCTTCCCCTCATCAGCCTCGGATATCTTGGATACATTTATTAGACGGCACTGGTACGCGCCCTCTCTTTATCCGTTATCCCTTGGCTGTCTCATGCTGGTGTGGACTGCATACCACGAAAGAGGCCCGATGTTATCGCAAGCGCAAGTCCGTCCGAGGTGTCCACAACCGTTCTCGGTTACCTTCGGTAGGGCAAAGGTGCTCCCTTCCTTGGCACGGCCTTGTTCTTTGTCCAATCAAATACACCTGCCAATTTGATCGCATCGTCCACAGTTCTCAATTCGGAAGCAACATGCCGTCTATTGTGACAGTGTTGGATGCAGTTGTTTGTCATAAGAGATAGCCAAATAGTCGAGCCATTGGGTAATTGCAACTATGTCACCAGCATAACGGTGTCCCATTGACCGGGAAATTCTTTCGACTAGTCAACGAAGGCCTCGTGAACAGAATCTTTGCCTCTTTGTTCGGCCGCCGCCACGTTATCCTCGACATCCTAGAGCAGACAGTAACCTTCGCTAGCAGTATTCTAATCTTTCTTCCAAAGGGCTCGAGAGACTACCGGTGTTCTGTCGAAACTGTAGTGATGCTGGACGCGTATTTGAAATTGACGGATGATTGGACCGCTGTAGACCTTTATGGACCGTGTCTGGGTTGTGGCCTGCTGTTGACAACCATGCTACGAGTTGCAGGAAGTCGCGCTAGGTCGATATTCCTCGACCGGTCGCAGCAAGCCGCTGTTGTCTTTTCCCGTCATGATGGTCGTATCTTTGATCGAAACTTCAATGTCGGCGTCCTACCACATGATCGCGTACGTCTGTGTGTCAAATTCAGACGGCCGTTTGCAGCAACAGGGAAGGCTCTTGTCGATAGCATAAAGGGGATGCTATCCCTTGACGGTTGTAGTAGGCCAGACCCGGGTGCTATCGTGCGGTTGGAGTGCTTCCCACTGTCTCGAATCCAGATGCAATATGCCATGCAGATTTTTTCATGCATTCCTTTTGCAAGGATGTAAGTGCAATGGTGTTGTACATTAGGCTCCGTGGCCGTTCTTCAGTGGACGCTGCGGTCGAGCCTTATCTGTGTCGCGTTCCCTCTCCTGGAGACGTAAATGGGTCTAGGAGCGCATTGAAGGACTCTCCAGGCTGCTTGGCAATTTGGTGGTTTCCTCCGGAATCTATTTGGTTTCGGAAGAATATCTGCATACGAGATATCCAAGTTCCCTGACCACAATGGCCTGATCGTGACAATGTAGCCGAGAAACGGACCTGCCGTCGGAAATTTCGACTGTTGATGCTGGACTCCTCGCTCACTTTTAAGGAGTCTGCAGACTCTCAGCAGGCTGAACTTAGCACCGCAGTGATGGTGCTGGAGTTCAGAGGTCCCTCAAGCCGTGGTACAATTGTGGGACTTCCGCGAGGTATCGCTAGCACTGTCAACGGTGTTGGGTACTCGCTTGATTTCCAGATGAGGTATCCGGAGCTACAAAGAGCCAAGAGTGATGTCTGTACTGGGGGTCCTCTTGGTTTGTCTCGGTAGCTGTCTTTCTGCTGGTATTCTCGGGTGTCTGGAAAGCTTCTGGGCGACTGTCTTGTCCCACGGAACATCTCTTTGGAAGACCGATTCGCGTTGAGAAAATTCAACTTCTTACTTGCATTGACGCGATGATCCAAGGATGATGCAGGATGTGCAAGTTGAAAGCGCAGGCTGCAACAAAGGTATCAATAGCTTCTGTCGGCATCGCCCATTGGTTTTCCAGGAGAGTTCGGAGATTGAATGAGGTGATCATCGAAGCCGTAATTTCATCGTGACGATTTGCCAGCAGGCTGAGGTCGCTTGAGAGTATGCTCACAAGGATGCTGAGGAATCTGCCACAAATCTGCGCTCTGGGGATGTTGTCGCGAATCAATCATTTCGAGGAGGCGCGTTCTAGTAATTACGCCTTTGTGACCCAAGCAAGTCTCTTTCTCGTGGATGACGCGACTTTCCAGGCACTCTTTGAGATGGTTGGCTGAATTCACTTGCAGCTGCCAATAACAACGAGTTCTCTGGGCTCTGGGGCTTCAGGAGCGATTATTACTACCATCACGGCGATCCCTAGAGATGGATCTTGATCTTGATGGACAGTGCCAATATTAAGCTCCTTGAGATGGCCTTCGCAAATGGTATCGGCGTTGGTAGAGACAGTAAATATCGATGAAGTAGCTCTGCTACGTCGTAAGTGAGGAGGATTTGCAGACATGGTGTGCATTGCACTTAAGTATTTTGGGGAGGGGGTGTCCAGCGTGACAACGATCTGGCTGTATGAGCGGCTTCACGCCCCGGCGCAACACACCTGTCTCCGTCTCACTGGCTTCCCTTGCAAGCCTTGTTGACTTGGTCTTTGTCGTTCAGAGCAAGAGCTGTCTCCCTCCATCCTCCCACATCGTCTATTGGTGGGTACCCCTGAAGCTGCTTTTAAGTGGCTCAAGAAGCCCCTTTCCTCGAGCTTCTGCATTGAGTATCAATGAACACAGCCGAAGACGATCTAAATATGGCCGATCGAGACACTCCGCCGCTTCTAAGTTGTCCGATAGAGATCCTTCACCGGATCTTCTATTACCTCTTACCGTACACCATCACCTTCGATGAACATCTTCCAGAAGATCAAAAGATCCACGAATGGGAAGCACGATCCGGATTCATTGGCATATTCAGTGCGAATAGGATCATTTCCGATCGAGCCCTAGAATACCTCTATGGGGAGAATACATTCACGCTGGATACAACAACACTCTCACCACCAGTGTCGCTTGGACCAAACGGGTATTTCGAATATTTGGCTCTCCGTGACCCGGGAGTTGTACACCCGGTAGGCATTTACTCAAAAATCATGCAGGCCGACACAATGATGCCTCGTCATGCTAGTCGAATGCGCAAGATTCGGGTGAACCTCCGCTTCGAGTGGCATGAGTGTTTCAGCTCATGCGGTCTGGGTACCCATTGCGGACAGCACAGAAGAATTGCACTACTTCTAGAGCAAGTATTCAAGGTCAGAGAGGTTCTCGAACAGTGCGTGGAACTGGTGTATCTGGAGATAAGACTCAGCCTGAGCATGGGCTTTCATCAAGGCCTGTGTGGCTGCGATCCTGGGATGCAACGCAAGTGGATCCTTGGCCCTATCAAGCATGTGCTCAGTCTTCTGCGACTCTCTAGAATCGCCAGATTTCAAGTCAAGAGTCACGGTAGGATCCAATACCCAGAGCGATTTCTGGATGTTTTGCGCCTGATCACGCCCCAACTCGAGAACCAGCCGGCTCTAGGAACAGCAATGACGTTCAATCTGCCAAGAGCTGTCCAGAAACTTGTTTGGGAATTTATGCTTCCTCATTTCATAGGCCCCGGCGAGCTGTCAGAAATAGATCAAGGTCATTCTGGCATGGATACTATTCTGAGCCACGAAAGCCCGGCAAGTGTTCCACCTGTGCTTGGGAGGGAAGTAATCTTTGCGCGTACCATTGTCTCGAATCCCTTCATTGCTCACCTGTACATCAGGTCTATTGCAGGATTTAAATGGTGTCATCTCCGATACCAGGAGCACGGGCTGTATCCAGGCAATCACCCCCGCCGGGCTTGCCCATCAATCTTTGACTTCGGCTATTCGAAAGGGATGCTTAGCTTCAACAAGATTCGGATTGATATTGAAGTTCAAGACGTGGGAGGTGCTGTTCAGGCTAGCGCAAATGCGGCAGTGTTTTTGAACCTTGTGCTGCTCAAGGGGATCGTCACAATCAAGTACACGTTCAGCAACGGCGTAATACTAAACGGGCACCCTGGGTCAGTACATCAGATTTTGGAACCTTTGTGGCATTGGCAGACGGGAGTCAGGAGCTGCAAGAAAGTACGAATCCGCGGCTTGGCAAACAGGAATCCTGGGGCAGTCTGGGCTCTAAAGCAGTTCATGGAGACTTACCCATGAATTCCATCTACTTACGGATCTGTTGATGCATTCCACATGCTTGGAATGCACAAAAGGTTTCCTTGCTGGGATCTTGGTTTCTCGCCCTTCGCGGCACATTTGGCATCATAATTCACGAAGACAGTACATGGTAGAAACACAGACAGACTTAGAAAAATCCTTGCTCTTACCACTGACCCGATTACAACCTTTTCTGACCGTGGCAAGTCATGACGCTGACACACGACTAAGCCACATTCCAGTAGACCTGCCTTTCTCTTGAACGCCACAAACCCTCACGAGGTTCGTCCATACTGCTGTCCAAGAAGTTCTTGTCCCTGGCTGTTGGGTACACTGCACTTCCTTTGGATTTCTCTGTTCAAACATCGCTCCCCGGCCTGCTCCAAGTTACAGGTTGTGGCGGTGGCAATGAGCATTACAGCCAACGATAGGACATATTCCCATTATCATGAAACAAATGATCAGAGGCCGATACAATATTATCGCGGATCTAGTGATGCCCTCATCTTCCAGTCCCAAGCCAATCTCATGCTAGTCCCCCCCTTCGGAGCCCTAATTCCTACGATCAGGTATAAGCAACGTCCTTCCATGGAGAGTTCTCAGATATCAGAGACTTCGGGGTTCTCTCCCTTCGATGACTTCTGTGAACGGCCGCTTCAAATTCACTTCCCCTTTCCTAAAACAGCTTAATGACGGTAATGATTACAATCGTTCTCATCGAATTGAGCAGTACCAAATAGGTATTCCTTGCAACAGTTCGACATAATCCTTCTTCTTTTGGAAGCCGACTTATCCCCTCTTCAGCTGCTTGTGCTTGATCGAGCGAGTTATTCGGGTCTCCTGCGATAACAACTAGCAGTTAGCCATTGGACCTTACATCCTATTTGCTCAAACCCAACCTATCTTGGACAACCCTCAGCAGCTCGCGACTCATCTGGTGTACTGTATCCTTATCCAATGACTTGCACTTTAAGGAGGAACTCCGTGACGGTCTGAGACTGTGGTCAAGGTTCTCGACGTTCCGCTTGTGCCCTGGCGAGGCTCTGTATCAGTATCGGACAAAAGCTTCTGCAGCATTGGCACCGGCTGGGCAATCCTCCAAGTCTACTGAATCAGCTTCTCTTCAATTTTCAACAATCAGTCATGGCAACATATCGTGCAGATTGGCAACCGACGCGTCACAATCACAAAGCAGTTGGAAGACTCATTCTCAACATTTCAATATGTTGATTCATATTTATATGCTACTTGAGGTGGCAAGTGTGACCATGTGGTGCTGCTACTTGGGGAAGCAAGTATAAACAAGTAGTGCTGCTTGAGTAGGCAAGGCATACCATGTGGAACAAAGGAGACGGCTGTGACAGGACAGTGCTACCTGAGACAGCAGGGCTATCAAAAAGCCCGACATGATGATAATGATACAAAAAAAAATCAGTGCCGATAGCTGGAGCCGTGTATCTCTAGTAGCTGTGTCGAAAAGTACAAGATACCGCAGCGCCAGTTGAGAAGGAACCATTAAATGCATTGACCAGTGTGACCTTCAGTTGGGTATTCGATCCGAACGCCATGCAAGTGTGTCATTAGGTCATTCCGAGAAAAAGAACAT
Organism: Viridothelium virens; assembly: GCA_010094025.1. NCBI lineage: Eukaryota > Fungi > Ascomycota > Dothideomycetes > Trypetheliales > Trypetheliaceae > Viridothelium > Viridothelium virens. The sequence goes on from ML991775.1 coordinate 606,358, forward strand.
GTGGTGGTACAGTTGTTTATGAAAGTCATCCGAGGAAGAAAAGCTTCTGTCGTTAATCTTTGGAAGCTCTCCACGTAAAGGGTCGTATCAATTCTTTTTGCCGCGCTTTGGCTCAGTGTGCTTCTGCGCTTTGGGGGAGATACGCTCGTTGAAATAACCAGAGAGCAGGCCATTGGGGTCATCACCGGATTGAGGGTGCCAAGGGAAGCGCGATTGAAGAATGTCCATCGAGGTGTTTGGGGAAGGTGTCTGGGCATTTGAACCGTCCGTGGCAGTATTCTGAGGCAACGCTGGATTTGTGGTGTACATGAAGAATGATGATGCCGGCGGCAACTGGTTGGGCATCACTGGTACTGATACAGCGGGAAGACTTGGAGTCGATGGTGGCCCACTGGCATTTTCGATCAAGCGTGCTAATTGCACTGGGGTCTTTTCATTGACACGTCCGTATTGCTGCGAGGAGGTCAGAATGGATAAAGCAGAATAAAGCCGGGAGAGGTAGAGGTGCAGAGCGCTGGGTTTACTTACGTCCAGCTGACCCATCTCTTTCATCTGTTTCTTTGCCTGGGACATCTTTCCCATCCCCCACCTCTTGTGATACATCTCGCGGTCCATGATCACGCGCTTGAGGGTAGCCACCAGTCCATGGCCAGCGTTCAAAACATCACGCCCAGCAATTTTGGCATAAGCCAGGGCCACCGCTTCTCCCTTCACCGAAACCAGGACGATCTCTTCGTTGACTTGGATTGCAAGGTCTGTAGTGCCCTCAGTCAGTTCTGGATCTATCACGCAGTGCAAGAGGAGAAGAAAGCTTACCAAAGCGTACAATGCCGGTGGCAGAGAGTTTCGCACCATGGCAAATTGAACCAACGCAAGTGTCCTTGATCACGATCCTCTTCAGGTGAGTGAGAAGAATTTCCAAGGGCATGACAACTGTGCGGAGATGTCGTTCATCTTTGCGCCCCAATGCCACGAAAACAGCCTCCTTCAAGTCGTGAAGAGTAGACAGGTTTGTCTGCTCAGACATATTGCCGCTGCGGATGCGACGAAGTTCTTGCATGTGAGCTCCGGTTCCGAGCAAGTATCCAAGATGAAGACACAGGGTACGAATGTAGGTGCCAGCTTCACAGTCCACCGTAAAAATGACCATTTTACGCTCGGGTACGTACTCGATGAAGTTGATGCTGTAGATGGTACGCACTCGAAGCACACGTTTCACCGCTGAGATGATGGGAGGTCGCTGAAAGACGGCACCCGTGATCTGTTCAAGAGCGCGAAGAATCTGGTTCTTGCCATCGGCGAGCCTCTCATGGAGGCGCATCGCACAGATATAGTTTTTGCCAGCACGCTGTTGAGACTTGACAAGGCGGGTAGCTTTACCAATACAAACAGTCAGACAACCGGTCACTTTTGGATCAAGTGTGCCACTGTGGCCTGTCTTGAGGTTTTTCCTACAAGTCTTGTCAGCCAATACAAATTAAATTCTTCGGAGGTCAGAATGGCATACCCTGGAAGGATCTTCTTAACCCAAGAAACGACCTCATGACTTGAGGGATTTGCTGGCTTGTCGAGATTGATGCAGCCGTAGTCAAGATATTGGGCCAGCGGGCGAGCATCTGGAGTGAAACCGCAATGTTCAAGTGGATAGAAGCTGCCTTCCTTTACTACCACTGGGTTTCAAAATGTTAGTGGGTCATGAATAAGAGGCAAGCCATAGGTGACATACTCTTGTCCTGGTCGTGCAAGAGATCCGCGCTGCCGCCGTATTTGACGCTCTCTTCATTAGCTACTGCAGATGGGCCGCGATCCTCGTCGTCTTCCCCAGCCACGGATTCCGCCTTTTCAATGGGCGCCTGGTTCCGACTTCGCTTGTAGTTCATCTCAGGGCTTCGCCCACCACGATAGCCAAGACCACCGCGTGGTGGAGTGGACCTTGGAGGGGTGTACCTGGGTCCCGGATTACCACGTCCAGACTGACCATGCTTTGGCGGAGAGCGCCTCGGCGGAGTGTGTCTGGGACGCTTGCCCCTTGGACGCGAGCTGGGTGGCCCCATCGGCTTCTCGTACTGACCAGGCATGATGATCAGCGTGAATGTAAACAGTGAAATTGAAGATGAGGACTTGTTGGGCACGAGAGAAAAAAGAAGAGCCTCTGTGGGAGGTTCTTGATTGGTGGTGCGAAGGAAGAAAATTATTGGGCGGCCGAGGGAAGCTTAAAAACCTGGTCATCGGGGATCCACTCGGTACCACGCAGCTAGCCAGCTGCGGACTAGTCTGTCACGCCTCTCTCTCCTCGTGCCTAGTCCTATTAGTCCCCGCAGACGCACGGAGTCAGGGGTGTGAGGGGTGAGGGCATTGAGGCACCGAGGGCTGGAGGGGTAGCTTCTCCGGTCTGAGAGGAAAGTGAGGGAACAACAGAGCGTGCTGAGGATGTGCTATCCTCCTATGAAACAGCTCATCTCGAGCTCATTCTGCACTCAGACCTATCCCAGGATATATGAAGCTTCAGGGCTTACTTCTATCTGATTCTGAACTTCTGTACCTGGTATTACACCGGATTCGCCAATCGGCTCTCCAGCGAGGTCATAAAGGCAATCTCTAGCTGCTCATGGTGCCAGAAATGAGGAATCTACACCCTCGATTCCAAGCCTATGGTTTCGGGTTTGGAGAGCTACAAATTCAGGAGACTCGCATTTGAGCAGTGGAGAAGAGTCTTGTGCCTCTGGTACTTCATTGCTAAGCATTGATTAATTGCAGCACTGAGCCCGTTTGTGGTGTTTCTAGAGGGCTCAAGGCCTTTGAAAACGGTCTTGAATTACTTAGACTACGTAAAAACCTGTTTCCTACCAATTTTGGAGTAAATTGATGCTTGGTCACTCGAGCATAGATCGCTTGTATTTCAAAACTCTTTTGGACAAAGTTACCATCGATCGGTTAGGGGGCGCAATTCAGTCTCCCCCTAACCGCTGTCCCGGCCCTCTCCTAGCCCATGCTTGAGAAGCACCGCCAAAGCTGGTTCCTGACGACTGGCCACCTACAGATGTGGAGCCTGACTGTTGTGCCTGAGGACGACCAGGCATAGCTGTACCATATCCTCTTGACCGCGGAGCAGGCTGGTCTGCCCCAAACCACCGTTTTACAAAGCTGGGTGTTTGAATCAAGTTACGGCCGTGGCCGTGCTCGGGCCAAATTCGTGTGAGGAAATCGTAGAGGTGTGCAGCTAAGAGACCAGTCGCTTGGTGCAGAGCAGCGGTCGGATTCGCCATCACGAATGTCATAGCCAACATGGCGTAGGGCAGCCATTTGACTTGAAAGGTGATGATGAAAAAGGTCACTTGCCGATTTGGATTATCCTGAGAATATGTATAGGCGAATCCAAGAAGAAGGGCTAAATCAGGTCAGATATGGACTAAAGTTGAGAGTGAAAAACTCACACTGTAGAAAAGTAACTCCTGGCAGTAGGAGACCATTGGTGAGCTGTGTCCAGCATTAGCGATCGAAACCTCAACAGATCAAGGTGGGACTAGAAGAGTGAGGATAGGCAAGGGTATGGCAAGAAAAAAGGCCTTGCACGAGTAATGTAGGGAATCTAAACCAGCCAATACATCAGGGGGGATCAGTATAGACTTTCTCAACGCTCCCATCATGGTCGAGCTGCATATTGTCCGGGGGGACTGCAGACTGCGACGTTAATCTTCCTCGATACCAGGAACCGCTTCAGCTAGTGATTGTATCTGGGCGGGCAGAAATTTCGAGGTTGAAGAATGCTCAGAATAAGAGGTTCTCGGGAAGAGATGAGATCGCATAGCGTACCAGGATTACAGCCCAGAGAAAGGCGACATATGTGAAAAAGTCGCCAGGTTGATTAAACCTGGGGGATTCGGTCTCGAGAGAACCTCCATATGTGTATACTGTTCTCTTGCGTTAGCTGGTGCCTTTCAAATTTGAAGGACGAAGAGATTGAGGAACGTACAAAAGTAAGGGTCCATGATCATTCCAAGCTTGGGTCCTGTAAGGAGGAACGAAGAGAACAGTCGCCACAGCTGAGGCATGATCTGGAACACCCATGGCCACCAAAATATGATCCGTCTGTAGTCAAGCAGACCCATGTACACGGACAGCGAGAGGGCGACGGTTGCTGCTGTGATAGTTCTGTCATCAGCATCAGAAGACCGCCAACGAACTGAGTGGATTCTGGGGCGTTGCATACCTCGTCACCGGCGGCGCAGCCCAGAAAAGCTCCATAGCTGACATCTTCGTATCTTGGAGCGAGATGATATGCTATGACTGAGTTGGAGGTCGTTCTGTCGAGAAACCCAAGGATAGGGGACAAGAAAGGAGAGGAGAGGCACTATGCGTGTCTCTCATTTGATTGCTGATGTGGATGAGGCTGTGGCAGTGGAGGTGGAAGTGGATTCTGGCCTTTTCGGACGTGGATGTGGAGGCAGGGGCAGGCGCATGCTTGGCTTGGCTCAGGTAGGCTAGCGAGCCGGACCGTGAAACAATTACCTTAGCAGCTTAGGTACGCACGGTACGGCGCTCAACATCGTCAAGCTTTGCCCGGTCGGGCCTTTTTCTGTGTGCGCCTTGCATAGTTTTCAAATCCCCGTCATTGTCGAGCACTGCAAGTCGTCACCGTCGTGTTGGCAGCTCTTCAATTCACTGCAAGAAGGAAATACCATCCTCTAATAAGCACTTGATAACTCAGAAAAACCAAAAATATTGAATGCCATGGATTCCATGCTACCAATCCCTACGACCTCTAAGTATGTTTTTCAGTATTTCTTTTGAGTCCTCGCTTGAGTCAGAGAGTAATGAGAGTCCTTGTTTGCGCGAACGACATTGAAAAATCAAAAATACTTTCAAAGATTCCGCTTCGACTGACTCCGCCCTCAGAAAGGTCCTCCTCCTCGGCGCTGGCTTTGTCACCCGACCAACGGTTCAAATTCTCTCAGATAAAGGCATTTCAGTCACAGTTGGTAAAGTAAGACGACCGAAGCTACATGGTAATGCTCTAATAGAGTTCAGCTTGTCGTACTCTCGATAGTGCAAAGAAACTTGCGCACGGACTTAAGAATGCTCTTCCCATCTCGTTGGACGTAAATGATGACAAGGCCCTCGACGAAGCAGTCGGAAAAGTCGATCTTGTCATTTCCCTGATTCCCTATACCTATCATGTCACTGTTGTCAAATCTGCCATTCGCAACAAAAAGGATGTCGTAACTACAAGCTACGTTTCTCCCGCTATGGCAGAGCTCGACAAAGAAGCCAAGGAGGCTGGCATTACAGTTATGAACGAAATAGGCCTTGATCCCGGCATCGATCACCTGTGGGCGATCAAGACAATTCATGAAACCCACCAAGCCGGTGGTAAAATCAAATCCTTTCTATCCTACTGCGGCGGCTTGCGTAAGTTCCGACCGCTGAAGTCTCTCAACTTAGATGCTCATATCAGATGCAGCTGCCCCGGAAGCCTCTGGCAATCCTTTGGGATACAAGTTCTCCTGGAGCGCCCGCGGTGCCCTTCTCGCATCGACCAATACCGCTCGCTTCTACGACGCCAACAAAGTCCAAGAGGTGCCCGGATCCGAGATCATGCACGCGCTGCGACCCTACTTCGTCTACCCAGGATTCGCCTTCTGGGCGTATCCAAATCGCGACAGCACGCCCTACCGCGAGCGCTACAGCATCCCTGAGGCGCAGAAGATCATCCGCGGCACGCTGCGGTATCAGGGGTTTGCCGAGTTCTTCCGTACCCTCGTCGCCATGGACCTGCTCTCGCAGGAGGAGCGCGACTTCCTGAAGCCGAATCCAGAGGGGCACCCGATGAGCTGGGCGGAGGCGACGTCGAAGATCCTGGGCGCGACGTCGCGTGCCGAGGACGACCTCGTCTGGGCCGTCTCGAGTAAGACGCAGTTCAAAGATAATGAGGAGAAGAGTCGTGTCATTGCGGGACTGCGCTGGCTGGGCTTGTTCTCGAACGCTGATATCATCCCGAGAAGAACGCCGTTGGACACGCTGTGTGCAACGTTGGAGACGAAATGTGCGTATGAGCCGGGAGAGAGGGATATGGTGATGCTACAGCACAAATTTGAGATTGAGAAGGCGGATGGGACGAGTGAGACGAGGACGAGCACGCTGTGTGATTATGGAGATCCCAAGGGCTATTCGAGCATGGCGAAATTGGTAGGGACGCCGTGTGCGGTGGCGGTTCTGCAGATTTTTGATGGGACGATAAAGGAGAAAGGGGTACTGGCGCCAATGAGCTGGGATTTATGTGAGCCATTGTTGCGGACGTTGAAGGAGGAGTATGGGATCGAGTTGAAGGAAGAGGTTGTTGGGGTGTGAAGATGGCAGCGGACGAGAGGGTCAAAGGAACAAAGTCGGATGGAAATGATTTACACAATGATGCCCAGAATACATGAGGCCTCTTCATGGTGATGACACAATCGTATACGAGATATGCACGACGAGTAATTACAGCTTGACAAGAAATGCAAGATAGATCTCATATAGAGTGCTATCTTTTTGTCTGCGCAGATGCCGATCCTGCACTTTCCGTCGACCCTACTCCCTCCTCATAGTCCTGCTCATATCGTCTCCACATTTGCGCGTCCCTGGCTAGCTTTTTCTGTCTCCTGACCTCGACTTCATATGCGCGAAGGCGTTTGTCTGCTTCGATCATGCTGCCGACTGTCATCCCCGACATCTGGAGGAAGCTAAAGGGAGATCGATTAGCTTCTAGGTTCTTTTTTTTTTTGTTTTCCTTTTTCCCCAAAGGTCCATAATGTGAGATTTCAACGGTGGAATCTTGAGGTTGGTGGTTGCATTCAGAGCAAGGAGCAAGGAAAAAGACGTACACTTTAAATTGAATGGTTAATCCACGGTATAGAGGGCTGAAAGTATAGCCCAATATTCCTGCTAAACCACAGAACAGACCCCACTACGATGGGAAAGAGGTTAGCAATGTCGTAGTAGTTTTGCGATAGTAGTATTGTCACGCAAAGTCCATTTACGAATTTTCACTTGTTATTCTCTATTGTAGAGGAACAAGTTCTTTTGTTTTGACACTGTTGCCTTTACATGGACAGTGCGAAAAGGGATTTGACACCGACTGAGGAAGAGAATGCAGTGTACAATGACTGGACATCTTCCTGATCTGGACTTGATCATAGGCAAGGAAAGGTCAACTTACTCTTGCGGCTCCAGTCACCGCCCCTCGAGCTGCTTGCCATGCCGCAGCATTGGCCTCTGTTGTATCAAGGTTGCCATGCTCTCTCATAGCCGTTGAGAGGACAAGGTTCGGTACATCTAGCGTGTTGGTCTTTTGGTCACTATGCGTTCCTACGCGTCCAAACTTTTAAATTCCAAGGGCCGGGCTAACTTACGTCATGAACCGCGAATGGCGAGCGCAAGGGGCTCCATAAGGATATATGCTCAGTATATCCCCTTCACCAGCAAGCACCGAAATCAAATAAAAGTTTCTAGCCTTTTGACGACTCAATCAACGTGTGTGATTAGGTTATCTGGTCATATATACAAGCTTATCGTTTATCTATACATACACAAACATCGTATTGCTCCAATAATGATTCTGTCTATGCCACGCTAATGAATCTCATTCCACACATTCCGCTACTGTACTCACAGCCATGCTTGTTCCTCCTAGTCCAAATCCGTGTTTCGATTTGAGGATTATGCAACCGAAGACTCTGTATACACAAAAGCCGAAACCCGCCGCACCACACTAGTGGTTATGCCTATGTCCGTTGGAGATAGCAAGATAAAAGTACAGCTAAAAGGAAAAGTTGACAAATGTAGCGGAAACAATGGCGATAGATAAAGGTGGACCCCAGAAGGCTAACATGCTGCCGATGCAGCAAGCTGGTTCCACCCAATCGATGATATGCACTGCAGGTTCGTAGCGAATAAAGTAATAGGTGTGATCCGAAAGTCCAGACATTATCACGTTTCAGTAAGGCGTGAATTCCTTCTGCGTTGGAGTGCGAGGCTCGTCATCCATGAAAGAGCCCGTGCTATCATTAAATCCGAGGTTAATATTCAACAATCTTGTCCCATGGAATCTACTGTCCTGGCGGGGATGCGCATTCGTTTCAGTCGATATTCCAGTCTCCTTCTCCAGCTCCTCAATTATCCCTTTCCGCCTCGACTGTTCTTCTTCCTGGGCTAGGTGCGACGCTTCGGTGCCAAGATCAAGGTCTTTTTCAAGTGTGGGCGTTGTGTCTGTCTTGACCTCCTCAAGCAATTTGCCCAAGCTGGCTACGCTACTCGGTCGCTCAAAATCCTCCTCTGGTATGTCAAGGTCAACATCTTTTCCCGAGAATATGTCAAAGTTACGTGAGAGATACTGATTTAGACGCCACTGTTGTCGCTCCCAGCTCTCGTCCACCAGCCGTAGGGCCGCTTTGATATCCTGGTCACTCAATTGTTGAGGTTGAGGTACCCCGTGTGCCCCGCCAGAGCTTGGGCCAGAGTTGGTGCGACTGAATCGCAACCCCCCCTTTGGAGACGACGGAGATAGTTTTGGAGAAGATGGAAATGACGCTTTGTTCCCAATAGTGGAGGCGATGCGTCCCCGAAAGTCAAAAGATCCACTAGATGGGAGGATCAGTCTGCTGCTAGCGCTTGATCGAGGCTTTGATTGTGATGCAACCGATGGTGCGTCCCGGACCGCTTTTACTTCACGCTCGGTCTGTCTTAGATGTCCACTCTTAGAAGAATCCATTGATGGAAGATAGATCAACGTCGTGTTACGGTGTAAAGAGTTCACAAGATCGGTAAGCCCAGTCAGAGGGATCTCATTGTAGTCGCAGTGAAGTTCGCGAAGAGTTGTGTTCTCTCTGAGAACGTCAGACAACGTTTGTGCCCCTTGCAGTCCCAACTTCTGATGCTGAACACGCAGTACACGAATAGATTTGTTCTGCGCGAGGCCACGAAGGGCAGCATTAAGACCAACGCCCAGATTGGCAACTTCAAGTTTGGAATCTTCTCCAGAAAGGTCAAGCTCTTCTAGAGTATCGTTTTCGGCCAACATACGTCGTAGGCATTCGCACGTTTCCTCGGTGGCATCATCCGGTAATGAAGGCCGAGAAATATCGAGGTACCTGATAGATTTATTCACTCGGAAGGCATGAATAAGTTTTCGAAAGAGTCCTTCATTTTCATACTCCAGCAGAGGAAGTGACACATACTGCGGCGCTAGACCACCAGCGATTGCTTTTGCAAATTGGGCGTGGTCTTTTTCAAAGTTGTTTTGGCTAATGTCAATGTGCATATTCCGAGGTTTTCCAGGCTCCCGTGTCAATGAATGCATCAAGACAGCGAGATCAGCGCCAGTGAGGGACGTACGATCTAGCCGAAGCTCCCGCAAAGTCTCTGAGTTGGTGCTCCGAAGATAGCAACACAAGGATTCGATGCTACTCTGATTCAGAGGTGTTCTACTTAGGCGAAGTTCATCAAGCTTCCAAGACATCAATACCTTGTCTGGTATGATGGGTTCATCGATGAGGATACGAGGGGTGCTTGTGAGGTGAACTTTTCGCATGGTCGTGAAGACGCTGATCTGTGATTCGAACTTTTGGTGGGTGAGCTCCACCTTGTTTCCTGAGAACTCCAAGGATTCCAGAGTCGCCCACTGGCCACGCATTCCATCAAGAATAAGCTCAAAGCGCCGATCGTTGAGACCGCACCGAGCCAACTCTATAGCACGGAGATGACAGATTCTATCTGCAGCGGCGTGAATGAGATAGTCGAGGTCGGTTTCCCCTAGTTGAATGCCGTTCAGACAGATCCAGTCCACATTCGTGCTCTGCAGACGACACAGTGGAAAGATGGCTTCCGCAACCCCACTACCCGGATCCTTGACCCTCTCATTGACATCGTAGTTTTCTTCGGGAGGCGTCCCAGTGATGCAATTTGAGAAGTCCATCCGACGAGTTTTCTTACTTGTTACAGCCAATGCCCGAATTTCTTGTACGAGTAAGGATGCGCTTTGAAGTTGCGAAGGTTCCATGGGAATCTCAGTACCACGCTTAGTAAAGTAGCACACATGCTCAGTGCCGTAAGGATCATAGCGATGATTGAGCGCGTCGAGTTTGATGCCTGAAAACGACACCGTTCCGAACGTCTCGTTGTAGCGGAGTGCTCGCATGACAGCCAAAAGCTCATAAATGGAGTATTGGTCTGCACGATAATCCGAAGATGGGCATAGCTCGAAACGTGGAGCATCTTCGCAAGTATAATTGATGGTATACCGAATTTTGGAGGGATTTACGTCGTAGGCGACGCAGTAAGCAATCAAAGTCTTGTCAAGACTGCTGTGATCATCGTTATGGATTGCTTCTGTTCGTTGGAGATCCCGTTCAACAGTTTGTGGTACGGAGAACGTATAGGGTCGTGCGGTCCACTCCGGGCGCAGTGCCAACTCGACATGTCTAAGTCGAATTGCAATATTCACGCACTCGACAGAAGCTAGACAGAGTACGGTCGGCGGACAAAGGGGACGTCTGCCGAAACGTTAGTCCGTCAGATATATAGCATGACAAGCGCACGTGCACAAACCTGAACGATAATTCGAATGTGTCATCATGTTCGCTTATTCGTACAGATGTTAAATTCATAATGCCGTATGATATCGTCTGGGCTGGACCATCTAAAGGACTAGAAACTCGTTTGTGCAGGGGTATAATGTGAACCTTGTGTAAACCAATTGCGAGGAATGATATGGTAGATGAAAGCTTGGCGAGATCCTCAGGGGACCGGCCGCCTGATTTTGAAACAGGGCGTTGGGCGATTCTATATAGGTCGAAACTATTAGGGTCGTAATCATTGTTGCGTTCGACGACAGAGGCGTTTCGGTTCAACACATGTCGAGGACTTGGGCGAGAATCCGTGAGTCGCGCGTTGGAAGCGGCGTTACGAATGACGTTCAGCCATAGATCTCGTTCCTCAGGTTCAGAAAGCTGAAGAGACATGCAGGAAGCGTTGGTGCAATCATCGTCTAGATGATCAATCTCAATGGTGAAAAACGGGCGACCGTCGTCAACGTGATGGACAGCAATGACCTGGCGCAAAGGTATACCAATATCCCTCTCGCCAGAGTCGCTTGAGTTTAAAGATTGTAAGTCTTGCGCAGAACCTGCAGAAGGGACTGAGCTGTGTCGCTTGGTCTGTGACCGGCCGAGCATGGATGGTATGACACTGAATGATTCAGCAGCTTTGGCTTGGCTCTTGAAGCGCATTATATGGGTATCTGTGATTACTAGGTACTCTTTTTTCTTCCTGAACATGCCACTGCTGGTTTGCACCTCTCCGTGGTGGAGCACGTTTTTTTCTTGCTCATCCTGACCGTCCCAAATGCTCGATGGGCTGTGACTCGAGTTCGACGTTGTAGTTTGGATGTCATCTTCTCCCAACGATTTCAAAGATCTGAGAGAGCCAAATATGGAAGACGGTCGCCCAGTCTTGCCGAGCATCGATGGCCTTGATTTGGGAGAGGCATTCTCATCAGTCTGCAGCGATGTTGAAGATTCGTCCTCGTAATGGGATGTGGAGATCGAGGGCAGGGTCGAGCGTTTTTTTAGAACGTTACCCGAAGCTTTTGGATCTGAGGGAGATGTAGCTTCGCTGCTGCTACTACTTGTTAGAGGGGTTAAACCAAGGGCGGCGTTGAAGAAGCTTCTCCTTCGGCCAGAGGAGGCGCTGGGCTTCGACATGATAGTCAATGGAGGCAAATGACCTCCTGTTAGTTCAACATGCGCATGGAACGTTGAAGACAGGCATTCGTCCGAGGGAGGGTCCAGCAAAGACGCCGTTATCGAGGGGACGTCAATGATCTGTCAAGCATAGGAAGAGCGACCCAGAATGACCGAGGAAAGTGCAGTAGGCCAGTCTTCTACAATGGATGAGAAAGGTAGGTGCATATTGGACCAGATGTTGTGCCCCAAATGGGCGCAATTCCGGGGAGCACTCTGTTGACAAGCAGACAGAGCGGATGATGGTACGGAGTATCGGACAGGGCACCAACGATACCTACTCTAGAGGCGGAGCGGAGCGGACTTGTCATTACATTCGACTCTCTCTGAATCTTGTTATTTCTCTCTACACGCCTCTTTGTCACGTCAAACTCATGCTCATACAGAGTGCCTTCAACTCTCTAAAGCCGCAATTGAGATTGGTCCAGCGTCATTTCTCAAGAGTCAATGGATATTACTACGCGAATCGCATCTTCGCCCTCGAAGCATCCAGGGCGACGACCAAAGCCTTCTTCGCTACCGCAACCGCCGAATCCAGCCCATCCACAGACACGTCTCCGACTGTCGTAGTTGACAAAGGCACTCAGTTGCCAGATGCTCATATTCCACATGATCTCGTAAAATCGGTACCGAAGAAAAAGAAAAAGAAAACGAAAAAGTCCAAATCATCGAAAAACTTGTCGAAGGATGAGCAGTCAGTGAAGAGCCACGACAGCGTCCAATCGTCGGATCTACAGGAACAATGTGCGGACGACAAAAGCTCGGCGGTCGGGCCCAACGAGGTATCGAAGAAAAAAAAGGCGAAAAAGTCCAAATCATCGAAAAACCTGTCAGAGGATGAGCAGTCGGTGAAGAGACACGACAACGTTCAATCGCCGGGTCAACAGGAACAACATGCGGACGATAAAAGCTCGGCGGTGGGACCTAACGAGGTAGCAGACCAAAAGCCCGCGACTGAGCCGCTCTCCAAGAAGCCAGGAGAAAAAGTTGCTCGTGCAAAGAGACAAGCAGGAAGGAGGAGGCTCCGCATTCGTCATGTATCTACTACTGTATCTGACACGACCGACACGAAGGACCAGCCCTCTCTTGTGAAGCAAGCGAAGAAGCTCCGAATTCGTCGTTATCCTACCATTGGACCTGACACAACCGAGACGAAGGAACCGTTCTCTCGCGTAGAGAAAGCGAAAACGCTTAAAGAGGCACTCCTAGGTAAACGGCAGGCTGCGCTCATCCTCCAGGCCAATGAAAAGGGCTCAACGCCCGCTGAGATTCAGACCATCACAGCTTCTGAATTGAATATAAACAGTAGGTCTCATACATCGGCCGATAAAAGCCAAGTACTAACAGTGGCAGCGATTGAGTCTGAGATGGCGCCAGTGCCTGGGCTTGCTCACGGACTTGATAGAGTGCTCTTCAAGTAAGTCCAGTTCGTCACGTCCTGATACTTTGCCTAACGCCAAGGTGAAGTCCAGGTATCTACCATCTTCAGGATCCGCGATCTAGAGTTTTCAATTTTGATCCATATTTGCAAATGATCATGCCGGTGGCAGAATTTGATTTTAACGCCTTAACACGCTTCGTCGCCTCATCGCAGGACGAAAGGCTTGCAAGTATTGCTAAACAGCATCACAGCAAATATGTCGGGTCTACATCCAGTATGACTGGTATTCTCAGTCACTTCCATTTTTTGCTGTCTCAGTGGCGAGAACTCAATCTCAGTATGCTATCAAAGGGATTTTCAGAGAGATCGACATCTTTTACAAAGTTGACACGAGGTCCTTGTGCAATTATGCTCCGTTGGAAGAATGGTACGTACGCCATCGATGCTGATAAAGAGTTCGATAGTCCTACGATTCTGGCTATGCTTGGGAAATCGATGGAAAAATTGATGGTACTCCCGACGGAAGCTTACGAGCGGTACCGAAAGTCGGATCCTCAAGGTGTCTCTGAAGAAGAACGAGAAGCTACCGAATCATACCATTATTCAACCATGGGAGACTTTCTGATGAGATCTCAGCTTGACGCTCACGACTCGCGCCTACCAGGGACTGGCATGTTTGATATCAAGACAAGGGCTGTCGTATCCATACGCATGTCTGCGTCAGACCATGAGAAGGGTATGGGGTATGAGATCCGACATGGGCAAGGTCGCTGGGAGTCTTTTGAACGCGAATACTACGACATGATGCGCGCAACTTTGCTGAAATATTCTCTTCAGGCCCGCATTGGAAGGATGGATGGAATATTTGCCGCCTTCCATAATGTTGAGCGTATTTTCGGCTTCCAGTACATCAGTCTGCCTGAAATAGATCGGGCGCTCCACGGACAGGATGACACCATACTCGGGGATCAGGAATTTAAGATCAGCCTCGCGTTATTGAATAAGATATTGAATCGGGCAACTGAGAAGTTCCCCAATACAGTACGTTTTAATGCTTTCGGTCGAATCGAAGTATCTCACACTAATAAACTGTAGTCTCTCCGATTTCATTTTGAGACTCGGGATGCATCAGTCAACTTTATGTACATCTTTGTCGAGCCCGTTACTGAAGACGAGGTAGAAAGTATTCAACAAGCAACCAAAGAGAGGATTGAGCAATACGAGCGTTCTGTTCTTGGATTGAAGCCCGAAAGTGAGAGTGATGAAAAAGAAAATTCAAAAGATTGGGAGAGCATTATGGAGCAAGTCAAAGACGAAATGAGCAACGATGCTATCGATTCAGGGGAGCAATCCACGAGCACGATTGGTGCCGACAATACTTGCTCTTCTTCAGAAGACAGCCAGGGTCACCAGAAACAGAATGAAACCGGCCAAGAACAGGAAGAAGACCAGGCAAGTGATGAGACGACACCCACTTTTGACGTTGCACAGACGGAAGCTGCAGCAGACACAACTGGAGGAGAAGCTAGCTCCGAAAACCCTCAGAGTACAGCCGACACCTCTCATTCAACTGAAAAGAAGTCCATCCTTGCCATGACGCTGATGACCCGTTCGAGAGTCAATGGAAAATACCACCTGCGTCCGGAAGGTTTAAAGCCTGATGATAAATGGAAAGTCGAGTACACCATCACAGAGATTAGCTCACAGTCACGTGCACGGCATTTATACGACGCGTGCAAGCGAAGGCGCAAGAGTCTCTTACCGCAGGATAACCCTGAAGATGAAGTCGAGGACTACTACAGGTACATGATTCGACAAATCTCTGATAAAGGCAGGGAATGGAGGAATAAGATGGACGAGTGGGAGAGCCAACGCCAGAGAGTTGTATTTCAAGCAGGCGACACTAACACAGTCAACCCTATTCGTCCCACAGAAGTAGCATCATAGCATGTGATAGATAGGTCACGCTCCCGAGTTAGAGGACGTGGAAAGAGCAGAGGAATATGTACGATGAATGTATGGGGCTATTCGGGACCGGATCACACAGCAGCGGGAAAGCTCCGATGTATTTTAGTAGAGCAGTAGAGCATGTTTGGTTTTGATGCTGAATGGAATGATATCATGTACTGTATGGTCTATGCTCCGTATCCCATAAGATACACTAGCTTCCGAAAAAAAGCCTTGCAACCTCTCTGCGTTTATTGTCTCTAGGATGAATATGGAGGACAAGGATCATTGGTGGATGCTTCTCGAAGCTTCCTTGGTCGGTGTCTTGCAAACACCGACTTGCATGAGCATTGAAAGCTAGGTAGCCTGAACATACCTTATCAACCTTCTCTCAGTTGACCTCCATACGCTTGCTCTTGGCTGCGTCAGAATTTCCACACTTCATTTCTCCAATAATAATTCGAGTCCCATTTGAACACACAGTCCTACCAAACTCCTTCAAATCATTGCAACATGGTGGCAGAGACGAAGCTCTACGACCAACTAGGCACGTTCTACTGCACTCTTATACTCTTTAAGTAAACTAACAATTCCTACAGGCATTAAATCCGATGCCTCGCAAGAGGACATCAAAAAAGCCTACCGAAAAGCAGCTCTCAAATACCATCCTGACAAGAATAAAGACAACCCGAATGCTGGCGAGAAATTCAAAGGTGCGTCAATTCGTCCCGGCCTCCACGTTCAATTCTCCCTTTTGCCATTGTGTCTTTTTCTATCAATCTACTAATACTCATTTCGGTTATGTCTAGAGGTCTCCCAAGCCTATGAAATCCTCTCTGACCCGGAGAAACGCCAAACCTATGACCAATACGGTCTCGATTTCATCCTCCGAGGCGGCGCCCCAGCTCCAGATAGCGCAGACCCGAGCGGTGCAGGTGGAAATCCTTTCGCCAGCGGCTTCGGTGGCTTCGGTGGCATGCCCGGCGGGGGCGGCGGGGCCCGCACATTTCATTTCTCGACCGGTGGTGGAGGTATGCCGGGTGGATTTAGCTTCAATTCACCTCAGGATACGTTTGCGAATTTCTTTCGGGACGATCCAAGCATGGGTGGAGAGGATGATGATCTTCTACGAAATCTCTTTGGAAGCAGGCCGAGTGGAGGGAGGAGGAGCTCGCATATGCACGGTGGGATGGGAGGGAGGCGAGCAGCGACGCCAGAGGTGACGATTGTGGAGAAACAGCTACCGGTGACGTTGGAGGAGATGTTTAATGGGACGACGAAGAAGATGAAGATCAAGCGCAAGACCTACGATCCGGTGACGGGGAAGCAGAGCACACAGGATAAGGTCCTAGAGGTGCCGATTAAGAAAGGATTGAAGGCGGGAAGCAAGATCAAGTTTTCGGATATGGGGGATCAGGCGGAAGGGGGAACGCAGGACTTGCACTTCGTGGTGCAAGAGGTATGTCAACCCCTGTTTCATGGACTCTGTAATGTGTCTTACTAACTTTCCTTTATAGAAAGATCATACTCTCTTCACACGCGACGGCGACGATATCAGATACAAAGTCGAGATCAGTCTCAAAGAAGCCCTAACAGGCTGGCAACGGACCGTGAGTACTATCGACAACAAACAAATCGGCGTTCGACATGGCGGCCCTACACCACCAACTTTTGAAGAGCGCTACCCGCATTTGGGCATGCCAAAGCCCAAGAAGCCTACCGAACGCGGAGATTTTATAGTAGGCGTGAACATCAAATTTCCTACCAGCTTGACGCCACAGCAGAAGACCCAGCTCAAGGAGATATTATAGACTGATGGCATGCCAAGAATGGCGAGCTGATGAACGGGTCTTATGGCGTTTTGGGAGTGATGTCACACATATCAGTCATAGGCATTTGGGCGGAGCGTTTGGAGCGAAGTACCTTTTCTCTTTTTTAGGTATCGGATTTTTTAAACTGCAGTATCCGTCGAGCAAACCCAAGAGCACTGCATCTTCGAATTGATCTAACGGGAGACGAGGATATGAGAAATGCATAGGCAAATTAGCCCTTCCATGCACGACGAGAGGTACATGGATATTATTACATGGAATAAAGTAATTTTGATAGTTATTGTTCGTGCCGATATAAGTGATTGGCTTGGTGGCCTGTCAAATCTAGCCCAGTGAGCACATGTTGATCCCATCACCCGCCACGTCTCGACGTAATTGCAATGTTTGAAGACCATCAGAGCTATGGTAGCTATGTTAGCTATCTAGGTTATCTCCGAAGGTGCACTTAGGATACACACCTAGACAAGGTACTCCATCAACAATTCCCAGCTTAGACTTAAGCTAAACTAGGAAGCTGTGGACCGTCACAACTAAAATTATTGCCAAGTCGATGCTCACGGTATCAACATCAAATACCAATTCTATCAAATCTCCTTTCAAGAGATTTCTTCTGAACATGCAAAAAATATGGAATACTCAGAGAGTGAAAAGATGTCTCTCAAACAGGAGGTCTTGGAACTGGAAGAGCGATTAATGCAGGTTCGGGCCAAGTTGAACCATGCACAAATCCTTTCCACTCTATCTTCAAATGATAATTCCAAGGACCAAGGCGGTGGACTTACAAATGCAACGATATCGAATCACAGTCAGAGTCCACAGGTTGATACAGGTATCCCTCAACCCGCAACTCATCCCTCCCTTCATGCCCTCCTTCTCCTCTCGGACTCCGCTCTCCCACTTGGTTCCTTCGCCTTCAGCAATGGCTTAGAATCCTATCTGGCACACCATCGCAGTCGCTCTGTACACTCCAGCTCAATCAATCCCTCCTCAAATCTCTCTACAACGTCTCTCTTTTATTCCTTCCTTCATCTCTCCATCCTCAACACTGCCTCCACCACCCTTCCCTTCCTCTTCGCTACCTTCCGTGACCCTGCCCGTCTCGAAGAATGCGATGACGTCTTCGACGCGACTCTGAGCTGCACTGTCGCGCGACGCGCCAGCACTGCTCAAGGTCGGGCGTTAGTTGGTGTGTGGGAGAAGTCCTTTGCAGCTGCTTTACCAGGTTTTCATCCATCGACTCCAGCTATCGCTACGCTTAAGGCTCTCGCTCAACGCCTGCGCGCTCATCCTACTGTGGCGGCTCCGAGCAAAGCGCCCAGCAACGCCTTAGAGACTCCTAAGACACACGCACACTTTGCCCCTGCGTTTGGGGCCGCGGCGGCAAGTATGGAGCTTGGAGAGCACGAAACGGCCTACGTATTCTTGCTGTCTCATGCAAAAGCTGTGGTCTCGGCAGGGGTACGGGCGGGTGTGTTAGGTCCTTTTGCGGGACAAGGTGTACTTGCTGGAACCGGGATTTTTGGTATGAAGGGAGAGAGGAAAGGAGAAGAGGGGGTTGAGGAAGGAGGAGCAGTGTCGTTTGGGCTGCGCAAGCTCATTGAGGAGTGTATTCTGAGGGAGCGGGAGACGTCGGTGGAGGAAGCGGGCATCACGGTGCCGGCCATGGACTTATGGCAGGGAAGGCATGAGTTGCTCTATTCAAGAATTTTCAATTCGTAGGGGAGGCGTTCACAAGAGAAGTCTTTCAAGAACCACATATTCGGCCGAGAACAACATGGAGAGGAGAATGGCGATATTGCCTATCCGTGATCGAAGGAGCCTCGTTGCGTTTCAACGAATGTCCGAGGGGACTCATGCTCAGTGAAAAACGACAATCGAGCCGCAAAGTGAGACATCAGATACTGGCGTCGGAAGACCTAAAGCATGGGAACATACTCCGAAATTCATCAACCAGCACCATGGGACGATGCTGGCACTTGAAGCTAAAGCAGGTCATCGGGGTAGCCTGGTCGGTCCTCGCCGACATGACAGAAGTTTATCACGGTCGTAGAACTTGAGCAGACTTGGCATGACCTCAAATGCTCGCGATTCGTTCCTTTGCGTCAATCTGAAGGTTTGGCATGTGGTTGTCTTGGGGTATGTACGGAGTACTTGGGTCAGGTATTGATTTCCTACTGACTTGTCTGATCATACGTTACGGCTCTGGTCTAACCAGAGTGAGAGTCTTTTCTAAACAAAGTCTATCTCGTTTTATCGTATTCAGAGATTCGGATGTATTGACTAGAACCTCCTTGACTGCGGAGTAGAGAGATTGATGAAGGATTTTTGAGGGAGGTCGGCAAGAGTTACTTACCGACGTCCGCGCTTGGAGGCGGCCCGGCCCTCAATTCCTCCACTGCACGTCATAGGTAAGGCCAAAAAGAGTTCGTATTTGGACTTTATTAAGCACTCTGTTCAATGCATTCGCCATTGATTAGAAATTTGCCCGCAGATCAAGCAGCCCCTGATTCACCAAGTTCCGATCTGCTAAATACTATAAAGGTCTGTAATGATGGATGGATTTTTTTTTCTGGCATAGAAAGCCAGGTCCCTCACCAAGATCACAAGCTGCACTGCGTTATTTTGCGAAAGAAAGAAAAAGCAGTTCAAAATCAAATCCAAGTCGTCCATAAATATTGGCTTCAAGCCTTTCTATTGCTCATTCTCCCAATCAAGAGGACATTCCTACACCCAGACCTCTGCATATTCCAGCAACTGACAATCCCAAATTCCTCAATTAACCAACCAACCCCTTTCCCAATCCACCATGAGCACCTCCGCCGTCCGCCGCATCCTCATCACCGGTGCCACCGGCAAACAAGGCGGCGCCGTGCTCCGCTCCCTCCTCTCCCACCCTAACCCCTCCCCGCCCCTTGAAATCTACGCCCTCACCCGCAACGCCCGCTCGCCCTCCGCGCTGGCCCTCACTCGCGACCCGCGCGTCTCCCTCATCGAAGGAGACCTCAAAGATAGCCCCGCCATCTTCCGCAAGCTGCCGCACCCCGCCTGGGGCGCCCTCCTCGTCACCCTGCCCTTCCCGTCTGTTGCCTCTGAAATGAGGACGGGGACTGGGTTTGCTAGCGCAGCGGCTGCGAATGGAGTGCGGCATTTGGTCTTTGCGAGTGTGGAGCGTGGGATCAATGGCGATACCAAGCCGACGGTGGTGCCGCATTTCGCGAGTAAGTTCGCGATCGAGCGGCATGTTGAGCAGGTGGCGGGGGAGAGTCAGCAGGGGATGACATGGACGTTTCTGCGGCCGGTGGCGTTTATGGAGAACATGGTGCCGGGATTTTTTGATAAGGCGTTTGCGGCGATGTGGGTCGGGAATGGGTGGGAGAGGAGGTTGCAGCTGGTCAGTGTGAAGGATGTTGGAGTAGTAGGAGCAAAGGCGTTATTGAGGCCCGAGGAGTTCGCAGGGAGAAGTTTGAGCTTGGCTGGAGATGAAGTGAGTCCAAGGGAGGCCAATGAGATCTTCAGGGAGGTCGTGGGAAGGGAGATGCCAAGAACGTATGGATGGGTCGGGAATGCATTGAAGTGGGTGTTAAGAGAGCAATTGGGGATCATGTTTGATTGGTTTAAGGAGGCTGGGTTCGCGGCAGATCCAAAGAAGATGAGGGAGGAATTTCCAGAGACTCAGGATCTTCGGACCTGGCTTAACGAGAATAAGAGCTTGAAGTTTTAGATAGAATAGACTCTTGCTTGTGATTGAAAATGTACGTCTTCACCACTTCCAAAGATCCGTCAGAGATTCGGACTCGTTGCCGTAGGTTCCAATTTAGAGTACCTAGGAAACTCTCTTGCCTGCAGGGTTCCGGCATATCGGTTGCGAGGCCCTCTGAGGCCCTCTCGAGTGCTGATGCGAGTCAAGCTCGAACCTCGAGGGTCCGCATGCATCTCCAAGACGTGCTTCACTCTCGTTTTCAGAGAAGCTGATATTGATGCAAGCTTGACTAAAAGATGTGAGTCTCTGCGTATAAGGCCCGAATCTCTTCATCATCTCTTGAGCAAGACATAGGCCTAGGTAAATACCTGGTCCTGTAAGCAGAAAGACATTAGGTCTTTAGCCTCTCGAGAGGCACTGAACATATCTGAACCGAAATCTTCAACTCTCAGTCCAACATCCTTCAGCCCCTACCCAACTGTTTCAATATCTCCACACACTCGCCCGCACTCCCCTCGATTCTCTCCCTCTCCTCCCTTGTCATCTTCTTCAGCACCCACTTCGCGATCACTCCCGACTCTTTTGCGCTCCTGCCGTCTGGCCTCCCGATGCCCACCGCAATTCGCACAAACGGGGTCTTGGGCAACGCCGCCTGCACACTCCGAACTCCGTTATGCCCTCTGGCCGACACACCAGCCTTCTTTTGTTTCAGCTGTCCCAATGGCATGTCCAACTCGTCATGAAGGAGGACCAGGAGACCTCTGTCCTTCCTCACGGACTCATTTCCGTCGAGCTGGGAGGTCGTAGTCACCGCACCACGTTGCCATGCTTTCCACGCCGTAGAGACAGGACGTCCGCTAACATTCATAAGAGAGGGAGACTGCCACAATGTCCAATCGACCACATCGTTGAGATTATCTGCAGCGGACGGCCAGCGTCGTGAGGTGGGCGCGTCTGCCAGCACACGCTCACGTTTGAAGGGGAGATAGTTGAGGTATTGAGCGATGGCGGCGAGAAGGGTATGTCCAGCGGAATGGAGAGTGTTCGCATACGTTGAGCCTGGGTTTCCAAGAGAGGCAATGAGCAGCGGGCGGGGCAGTGGTGGCATTGGCCCCTGAAAGTAAACGAGTGATCATAGACGGAGATAGACGTGTGCAAGTCGAGCTCTGGGTGAAGCTCGAGATTCCAGGGTCCAAGCTTTGGGCAGCGACAAAATTTCTGAGATTTTTCAATTTAGGTATTTTCCCATTTTCCCCAAAAGGATCTTACAACTTCGTTTCCCGAAACCTTCGCTGTGCTATCGAATATTCGATCATAGTAGAAAATCAAGAGAATCTACAAAACCCTCCAAACTCCGGTATGGAGGGGAAGACGGAATCTTTCGAGGAATGGTTCCGCAAAGAATCGGATTTCTATTGTGACAAAATCTGTTTACGAGAAATTCCAAATAAGAATGGGTATCGTGGAGTTTGTAGGTAGTCAACTTGTCCGAGAAAGATACGTCGACCCAATCTGCAAGATACTTATACATCCTCGTTGTAGTTGCAACGGAGGACATCGCAGACGATGAAGTCTTGTTTACTGTCAATCGCTCACTTGTGCTGAGTGCCGAGAATTCCCACCTGTCCAAGCTTGTAACTGTGGAGAAGCTCGATCCTTGGCTGTCCCTAATACTTGTCGTGATGGACGAATGGTGTAGAGCAACCGAGTCTTTGTGGAGCTCGTACCTAGACGTCTTGCCAATAGATTCCCCTAATTTCCAACCGTTGATGTTTTGGCCCAAAGAGTCTTTGGAAGAATTGCAAACCAGCCCAGTAGTCAACAGGATAGGAAAGGAAGAAGCAGAAGAAATATTCCGCTTAGTCTTACTGCCAGTCTTTGAAAAGAGTAAGGATGTACTTCACCCTAAACTCTTTCCGAAAAGCGAGCTATATGTTGAGGAAACTCTTCTGCCGCTGTATCATCGCGCTGGTTCGGTCATCATGGCTTACGCTTTCGACATTGAAAAGGACCAATCTGCACTTGAAGAGGATGAAGAAGGATTTATATCAGATGAAGATGATGAGCTTCTCCCTAAAGGGTTAATACCTATGGCGGATATGCTCAATGCAGATGCCGATCTGAATAATGTCTGGACCTCTATTCTACGTCTCGGGAAGTTCTTTGCTAACTTTCAGGTAGGCTCAACTATTTTATGAGGGTAGAATCTTAAGCATGAAGGCCACTAAACTAATCAAAGCCGGAGAGGAAATATTCAATGATTATGGTGCCCTTCCTAGATCTGAGCTGCTCCGTCGATATGGTTATGTAACATCGAGATATGGAAAATTCGATGTTGCAGATCTGCCATTGCCACTCGTAGTCGAGATTGCCAAGAAAAAGTTTGGTGTTTCAGCAGACGAGGTTGAGAAGAGGGTAAGTCCGATGGAAGCATCACGCAAAGGCTAGAGTATAAGTATTGCTAACACCATGCTCTAGTCTACGTTTGTGGGCTCCCAGATCTTTATCGAGAACGGTTACGACATCACACACTTTCATCTAGAATTCGAGGCCGATAGTGGCTCCGAGATACCAGAATGTCCCTTCGATTCAGATCTTATAAATTTCGTCAATATCCTCCTTTTGCCTAACGCCGCCTTCAAAAGTCTCGGACAGCGAGGTAAATCACCAAAGGGTGATCTCTTGAGCAAAGCAATGGCACCAGAAATACTTGACCTCCTTGGATTCGCATGCGAAGAGCTTCGGTCGAAATATCCAAGCACTGTCGACCAAGACCTTCAGCAATTAAAGGAGCAGAAACGCCTCATGGAAGAACTGCCAGGCGGGAGAGAGGACGTCAAAATGACCAACGGGCACCAATCATCTGATTCCCAATCAGAATTCTTGCGCATAAGTCGTTATTGCCAAGCCCTTGAAGTCCGCCTAGGGGAGAAGAAAGTCCTTCAGAAAGCTGAACTTTACGCACGAGAAATGGCATCGTATATCAGGAAAGAAAGAGGGAGGAAGAAGAGGACCGCAGAAGACCACCCTTCTGTACCCGGACCCGGACCAAAGGAATCCAGACCCAAGCCTGTGACAACCAAGCTGCGCGAGCTCCTCGGAGAAAATCCCTGAAGACCAGACGTCGACTTCTGGCAACTTGGAACCATTCTTGACGGAGGAGTACTGTCCTAAATATGAGATGCAGATCTCTCAACAACCAAGCCGGGAAGAGCGTCTTTCCGGTGGGGTCCGCTCACAAGGAGCACTCCTTCGAAGACTTCGGGAGATTCGAACGGGATATCAACTCAGAATGTGGCAGCGACATTAATCTCTCGACACATCTGGAAGATATTGGAATCATCTGCAACTTGGGTTATCACATGGCTCACTATAGAATTCCCGACTTTACGAGGTAAGATCTTTATCCCCGAACATCGAAGCAGAAGCTCTGTCCCTCGACGTGGTCGTGGGCTACAAAGGCAGAGAAGTTCCACTGGATCTTACCTTCGTTGGTCCGAGATTCGTCGAGAATGGTGATCACCAAGGAGGCCTTTGCGGCTCTGCGGATGGGATAATTACGATGCATAATCGACAGCACAAAAGCAATTAACTTCATGGAAACATAAGCCTTTGACATCTTTATGGATGAGATGCGCGGAATCTCCACGAGTCATGACACATATTGGAGAAACTCGACACGTAGAGTTACCAACCTCTTGACATGTGCCGAGTTCAATGGCGTTGAAGCGAATCAGAGCCTATATAGGAGAAGTAGATGAAAATGTGCAGCATGTGCACAACCCTTAGAGCGAATACTCATTGAAATTGAGCGAACTGGTAATCTCGTTTGAAGCTGCAGCAGCGTTCATACCTTGCATGATGAGGATACTCGTAAACGAATACAAGGTACCTTAGGTCTCATTGGCATCTGTATCGACGTATTGTGCATATTTTTGTTGGACCGTGTCGGCCTCTACCCCATCCCATCACCTCGGGGCCCACCACGAGTCAGAACATCTGTTCAGACTTCGAAGTCCAAATTTTGATAGATGATGGACGACAGTTACCTTATGTACCTCCGTACACTATCAATGATGTCTCTGGCAGCCCCATCTTCGCCATTTACTGCTTATCGGAAAGACATACAGTACCGTTGTTTCAGCCTTTCTTGACGGACATTCTACAATTCACAACTACACTTTACTTTGTGTTTGAATCATCTGCCATCCCGAGCTCGAGCCAGAACATACGTGTCGGAGGTTAATGTGGAGAGACTGTTGTCCATGATCATACAGAAAGGCAGCGAGATCAGCTGTGATACTCTTATCTTTAGAGGTGTACCTCTTGAATCTCTATTGTCCTCAAAATGAAAATAGCGTGCCTTCAATTCGCTCCTGAAGTGGGCAAAGTCCAGGAAAATATCGCCAAAGCAAATCACATACTTGAGCGAGACAATGTGTCTGGGGTTGATATTCTAGTTTTACCGGAAATGGCTTTCTCAGGTAAGATAGCTACATCATTTATCCTCCGGACTGTTTTCTTTCTTTACAAACCTTCTGTTTCATCCCTTTGAAACGGTCAGAAGCCGTATAATTGACTATTTGAAGGCTACAATTTTCTTTCACCAGAGGCCATCACACCGTTCCTTGAGCCTACCAAGTCTGGCACCAGCACACAATGGGCGATCAAGACGGCTACAAGACTGAACTGTATTGTCATGGTTGGATATCCCGAAGTTGACATTTCGGAAACTAAAATGGCCTCAACTTTCTCATCTCTCCCCAACTCCTCAGTCCGACTCACCACTCCACAAGAAGCCCCCGCCGACACATCCCCGAGCGCGGAGTTGGACACCTCTTCCCCTAGACGCTACAATTCCCTTGTCACCGTCTCCCCGACAGGCGCCATTCTCGCGCACTACCGCAAATCCTTCCTCTTCTACACCGACGAAACCTGGGCATCTGAAAACCCCCTCGGCTTCCTCACCTCCGCGCTCTGCCCACTGCCCACTCCTCCTTCCCTCGCCGCCTCTACTACGTCTCCCTCCTCCTTCTCCTCCTCCTCCTCTAACGACTACCTCGCCCGCGTGACTCAAGGTATCTGCATGGACATCAACCCCTATCGTTTCCTTGCCCCACCCGACGCATTTGAATTTGCCAACCACGTCCTCGCCACCTCGTCCCGCCTCGCCATTATCAGTATGGCGTGGTTGGTGCTCTCCTCACCGGAAGAATGGATCGAGGAGACGCGGGAGCATGCTGAAGAGCTCGAGATCAGCACACTGACGTACTGGGTCGGGAGATTGCGGCCGTTGGTGGAGAACGAGGGCGGGAAGATAGTGGTGGTGTGTGCGAATCGGACTGGAATCGAAGGAGAGGCGTGCTATGCGGGGAGTAGCACGGTTATGAAATTGGGTGGAGGCAACGTGGAGATTATGGGGTATTTGGGAAGAGGAGCGGAAAGCGTGTTGGTGGTGGATTTGGAGGAGGAACCAAAATATCAACTGAGAATTGGTCCTGCAGAGGAGATGGGCGAAGGGGATCGACAAGGTGACTAAAATACAGTCTTGCGAAGAAAACCCAGGTATTCGCACGCTGGTGTGGGAAGATTGGTGGGGGTTAACCGAATAACTCTTTTTCCCTACTACTGTAGTTGACGATGTGGGGGATGGGACCCTGAGAGTTTATCAAGGGATGAAACCGAGATATGCTTGCAGGCACGATGATGAATGAGGGTGAAGTACTGGTTGAACTGTATTGATTTTTTTGCTATGCAGCAGGTCGTTTAATGGTATCGAGAAGACCGCTGCAGATTGCTCGCAATCAAGATGTTTTTAACAGCACTTATGCCCCATCCCATTCATCCGTTGCTGCACACTCTGGAGTAGCAATTGGAGATCCGTTTCCTCCAGCTTCGTCTTATCTTCTCCATTTCAAAAATCCAGATTCAGAACGCCTTGACCATGAGATAGAAGAGGATTGCTTCAACTAGATACCGATGCGGGTCTTGCGCCAGTGTCGTCGCTTGGCATTGTATCTGAACACAAAGATTAATCGTATGATCTACGTTTCTCCATCTCATTATTTGTAAACGGACCTAATGGTGTTGCCGGTTCTCAAACGAATCCACTGAGGAATTGGACGATTTTGCTTCTGCGCTTTGGCGAGCTTCTGCTTGGTGCGGAAGGATTTATGGCTCTGGTGAGATCGTCAGTAGTCGGTAAACATACAATAGGGCATCAGATGAGGCATACTGGCATTGTGGCAAGATCTTGTGGTGAAGATGAGGTTGGTTCGCCTGGGGAATTCGATTCAAAACTCGTCACCTTGCCTCGGTGGTGACGAGAGTGCTGGTGGGCGCTAGTGCTCGCTAATAACGCTCGGGCCCGAACTTGTTTTGCTGCACCCGAAGAGCGGAACCGGAGAAGGAGACCCCGGGACCCCGACGGTGAGTTTTAGGTACCTAGCCTAGCCTAGGTATGGAGTACGGAGTACAGACGAGGCAATCACAGAACTTCACCCGAGTCATCAGTAACATTATTGTTTTGAGCTGTAGGTACGGAGTGTTCCGTAATTCTTGGCCCTCTGTGCTAAGTGCGATCTTTGCACTGGAGACTCATGTAATCCTCATAAGCCTCAGTGACGCAAGTTGATTAGGGTCCCCACCCGAAACTCCCTGAGACATCTCTGTTGCATTCCGGTGATATTTTGAAGACTCATTTCCGCTGAGTCTTAAGAAGTGCAGCAGCACTCCGTCCCGCATCTGACGAAGAATACCTTACGGGGACGGTGTACACCGCAGGCTGACTACCTACCTTGCCTTAGTGACGGCTGGTATCAGCTATGAAATGATTACGTAGTTGTATCCTCAACATCATCACACCATCACTTCCCCGAAGTCAAGCTCATTAGGCCGTTCGGAAGGTAGTTGCATTATTCTCGCATTAAATGCATTTCTTGCCGTCGGTTGGCATTGTTTCCGCATCCTGACCATCGATGTCCAGTGGCGTTCCCGCGTCATCCATGTTGATCACCGCAAACGGGATAAGCCACCGAAAAAGTACCTAGCTAGGTCGTCACCTCGTGGTCGTAGCGACCGCTGCTCGGGCCAGGCCCTCCAGGCAGCGGGTTTTTCCAAAATCCGACTCGTCGTCTTGTCGTATACGAGATAACCTTTCTCCAGCCCTCTTAAGACAGCTTTTGACTCATACAGCTATCCTTGATAGCATCCGACTAAGCTCAGCCTGGACTCTAATTTGTTGCGATCGCCTTCATTAACCATTTCCGTCGTAACATCAACATTTCTTAAGAGGGTCTGCTTTCTTTGCGAATTCCTTGCAGGAGAAGTTGTTTATTTACCCGCTCCGTTTCCTTCCCCGGTCTCCGTACGTCTTGACCGGTTTGTACAAGATTTTACACACATTTAGTATCTTGACTTAATATTGTGAAAGTCCTCATTGGAAATTTCAACCTCATTTTTGGTGCAGCAAATTGTGGTTTTGAGGGGTGAATGGCGGCTCTCTGCTAAAATAACATCCCAAGAGACACACACGAAGGAAGCCCGAAGAATTCATCTCCCAACATGGCTATCATTGGAGACGAGAAGCATGTCTCGGACTCTTCGAGTTCAAGCGACAAGGACAATGCCGTACCAACGGACTTCCCCAAGGATACAGAGAAGACCCTATTAGGACAGGCTCCTGTGCCAATTCACCAAGACCCACCAGCGCCACCAGGCAAACTTCAGGCCAAAGAGGTTGACGTTGGAAGTCAAGAGGAGACCGATCCACTCAAGCATCTCTCTGACGAAGAGCGAGAGATCATCAAGCGACAGGTTGACATTCCCAATATCAAAGTAACTATTGGTATGCTTTACCGATATGCAACATTTTACGACCTTGTCATTATGGCAATCAGCGCATTATGTGCTATCGGTGGTGGCGCTGCTTTGCCTTTAATGACGGTTAGTGCTTCTACATTTGCCACAGAGGTGAAGGGGGAGGCTGGCTGACTTTTTTAGGTCGTTTTCGGTGGTCTTGCTGGGACCTTTCAAACCTTCCTTTATGATGGTGGAAGTGCCGATCAATTCGACTCGTCATTATCCCATCGTACACTCTATTTTATCTATATCGCAGTAGGTGAATTTGTAACTATCTACGTTGCCACCGTGGGCTTCATCTACACAGGAGAACATATCGCAGCCAAAATACGCGAGCATTACCTCAATGCCATTCTCCGACAGAACATTGGATTCTTTGACAAGCTCGGAGCTGGCGAAATTACGACTAGGATCACCGCAGATACGAATCTGGTCCAGGATGGCATCTCTGAAAAGGTTGGGCTGACCCTGCAAGCCGCCTCAACATTCGTTGCTGCCTTTGTGATTGGCTTCATCAAATACTGGAAACTGACCTTGATCCTGACCTCAACCGTCGTGTCCATTGTTCTTACCATGGGCGCCGGTTCTCGCTTCATTGTCGGTTGGAACAAAAAGTCTATCGAGGCCTATGCTGAGGGAGGCACAGTCGCCGAGGAAGTTCTTAGCTCCATTCGGAATGCTACAGCATTCAATACTCAAAAGAAGCTTGCTAGACAGTACGACAGTCATCTGATCGAGGCAGAGAGATGGGGCTTGAGGCACAAGGCAATCCTCGGTCTCATGATTGGTGCGGCAATGTGCTTCATTTTCTTGAACTACGGACTTGCCTTTTGGGAAGGTTCTCGATTACTAGTTGCCGGCGAAACTAACCTATCTCACGTCCTTACAATCATGATGGCTATCGTTTATGGTGCTTTCTCCCTCGGCAATGTTGCTCCAAACATAGGAGCCTTCACGACCGCCCTGGCGGCATCTGCCAAGATCTTCAGTACCATTGACCGAGTGTCCCCACTGGATCCCGAGTCTACGACTGGTGAAAAGTTTGAGAATATCGAGGGCACTCTTGAACTTCGTAACGTTAGACACATCTACCCTTCGAGACCCGAGGTTGTGGTGATGGAGGACGTCAGTCTCCTCGTTCCGGCCGGGAAGACGACTGCTCTTGTAGGTGCCTCTGGTTCAGGAAAAAGTACAATAGTTGGGCTTGTAGAGCGCTTCTACGATCCTGTGGGCGGAAACGTGTTTCTCGATGGTCATAATGTCGAGGACCTGAATCTCCGATGGTTACGACGGCAGATGGCCCTCGTCAGTCAGGAACCGGTTCTTTTTGCAACGACCATTTTCGAGAACATTCGCTACGGACTCGTTGGTAGGGAAGCAGCAAATCTTGGCGAGGCAAAAGTCAGGGATTTGGTGGAAAATGCAGCTAAGATGGCCAATGCACATGATTTCGTGACCAAACTTCCCGAGGGATATGAAACGAACGTTGGCGAGAGGGGCTTTCTTCTTTCTGGTGGGCAGAAACAGCGTATCGCTATCGCAAGAGCTGTGGTCAGTGATCCGAAGATTCTTCTCCTGGATGAAGCTACTTCTGCTCTGGATACCAAAAGCGAGGGCGTGGTTCAGGCGGCTCTCGACAAAGCAGCGGAAGGACGCACCACAATCATCATTGCTCATCGCTTATCGACCATTAAGACCGCAGATAATATCGTTGTCATGTCTCAAGGCCGGATTGTTGAGCAAGGTACGCATGACGATCTTCTGGAACGCAAGTCCGCATATTACAACCTGGTGGAAGCTCAGCGCATTGCCGCTGAAACGGAGCAAAAAGCTACTGAAGAGGTTGATTTCCTCGACATGGCGGATGGGAAAGTCAATGGAGCGCCTATGCGCACGCCGATGACGGAAAAGGGAAACGATTTTGATGAAGATCCCGACGACTTGAATCTCAATAAGACCAAGACCGGGAAATCCCAATCCAGCATGGTCCTTGCGAACAGAAAGGGTGAAGAGGATCACCAATATTCTCTTTGGACATTGATCAAGCTCATCGCCAGCTTCAACCGACAGGAGCTCAAGTACATGCTTATAGGTCTGGTCTTCTCCATCATCGCCGGCGGAGGTAATCCTGTCTCATCTGTCTTCCTCGCCAAATGCATCTCCGCCATGGCTCTCCCCGCCCCCTTCTTCAGCACCCTTCGCTCCCAAGTCGACTTCTGGTCGCTCATGTACCTAATGCTCGCGTTCGTGGAGCTCATCTCCTACGCCGGCCAGGGGGTCGCCTTTGCCTATTGTTCCGAACGTCTCATTCATCGCGTTCGCGACCGCGCCTTCCGCACCATGTTGCGGCAGGAGATTGGTTGGTTCGATCAAGAAGCCCACACCGCCGGTGCCCTCACATCCTTTCTCTCTACCGAGACGACGCATGTGGCAGGCATTTCTGGCGCTACTCTCGGCACTCTCCTCGTTGTCTCCACCACCTTGATCGCCGCCATGGCCGAGTCTCTGGCCATCGGCTGGAAGCTTTCCCTCGTCTGCATTGCCACCGTACCGATCATGCTTGGGTGTGGCTTCTTTCGCTTCTACATGCTCGCTCGGTTCCAGCAGCGCGCAAAGCAGGCGTATCAGAAGTCTGCATCGTACGCGTGCGAGGCTACCTCGGCCATTCGTACGGTTGCGAGCTTGACTCGCGAGGACGATGTCTGGGAACAATACCATGGGCAGCTCGTGTCCCAGCAGGGTCGGTCACTGCAGAGTATCTTGCGCAGTTCCAGCCTCTTTGCAGCGGCTCAATCACTGATGTTCTTGTGCATGGCGCTAGGGTTCTGGTACGGCGGGAGGCTGATCGGAAGAGGTGAATATACGCTGCAGCAGTTCTTCATCTGCTTCTCGGCTATCATCTTTGGTGCGCAGTCGGCAGGCACAGTCTTTAGCTTTGCGCCAGATATGGGTAAGGCGAAGCATGCGGCAGCGGAGCTCAAGGCGTTGTTTGATCGCACTCCGGACATCGACAGTTGGAGCGAGGAGGGTGAGAAGCTGCCGCATATGGAAGGCTCAATCGAATTCCGTGATGTTCATTTCAGATACCCTACGCGACCCGAACAGGCCGTGCTCCGGGGTCTGAACTTGACGGTGAAGCCAGGTCAGTACGTGGCGTTGGTAGGTGCTTCGGGCTGCGGAAAGAGTACGACAATTGCGCTGCTCGAGCGCTTCTACGATCCACTGACGGGCAGTGTATTGGTGGATGACAAGGACATTAGCACGTTGAACCTGAACGAATATCGCAGCTACCTTGCACTCGTGAGCCAGGAGCCGACGCTATATCAAGGCACGGTGCGAGACAATGTATTGCTCGGTGCGGACCGCGACGATGTGCCCGAGGAACAGATTGTGCAAGCGTGCAAAGATGCGAACATCTACGACTTTATCCTTTCTTTGCCGTAAGTCTACTCCTCTGTCTTTAATCATCTCTTTCTTTCGGCCTTTCGTTTCGATTTCAACTCTATGCTAACGTGACTATCGCTTGCAGTGAAGGCTTTAATACCGTCGTTGGTAGCAAAGGCAGCATGCTTTCCGGTGGCCAGAAACAGCGCATTGCTATCGCCCGTGCCCTTCTACGCGACCCAAAAATCCTCCTCCTCGACGAGGCCACCTCGGCGCTCGACTCTGAGTCCGAGAAAGTCGTCCAGGCAGCTCTCGATGCGGCCGCCAAAGGTCGCACCACGATCGCAGTTGCCCATCGTCTGAGTACGATTCAGAAGGCGGATAGGATATACGTGTTTGACCAAGGGAAGGTGGTCGAGGCGGGTACACATAGCGAATTGATTGCGAGGAAAGGAAGATATTTTGAATTGGTCAATTTGCAGAGTTTGGGAAAAACGCATTAGACATGGCGCCGGGCATTCGTAGAAAGACGGCGCGCAATAGTACGGAGGTAATGTTACAAGGGTCAGGATAGAAAGCGAGGATCTCATCGCATTTCTTGGAGTATTGGATATGTATGATAGCCAGGGCATATGGGTTGGGATAGAGCGCACATGTCGTGCTCAGCTTGCGCACTGTGACTGTGCGTGTGTAGGCCACCCCTCTTTTTGCATCCTAGGCGCTTGTGCAGATAGCTATGTGAGCTCGTACATATTGTAACGATGCATAGCTGCCGTCGAAAACTTGTGTGCGCGACGACCAAGCAACTCTGCACCACAAGTACCGAAGACCTCGTAATAGATTCCAACAACCGGCTAACAGCACCTTTGCTGGAAAGAGCGTAGCCCAATCGTATCTAGCAGAGCATACCCGACCTACTAGAATGTCAACATTAAGCTGTACATTTGCCAAGTTCTCTAAACGGATCTCATGATCCATGGGCTAGGTCAAATACAAGATTCGTGTCCTGCCATTTGCTATGTGGCCGGGCAGAATCTTGGACTGGCGCATCGTTCAGTCAAAGCGGGGAGAGCTTCGTACCTCTTGCGAATGAGGCCCCTATCTTCCTTGGTACGACTCTGCTACAACGATGCCTCATTCCCCATTCCCGATTCCGTACTCCTTCATTAGCTCTTGCATCCTCACACCACGCCTCTCAGCCACCAGACCAGCAAGACCCTGTGCCAGGTCCTTCATCTCGTTGAATTCATGCAGGCCCCGCACGTAGGTGTCTATAACAGCTTTACATCGCTCGATCTTCTCGGTGTCTGGCATCGAATTTGGCGTGCCGAGATCGCTAGATAGTGCCGTATCTTCAGAGGAGGATGAGATAAGTTCGGATGGCAAGTTTGAGAGGGCTTCATCGCGTTGATGCAGGGCGGTTTCGAGGGCCTGAAGGGTGGAATCGAGGTCTTTCTGTAAGTGTATGAGTATGACGATGGACAAGAGAGATTGCGAGCGAGTGAGGATGACCTACATTAAGTCTATCCAACTGTGCGCTTTCTTCAAGAGTTAGGTCAGAGGAGGGGATTGGGGGTTCAGAATATGTCATGTCGTAGCTTGCAGATAGTAAATTCTCAGAAGAGGTAGGAAACGGATCAGAGTATGCCTCATTATGAGCTGGATCCGTCCTCTTACGCTTGCCATTCGATTTTATCGCCATTACTGCGACCACTATGCGGCGCTCACCTTGAAACGAAGGTGTGGAGGGGTTGAGTAGTGTGGGGCACCTCAAGAAGTAAAATATATGGCATTTGGGATGCCAACATTTCGCCGGCGCTTTGCGAAGGAGGATGAGGATTACCTCCGGCCGGGATTGCGGTCCGAGTTCGGTCTCCTACGGTCGAATACCGGTCAGTGAGCATGAGATGAGAGCCTCATTTTCTTTGTATGTTTCAAAAAGGTCATTTCTTTCAAGGCTATAGACCTACTCCGAGGTCCGTCGGAATATGTTAACTCAAATACAACCAGCCGGGCCCTCCTTGGCTGTGGTAGCAACTGGCATATTACTATTCATAGGAGGAGTAAATGGCCACGAGCATCATGAAGACAATATACCAGAAGGCGAGGGCGTCTCCGCGGATCCGATAGTGAGTTTACAGAAGCCTCCATTGCGATAGTTTGAGCTCTAATGACCGGCAGGACTCCATATTATGGACCCATATCCTTATGCAGATATTCGCTTGGGGAGTATTGTTTCCTACAGGAATGGTCCTTGGGGTATGTCGAAAAGCAGACGCATTTGCTTCTCGACTATTAACTCGTTTCAGATCATCCGCTCGAGATGGCACGTCCCCGTCCAAGGCTTTACTACCGTCCTCGCGCTGGTTGCTTGGTTCCTCGGACATGCTCACAAGGGTCGCCAATTTGCATCGAACGTTCACTCTTCATTTGCCCCTCTCCTCATGCTCCTCCTCCTCGTCCAAGTCGTCCTTGGTGTCTACCTCAAGATGCATCTTGAGAAGGGCATTCATGGCAAAATCCGCCGCTACGTCATTCCAGCACACGGTGTTATCGGAAAGGTAATGCCAGTCGTGGCATGGGTGCAGATGCTCTTTGGAGGTATTACCGCTCTGGGGTTCTGCAGGGGAGACCATCTCGGTCAATGTCTCGCACATTTCATCATGGGTTCCGCGTTCATCGCCTATGGTATCGTCCTCACTATCCTTCTACTCGT
This sequence comes from Viridothelium virens, assembly GCA_010094025.1. Taxonomy (NCBI): domain Eukaryota; kingdom Fungi; phylum Ascomycota; class Dothideomycetes; order Trypetheliales; family Trypetheliaceae; genus Viridothelium; species Viridothelium virens. The sequence goes on from ML991775.1 coordinate 640,952, forward strand.
CGGCCAGGTCTGGCTCGCCGCAACTGGCCGTTCGCAAGAATTCTACGATAGCGTCGTCATTGCGGCTTGGGGATGCGTAAATACGTTTACTGAACATCGATGGGGTGGACCTTGGGTACACAATGATTTGCAACACACGAGCATGGGCATTATTTGGTGGTGTGCCGGATTGGTTGGGATATGGCTGAGCAGAAATAGAATGGGTCGGCCAAAAAGGAACGTCATACCAGCAATCGTCATCCTTTTGACTGGATATGCTATGAGCGCTCATCCGCAGTCATTACCACTGAGCACCATGGTACATACCATATTTGGCTATACCTTGATGGGTGCGGGAGTGACGCGACTGATCGAAATCTCCTTCGTCCTACGAGATAAAAATACATTGGTAGAGGATGGGTCAGATGCCAACAGCTTCCAATATTTGCCTCCATTTGTACGGCTCCGTCTCTCTTTCATTCTGATTATCTAGCTAATTCCTCACAGCTTCTTTACGCGTCTGGCTTTCTCTTCATGGGCGCAACAGAAGAGCAAATGCAACTCTTATCTGATGGTGGCGTCACGCATGTCTCTTATATTCTCATCCTCTACAGCTTCGCATTCCTCCTTTTTCTCTGTAAGTCTTCATTACAACTATCTCTTTTGGTAAGTGCTAATCGTACTAGTTGTCAACATGCTCCTCCATCTGTATGCGACAAATGTCGAGCAGCCCTCGATCAAACTTGATCCCGAAGCTCTCCATGCAAACGGTGGAATGAATGGCAGACCTAATGGGCATGTTTGGAGTAATACGGACCGCCGAATCCGGGATGCACAGGAGTTTGAGCTCGAAGGACTGATTAGTGACGATGAGAGCGCAGATGCGCGTAAGAGTCCACAAACACCACGAGTTCCGGACACTGCACGGCAGACTTCATGATGTCACATTTATGTAGATGCTTTATTATTATCGCCTGGCGTTTGGTGGGGGATTAGGAACGGCGTTTTTCTCCAGCAGGTTTATGGAGTAGTTGGATAACATTTACATTTTAGAGAGACGAGTGTCAGATCATTGATCTGGAACATCTCAATGTATTGCTTAGCTTTGAAAGCTTCAAGTTCTATGCGCACTGGCATGGTCTGCACTGGCACGGTCAAATAAAGAGATCCACAAAATCAACCTGAGTAGATTATCCTAGCCAAGCCTACCCTGCTATTTATACAGGGGCTGCTCTCCCGAAACTCCGATCAACTCTCAACTCTCAACTCTCAACTGCTACGAAACCACTGACTGAACTCATGACTAAAGAACAAATATGAAAAATACCCCTCTTGCATCTTACTGAGATTAGAAATATTCTTGATTGTCTCCCCACACGCTCTTCTCTACCTCAGAATTGCCCTTCTCTTTAATATCATACCATTCATACCTATATGTCTTAACGGCCATGCCGCTGCACCACACTGACCTGATCTTTCCCTCCCAGTCTGTTCCCATTCACCAGTCGGTTTCTTCTCTAAGCCGCTCCCGCTTTTCCATCACCAATCATCTTCACTCGATCGACCGTGACTCGCGATTTGTCTGCCGGGTCGCCGACGTGTTGGACCTGCCCTTAATTGCAAATGAAAGGTGTGGAAGCTGGTACGTTCCAACCCAGAGAAAGAAGGGAAGTGTGTACTTTAAAAGTACGGACGGTCATTGGGGGCAATGGAAATTTAGTCTCAGGAGGCTCAACTTGGGGATTCTGGATATTGTAGGCGAGGCAGACGGGTAAGTTCACATATGGTATTGTCCTTCTGGATAGAGTCTCAATTCAGGCCACTGAATATCGAAATGTCACTATAAACTTCTTTTCTTCTTTCCCTTTCAGATGAAAAGTCGATTCCAGAGCAGGAAAAGTTGCTGATAAGACTGGGAAGATGCATCATTGTCGACTCAACGAAACGGGGAAAGAGCATGTGAATAGTGGAGCATACTCTGCGAGAGGTCTAATCTAACAATTAATTAGGCATGCCAGACGCCTTGTCCAAGACCGTACCAATATGGTGTACAGTGATGAACAGGATGTTTTTTCCTGAGGACCACAAGTCACATCAACTTCGGACGCCTTCCCAGGTCATTTCGAGATCTGAGCATTCACAAATCGAGGCCAAAATTCGGCAGTTTGTCAGCTCGTTCATCGTTAGTCAGACGTGAGAAATGACAGAAGAGGGGCTAACACATGTGTAGGAGCTTAACGTAGACCTTCATGCGGTCCGTTCAAAGATCTCGAAGCCCTTGCTTCCGGTATGGATCACTCAAGACGACAAAAGTCTTTCAACTTTGCAAAGAGATTCTCAGTACCATACCGTCGTGCTCTGTACATCTTCCTGCTCCGTCATTGGGGGCGAGGATACTGACCAAGGCTATATCCAGGGTGCTGGAGATGACAGTGAGAATTGGGCTCATAGTTTGACACCTGCTCTGTTATGGGAACACAAGGATGTTCTATTATCGGCATCTGAAGATGATTTACCATCTATTATAGCGAAACTGACGAGCCAAGATCAACATTCTGCTTCAGATCGGCAGATGCGACCTGTTGCCCCTACTAGTCAGATATTCATCTCTGAGATTGCTAGTACTTCGAAACCTCTTCTTCAGGGAAATACCCAGGCAATAATCACTTGTGGACCCTCTCCGCAAGATGACCTGGAAGAACGGCTCAAATCCCGTTACCTTCACATCAAATGCGGCTTGGGAAAGCAAGGTAGTCGTGACTTGCGTTCTGAGCTCTCAAAGGTCCGGGATTTTCTTCCACAGATTGCTGCAGAAAATGTCCATGATCTTATTGTATGTTGTGAGACTGGCAAAGATTTTGCAGCAGGGGTGGCCCTCGCTGTCTTGTGCCTTTGCGCTCATGATGACGGTAAGTCACTACCACTAGCACAATAGCCGTAATGATAATCGCTCATGTCCTTACAGGTCGAGTAGACTTCAAAGATTTGGGGACTCAAGTCAACAAGACAGTTGTCCGTCAGCGACTGAGCTGGATTGTCATTTCCTACCCTGATATCAACCCTCCAAGGGCCACTGTCCAAGCTGTGAAAGCATTCTTGATGAACGGTAAATACGAGTCTAGTTAAGAGGAGATACAAAGTTATCGCAGCCTCTCTGAGCCTAGAGCGAACGCTTCCGGATCTAAACCACCGCTGCAGTCCTTTTATCACCTAGTGTATGCCGAGTATGCGACGAATCCAGAACAGCAGGCCACCTATGAGCAGCAACATCTTCGTGACACTTCAATACGCGAATTGCTCAGCAGATGCGGAGTCAGAAGGTTCAGCTAGTCCTGTTTCCATACACTTGTCTATTCCAGTCAAAAAATTGCGTGCCTCCTTTTTACAAGGCATTGGTACTAGTGCTTAGTGCTAAACTACGTCTGCGATTATCTCGGCGTCTTACCTCTTGCAATACTACTTCAATGATCACAAGGGGCCACATGAGCCTCAAGCAGTCATGAGAAAGATAGTATGGGCAACAGGGGAGGACACTCTACCCTACGATACTCTTGGGGTTCTTCCAAATCTAAAAAATACCTTCGGGCCCCCAAATCACTTACAAATCTATTATATGGTTAGACTCGAAGAACCAAGTTAAGCTTCAAATAAGAACTTCTCCTGTGGGATAGACTGGTAACGCTGCATCAACGGGTTGGGCTTGCAGATAAATCGCATACATCAAGTAACCAGAGGGTCACTGAAGCTTCATGGAGGATCTAAATCGAATTATTGAAGGTTCATAGATGAGTAACTCGCATAATTTCTCTGCATGCTTTGAGTGAATGGGGACCCGGTCGTCAACTACGATTACCTCTCGGGTGGTTGACCATCCCACACAAACCTTATATGAACACACCACAATGGGCAAGAATAAAAAGCGTAAGCTCCAGACAACTCATTCATTACGTATTCAGAATGGACACAGAGTCCACAAGAAGCAGAGTACTCCGAGAAAACGGGATAGTGAAGCAGGGCAAGCCATGAAACCCACAATCCCGTTTGAAGCTGATGACCGCGTACTTCTGATGGGAGAAGGTAGAAACGTCTCTCTTCATTGCTTTCGGGTCTCAGTAATTATAATTCATCTCAAACTGATCCGAACGTAGGAGATTTCTCATTTGCTCGGTCAATGATAGAGCATCACGGCTGCGCGAATGTCCTAGCCACATGTTTGGACAGTGAAGTCGAGTTGATGAAGAAGTAAGTCGTCGGGTCAATTTCACTCGTATCCTTTTCATCTTCTGCAAGCTTTATGAAAGGAATTCACGGCTCCGAAGAGTCCTCCGCCTAATGGTCCTTCCCAGATATCCGCAAGCCCAAGCCAACATCTCTTATATCCTTTCTGAAGAGCAGCACGTCCTCTACAACATAGACGCTAAACGACTAAACCACAAGGAAATCCTCAAAGGTCCCAAATGGGATCGTATCATCTTCAACTTCCCTCATGTAGGTGGGAAAAGCACTGATGTGAACCGCCAAGTCCGCTATAATCAAGGTACGCTACTGGTCTTGTCCGCAGTTTCCTCTCTACTTCCCTTTCCCAGTAACCTGACTGCTCCCTCGTCGTACCCAGAACTCGTTGTATCCTTCTTCCGTGCCGCTTCACCCCTTCTCTCTGAGGAGGGAACCCTCATAGTTACCCTCTTCGAATCTGAACCCTATACCTTGTGGAATATTCGCGACTTGGCGCGGCATACTGGGCTTAGTGTCATGCGAAGTTTCCAGTTCCAGAGCAGTGCATATCCTGGATATACGCATGCCCGCACGCTGGGTACTTTACAAGGAGGAGGTAAGTGGCAGGGGGAGGACCGGAATGCGAGAACCTTTGTATTCGAGAAGCGGGCAGATGGGGATAGCAGGAAGAGTTCCACGACTATGAACGGAACAGCAAAGAAGGGAAAGAGCAGGCAACTGGAGGAAAGCGACTCAGAAGAGGAGTGATCATTGCCCATCCTATGCATGCAGGATACTTGCTTACTCCTGGGGAGCCTTATCTAATATTTGATACCCACAAAACCGGCGCTATGCCCATTTGATTGTCGCCCCAGTCCTCGACTAATTTCCGAACTCCCATAAAATGATCACCCATTAGCCTAAGAAATGAATACCTTCTTCACCTCTTCCACCCCATACCACTCCGTCGGATTTGTTGGATCCCGTACCTTTCCTTCCACCCAACCCAGCTTCTCATTGAAACCCCACAATCGCTCCCGCCCATATATCCGTCCATTCGGCAAGACAACGGGGTCGTTCTCGACGAAGCTCTTCGTGTGATGCGCGTACGGCACGCCGCGGGCGAGGTCATTCAGTTCGATGCTGCAGATGGGGCAGAGAGAGCTGGTCGAGGTTGAGTTCGGGTTTGAGGATGAGGATAGGTGGGACGAGTGGCAAGAAGGGGTTTTGAGAGCGGAAAGGCCCGCGCTGAGGGCGATTTGGAGGGGAGGGGTCGAAGGGAGGGAGAAGAGGGTGTGGTGGGTTCGGAGGAAGAGTGAGGCGAGGTAGGTGTAGCGATCTGAGGAGTATAACTCCTGCGGACTTTGTTAGCTCGGAAGGAAGCTTGGCGGGAGAGGGCATTGGGTTTCAGGCTCACTTTGTATCGATCAGCTTCGGTGTTCGCTGGAAAATTGAGTAGTCCAGCAGCCTTGTAGTAAAACTCTGAGTCGGAATGCATTGTCAGGTATTTCCTCGCGTGGATTATCGCCTCGACCTTCTTTTGCGTCTCTGCCGTCCGTACGAGCTCGATATACTGCTGTAACCGTAACTCGATTTCAAGATTGCTCTTTTTTGCCCGATTAGCCTCTGACGCCCTTGCGAACTCTGCCATGACCCACATTGATCTTCTTGAGCGATTTGCTGTTGTCTGCACACCAGTTCAAGCACTGCGTCAAATCACCTTGTCGTAGATTTCCCTCGATTTTGTGACATTGTACGAATGCGTCCACATCCACCAACTCCTCAATCTCTTTCTCCCTCGCCAGCTGCCGTGCACTTTCCAGGTATCCATTTCGGAGCAAATAGTCGACAAGCAGCCGATTCAGTCGTACTCGACTCCATTCGTCGTACTTGACGTCCGCGAGACTCGGGATCTCGTACAGATCCTGCAGATGCTGGATTCGTTTCCGTGACTGGGCGTTGATTGTCTTCTCCTCTTCCTGCAGGACCTCGAGCTTCCTTTTCAGCGTATTCATGCGTGTGATCATGCCATCGAGGGATTCTAGGGGGTTGGAACCAGCGAGCGAGGCCGTAGCAGTGGCTTTGAGGGTATTGAGGATGGTCTTTTGTTCGTGCTCTACGAAACGCTGGGTAGTCTTGAAGTTCTTACGGCCGAGCTCATTTGGTACCTTGAGAAGGGGTTGGTCCTATTGAGAGATGAGTCAGGAGCTCTATTAGAGGACTGAAATGAGCAGAAATGTTCAATAGCCTCTTACCAGTAAGAGATGACTGTCAGCGTTGAGCTTAGTGGTAGTGAGCTCGTTCATGGCCATGGCCATGTAACTTGGTGAGCTAAATTCCAAATGACGTGGTTCTGTGCTGCAGAATCTCGCCTCTTTAAATAGATTGACTCAAGCTGGTGGGCGATCATACGCGTGAGTCGCGGAGATACTAATGGAGGGGGTTGGTGGGGATGACCGATGACCTTACGTTTCTTGTTTGCTTTCATCCAACCTCCACCCTCCTATGCTTCTCCACTCTTATTTGCAGGATTGGAGGTTCCAAGCGATGAGAGCAAAGTTCGCTTGAAAGTGAAGAGAATGTCACACTCTGTAGAGACAGATTGAATCCTTACACGAAATGACGTTCTTCCGAAAGAGGAAGTCTGAGAGAGTAAACCTGGGCTTTACTAATTGAGCGATCTATTTACTTTACCAAGGCGGAGTTCGCTAGCTCGACTACCATTCACCGTTCAATTCTTCGGCCATTGAGCAAGCTACACAGAATGGACACACAGAGACTATTGCACCAGCACCTCTTCTGCAGTGTGAAGATATCTGAGCTCCCTCAATGAATTCTGTCTCCTAGGACCTGTCCGGCCACATTCGATCTAATGCCCGTCCCCAAAACTCCTAGTATTGCTGGACCATAACCCTCAAATGATGTGGAACTGGAGATAGGAGTAGGACAGTCACGCCATAACTTAGCTCAAAACCTTACTTGGTCACAATGCTGACAACATCTCCCTCCGTTACGAGATGACTCAAACCTACCCTTTGAGGTGAGTGCTTAGCACTAGCACCCCAAACCATCGCATACTTGAAGGACTCCTTAATAGTACGATGGATGTTATCACAGACATCCTCGATTGTTGACCCGCCCCGTATAATTAGGGCTTCATTGAAGTCGGGCTCAACTCCTTTTCTAGGAAGAATTAGCTTTGCAGACGTTTTACATTGATTTATGAGAGCATACCTCTTTGTGTAGACTCTTATAAGACGCAATTCTTCCCAGGCGCGGTCGACGACATCTTGAATACCGAGATCCAGCTCACAGCTCATGACGACCGTATTCGGTTCGCGAGCGAGCTTGTCGAGGAATTCGAGGCTGATGCTGTCGATTTTGTTGTAGGCGTAAAGACTACATCAGAATCTAAGCCAACGGATCGCATACCTGAACACCACAAACTTACCACTTGATATATTTCCTATGGTCCTTCATGATTACATCAATGAACTCGTCGACCGTTGCTAAAGAAGGTGATTTAGCAGATAGAGCACAAAAAAAAAAGAAACAAAGTAATCATCTAAGAACTAACCATTTTCATCCCGGACAAGGACCTCACAATTGAGCATCTTGTAATCCCTCAGGATATTGTAGAGCATCTTTTCGTCCAGATTCTTTGGCGGGTTCTGGAACGTAATCTTCATACCTCCGGCCTTCTTTTGTTTTAGGTAGATGTTCCTGCCAATTGTTAGGTCACCTTCGCCGCATCTCGATTGATACGTACGGTGGCTCTTTGTTGAGTCTGATGCCGACGGCCTCCAGTTCAGCCTCGAGAAGAGCGCGTTGTTCTGCCCGTTTGGTGGCGTCCAGTACCATCAGAATCAGATCACTTGTCTATGTAAGACTTAGCACTGATCTCTTCGTTACTATCAGGAATGCCAAACCTTTGCAGCTGAAATGACTTGCCGACCTCTCCCTTTCCCCTCTGCTGCACCTTCAATGATACCCGGCAAATCCAGCACTTGGATTTCCGCACCTTCATATTCGAGTACTCCAGGAATCGCAGTCAGAGTAGTGAATGAATATGCAGCCACCTCGCTCTTGGTCTTGGTGATCTTCGACAAGAAGGTCGACTTGCCTACAGATGGAAATCCGACCAGTGCTATCCGAGCATCGCCACTCTTACTGACATCGAAACCGGCTCCACCGCCTGATCCAGCACCTGCAGCAGGTTCCAGGAGTTGGGCCCGTAATCTAGCAAGTTTTCTAGAGAATGGTCAACTTTGCTTCGGCTGAAGAAATCGAAGCGACAGCACCCTTTTAATAGGCCCAGATGGTACTCTGAAGGCTCATCAGCCTCGAGAAATACGTGAAATGAATGCCATCAAGCATACCCGTTGCCTTGTTCTCTGCAGACTGTTAGCATGTGCTGCGACTGAAACACACAATCAGTTAGTCCATTACCCACTTTGAGTTCGTCTCATCTCCTCCTCAATCCTAGCTTAAGCATCAGTGTCTATCCAACGCAGATTCAAAGTAGTTATGCAAATCACGCACTCTTTTATTTTCTCTGTGATGTTCACCATTTTGACAGCCTTTCTGACCCGAAGAATGTAGTTAACGTGAGTATTGGCAACGACCTGACTCAAGGCCCGGAGATTTTCTGTTGACTTAAAGGCATGCAATACCCCGTCCTGTAAAGTTTTGAGATCTGCGGCGACCAAGAACTGAGAAAGCACGAGGATGGTGTATGAGTAGGTACAACATGCCGCGCACGGGAATCTAAGGTAAGTTTCGCGCCGAAAAACAAGAAATCCAATGCATCATCAACCGTCAGCTAGATATGGCTTCAATAATACCGCTTGACTCGATAACGTCTATAACAGCCACTGTCTTTCGGAATACGACGCCGCCAATCATGACGTCTCCGGAGCAAATCATAGAACAATACGAGTCTCGCTATGATCAAGGCATTTCAACAGGCAATATTCGACATTTCATCTACCCCTGGGACACTATAGGTGAAGCTCTAGTCCTTATATATCTTTTCATTCCATTACGCTCAAAGTTCCTTCAGAAATATGGCGCCATCCTCGTATGGTCTTTCAATTTTCTCACCAGCGTCTATGTTATTCGATATTGCCGATGCCGTGGTATGGCGCCAGCTTTTGGTCTCGGCTTGATTAAGCTCTGGTCAGTCCTCTGGACTTCGATAATGATATTAGTCCACGACTGCAAGACAGACTTTCGAAGGATTGACAGAGTCCTCTATGCAAGTCCTGAAAAAGATCCGACGGACAATGCTACCTCCACCGCAGTTCAAACATTCGACCTTACTGAGTCAAGACAAAGACATCGAGGGAGCTCGACGCAGATTACGCGAGGCTCAAATAGCCAACCAGTCGAAAAGGCAAGAGATCATAGTCTACTTGTTTGGCAAGACTATCCTGCTACATCCCTCCTCCGTCGAATAGATTGGGTGTTAGATCTATATACGAACTTCAGGGGCATGAGCTGGAACTGGCGCATTGCTGGACCGCCTCCAATTCCAGATTGGGTTGAAAGCCGACTCGAAGGTCATTCTGATAGCGGACCCCCGCGGAAGGGATTTGTAGCTGGCCGGGACGGTACTCGCATGTACTCAAATCTCCACGACCTGCTTGTCGCTAGAGCTAAGACCTTCGTGCTGGGGTACTTTGTGATGGATATCTTGAAGAATTTCATGATGCATGACATTTATTTCTTACACGGTGATCGTACTCTACCGCCGCCTAGTTTTCTGCCAAGCCCTATAAGGGAATCTTATTTCCTAGTACAGAGTTACCGATTGCTGCTCTCCATGGCCATGATGTACACGGCCTTGCATACAGTCTTCGATTTGAGTCCTCTTTTCTTTGCAGGCTTGCTTGGTCCAACTCTCATTGGAGTTCGAGGCGAACCCTGGATCTACCCAGATACGTATGGTGCTTTCTCTACCATCCTCGACAAAGGCTTGGCCGGCTGGTGGGGAGGCTGGTGGCATCAAACTTTTCGATTTGCCTTTGAAGCAACAGCTAAACGCATTCTTCAAGAGCTGGGCTTCGACATATCATCATTGTCGGGCAAGGCGTTGCAACTCATCATTGCATTTTCTCTTTCGGGCTGCCTTCACGCCTGCGCGAGTGTCACGCAACTTGGGCAAACTCATCCAATCACTGGCGCCTTCTCCTTTTTCCTCCTCCAATCTTTGGGTATTCTATTACAAATACTGCTGTCACATCAGTTAAAGAAGATCGGAGTTGTAGAAAGAACACCGAAGATTCTTCGACGGGCAACGAATCTCATCTTCACCTCTGCATGGCTCTATCTCACAGCGCCACTAATATGTGATGACTTTGCTGCAGGCGGCATATGGCTATTCGAACCTATCCCTATCAGTCCATTGCGTGGATTAGGTCTTGGCATTGAGGGTACGGGATGGTGGTGCTGGAAAGGATTTCCCTGGATACACTGGTACCGAGGGCAGCATTGGTGGCAGACTGGATTTATTATGTGATGTGAAAGTGTTCATGTTCTAGAAGCGTCCGGTTATTGATGAAGTAGATTTTCTCAGAGTGGAATTTAGCCGAACAGGACTTGGAAGTCTCCCAGAATGGATGCTTTCTATAGGGCATATCATAGAAGAACGTAGAGTCGACAGGTTTCACGGAGAAATTGGCGAATCTTCAGCATAAGCGACTATTTATCATGTAAGGAGTACGGTGAGACAATGCAGAATCCGTACCTTAATTAGTGTGAAGGTGCAGATCAAGACTTGTATTGTTCTATGCAGAAGCTAGCTACAGAGTGGTGAGGCTACGAGATCTATCCCTCATCAGAGCGTCCAGAGAGGAACCTTCACACTTGTGCGAATTTGAGTAGGCTGAGTACTGGAGGTAATTCATTATGGTTCTTCACTCGTTCTGCCGTGCTATCGGTTTGATAATCCTACGGCTTCATGTAGCTCAGGGTGTGAAGATTTTCGTCGACAATCCATATCACTACACAAACTTTCGGGTATGACTGGTCGATGCCAGGTAACCGGTTTCTCCATGCCGAGTTGACCATCTGTTCGTCAGGTCTCGTCATCGCTAGGCATGTTCGTCATTTGGGTCCCATCCAGCGGTTGGCTCATATCCTTTAGGTTTTACTTTCGATGGGTGTTTGTGGTGGAAGTCCGCGATCTTGTCTTGACATCCTTCCAAGTGGTCTGGTGTCAACCAAGTAGGTGGGTTCGTAGGGTCACAGATCAGCGCGTCCAAAGAGGAACGTTCACAAGTGGGGTGGAGTGGAGTGGGTGATTGGAAATGCTTTGATACTATGGTATGTTGTAGGCGAAATTTTGGCAGGATAGGCGAATTCTCGACCACCCCCCTCGTTCAGCTTCAGACCGAAGACGTCGCCATCACCATACAACATCATCCAACTCCCTTTACGTTCACAGCTTATAGTCAAGCATCCTTCAGACCTCGGGACTTGACCAGTTCTTGCGTCATATGCTCCAAGGTCCCTTTTGCATCTGTCTCAAAACCGATCTTTGCAGAAAGGCCATTCGCCGATAAAGACGTATCCGCGTTGAACACCCATATCCTCTGCCTTAACCGCAACCATGAAGCCGTTCTTCAGCGCTCTCAACGCATACGCATGGTTCGTCTGCACTCTTTAAGGCTGTCCCTTGCGATGCTAAACTAACTGCGTCATAGTATCGTAATATCGGTCTTCGCCATCGTAATCCTTTCCATCATTGGCGCTCTCTTCGACGTACGTCCATTTATCTCTCTTTCAAGCCTTCAGATACCTCTCTCTCCTTCCCCTGTATTCGTTTCTCAAGTCTTCTCAAACTTAAAAGACGAGCCAGGCTAATATCCTCCTTGCAGACAAAATCAGAAACAATGGTTGGCAGCACCGAGAACGTTGACCCAAACGATGCCCCCAAAGTTGCCGCCGCAGTCTTCGGAGCTGTGGGTGTCTATGCTGTACGTTGTTTTCCGCCCTTTTCTCCCTCTTCCTGTTCTAGAAGCCTTCATACCTAACGGACTGTGTTTCTTCGATGCAGATCTTCCTTGTCTTTTGCGCCAGCCAAGCGTGGCTTAACCATCGGGAGAGTCGGAGAGGCGCCATTGCTCTGTCGTGACCGTGAAAAACTTCCACAGCTTACGACACATATATACAGTCCGAAGTGACATTAGCATCTGCGCGAGTTCCCTATGCGCATACAGGGGAAGAGGCGTCTTCTACAAATGAGGTGGCCCGGCGTTGGCGTTCTTTTCGGTGCCATGGAAGCTTGTTCCGAAAGTCGTGGGTTTTTGTGTCGATTTTCCAGGAGGCAATTACGAACATATATATTAGAACTATACAGACAAGAACCGATTCATTCGCGCAAAAGATTGCCGTGGCATTCATCATTATGTACCCCGTATCAAGTTGCAAGTTATGGAACTTCCAGGGAGAGGACTGTGGCCTGATGCAGCGAGCGCAGTCTTTTCCACCTGGAGGTCCTTGATCTCGAGGCCTGGCCACGATAATGAGAGCTTCCTCCTACCTTTACTAGGCTGATCCTAGGCCATTTCCTAGGTTCGGTGCTTGCCGTCTCCACGACGGCGTCGTTTGCTTCAGCATCTCTTGAGTATACGTCGCTTGGCAACTTGTTGGTGATGGACAATGAGGACTCCCACAGTCAGTCATCCTTCATCGGAATCGCTTTCTGGTTCCATAGAGCGTCGCTTCAACCACTTGCTCATGTAAATCCCACCGTCGAGCCAATACCCTAATCTGGCGTAGTAGCTCCTCACACCCACACCACTGATTACAGAAAGCTTCTGACTTCCGTGCTCCTCTACCGCTATGCGCTCCGCCTCTTCCATCAATAGCGTCCCATATCCCTGATGCTGGAATTTCCTCGGGTCTCTAGCATGCACCGGGACTGCGCTTCCGTATACGTGAAGCTCACGCACCAGACTCGTCGGTTGGCTCGTCAGCTCCTTCCGGAAGGTATGGGTCTTGCTGCACTTCCTCAGCCTCAAGAGTGCGATCAGAATGTCCTGCTTTGGATCCTCATATGCCAAGAACGTCTCCCAACCACCATTTGCCACGTAGTCTCTTCGTACAAGTTCAACCTGCGAAGGCCGGATCTTATTCTTCACCTCATTGATACCCACCTCTCTTGTCCTCACATCCCGACAGGTCGTCCCAAAATCCTTCATCCTCGACAGCGCCAGCTCTCTCAAGTTCCCATTCTCAACGCCGGATGTGACAAGTGGCATCGGGATATCGCGCTGCACACGATAGATCCTCGTCCACGGCGGCACTAACGCCAGAATCCTCGCCACCAAATCAATCAACGCATTTGGTGTGTAGTTCTTATATCTCCCTGTCCTCCACAGTTCATACAACCCGGTCCCCCGAATCACAAGCGTCGGATAGATCTTCAGTCCATCCGTCCGAAAATCCGGATTCGCAAAGTATTCGCGGAACTGATCAAGGTCGCGCTCCATGCCGACGTTCGGTAGATCCGGCATCATGTGGCTGACGACCTTGAATCCGGCATCTTTCGCGAGCTTGAACGTCTCGGCGACGGCTGCGACGGTGTGGCCCCGGTTCGTGTCCCGTGCGACGTCCTCGTAGAGCGACTGAACGCCGATTTCGAGCCGGGTGCAGCCGTAGCGCAGCATTGCCGAGAGGTGCGGGTCGAGGCAGTAGTCGGGCCGTGTCTCGATGGTGATGCCGACGCATTTGATGGTGCTCATTTCGGCGGCGGTGACGGCCTCGTCGACGGAGAGGGTCTGGTAGCCGCTGAGGGCATTGTGGAGTTGGGAGATAAACTCTTCGCGGTAAATTTCGGGGAGGGACATGAAGGTGCCGCCCATGATGATGTATTCGACCTTGTCGACGCTGTGACCGAGAGATTTGATCTGGTCTACCCGGCCTCTTGCTTGTTCGAAGGGGTCGTACCGTGCTCGTATTGCTCGCATTGAGGTTGGTTCGTATCCGGTGTAGGATTGTGTAGAATACTCAAAGTCTGAGTCTGGTCCACCAGGACAGTAGACGCAGATGTTGCCTGTGTATGCTATATGGGGGCATCTGTGAGGTTTACACATAACAGCAACAACGGCAATACCCGATGAAGTCCCTGTCCCATGGTCAGCTTAAGAGCATTCAAAGTTGTGGCATACCTACGTATAGGCTTTGCTATTAGTTTTGGTAAAATGTATTTCTTGTAATGCTCTGGAACAGCAGCAATGATGGCCGTTAGCGGAGGTTGGGTGCTGAGGTAGTGTTTCTTCGCCATTTGCCCTCGAAGAGTATTCAGATTGATGTCCTTCTTCATCCCTGACCCATCATCCTGAGCTTCATGAGCTTGGATGAGAGCACCGGCGATGTCTGCGCATGCCCTCATGAAGCGCTCTTTTTCCGGTGGGAGAGTGACATTCTTCGGAGCTCGCGCTTTCGCACGAGTATCTGTCGTTGTTATCGTCGCCATGCCAGCGGAATTCGGGGTTTCGACATTGGGAAAGGTCAAAGAGAGGAGAAGAGCGGACGTCTAGGTGTATTGGGGGGCTTGATGTATGATTTTCATTTTCATCTGTTACAGCAAAAATGGTCCCGCTCGAGCGGAGCTTGCCGGGACCGAGCAAGGGTGCTTGTGTTGAACCCTGACGAGCCACTCGAGCCTCCGGAGTTGATCCTCCGCTGGCATCAAGCTCAAGCTTGTTCCAAAGCTTTACATTCCTTCCGATCAATTGCTACTACGCCTCAAATTCACGCCAAGGGCTGCTCCAAGATGCAGGCTCTTCGGCGACCATTCAGCTGCGCTTTAAAAGCCAGCACGCGACGAAGTTCCTATTCTACAGTCTCTTCAGCCTATGCCGCTACCAATAGCAACCTCCGCATTAACCAAGACACGAAGGTGATTTACCAGGGCTTTACTGGACGGCAGGGAACGTTAGTCACATCTATAATGTACACAAATATTCTAGAATATCGCTGAAAATTGTGCAGGTTCCACGCTGAACAAGCAATCGAATACGGTATGACGAGGAACTATTCTCTGCCACACCAAGCTGCATGCTAGAGGATGTCAATTGACCATTGCTAGGCACGAATGTGGTTGGAGGAACAAATCCGAAGAAAGCGGGTGAGACACACTTGGGGAAACCGGTGTTCAAGAATGTGGAGGATGCGGTTAAGCAGACGGGAGCAAATGCTTCTGCAATCTTTGTGCCGTAGGTCAAAATCTGGGTTCTCCTGAGACTGCTGGCTAAGCATTTTCAGACCGCCACTGGCAGCAAAAGGTATCGAAGAGGCCATAGCTGCCGAGATACCTCTTGTCGTTTGGTGAGTTGACTTTTGCGCTACGCACCTTTTAAAGCTAACATTTTACTGCTAGCATCACGGAGGGTATTCCACAGCATGGTATTTTTTGACAAGGAGATAAATTTATTACGACGCTAACGTTTCCAGACATGGTCCGCATAACCGACATCCTAAAGACCCAGGGAAAGACAAGAATGGTTGGGCCAAATTGCCCTGGCATCATTGCACCTGTAAGGACTCTTTAATCTCGTCTCTTGCCGACTTGGGTCTGACACTTCTATCAGGGACAATGCAAGATTGGAATCATGCCAGGTTTCATTCACAAGCGTGGCCGTGTCGGAATTGTCTCTCGATCTGGTACATTGACATACGAGGCCGTCAATCAAACCACACAAGCCGGACTCGGTCAATCTCTTGTCGTTGGTATTGGAGGAGATCCCTTCTCCGGCACCAACTTCATCGATTGCTTGAACGTCTTCCTTCAAGACCAGGAAACAGAGGGTATCATTATGATTGGCGAGATTGGTGGCTCAGCGGAAGAGGATGCGGCTGATTTCTTGAAGAGTAACAATACTCAGAACAAGCCTTGTGTCAGCTTCATTGCCGGTATCTCCGCACCGCCTGGGCGGAGAATGGGTCATGCAGGTTCGTACTTGCCGCTCCATATTTCCAGCTCATTGAGTGAATTTGCTACGCCCGGAAGCATGAGTACTGACGCGATACAGGTGCAATCGTGAGTGGAGGAAAAGGTGGTGCCGATTCAAAGATTTCGGCACTTGAAGCCGCAGGTGTTGTTGTGGAACGGAGTCCAGCTGCGCTTGGCAAGACATTGCATTCTGAATTTGTAAAACGAGATCTCATATAGCCATACCGTCCGTGAGGAAACTTCGTAGCGCGATGGACGTCGAGGGGTGCCGAGCTATGATTTTGGAATTTGGGGCACTATAGAGCGTCAAATTCTTGCGTGTAAATTCGTGTCATACTACATCTTTTATACTGTAGATTCGTGCCCATTTCAAATACAAATTTCCAGACAGATGAGCGTGTACATATACCGGCAAGACGCCTGCGTAGTTTATATTTTATAAATGCGTGGCACGCATGAGTAAGACAAGCACCGGTGAACCACTAGTACTCCATACTCCCGCCCAAACTCCGCTGGAACTTTATGTAGCTCCACCAGTTCCGTTGGTCAGCATTTATAGGAGTTCCTTTTCAACATTTGACAGCTCAAAATGCTCTCCGGCGTCCTCATCTTCAATCAGAAGGGCGAAAATCTCATCCTTCGAGCCTATCGAACCGATTGTCGCCCGCGTCTGGCAGATGTCTTCCGAATCCAGGTCATTTCCAACCCCCAAGTACGCTCGCCTGTTCTTACCTTGGGATCCACCACCTTCAGTCATGTTAAACATGAGAATATTTACCTCGTGGCAATCACCAAAAGCAATGCCAATGCCGCCCTTGTGTTCGAGTTTCTTTACCGGCTGATTGGGCTGGGAAAGTCATACTTTGGAAAATTTGACGAAGAGGCCGTCAAAAATAACTTTGTTCTTATATATGAGCTACTAGATGGTGTGTCTCAATCACAATGCGACCCAGCTTGAACGACTATGCTAACTCTAAGGACAACAGAAATTCTGGACTTTGGCTACCCACAGAACACCGAGACGGAAACACTCAAAATGTACATTACGACAGAAGGTGTCAAGTCCGAACGAGCAATGGTATGCAATTTGGTGGGGCTTGAATATGTCGAAGTTAACGAAACTCGTAGGAAGATTCATCAAAGATCACAATGCAAGCAACTGGTGCACTCTCCTGGCGAAGGGCTGATATAAAATACCGGAAGAACGAGGCATTTGTTGATGTCATTGAAGATGTCAACCTTTTGATGTCAGCGGCAGGAACTGTCCTCAGGGCAGATGTCAATGGTCAAATCATAATGAGAGCGTATCTTAGCGGAACGCCGGAATGCAAGTTTGGACTTAATGACCGACTGACACTAGGTGAAGATAATCTCACTATTCCCTCCGGTAACAAAGCAGGAACGAAAGCGACTAAGGCAGCAGCTGGCAGCGTGACGCTTGAGGATTGTCAATTTCATCAATGTGTTAAACTCGGTAGATTTGATACGGATCGGACTATTTCATTTATTCCGCCGGATGGAGAGTTTGAGCTCATGCGTTATCGTGCTACTGAGAACGTCAACCTACCCTTCAAGGTCCATGCTATTGTCAACGAACTTGGAAAGACCAAGGTGGAATACAGCATTGCCATACGTGCAAACTACGGCAACAAATTATTCGCTACGAATGTCGTCGTTCGGATTCCGACACCCTTAAATACAGCTCGCATCACTGAAAGGACATCACAAGGCAAAGCCAAGTACGAGCCAGAATATAACAATATCGTCTGGAAGATACCCCGTTTTACCGGTCAAAGTGAATACGTTCTTTCGGCAGAAGCAACCCTGACTTCAATGACCAACCAAAAGGCTTGGAGTCGGCCACCTCTCAGTCTCAGCTTCTCACTCTTGATGTTTACAAGCTCTGGCCTGCTCGTCAGATATCTAAAAGTCTTTGAGAAGAACAATTACAGTAGTGTCAAGTGGGTGAGATATATGACGCGTGCTGGTAACTACGAAATCAGGTATGATGACTTCACTTTTTCTCCAAAAGTCGAGCCACTAATCCTTCTCTTGCAGGTTTTGAAGTCTTACACGCACAACATCGAGTGCACGAGTCCTTGCGACGCCCTTGAAAATCCACGAGCCAACCATCATCTTCTACATTGCGACCGAAAACATGGCTTCATCCCATCAGAATAGAGCTGAAGTGATCTCTGATACAAACGTGATCAGTCTTGACGCAAACAGTCTGAAATTTCCGAATGGAAATATTTTGGTGATCCTAGACCTTCACGACGAGGAGGGTTACTGGTTACAGCTCCACGAGGCAGTCCTTGAAAGTAAATCTGGCAAAATCGCGGAGATTCTCTGCACACGGGCCAAGACTTTGCTGCCTGCGGATCTGCCTCTGCCTGACCCACACAAGGTACCATCCAATATTAAACGGATCATTACTCTCCAGGATGATGGGGATCCAGGGAAACTCCCGGCCCTAACATGTGATTTAGCTGCTGCAATTTCACCGCCTGCAGTAGTAACAATTGGGGATGAAGATAACCCAGCAAATGAGGAAAGCGGGACACGTACGACGCGTGGTACTACTTGGAATGTGCCTAGATTCAGAGATACCTTCAAGTCCCTCTTCGCAGCCTTCTATGACGAACCACTCAATATTTCTCGAAACGACATCAAATTAGCGCTCAAACAAAGTGAGAACCTCGTAGAGATAGCCCAGGCTCTCGACGCAATCTCTGCCATCCGTGCCCAAATCAGCAACGCTCTCCATGAATACAGGCAAAAAATGTACATCGCTATCAGAGTCGATCCACCGCGATGGCTTAATCTCTCCCTCACCCTGGAATCTGCTCCCATATTCAGTGAATCTATCATTCACATTGTCGGATGCTGGCCTGACTGGCTCTGGGAAACCTCACGACAGACACTCACTCCGAACCTGGTCAAGCTGATCGATCGCAAGGCGAAGATTCTAGAAGGGCAGTGCGGGGAAATCGATCGCACTCTCCTGGTCAACACGATCAACTACGGCGAGGGTGACGAACTTCGCTCTGTCACCTTGAAAGATGATCCCGATGCCTGGTTTGCCGTCGGTATCTTCCGCGATTGGCTAGTGAAGGAACTTACCAGCGGAATTCGACCAAGCGAGATTGGGAGGTTGTACAGGAAGCTCCGGAAGGGTGGAGAGGCGTATCTAACGAACGCGGAGGTCGATCCCACAGTGGATTGGGTGGGATCGAATGTCGATCCTGATGGTATCCTCAAGAATCTTGGCTTGATGAAGGAATTTGCCTCGAAGGCAGTCCAGAACATATGCGAAAATGGGCTCATCGTGTCTCCGGAAGCTTTGGACTTGGGCTACTTGACTTGCGTGGATATCCGTGAGGAGGACTACCCTTGGTAAACGGGGGGTTTTTCCATGGGGTTGTATGTTAGCAGCTCTCTATGTTACCGAATTGATAATAGACAAAACATTGGAAGAATTGCAACTTTAATTACTTGAGATGGTGCTCAATTGAGGATTAGGAAGTTTAAGACACTGGATAGCGAAGGCGCAATTAATTTACAACAATCTTCGCGCTTGGGGCTCGTTCCAACCTGAACCTAAGCTCTCAACATGCATGTCACGCCGGAGACTGGAGAGCACCGTTGTTCATGAGACTGAGAATACTTTTCGTACACTGGTGCCGCTGCTTGCCGCTCGCTTGTTGACATTGGCTTGCTCAAAATTTCAGTGGATGGCAAAAGTGCACCTAAGGACTGCCCACGCCGATGTGCATTTCCTCAAGCAAGCTGATTTATCTCCTTCTTTCCGTAGCAATACGTCCATAAATTCTTATACTCATGTCCCACTGGTGACATCTTTCGAGGCTTATCATCATTACCCATACTCTGCCTTCCTTTCATCCTTGAGAGTACTCGAATTTACCACCTACGTTTGCAACACGTCCACGGTTGTCGACTTTTACTTCTTCGAAGGATCAAAAAGCCTTTACATATTTGGTCCCGTTTACCATGCCCTCGTGCACATCCAACTCCGCCTCTGATTCTCGACCTCGTCCATACACCGTTCCTGAACACATTCCGCATTTTTTTCCGTGGTCATCCAGAAATGGTCTCTCGAAATATAGCTCGATGGACGCGTCTTGATCGTATCTATTTGCATAAGCGAAATACTGCATGGGTGTGATCGGAGGCCGACGTGTAGTTGACGTTGTCTTCTTGCTGGGTTCGCACTAGCAAATTAACAAGCAGGCAGGGCACATGCACTGGTAGAAAGCCAATGTCGATGATATGGATCAATACGGGAGCGAGCAAGTTCGATAAAATTGAGGAGGGAACAGTACAAGGGGAAAGGTAAGGGATATCTTTTCAGGGACCGAAGCTACACGGCGGATATCTTAGAGTAAAGCTCTGTTTTGCATAGCCTGGGATTCCCGCGGGAAAAGAGGCCCTGTGGTTTTAGACTGAAGGACTGGAACCCGTGACGATTTTGCTCAGATAGAAGGAGAAATACCGGGGTGGGTTTCCAGGTATGACATGGACGAACGGGGGATTAGCTGGGTAGGATGTTTTGCCATGTCACCGAAGGGGACTATAGAATTGTCGGCGAAGTAACAAGGCCCAAGAAATTGTTACAGCCTCCACGTTTTGTGAAGCTAAAACGAGGTGTTATGTACAAGATGTCCTACCAGTTCTTGTTTAATGTTACTAAGCCATTCTCCGATTGAAGATTAGATGTATAATTGGAAGACAGTGACTTACTCCATACACACATCTTTGTAGCCAAGATACCATTGTACTCCTTCTCCTTCGCTGCTGAGGAATATTGTGATCCCTTTAATGACTAAAGAGTCGGCTATTTGGAATATGTATTCGACTTCCCTTAGAGAATTTGACAAGGATTAAGATACTGCAGTACAAACTTCGTGACTTCAATCTTGCTAGGAACAGAAAGGCTTCACATATGCGAGACATATCCACCGCCTCCTTCCTTTCATTGGTAGAGTCATTAACCCCTCGCTAGTCAGTCGAGGCTCTCTCCAGCCTCCAACTCCCATAGACGCTTTACTCCAGCAAGGAACCGATAGAACAGGGTCTGGGGATTCTAATATGCGGCGCGGTCGTTCGACAAGTCTCGCTGCGTACTGATGTGTACTTACATAAGAATAAGCAGGGATAGCATTGACAAGGACCGGAAGACAGGACTCTTCCGTTCCGCAGTCATATCTTCCAAAAACTAGATCTTCTGAGATCCTGTCGTGAAGTTGTATTCATGTTGGAAGAACTTAGCAAGGAGATTGCGCCTGAGTGCGTCGCCAGTACTGACTGAGGTCCAACTCAAAGGCTTTAGAGAGGATAACCGGGCCTCGATAATTTGCACGATACGGCTTTGAATAGAGACTCTGACATTGGGGGCAGCCGAACTTCTCCGGAAGTGAGGATGTTGCTCCCATCGACGGCGTCTGAAGCGGAGGTGGACAATGTAGGAACTCTCTAGATTGAATGATCAAGATACGGATTGTTGGACAAAACTCTCCCAAGCGTTTCCGAGATGTAGGGAAACTGGTATTGAGGACGAGTCTCAGGCGTAAGTGTGAGTTAGAGCAAAAGGTCCCCAGCTTCGACACGGCTCAATGTTTCGACATGGCTCAATATCGCCGCAACGTCTGCTCCAGACTGGGTCCTCTGGAGGATATTCTGCGCCGCTTGATCGGATGAAATTTCCAGAAATTCAATCAGCTCCTCATCATGGTGGACCACGAGTGAGAACCCCGGAACTGGTTATACCAGCATTGCACACGGGCAGTGAAGATGATTAAAGCGGCGTCTTTGACTTGTCACGAAAGAAAATCCTAAGGTTGGTCATCTGTTCCATCACGCAACTTGAGCTTAAGACTTTTCGTAATAAGCTCGTGTACTCTCTCCAATGCGACGGTTAGCCGCCAGGATGTGGTGAATGTACAAAGCTCAACACGAAGTGTAGCCTCCATACCGAGATAGGAGAGACGCGAGCATAGAGCATCCACGGAGTGAATAAGCGGCTTCGTGAGCGGTTTGCTACTGTCATGCTCCTGCTCAAATAGCTATACTCAGGCTCAGAGGCGACAAAAGCCGATATTCTGGTGCACCTCTCCGCTAGGCAGGAAATGGATAACATACTCCAACAATGTAAAGTTGAAGAACAAATTTCATCCTGCCTCATGTCGGAGACAGGAATTAGAAGTCGCAATTATCTATCAAGGTCCAGTATCCCGGGGGTTGAGGAGGCAACGAAAGTTTCCTTGACTGAATATCTGGTTCTCCATAATAGCGTATCCGCTTTCTGAGCTGCACAGAGATCCACATCGTTATCGGTTCCAAGCTTCATTAATCGGCCTAGCTCAATTAGCAACTCAGTGCGGCCCAGCCTGGACGAAGAGAAGGGCCGGAGCGTGTCCGCCTCAGATTTCTCTGAAGTCCAACAGCCAGACATGATCAATTACATGACTGTACGCTTTTTATACGAAACCATTTTCTCTTATTTCTCTCTTATTTTCTCCCCTTTTCTTTTTTTTACTGACGCAGCTAGTGGCCTCCAGCCGAAGAAGACCTCGTGTCCTTGACAGAACCCGAGGAGCAGAGGAGTACTGTACACTCTTACCTGTACGGTTTCGACCTCAAAAAAGCTTGACAATATTGTCATAAACACCGATCTACCTCTTGCGTCGACGCCGATTGACTCACAGGGCACTGGTGTACGCTTGTTCGTGTCATCATTGTTCGACCGTTATGACTACCTCCTGGACAAAACAAAAGTGATCAAATTACCACAGTAGTCGCCATGAATATGATACGCCCAAAGGTCCTCTATCAGGTATCATCTATGCAAGATATGGATGTTCCTGCTGCTCATCCAACGGAAAGTTCGACAGTAGCGAGATGCCTTTGAGCGAAGATTTGACCAGAGCTTGGCTATTCGCAATTCCCTTCATTGCCCAAGTTGAAAGAGTAATAAAATTTTGAACCTGGGAAGTTGGATCTCGTCCGGATAATTATTGGCGCGTATGCTGCTGGAGAATGGAAGATTGCCAAAGAGTTGCTGAAGGTTCGGGTGAACCCTGAGGGTAGGAACCATCTTTGGACGGGCATTCATGACCGTCAATACCGGGCCAGATCCAGGAGGGTCGGTGGCAGCATCCACTGACATATACTACGAATCTAGCGCAACGCTCGAAGCAGGCGCTCCTTCAGATCCAGCGATCGGGGCCTACACAGGTGTTGCCGTCCTATTCGATGAGAGGAACATTGTAAGGTCATCTCCAATATTCAGATGGGTTGCTCGCGTGGTTCACCGTGTCAAGCCAGAAGGTCAGTTCTCAACTCTTTTAGCCACGGGCGACGTCCTGGGGTTTCCGGTCTAGCACCTGTATGGCAGAATCTTCTACCGAGTATTTTATTGATCCGTCCAAAGGCTATCCTTTACTCGTTCTGTGTTCATGTACATGTTCTGGTACGTTATACAGTGGGTGATATCACCGTCTCCGCAGACCTATGAGGCCACACCTGGGTGGCTAAGACCGACGTAAGATCTGAACATAACTAGTTAAATAAGGTTCGTTATTGATTGGTGTCAGACCTAGGCAGCTTACTATACCTCATACAATATCCATGTGATCGATTTCGTCATCTGGCCGGCGCATCGAGAAGTCGTCGTTCAAGTTTGCCATGCAAGAGCACATGGGATGGTTGATGGATCTGTCAATTCATATTTCATGCCAGTGGCAACACGCAACTGAGGAAGCGCTATGCCAAAATCCATTCACTGGTAATACGGACCTCACAAATTTAGCCAAGAAGGCTATGGCAACCTTATTTCGCTATATCTGCGTGCTGAGAGGATCGCAATGGTGTATGTATACGTTCCAGAATTAGTCGATGGATGCAAATATCTGTAAATACATGCCGGACACGGACGCGTACGTCAAGATCGGGACTGAGAATCCAAGATTCGACTATACAAGTTAGAAGTTCGACACTCTTGTCAACGAGATCTTCCATCCTCGGTCCACTTCTTTGTATCATGCAGAGAGCAATCATTTGGTCCAGGCAAAGATCATGTTAACCATTTCACTGATGTGAAGAGGTTGCTCATCACACCATTTTTGCGAGGAAATCGGAGACTGACTATCAGCTTACCGCCTTGAGCTATTGTTGCTTGGCTCGTCACTCACATCGAGAGCCAGTCATTCAGGGTGAGCTTGCACAACGAAGGATAATGGGACGATTCTAGAGATCTCCGTTACAGACTGTCGTAATGCTCGGAGTGTTATCGGCCACAGGAGGTTAGAAACCCAGTTTTCACGCACCGCAAGCGACTGGTCGTAGCAGTGGTAAATGCTTTGGCCGAGCATCATGAGGTGCCATAAGTTGCGGTCGGAATCTGGTCCATTCGTTTTCTAGTCTGGGATACCCTGTCCGCGGCGAGTACAGAGTTCAATGTACATTCCAGCGAGCGCAACACAATCTGACTTTTGACCGCTATCAATATCGGAATCTCGTGGGGTTCTATCGTTCTTAACATGCTCTCGCAGTACACCGCTGACTGGCAGCCAGGTTTTACCATCGAGTCCAAATTAACATCCAGCTTCGTCTCTGATAGCTCTAGCAGATTTCTTGATGTATTTTAGCGTACTGGTCACAGATCTCACAAGGACGAAAAGGGTACTCATAAAAGTATACTTGAACCTATGAGCAACCGATCGCTACTCGGGCTTCAAAAGCGGGTGCAATACCAACAGGACTCAGTGGCAAACCCAGAGCTCCACTTCGTTCCCTACTTTACAGTTAAAACTCACAAGCATAGCTTGACGAGGTCAATCATTTTCCTGAGCGCCCGAGCTCTTCTACAATGATCGGTCTAACAGCTTTGCTTCTTTGGCCTTACCTGCGATCATCTTTCGAGAGCGAACGACCTTGCCCATTATCAAGGATGACGATAAGGTTAGGACTCGAGTGTAAGTCCATGGCAAAGATGAGAATATCCATTGAGTAAACATAAAGTTCATAAATCCATTACTGAGAGCACATTTTCTCAAATTATGCAATCCCAAAGTACTGAGACGAACCACCTGTGCAACGACGCGATTCAGTCAATCTCCAAATCTCGGCATACAGCCAAGATAGGTTCGTTGTATGTGGGACAGATTTTGAAGAGCGAAATTTACTGCATGTTTTGGATGGGTGAATCTTACAAGAAGCTACTCTGTCCTCCGCGCTAAGCCAAGCAAGGGAGCACGAGGGTGAGCGGGCCGAAGACTTGCCGGTTTGCATATTGCATCCCGTCTTGAAATTGTTCACGGGCATCACGCCTAAATCAAAAGACAAATCCATATGCGTTTTCATACCCAAAGATGATTAGGATTTCTTAATTGAAAGTCTTTCATATCTTGAATGAATCACATTATTTGGAGAAGCAAAGCGCTCTATATCATGTGCTACAAGTTAAGTCCCTTTTTCAGCTCTAAAATCCTCTCGGTTTTCTTGGGTCGTGGTCTCTTTTCTACGACGGCTCTTCTCGCTCATTTTTGGCTATGTCAAAGATTAAGCTCAAGCTCCAGTCTTTACCATGGACTGTTCATCGGTCTTTCGCTGTCCGTGAGCAGCTCCTCAATCCCAGCTGAGGCAGCCACTGTAGCCCATGGAGAGGGTCACGTGCACGGGCCTCGCTTGCAGAATAAGAAATGGCGCGTTCTTTTCTGCATCCTCGACCCGAACAACAACATCCCTCCAGCCACGCCGTCCACCACAACATACCTCCACCATCGAGTTTCGAGACCATCGATACCATCATTCGAGTCGCACAAGTTCGCTTGTATTCCACATCACCTCAGCATTGAATTAAGTTATCATGCCTGGTGGAAAAGGTTGATATTCACACGCGGCACGCCTTGTTTGATGGGTGACTGATGAATTCTCACAGGCAAAACTGGCGGCAAGACCGGTGGCAAGGCAGACACGTCTGTCAAGACACAAAAGTCACACTCTGCTAAAGCTGGCCTTCAAGTAAGTCGTCCACCTTTATCAATGCGCGCCTACGCGATCCAAATTTTTTGTCTTTGTCGCATTCGTCTTTGGCATGGGGCAGACGACGCGTTTTCCCATTGGGAAAGGGATAGGCTGTAGCGCTATGGTGTTCTCGCCCTTTTACGGCTTTTCGACATCGTTTTCATCAACATTCTACTAATGCATTCGCGTTTGCAGTTTCCCTGTGGTCGTGTCAAGCGTTTCCTCAAATCCCAGACCCAAAACAAGATGCGTGTCGGTGCCAAGGCTGCTGTTTATGTCACGGCTGTTCTCGAATATCTCACTGCGGAAGTACTTGAACTGGCGGGTAATGCGGCAAAGGATCTCAAAGTCAAGCGTATCACCCCGCGTCATTTGCAGCTTGCTATCCGTGGAGACGAGGAGTTGGATACATTGATCCGAGCAACTATCGCGTTCGGTGGTGTTCTTCCCCATATCAATCGCGCTCTCTTGTTGAAGGTTGAGCAAAAGAAGGGCAAGAAGGAGGTGACGGCTTAAATTGGGTGGTGAAGGGGATATGGTGTTTTGGGTTGGTTGAGTCATGTTATTTTTTCTTTTTTTTTTTCTCTTATGAAACATTATGGATGTGGAGCTGAGGAACTCTTGGATTTGGATTTATTTCAACCTTTGGGTTCCGCATTGAAATCGAAAATCAAAGACCATTCATAACACTGTTCTCTGCTCTCGTATCTTGTGAGTAAGGTCTCTTACCAAGCAAACCCATCTGCATAACATCTGCAAAACCATAAGGCCATCTGCAAGACCATCCGCAATACGATGGCGATTTAGATTTGGGGTCCTCCTGGACCGAGGAATGGTACTTTTCCTGTCGTTTGCGCAAGCTCTATTGAAATTGAGATAGGCCTTCGAAATGGGGACACTCACGATAATATGCTCTTTGCTACACCTTGGATGGTTCCAACCGTAGGTCAAATCATGCTCGTTCAAGAGTGGATCGAGATCGCCCGGATCTTTATTTGGTCACGCTATGAACGACGCCTCACAATGTACAAACGCCGAATAGTCCAATTATTACGATATATAGTATCCTAATTTCAAAAAGATGCAAATTCGAGAATGCGACCAAACCATAAGAAAAAAAAAAAAAAGGCAAAACAAGACAAAAAGCAGGGCAGGTATGTCACCATTAATACAATGCAAGAGAAAAAGAAAGAAGAAACCCAATCGACACTATCCCACTCCTCTGCTAATCGAAAACAAGGTCGAGGCAATTCCAAAACAAGGTGCCCAACATCTACAAGCTCGTTTCAAAAAGCTTGTTTCTTGGTCTGAGTCGCTGTGTTCGTGATCATTTGTTGTAATTTTGATGCACCGCATTTCCAAATCTCCAAACATGCAACCGTTAGGGCGTGAACCCAAGATATGATTTAGATCTACCGGTCGTTGTGCGGTCATGGACGTCATTCGTCGTGTGCGTCATTATTAGGAGGTGTAAGGTGTGTGTGTGTGTGTGTGTGTGTGTGTGTGTGTGTGTGTGTGTGTGTGTGTGTGTGAATCCTGTTAAAATGTGTGCCGATCAAACTGCTCAGTCTTGAGCCCACCACCATCATTTCCTAATTTCGTGGAAGTCTTGAGCCAAATCCACCAATCCAAGTCACTCATCCCCCAAACTTCGTGTCTGATTCTTACTTATTCTCCCACCACAATCTCCACATTGCTCTGCGAACTAAGCTCATCACTACCTCTGCTCGTATGACCATTTTGTCGCGATCTGCCAGAACCTTGACTTGAAGCTCCAAATCCTGTTCGTTCTGGAAGAGGACCTCGTGGTTGCCTCATAGGCATGCTGCTAGGCGTCGCTCTGTCTCGATTCTGACTATCGTATGCGCCATTGCTCGAATTTCCAAACGTTCTGTGCCCACCAATCGGTCCTGGTCCGGGTACATTACCAATGCTTTCACTGCTTCGATCCCACGACATCATACCGCGTAGACCTCGAGGAGATCCATTGTTCGCCTGACCATGAGGGTTTCCAAAACCTGTTCCCAGGCCCATATGACCAAGACCATTGACCAAAATGTTCTCATCTCGAGTAGACATACTGGTGGCCGTAGGCGTAAGATTTGGCGTTGCAGTAGATGCGCTGTGTAGACCAGGACCACCATAATCGACTCCCACCCCCAATCTTGCGAGTCCAGCATTATTGCCCGTGAATGGAAAGCTTGCAGTCGAAGGCACTGGTGATGGTGTATAAGATCGAAGATCAGCAAATGATTTAGCAGCACGAAGATTGGTACCCGCTGTAAGACCGCCACCTCCTGGAGAGTCTGGGAAGAGATAGCTGGAAGGTTGTCGACCCAAAGCACTAAACATATTGTCCGAAGCGCGTACATCGCTGAAGTCTGTTGTGGCCGATCGATTGAGGGCACGTCGTTGAGGATCTTGCAATGAAGGATGCGCAGATCCGGGTGGACTGAGATTCCCTCCAGAGGTACGGTAAACATGGACTTGACGTTGCTCACCATCCCCTTTGGATAAATGGGAGAGTCCCATGTGATGGGCGAGTGTATGTACTGTCCTTCGTTGAGGAGGGGATAGATTTGAGGGAAAGACGAGACAGTCTCGGGAAAGATCTTCCTTGAAGAGTAAGAGTTGAGAGTAGAATCGCAAGGCCTCGGGATCATTCAAGTCGACATCTTGAGAAGTTGTTAACTCAAGTTTGTACGACGGGAATGGTAACTGACCTGGTTTGGGATTTCTTGCTGAGACTGGTGAAGGTGATGTTGTAGGTATGTGAGATGACATGGAGGATAAAGAAGGTTGATTGTTGAGTTGAGCGCCAGGCATGGGTCTATGTTGTTCCTCGAGCTGTCCACGTCTCTCTCGCTTTTCTCTTTCGATTCTCTCACGTTCAGCAATTGGAAGCATCTTTTTGTATTCCACCCTCAGTTTACGTCCTTGTAATTCGAAATGATTCATATGCTCGATCACAACTGCGGTCTCTTCTGGAGTCGTGAAATTTGCAAAGGCGAGACCTCTGAAGACTCCATTATCGAAATGATAGTTGAAGGCGTATGGTAGAGGAAGGTGCATTTCGGTCATCAAGCCAACCAGTTGTTCCTTTTTGACAGCAAATGGAATATTCTTGATTACAATAGCGGTCGGTATCAGTTCTTCATCTGGTTCAGTCGATAAAGACTCTTGTCCTCGCATTTGAAGACCAAGTTGAGGCATTGGGGGAAGATTAGGGATCTGCTGAGATTGATCTAGCCATGCCTGTGTGGAAATGTCATGTTAGTCACGCCATCGATTCATGAAGGTAAGATATCACATACAGATGGTATTGCGCCACGTGTTCGTGAAGGATTTCGACGTTGTGTAGCTCCCAAGGCAGCCAGATTATTATTTTGACCAAATCCAGAGCTATTCCACGTTTGTGATGGACCCACATCGTAACCTCCGTAATTTCCATGAATCGTAGCATTCAGTCGGTCATGATATCTTGTCTGATCGTAACGAACAGCATGGTCTTCTGGAGTATATAAGCCACCTGGATATTGTCCGTAGGCATCAAATTGTCGTGAAGGTTGACGGTGTAGGGTTTGTTGTTGATGACGCTGCGAACCAGGCGAGCGCGTGACAGGATTTTCGTAATACATGTCTTGATTAGATAGGTTACTCATCATGGCCGTGGAATATAGTCTATGAGCGTGATGAAAGAAAGCGAAAGCGAAAGCGAAAATGAAGGTGAGGTTGAAAGTGAAAGTGCAGGTGAGTCGTGGTTGTGGTCGTGGTCGTGGTCGTGATCGTGGATCTTTGGTGATGACCGTCCGAGCTCAAAGAAGGTCTCCTTGCATTTGCTTTTTGATTTTTTTTCTTCTTTCTTGCGATCCAGGTTAAGAGGCAGGCAGCCGACAGAAGATCAAGCAAAGTCGACGAAGCCTGCCCAGACGTTGCTGGTAGCGCCTTTTTCAAAGCGCGGGATGGAGTGGATGAAGAAGAGTGAGGATGGCGCAGAGTGAGGTGTTGGTAGCTGGTGGTACAGGAGTACGGAGTACCTGACCTGAGTACCTCCCTAGGGTACACGCACGACTCACTGGTCACTTCTCCTAGACCAGGCAGGCTTTACCGTGCCGGCAGTGCTTGCCGATGGATCCGTCTTTTGGTCACAGAGGCACCGAGGGGTCTTTTGGAGGCGCGATCGATGATGCAGCATCCAACGACGAAAGGGTAGAGAGGGAAGTGGAAAGCAGAGATAGAGGAAGAAGAAGGATGAGGATGTGGTTGTGCGGTGCAGAAATGTGAGGCTTTCGCTTCTTTGGGTCTTGGCTCGCCTGGCGGTTCCTTGGATGCGAGCTCCTAGCGCAAACTGCTGCCCCCCCCCGTTGCCCCTGTCCGTATATGTAGATGTATAATCAAAGGGCAGGCCCCGCCGGACAACGCAGTAATGAAAAGAAGGATCAAGCAATCTCCCCAAGCAACGCACTGATGCCGCGCAAGCCCGGTGTCGAAGAGGGGGGAGGGAAGGGGGGAAAGGGGGGAGACGGAAATCAGCACCCAGAAATCAGCACCAAAAGACGAGCAAGCAACAGCACTAATACTTTTGTACTCCTCACGCTTTTTGCCCGTTTTTTTTTTTTTCTTTCTGGTTGCCCCAGCATCGCCAAACAGTGCGCAGCAGTGCGCACCAGTTGCAGGTCATCAGGCCAGCGGGCGAGCCAACCGCGGGTAAAGAAAGGCGCATGGCCATGGCCCTCGTTTGGCCGGCCTTTGTGATCAACCATGTGGCCGACCACTGGGCTGCAGTCAAAGCTGCAACTCCCGCTACGTTTGGTCAGGAATGCAGGTGCCGACCGTGACGCTGTTCTGAAAAAGGTCTATCCTTGCCACCACGGTATCAGATGCTGATGCTGATGCCCGCCCATTCGCATGCACCATGCACCATGCACCATGCATCCATCTGCGGTGCTGCAGTCCTCCAGTCCTTCCCTCACCCACCGCACCACCACTATTGCACACACCCACTTCATCGACTCCATCCACTGGTGCACTCAATCTGGTTTGGTTACGGTCCGGCCCTAACACTTGGGATGGACTAATCTTACCATCTCGTCTTCGCGTAGGCCCAAAACAGTATTGATCGAGGGACTGGCGGGGTCCACTAGATTTTGTAGTTGAAAGTCTATTCGATCATCTCTCATCCAATGACCCGGCTGAAACCCCCCCCCCCCCCCCAATCCTTGCCCCGTCCTTTCCCTTCCGGTCGATATCCCACGCAGTCTCAAATCTATCAGCTGAAGCCCGTGCAGAACAATCTGCTCAACTTGAATCTCATCATTGCCCAATAGGTGAATAATCAATGCGATGGTACGGAGTACTACTTCTTTTTGTTTCTCTCAACCGTACCCGTATCAAAAAGGGGCACCCTTGACCTTGAGCTCATGAAATGCGATTACATCATTGATCCCATGTTTGGTACGCAATAATATTATTATGAGCTGAGCAGCTAGGCACCGAAACGTTGTCGATCCTTGGTGCTCTAGTGCTCTGGTGCTCTCACCCTCTGGTGCTCTTATGCGCGGGCCGCTCCTTGTCGTCTTATCCCGCATACGAGAACCAAATTGGATTTGGTCTGGGATTGTGTATGGAGTATTAGCTAAAGTTCTGGAGTATAACCTAACTTTAAGACGTACGATTCGGTGATTCGATTGCAAAGCAATGTCGTATCGCATCGATGGTGTCGAGATGCGTCACCAGTGACGAGCGCATGTGCTGTTGAACCAGGAGAAACTACTTAACTTGTTAAGATTGCTTTCATTCTATGACTGTGTTGGTTTGGTATGTTCTGCGCACTCTGTAAACTTTATGCTCCACAAACAATGTCCACTGATCCTTGCCTTGGCCTACGGAGTATCGAAATGATAATCACAAGCGCATTGCTACTGGTATAGGGGCAAGCGAATCCTTTTCTTACCAGATCACCACGAAATCGCAACGTATAATATCTGTTCTCCTGGTATCCAATCTCATCAACTATCATCAATAGATTTGAGTTTTATTCCTTCAAATTGTTGATCATGACCCAACGCCAAAACAGTGGTTGCCAAATGAATCGCCCTACGCTTCTTGATGGCCGCTATCTGGAATGGTGACCCAGTCCCGTGTTACTGCTTGAGACTAGCAGAGGCATCCCTTTCGACGAGCGGACGAGCCAGCGGACGAGCCAGGGGGAGAATCGGACAGAGTTTCATTACCAGGTGATGGTACGGAGTACTCCGTATTGTGAACGTACTGTCAGGTTTTGCTTTTCAGGTCTGGCGGTCAGAAGGTGACAAGGGATTGTTGCACGGCAGAGATTTTTTATTACTTCACATGCAATATGCTTGCTTGGGATGACCTTTGTGAACAATTGATTCGATGAAAGGCTTGTTTCTGCACGAGACGGGTCAGTGAGACGCTAAAGGCGCCTCAATATAACTAATTTCACTGGTTGGATCTTACAGGGTGCCGTTTCCAGGAAATCTGACACCCGCATACAACATCAATCATGTGACTTTCATGAAGCTGATTGGGTATAGCAAATAGTACAGTGATACGGAGTACAAACAATGAGATGTTTTTGGCCTCTGACGAATGAGCATGAGCATGAGCATCTTTCGGATTCTTCGAATCACACAAGAGAGCCTTCTCAAGTCAGGAAGTCGACCGAGCTCCTCCATGTACTCTCTCCCTCTTTTCTAAATTCTACTCCCTCTCCAAAGTAACCCGCCTCCTGCCAAGATACCATTGTCATACCATTATACGTTCCATGTGTCTCCCCACCATCTCGAGCGTCCGACCAACGATATTGCCATTGATTCCCTTGACTTGGTTCTGATCCCAGTCCCGGTCCCGATCCCGACTCATTCCCATTCTCCGGCTGCTTCCAATCCTCACCCGTCTCCCTTGCGTATTGTCGCATGAGTAACTCACGTTCAGCTTCGTACACATCCGGTTGTCCCCGCGAATAGAGTTGATCTGCTGCTCCTGTCACTGCTTCGACAATTTCTTTACGCCTCATCTCCGCTATATCTCCGGTAGATCCATCAGTACCGACATCCATATCATCATCATTTTGGCGCTTATTCTTTTGCCATTTGGATTTTTGTCTCCCCTTGCCCTTGTTCAAGCGAGCCAGAGTTTCCAATACCGTCTCTCCAGTTTCCATGTATACTATCAATGTGTTTAGTATGTCGCTAGTGAGAATGGCATCGTCTGCAACATTTTGCTTTTTTCGATCCTCTTCACGCTTTTCTTGTGCTTCCTTGGCTCGTTTCATGTCCTTTTTAGATAGACCATCCAACCAGGAGTCATGTACGGCATCTGGATCTGTAGCCTTGCGTACATAGTTACCACTTTCATCAAATCGTCCTTCCTCTCCTTCTTGTTTCATATTGAAGGCGTCCAATTTGGGTGCATGCCTCTTTTTTGCTCCCGCACCCAATTCCTCGTCGATATCCTCCCCAACATGATCGCGCTCTTCATCTCCACCCGACTCACTACTACTCTCTACCTCAGCATCTCGTTCCGTCACCCTACTCTCTAACGTGAAGTCTGCCGAGACATGCCCACCGGATTTACTATTCGTGACCTGTCCTTCAATTTCTGTTTCATCCAGGAACCTCACTCCCTTTTTTGGTTTCTTGCCCTCTTGAGCCAAATCCTCGTCGTTGTCGCCATCGGCTTGCTCATCAAGATCCGCAAACATGTCGTTTTCCTCTTCATCTTTTGAAGGACCTGTTGTCTGGCCAAGCCCATCATGCCTCTTTCCGTCTTTGACCAGCTGAGCTTTGGCATTCGCTCGTGCGTCAAAATTCTCATTTGAGCTATCGGACTCGTAGCCGTCTAGATTAACAGCATTTCGTTTGGTTTGTGCGCCGCCTTTGCCAATTTCATCGAGTTCCAGAATTGTATCTTCTTCTGGAGCGTCTGGCGCTAGTGTAGAAGGATTCCGATAGTCGAATCGAGGCTTTTTGGATGAAGGCCCTTCTAAATCATGGGTATGATTTCGGGCAAATTCCTCGCCGCTTCGTTTTGGACGAGGTGCTGCGATTGTATGACGTCCGGTCTGCATCTCTCTTGATTGTCTCACATCAGCAACTCACTCCGATTTTTTCGGTGGAGGAAGAGAGGTCGCGCAAGTTTCGCAAAAAATGAGTTGTGTAGAGTGGCAGGGTGTGCAGTGTGCAGTGTGCAGTGTGCAGTGAGAAGGAGAAGGGCAGGCGGAGGTTCGGGGGTGTGCTTCGTACGGAGTACGGAGAGGTACGCCGCATCTAATAACTACATGAACCGCAAGGCCAAGGTGATTCCTTCTACCTCAAAATCTTGTCAAATACCTTTTCGAGCTGGATCCAGGTAAGATAGAAAGCCTGAGAGGTTTCTATCAATTATACCACTGTTAAGCCTTTGCCTGGCTTCTTGCTCGTCTTTTGCATGATTACTCCGTACCCGCGCCACCGAGACTGAGACCTGCGTCATCGCCGCCTCGAAGGCCCCATACTCTTGATACCATCCTCGAAAGCTTCACTCAGCACTCGACAACCTCTACCTCAATTATACCGCCGTACCTCTTGGTACAAAGGACTCCCTTCGTTTTAGCGTTTCTTTTTACGTTATTCCAGGGCTAGGTCTAGCGGTATACCAAGTGCAGTCTCGAAAATATGGTATCTACATACCCACTCAATCTGCCCCGCCATGATTGTCATCTCACTAAAAAGCTTTACAGCAGTACAACGCCGGCTTCTATGATGAAGATGATCCTATGGCCATGTATCAAGCTGCCATGTTACGACGTGGTGGACCACCTCCTCGACGTTTCGATGAATACTATCGCTGCTATCCCGTCGCTATGATGCCCGGGCCTGATCGTGAGGATGCCAATCATGGTGGTAAAGTCTTTTTACCTGCCAGTGCTTTGGATAAACTCACTCGATTACACATCACATACCCGATGCTCTTTGAGCTTGTCAACGGCGCCAAGGAAAGAACTACACATGCTGGTGTTTTGGAATTTATTGCAGAGGAAGGAAAGATCTATCTACCGCACTGGGTATGACATTTTGCTTTTGAGTTTCTCACATCGTTTTCTCCGATCTCTGATAATACTGACTGAAATCTCTCCCGCAGCTCATGCAAACTCTGGTCCTCGAACCTGGTGATCTTTTACAAGTCAAGTCTACTGATTTGCCTCTGGGAAGTTTTATCAAACTTCAACCTCAAGATTCATCCTTTCTTGAGATTTCAGATCCAAAAGCTGTTCTCGAAAATGCCTTTCGAAACTTTTCTTGCCTAACCAAAGGCGACATTTTCACATTTGCATACAATGATTCAGTCTATTCTATTGCAGTGCTTGAAGTCAAACCCGATGATCCACAAAAGCATGCTATCTGTACACTTGAAACAGATCTTTCGGTTGATTTCGCACCACCCATAGGATATGAAGAACCATCAAGAACGGGAACCAGTACTCCATCGAGTGCTGCTGGCAAGTCTGGTGGCAAATTAGCACCTGGTCATATCCAGCCTCATGGCACTATGGCTCAAGCAATCAACTATGCTGCCATTGCTCCATCTTCGGACTCTGCTGTTGTTGGTGCTCGGGCAACCTTGTCCAATTTTGTATCTCAGGGTCATCGTTTGACGGCGAAAAAAGGGGCTGCGGGGAAAGCACCGACACCGAAACCATCAACACCTGTACAAGGTGCATCAACAAATGCATCCACTGCTTCAAGTTCAAGGCGAGAAAATGGTCCTCAACCGTTGAGACTACCACCAGGCAAGTTATTCTTTGGATATGAAGTCAAACCTGTCAAAGGAAAGGGAGGTGGTGAGGATGGGGATGAAAGTGCGGCCAAATTTCAAGGTCAGGGTCAATCTTTACGGAAAAAGAAGGCCAACGATTCCGGTTCAGCTTCAGGAACGTCCACACCGAGGTGAATTACTGTGGGTCCGTCTAATATTCAGCCAGTGTGGTCCTGATGGTTCCGATGGGTTGGTGTGTCGGTTGAATGGACGGATAAGTGGACGGTTGTCAGACCATTCCCATCCTAGCACGCCACGTCATCTCCGGCCCATTCATTCCATCCATTCACAACCTAGATTACCCTGCAGCCATTCCCACGGTCTTTTAGCCCGTCTTCATGCTGATTTCTTTACCTAAGAGTATCCTGGGAGCTGAAATTCTACCTGAAATCTCCAACAAATGTGGCCACATGTCCTCCCAGTTACTTTGAAATCGATCCTGTTGCTCTTTCAGTCTTTTTCGGTGGATTAAGCACGGCGTTTGGCACTTTGACGCATAGGACAATGATATGGAGTGCGGAGTAATGATCTTGGTGAAATATGAAATACTCCATACAAAGTACAACTGAACTCCATTTCTCCATATCTTTTTGGAAATGTAAAGCTAGATGAAGTCTGCTAGCCTTTGAGTATATTTTTAAATGGATATATGAAGCATCTCGAGAACATCTAGTATGTGGTGTTGTGATGTGAGGCATTGTGGATTAATTGTGTATTTAAATTGCATTTGGAAAAAACACCGAAAATAATAACCACAACAAGTATCGCACAAGCTTGAGATGATATCATAGTGAACAATGATGATATCTTTCAGAAAAAAGAAATCAACCTTCCTACTTATGCTATTCATGTCTAGTACATCTTCGTTTGGTTTCTCCAATTGGGGAATTGTGAACAGGTGATTAGCCTGGGCCCATTCGGTAGAGCAATGGGAGCAAGCTTTTTGGCCATCAAAATATACCCTGTGCTCATGAATGCGTTCGATATTCGGAGAACGTTGAGATGCGAATATATAATTTATGGGCTCTTACAATCTGATGTAATATTCATCTGTGGAGACAGACGTTGTGAGGCTACTCTAGCAGAGCTGGGGGCCTCTTGAGTGGTGTGAGTAGTCAACTTGGCTATGTCAAGTTGTGAACAAATATACTTCGTACATGCTCAACAAAGCTCGAACAGACCAATGAATTAATCGTAAACTCATGGAATCGTCAAATACATGGAGCGCTTGACTATGCTAAGATTTCTACTCATATATCACTCAACCCATCCGCCTTTTCTTTGGAGGACCTTCATTCCTTGATTGGATGACCCCTCTGTCCTCATTTGCTCCCTCATCAGTCATACCAGTCGCAGTAGGGCTCGTAGCTTCACTACTGACACTCTCGACTATTCTTCCTCTCTCATCAAACTCCTGATTCGATACATTTCCCCCTTGAAGACCCTCGGAATATCCTGTATCATCACCAAGTCCGGAAGAATGTTCAGCGCCGAAATCAAACCCACTTGTGCCATCAAGACCATTGTCTCCAGTGCCACCGAAATCTAGGCCAAAATCTGGAGTATTGAAAAGATCATTTTCTTCTCCGACATTACCAGTCAGTCCGACACCCATCTGATCACCGCCGGTAAAGTAATCGCCATTGTTGATGAAGTTATTGAGGTCCAATTCTGATGGTTGACCAAAATCAGTGGTATTGCCGTCTCCTTCAGAGAACGCATTTCCATTGTGAAGACCTGGTATCGAACCTGTCGGACTCAGTGGTTGTAATCGATCGGCCAAGCTTTGAACTTTGGCATCCTGTTCTTGCTGTAATCGCTGCAACATATCAAGTTGTTGCTGGTTTGCGGCAAATTTGTCGAGCGAGGGCATTGGTGGTGGATTCGGAGTTGTGAGTGCATTGTTGGAGGTTGCTAGTCCATTTGATGATCGAGCAGCGTAATCATTGTGGATACCACCACCTTGTTGTTCCTTTGCCATCAATGCTAGCATGTTGTCACGTTCCTGTGGTGTGAGAGGTGTATTGCCGTTGGCCGATTGATAAGCAGACAGTGCTGCTGGAAAATCGAATGAGGCAGTGCTTTGCAGAGATGGGTCATTGGCAGGAGATGCAGCTGCAGATGCATTGGCATCCTTGATCAGTGCCATGATATCGTTGGCCGATGCATCAGTAGTAGTAGACGGATTCGATTGACCGCTTTTATTAGCTGATACCTGTCCTTGGAATGGAAGATGCTGCTGAGATTGTGATGGGATCGATCTTCCAGAACCAAATCTTTCGTCAGAAGCTCCATTCGAAAAATTCTGGGGTGTGGTCCCTAAAGGACCTGGATCGGGGGATTCTGTCGTGATTCGGGATGCTGGTGATGATGATAAATTTTCCGTTGGTGGCGGAAGTAGTAATTGAGGTCTTCGAGCGGCTCTCTGGAGTTGATTGGAGGTGTTGGTATCACTTTCTTTATAATCGCCCATGTCTTCTACAGTGCCTCGCTGCTGATTGTTTTGAGGTATGGCGTTGGCAAACATGCTCGCGAGATTTTGAGGTCCCATCCCTTCAATGTTGCGATTATAAAAGGTGGCCAGAAATGTCAAGATGGCACTAATGGAATTTTCATGTCGATCATGTAATGCCTGGAATGCGGTCGCTTGTTGATATAACTGATGGTTTTGCTCGCGAACCTGAGTGATGACCTTGGAAATGAATCTTTGTTGTCTCTGTAATGCCTGCAACTCTTGTCGTACACTTTGGAGTTCTGAGTTGGGTAGAGTCGCTAGTTCCTGTCCTTGATCATGGTCGGTCGGCTCGGATGGCTTTACTTGACTGTCACCAATCCCACTGGGCTCTCCCGTCACTTTTTTATCTTCATCACTACTATCCCCTGCTGGCTTGCCTTTGATCTCTTCTCTTTTACGCTTTGGATGAGGAAGACCACTTTTGGGTTTGTGAATCAGCCAAAGCAATTCCGGTCTTCCTCGTTTGAAGTAGGGATTGTAAAACTCGCTCGGATTCTTTGCCTTTTTTTCGCTGGCCCGCATGGAATTGTCAGATAAGCCAACCTTTTTGTGGAAACCGTACATGTTGAGTTGTCGTACAAAGGATGCGTATTTGTTGGATTTGAAGAGTTCTGGGATGAGTGTATTGGCGAATTCATCTTCATCTAACACAATGAATGAATTGCCATCGTCTGACCAGCGAATCAAATCAGTATTGTTCGATTCATCGAGAAAACTAAAAACAATAAATGCCGTCAGTTGTTGTGGTTACGAGTGTGAAAGTGAGTGTGAAAGGAAGTGACGTCAACTTTACCTGCTCAGTTTTTGTACAAATGGAGGAATCGTCTTTCTTTTTGCCTGCGCATCTTTTTTGGCGGTGAGAGCCTTTTGCTCCAGATCTTCATCATCCGTACCCTCTTCCCAGGGAGTCGTCTGTGTTTGTGGATTACCACCGTCTTCCAACCATGCATCGTTATCGAACTGTCCCTCTCTTGATACCAGCTGTTGATTTGGTGTCCGTCGTACGAGTTGATTCGACATGTTTTGAAATGGTTGTGTGGATGGAGTTGTCGTATTTAACGCGACTGGTCCATTTGATGTTGTCGCATAGGCATTATTACTGTATGGATTGGTTTCTGAGTATGATGCTACAGAAGAACCCAACATGCCTTGATCTCCCCAATCATTGTATTGTTCATGAGCGACTTGTGGAACATCTTGCATTACTGGGAATTGAAGTCCGGTTTGCGACGATTGAAGTCCGGTCTGTGAGGATTGCATAGAGGAGGGTGATGTTCCTGGAGCTGGTCGCTTTCTGTTTTGGGTATGCGACTGCATCATAGGGAAGGAGCGAGCCCAAACCAGACTACCCTTCACTTTTCAACCTCACTTCAACCTCACTCGATATCTTTTTTTTTTCCTCTCCTATTCTTCCTTTTCACAAATCTTGAGGTTGTTCTATAGTAAAGTGGATGCGCAAAAAATTTCGGAGCCGATTTGGTATTGACAAAGTGCTTGTCAGGCCTGCCAGGCCTAGGAATGATTCGCTACGAGGCCCAGAGCAGTGGTCAAAGTGAGTGAACTGTTTCTTAAATGTCAGAATGCTGTTTCTCAATTCATAAAACAATCTCTGAGTTTTGAACCTTTATCGTTTCTGTCTGTCCATAAGAGCAGGCATTCGGAGGTGCGACGAGGTTGCGTATGGTCCTTGATCGACGTTGGCACAATGAGTGAACTGTTTCTCTTTGTCAGAATGGGTTTCCCCAATCTCCAAAACAATCTCTGAATTTTGAACCTTCTTTTGTTTCTGTCTGTTCGTAAGAGAAAGCATTCAGAGGCGCGACGAGGTTGAGTATGGTCCTTGGTCGACGTTGGTGAAGGGCTGAGGTACTTTTGTCTGTCTTTTCGCAAGGCCGATGTCAATCCCCATTAACAATCATGCTCTGCGATGCAAGAAGAACCATTTCATCGGAAGTCTGGCGTTTCTTGAAGGATATCTGTGGTGATCGATGTGGATGTCGTGGACCGTCGTGGACCGTTATGGACGCCGCAGATACCGAGATAGAGGAATCGGAACTTGACTTCACAAGCATCAAGAGTACCAGCTAGCAGTAGCCTGACCAAGCGAACGTCACCTATGCATGCCTCACAGGAAGTCTGGGGTACGGTGTGGCCCACAGAGGGATTACGATGCAAGATTCGCTAAGACCACTACTCCAGGAGAGGAAGAACATTGACAGCGACCTCAGAAACGCATTCACAGAGACTCACCTCCTCACTGACATAGGGAATGATGAGTGAAAGATCAGCTTAGGTGAATGAGCTCTACTTCAGCATTTTAAACATGGCTTTGCGGTTGTCTTTGGGTCCAAAAATCGGTATCTCATGAAAAAGAAGTCGAATCAAGCGAAATTCAAGGAAAATCGAGCAAATCGGTTAAAAGAATTTGGCAAGATTCGAATTCTGAACTGCCGGGGTGGCAGCATAGTATCTGAACGCGGTTGGTTCCGAGTGATTCCCACGGGAATCGCAATATGGACTCTGCTCCGGATAACATGGATTGCTGAGATCGACTCCTGGTCAAAGCGCTGCAAACGTGGCGCGGGACCGGAATGAGGTCCGGCAATGTAAGACCCCATGGGAAAACTATGGGGCACCAACCAATGGTGCATGTGGATTAATGGCTCC
This sequence comes from Viridothelium virens, assembly GCA_010094025.1. Lineage (NCBI taxonomy): Eukaryota > Fungi > Ascomycota > Dothideomycetes > Trypetheliales > Trypetheliaceae > Viridothelium > Viridothelium virens. The sequence continues at coordinate 682,153 of ML991775.1, forward strand.
TTGCCAAGGTCTTACAAAATGCATTTGAGGATACGTCATTACTTTGTTTGATGCAATGTGTCATACGTAGTGATGTTCAGTCCTCTCCTTGATGGTTTGTGACTGCGGTACTCCGAATGTTGAAAGACATGGTGAGGCTTCCGTAGCCATTAGTCATCAAGGGGCTTGGTTGGGGCAATTGGATGAGATGGAAGACGCATGCCGTCAGAGTGTGCATGAGCGAGCTTTCATCTCGGCATCTATTGCCTCGAACAATACAACTTCTAGACCCGTCTGAAGGTTTTATTCCGAATGACGTAGTCCAACCCGCAGAGTATGACAGCTCTGATAATGGGTTTTACGAAGTTTACCTGGTTGATTCTGCCAGTAGTCATATGCTTGTCTCAAAGATTAAGCCATGTAAGCAATTTCTCTTCTCTCCGCATTTCTGATCCTCACTAACAATTTACCAGGCATGTCTAAGTATAAGCATTTATACAGCGAAACTGCGAATGGCTCATTAAATCAGTTATCGTTTATTTGATAGTACCTTACTACTTGGATACCTGTGGTAATTCTAGAGCTAATACATGCTTAAAAGCCCAACTTGCGAAGGGCTGTATTTATTAGATAAAAAACCAATGCCTTCGGGCTTCTTGGTGATTCATAATAACTTAACGAATCGCATGGCCTTGCGCCGGCGATGGTTCATTCAAATTTCTGCCCTATCAACTTTCGATTGTAGGATAGAGGCCTACAATGGTTTCAACGGGTAACGGGGAATTAGGGTTCTATTCCGGAGAGGGAGCCTGAGAAACGTGAGTAATCTTCTTGATCCGATAAACAAAGAAATAATACTAACATTTTATCTTAGGGCTACCACATCCAAGGAAGGCAGCAGGCGCGCAAATTACCCAATCCCAATACGGGGAGGTAGTGACAATAAATACCGATCCAGGGTTCTTTCGGATCTTGGAATTGGAATGAGTACAATTTAAATCCCTTAACGAGGAACAATTGGAGGGCAAGTCTGGTCGACAGGGTAGTCGCGACAATGTAATTGTCTTCTACTGGCGCCAGCAAGATTGGGGGCCCATCCGAATCATGTTCGGAGAAACACTCATTAGTCGAACATCCGCAAAGTAATGGGTGGATGTCGGCAAGGTAACCTGGGACGAGGAAGTCATATCGTTTGATGTGACAATCTCGTAGCAAATGAAACATTGTTTCGTCTGCTGTAACGCGCGGCAAGGTACCGGTCCTGCGAAATCGTCGTGGCGACTCATGGAACGTGCTATATTTACACGCAAGTGTGTCTTGGATAAAAGTCCCCATTAGATGAATATCCAAGGGCGCATCCTTTGATGTGCGATAAAGTGGGTGTCTGGTTTTTGATGGCGAGATAGTTTACTTTCCGTTGGGGGCTATGGGGCGTGTTATTAAGATGACTTTTGTACGCTTACAGTAGTATGTAGCGTAATTGAAGGTTGTTCTTTTTTAACTCCCGGGGACCCTCTATCAACGTCGTAAATCAAACTTTCTTCAAACGAAACTTCAGAAAAGTCTGAGGAAGATTACTCTGCTGTTCAGCGTTGTGGGCACAATCCCAATTGCTGGAGCATTGTTTATCAAGGAGAGTTTGTCGATAAGACTTGCTGGTCTCAGAACTAGATATCTGCTTCCCTTTTTTCAGGCCAGCAGCCGCGGTAATTCCAGCTCCAATAGCGTATATTAAAGTTGTTGCAGTTAAAAAGCTCGTAGTTGAACCTTGGGTTTGGCCGCATGGTCCGTCTCACGGCGTGTACTTTGTGGCCGAACCTTTCCTTCTGGGGAGCTCTATGGCCTTCACTGGCTGTAGTAGGGAACCAGGACTTTTACTTTGAAAAAATTAGAGTGTTCAAAGCAGGCCTTTGCTCGAATACATTAGCATGGAATAATAGAATAGGACGGCGATCTTATTTTGTTGGTTTTTAAGACCGCCGTAATGATTAATAGGGACTGTCGGGGGCATTCGTATTCATATGTCAGAGGTGAAATTCTTGGATCATTTGAAGACGATCTATTGCGAAAGCATTTGCCAAGGATGTTTTCATTAATCAGTGAACGAAAGTTAGGGGATCGAAGACGATTGTTTTATGGAGAACTATGAAGTCCGTAGAAGCGAATAAGTACAGCATATCAGAATCGGTAGTATTGATATCGGTTCACTCTAGTCCAGCGAGTAATTCGTTCGGGTCAACATTGGCTTCTTCTGCCGCCTCTTCCACAATAAACTCTGTCCAGTCTATGATTTCAGCGCTTCGATGCCCTGCTATGCAGGGGTTCGGTCTGTGATTGCATAGCGTTCCGCCAGGACAATTGTCTCTTAGTCTGTTGAACCAGCTTGGCTCCCAGCCGAGATGGTCTTCATTCACGTATAGTCTATCGTGACAGAAGTGCGATGCCACCCATGTGGCAGCCTTTTCATTCCCGGGACTTGAGGACTTTGAGCGCTTCTGCTGAACTTTTCGGAGTCCGAGGATAAGGCGGTGGATTAAACGCAGGTCGAGCTTTCTTTGCTTTGAGTAAGGCGATATGGTAGATTTCGTATCGTGAGGGTGCTTCAGTACAGATTGTGCGGAGTTTCTCAAGATAATTTTTATCTGCAATAGGTCTCGTTCCAGCAGTGAAGCCGATAACATGTTGGCATCCGCTAGAGGTAGTTTTGATGCGTGCGATCTTGTTTATGAGGTGACGTCGGATTGAGTCGAGCTCAGGATGTTGGAGTAACTCGTTGAACCAGTTTATCTGGCTAGACCCACCAGGGTTCACTCTGACAATCTTTGGCGTCTTATCCGAGACGGAAGCAGTGTCATTCTCGGCTTCACTC